>CANTUV010000055.1:7352056-7996613 GCA_947685225.1 Garcia nutans
GTTTTCATTTCTAACCAAATGAGCCACTGAAGAAACAACACCAGGCTTTCTACCGCCGCCGCCACTCCCTTTGTTAGAAATTTTGATTGCTTGGTCTCGATGATGAAAAAAACGAAACGGAGATTAATTTCTTGTCGTTCATGGCGTTTTGCTTGCTGGGTCTCGATGGTGATGGTCTTTTTTCAGTGATGCGTTTGGGTTTTTATAGTTTTGATTTTGAGTTTAAAGGCTTTGATTTTGATTTTGCAGTTTGATTTGCTTTTATAGATAAATCTGGGTTTCTTTTTTTTTTTTTTTTTTCATTTACTTTGAATGCAGCAATTGATATCTGGGTGTTGATTGATGGGTGTTAGTATCTGATGATTTGTTTTTGGCCATCTTGATCAATCCTCCAATGAACTGGACAGTCTTCAACTAATTTAAATGGTTCACTGCCATCTTCTTAAGCATTTATGAAATTGAAGCGCAATTAAAGATAAACATCCAAAGTACGTAAAACACTAAGTCGATGCAATAGTCCGTTTCTTCCTCAGACGATGATGAAGATTCCAACAGAGCTCAATGTTTGGATTAAGCTTGGCAACGATATTTTCCAAGCCTTCAGAGAAGTCTTCTATTTCCTCTATACACGACCAAAAGTATCAATTTCCAGCTTCTCATAGTTCTTGGATGGATAAGAATTGTCGCAGACATCATTAGTAAACCATGAAAGCATCTCTGAGCTATGGCCAGGAATTGATCCTGCGTTGATATCATAAAAATAAAAAATTTAAAAAAAGTAAAAATTTATAAATATTTATTGGAAATTTTTTATGTTCAAGTCAGTTAAATTGAGGGGGCATAGATAATAGCTTTTGAAAAAATCTGAACATAATTGAGCCAAAAGAAACGATGAGGGGACATAATTGAGAAAAAATAAATAATAATAAATAAGGGTCAAGTTATATCCTCGCGACAAGTTAAGGACGGATCTCCCTTAATTTAATTTGAAATGAGCAACCGGAAAAAAACCAGGCAAAGAAAGAAAGAAACAGAAACAGAGAAAATGGAGCAACTGAGAAACTGCATAGAAGTGCTAATGAAATTCCCACTCGAATCTCACATTAATGGAACCCTAGAATTCGATCTACTTATCTCAAAGGACTTCTGCTCCAATCTCCTCAAAGATGATCCAAACGACCCCGTTTCACTCTCTGCGAACGTTAATCCCAGTAAATAATCATCTTCCGTCAGTGTTAGACTGATATACTTCTTTTCTTATTTTATATTTCTATTTCATAATCTGTGCTTAATTATTCAGATTCTTTGGAAGGAGTTCCCCAATATCCCTTTTTCAAGCGTGTAGCTTTAGGTTTGTACCAGTCTATAATTTTTGGGTCGTTTTGCAGGACATATGATAAGATAAAGTTCACTGAAGAAGATGTTTGCATAAAGAAGAAATAAGAGCAATGGAATGAGTTAATTATAGAAATGGGTTCCGAATTAATATATGTAAGTAGATAAAAGGGTACAAATTTGTAAATTTGTAATGTTATTGATGATTTAGTCTGTTATTTCCATTTACAAATTATTTCATATACCAGATGTTGAATGCTACATTTTTTGAACTTCTTGTTCAGGAGCCATTCTTCTTACCCTTAAAAGGTATTATCATTTCTCTCTCTCTCTCTCTCTCTCTCTCTTGTAAATGGGTTTTAAAAACTTATAATCAATTTTAAGAAACTAATGGTTTAATTTCAGTCTCTTGTTTATGGATGTTTTATTTGGTCAAAGATTTATTTTCTAGTATTCCGATTGTGTGCAGCAGGACTGAAAACAGTTATAGGAAGGTGTGCTGGTGGTAATCATAGTAGGTACCAATTGTGTGTGTGTGTATAAGTTTTGTCTATGCTTATTCTGTAGGTGATTGTTATATTCATCTATTTTCCTTTGATTTATGTGTAAAGAAGGACGATTATAATTGTCTATTGACACTGGAGGCTTTCATATATCCTAGCTGTTAGATGCAATTAACAAAATAGTCTGGACTTTTTTGTATGAGAACGAGTACAATTTTGTTTGGTTACGATGCTTGTAATGGGCTATGCAGTGGGGGTAGCATCCCATGTTCACTCATCCCCCAATTCCAATAGGCTCCTTGTTTATACCTGGGACAAGATTCGGTTCGGATTGATAGTTCCTGGAAGAAATTATCTAACCTTAATTAGCATAAAAAAAAGGTCATAGAAGCGTAATAAGACAAAGTTAAGATTGTTAACTTGGATTTGTATTTTTTATTTGTGCAAATTGTAGCTAAAGCCCCTGTTTCCATGATTTTACATCGTGAACATTCCCTATGCCTAAAATTGAATGGGAGAAGGCTTATCCATCATACATTTTGAAAATTATTACAACTTGATTTCGTCATGAGGACTGGGCAGGCCTGATGGAAACATTAGGGGACTAAGGGATGTGCCTACTCAAAATTTGTATGCTTATGTATATGCCTAAATATAAGGGGAGGTGTGTTTTCTTGCATGTTGTACTGATAATTTGTTCTCTTTTTATTTAAGAATTTATTAATTTATAAATTTATTTGTTTCTTTTGTTGTTAGACTTGAGCCAGGAGCTATGGTTCTTTTAAACAAAAGTGTACTGCTTGAGGTTGAGGTGATACCATGCTTATGCAATTTGTTTGCTCTCATATTCTCAGTTGGGCTTCTGTAATTTCATCAATTCACAGGACATTCGCCCATATGCTTCATTTTTGGTGATGCTGGATGCAGAAAATCTTTCAAAAGTTCTTCCTGGTGTTAAATCTATTGAAGAAGGTAATATTGTTTTGCTATCAAATTGATGGTCCCATGTGAGACATAAGTAAGATGACTGACTACATTGTTTATTTGCTGTTCCTTAAATGTTTTGATGTTGTTGCACAACAAATAGAACTCTAAGATTTTTATCTCAAGAAGTAACGTATGAGGGCTTGGATTTATTAGTGGTTGAATGATAAATAAAGTTTGGTGGCGGATCACTGTTTATGAGTTTTTTGATGTATTAAAATTTGCTATATGCTTAAAAATGTAAAATGAGGTGTGCAGCAAATGGTTTGCAGAAACTAAGAAAAAAAGAATGAGATATGATAATGAAAGTGTGAAAAAAATAACTATACATGCACAAAATGCCATTATCCTGTAATGGGGGATCAAGGGATATCTCAAAAGCTAGAATACTGGTATGATTAAATTCTAGTCCTTAGATTATCCAAGGCATCCAAGTAGTCAGCTTTTACTGCAGCAACAACTTGTGAGTTATTGATGTGTGTGAATTATTTTGGTGAATTACAGGGTAATTTGCTGTTAGATTTATAGGATATTGTATCCTTTTTCATGTATGTTTTCATGTGTAGTTATGATTGGTTCCATTTGATGCTGCAAATTTTTATTTGCACTTTTTAAATCTATAGGAGCATATTCATTTCTGATGTTAGAGGATGCAGTGTAAGACTACTCTTGGGAAGTTTGTTTTGAGGCCAATGTACATTCATACCTAGTTCAGTAGTTCTTCTTTCCTTATCTTCTATATCTTTTGTTTTGTTTTTTCTTTTTATGTTCTTGAGAAACAATCCTTTGGATTTGGCATCAGCAACCTCCCCTTCTGTCTTTCCACTCAGTATTCTCATAATGAATTTTAAAAATCTCATTTGCCATTTTCGACCTCAGTTTTACTGAATCTCTTCCCACCACTCTTTCCTTGCTTCATATCCATCAAACTTTTATTTTCTGCATCTTTCTTATATCAAAGGAGATGAGGAATTAGTTGGAAAACAGTGGGTGTAAAATTGTCTGAAAGACGTTATAAATATGACTAATAAGAGCAAAACAGGTAAAGAAAAAAAGGAATAGATTGTCCCTTTCTTAAGCTTATTTCATTTAAGTCCTGATTATTTATGTTACAGAAATGGAAAATTCTAGATTAATTATGGTGCACAAATGGAATAATTGGAAAACGTATTTCGTGCACCAATATGCTTCGGTGATTTATGCTGAAAATTTCACAAATATTCCTGTTTGGGATGTTTTTGAATTATCTTTAATTTTCAATTGCTTTAAGTTTTCCACTTATTTGTTTGCATTACTTTCAAAAGAGAATTTGTTGAGAGTATTGTTGATAGCAATTGCATTCCTGAACAAGTAAGATCCAATTGTTTTAACAGTACGTATTTATGGTTTCAGGCGTAAAAATTTATAGGAAGTTGTATACAGAAGAAAAGGAAATGTCCAATGGTGTCCTTGCAATCAGCTTCTCAAAATCCTTTTCTCAACCATACCTATAGTTGGCTAGCATATTGTCTATGAGTTTTTTATTTAACTGTTAATTGATTTATATGTTTCAACATATGAGGAAATTAAGTTAATCTTAATGAATAGGGCTCCCTGATTGCTTGGACGTGAATATGACATCCTATTAAATTGTGCTGATACTAATATGATAAGGTTTTGATCAAGTGGATCAAATTTGCATGTGCCAGTGACTTGGAATTGATTTATAAATAAATAATGATATTTCCAGGAAATGGAACAGCTTACCTGTGTGCGCATATGTCTATGCCAAACTGAACTGAACAATTTTATATTCCTAAAAAATCATAGCTGCTTCAATGTTTTGGTATAGGGATTGAGTTATGGTGGTATCCAAAGTTTTTTGGACCTTGCACATACTGTTGGAACAGTTTCTGATGCCCTTCCTCCTCCAAGATCAACTCTTCTATCATCCTTCACTCAGCCATATAGGCCAAATGTAAGATTACAACTCATAATGAATTTCTTGATGTTGTAAAAAATTCTCTGTTCTATAAATATGAATATTCTTCTTATCTGAAAAAAGAATATAAATATTCTGTTTTCTTGTCTTGAGGTCAAAGGTAGTGCCTTGACTCATGGAGCAAGGGCTCTGGCAAAGCATTCAGAAAGGAGTAGCAATAAATATTGGGGTATTCTTAGTGGAAGGGGTGAGTGTCGAATGCAAAGCATGTTGAATTTGGTCATTGAGACAACTATCCTTTTTTTATCCTTTGCTATATGTCTCTTTGTTGTATATGAGATGTCTTCCATACGCTGTTTTGCTTTTTACATGTTTAGATTACTTTTATACTTTTCTTGATAGGCAAAAAATAAAAAAATAAAAAAGAAGAATGAGGAGTTAGGAAGAATAAGAATTCTCTCTAATTTCTTTTTGAGCCCTATTTCTCTTCTCCTTTTTCTTATTCATTCTCATTCAAAATAGTTTATGTACTATCAAGTGTTTAATCACGGTCTCTATGCTAACAACTTAAGAACAAAGGGCCATCAGCAATGGCCTATCCCCCTAAGTTGGTGCTACAGCAAGTACCCATCGCTTAACCAACTTGTCATCACCTCTAGCATCATTAGTTGGACCTTGACTTTACCATTATTAGCCTGTCATTGCTGCCAAAATGGTGCCTATTTTTGACACAATTTATAGTTGCTTCAACTCTGAAATAATTGAAAAAACTCATTTCAAATCATGATGCCTAAATTTTCCAATAAATCTTCTCTACCAATCCCATCTGATGTTTTAGCTGAAGTGGCATTATATTTTGTATTCTTTCTATTTCTAGCCCATTTACTATGATACAGTATTGAATCAGTATCATTTGTCTTCCTGGAGCTAAGCCGGGACCTCAGTTTAGATCAAAGCCAAAGTCTGAATTTCTTTCTTTAGGTTGCATTTGGAAGGTGGAAATGAGCATGGCATAGCCTGAAGTTCTTTGGGATATGAGCATAGCATTTTTGTCTAAATGACTTGAATTCGGTTTATAGTGCTTAAGCTTTCTTTGGTTGAATAAATTAATGAATGTAGATGAAATTTGTTTGAGGATGAATTTGAAATGCCTACCAAAAAAGTCTAATCTCAAAAGTGCTCTTTAAGATTTAATTGAAATAAGTTGTTTTTGCCTCTTCTTTTGTAATTTTCTGAAAATTTTTATAGGATTTAAACTAAAAGATCTAAGTTAATCTTTGGATTCGAAATTCCTAAATCTGATGCTACTTTTAGGCAGTGACTCCCTGAGGCATAACAAAAATCCAAAAGTTAAATCATTGTTGATGATGTAAGTTATCTCTTACAGATCTCTATGGCATATATACTAGAAAATAGAACTCTCAAAACACTGTCTTGAATGTAACACCGTCCAGATACTTCTAAAAAAGTGCTATCTGCATTCTGTAATACCTTCTGCAAATCCTGCCAAAACATTCTGCTTTCATGAACCATGCTTTATGGTAACCCATTTCACTCAAATGCCAGTTGATTGGTCCCTTCTCTCTCTCTCTTCTGTTCCCTTTGCCTTCTAACAAATCAGATGTGAAAGAAGGAATCATTTTCTTATGGCGACAAAAGGATTTAGGAATTATTTTCTTATTGTGACAAAAGGATGTCTACATATTTGTCTTACCAGCTTTCAATCATATGTTTATTGTATATCATTTTTATCTTTCGAGATTCTACTAAAAATAATCTTGCACTGAGTATCATAAATCACTTATTAGCTGCTTGTTGCTGGTCAAATGTGCATATTGTTCCGCAACATGGTGCCGTCTTTGAGATAAGAGTGGCTGATGGTTATGGGGCATGGTGGTCTAACGATGGAACTAAGGTAAGCTAATATATTAATAGGGATGCTTATTTAGTAGCAAAAGACAAACTTGAACTGATGTTTTTACAGAGATATTAACATGTTTTGCTATGTACTGCAATTCCAAACATAGTGATATGGTTATCTTTTGTTCAAATAGAAATAATGAAAATCAAAATTGCAGTTAAAAACTAAAAGTAGGCATTACCATATCATGTCTTTTGCTGCTATCAGAGGTCGATGTTTTAATCAAACATTATTATTGGCAGTAGAAGCACCAAAAACATAAGAAAATCTTTTCCTTATTTGGTCTAATCTCAAATAGAAATCCTGAAAACAATTTGCAAGTCTTCTCCAATCAGATGGAAATTTGAGATGGAATTCAACAAATATTCTACTCTATTTATTACCCAAGCAGTTGATGTAAAATCTTTGTTTTTGTTTTATTTCAGTTCATTGGTTTTATGAGCCATACATGGAAGATGGTTACTCAAGGGGATGGAAGCATTAAGTTACTTGCAGAGGCATTCCAGTGGCTTCCCTGTTCAATATGGGTATGTTTTCTCAATAATAGGACCTTCCTGCACTCTTTCCATCCAAGCTATGTCTCTTTCTTTTTCTTATTCTTTTGATAAAATTAAGCCTTGGCTGTTTGATTTCACAGTAGTGACCACTTCTTCATATAGCGGTGCTCCATCCCAACTTTCTCGGCCTTCTGATATTAAAAGTTAAATTTCGCTACCATTTTGGCCTTTTGGTTTGAAGATTTAGGTGTACCAGTCCAGATATTATAACAGTTGTGCTGTGTTAGGACTTGCAATTTTTTGAAGGCTAGAGGCAGGGAAAAATTACGTAAATCCTACTTTAAAGTAGCGTGACTCTTTGCTCAAGTGCTGTCTACACTTTGTTTGGCCTGTATGCGTGCATTGTCTTTATTGATATGTATGCTTGTCTTTGTTATTTTATTTTTGTGCTAGGTTGTGATTTTGGGACACATGAATCACACAACACATGAATCTTAGTTATTGATTTGCCAAAGAAGAATGAATATAATATATGCCAATGATTGGACATATTCCCAAGTGTTGGTTCAGTGTCAGCGCCCACATGGATTGGGTTCTTTTTAGGTAATAGCTAGTGTCCTAGCTATGTTAGCAAGATGCCACTAGCAGCAATTCCTGCAAAGGTTAGTCACCACATTGTTGCCACTGACACTGCTTTTGCCTTCTAGCCCCCTGTTAGAACTACCTCAACCTCTGTCACATTGTGGCTGTTACCATCACCATGACTACAACACGTGCCACCAATTTCTATACAAATTATTTTTCTATCTTCAGCTAGTTGAAGTTAAGGGTTACAGTACAAACTAAATTTGACATGCATCTTAGACTAGTACTACAACCCTGCCCACCCAAAAAAAAAACACGTATGGCTTGAGGAATGTCTACTGTTGTATATCCCGGAATGTGTTACAATATTTATATATAAATGTGTACTGGAGTGAAATGATGTACTACATGTCTTGTGTGCAGTGAAATGGTTGTTGACGATGAAAGAATGATCGGTGATGATGACAAGGGTGAGTAAATGTTGCATCATTTGGCAATTCCAAATACATAATTTTGTTGGACTTTTTCATTAATTACGCGTATTCATATGGATTTAGTTTGAACAAGATATTTGAGTCCTGTTATTTACAAACGCAGAAACAGATGAGGTTTGATACTGAAGGGGTAGTTGGACACTGCGTGTGCATTAGGACAAGAAGTTGAATGAACCATCATTATCAACTCCTTTCAGTAACATTTAGTCTCTGTAATTATCTCGTCAACTTTATGTTAAAATCTTAGTAAGGATTCTGGAAACTGTATAACATAACACCAGCTAATGACATGCTTTAAACTGTTTCTGCCCATATTGTTACTTGCCTAAATTATTTGAACCAGCTTACACTTTATATTTATTGTTACTTTCTTTTTCCATTTTTTAAAAAAAAAATTATTTTGGATATTCATGGCACTGTGTATTATTTTGCACATTTACGTTGCCTTTTCCCCATTTGACTTGAGCTCAATAGCTTTGTCCGTTAACTTTTATAAGTTACTCATTGTTCATAAAACTAAATTTATGCATTATGATTGCATATATAAATGGTTGAAAGAAAAAAAAAACTAGTTTTAGCCTTTGTTTTTGAGGGGCTGGATGGAAAAGAATGGAATAGAAAATTGATTTTCCTTATTTTCTTTGTCTGTATCATAAATAATTGTAAGAAAAAGAAAAGGAGAACAAAGAATATAAATATATTTGTTTTTCTTTTTCCACTACACTAATGAAGAATCAAACATAGGCTTAGTGTAATTGGAAACCTCTAGGGAAATATTTTCAGAACTTTTCGAGTTGAATTAACTAATTATTAGAATATGATAATGTTTTTTCCAATTACGAAAAAAAAAAAAGTCTTTTCAAGTAGTTCAATGGGGTGAATCATATTTAGCTATCTAATATATAAATTTTATCTTAAAAATAAAGTCTAATAGCATCTAATAAAAACAATTTAAAGAGCAGGAATCAACCAGGCCAGTAAAAGGCAGGTTATTTCTTGTGATTGAGAAAATAAGAGAATTTCCAATAATTTATTTTTTTTGTTTTTGAACTTAATTAACGGATTTTTTAATTAAATAGTGGAGAATTAATAAATAGTATTTATTAATTAATTAAATTTAAAATAAAGAGACAAATGTGAAGAGTTAAATTTACTCTTTATTTTAAAGAAAAAATTACAGATTAATTTCTTTTCAAAAATGATATACAACTTTTATAGATTTTTACTAAATGCATATTGCATAAGTTGAATTAAAAATTGAAAAGTAATTAAAAAATAATTTTTTTACATATTTTTATTTTTTCTATTTTAAATTTAAATAATAATAAATCTCTTTTATATTTACCAAAAATAAAAATCAAACGATATATATTATATATTATTTATTTATATAACTTGGTGGACGCCTGTAACATCAGCTTTCCAAAATCTTTTTTTTTTCTTCCTTATCAATAACATGTCATGTGGCAACTTTTTTAATTTTTTTTTCCATCCAACAACATATCATGATGTAACTATATATTTTATTCACCATTGCCATCAATTCTTCGAAGATATAAATTTGAGTTTAAGCATAAAATAAACTTTTATTCAAATTATTTATTTATTTATTTATTTATCGTGTAAAATTGAGTTTAAGCTTGAAATAAACTAGCTAGGAAAAAACTAAAAATGAACATATGACTCAAAATTTTATTCTTATATTAATAGTAATTTATTAAGCTCCCACATCTAAATGGAATTAAAAGTTTCGTCTATATATAATATTAGAATAATAATAAAATAAAATAAACATTTTATATGATATATCTTCTTTCTTTTATTGTATAGTTGATCTTAACTTAATTTTGTTTACATATAGACTGGTTTTCTTTAATTATATCTTTTCTTCTTATTTATAAATCCCTCTCATAAGACATATACTGAGATATGAGCAAGAAATATACAATACAATACATATTACATTATTTTTATAATAGAATTAAAAATCGGAATAAAGTTTAAGTATTTTTTTGATATTTTTACCTATATTATACTATCATGTATTTTATTATATACGTTAAATCCCTCTCTTTTATATAAAGTCCAAAGGTAATTAACATATGTTGAAATTTAAAATAAACATGCATATTAATTATAAGAATCAAAATTTTTTTAAAAAATATGACCTAAATACATTAAAATGCACTTTTGCAACTTAAATAATCTAAATTCTTTTGAAATTTTATCGATCATAATTTAAATTCATTGAAAAAAAAATATAACATTAAATATGAACTAATTTAAATACATTAATTTGCATCAAAATTACCACTTCTAATGGGTAAATTATCTCATCATATGGCCTGCAATATGTATAATTATGATGAAAATTACGCCAAATTAAACCATATATTATAGATAATAATTAATGTATGTATTGAATCCAATTGTCACTTTCTGCATGTTTGTATAAGCAGACAAGAAAGGCTACAAAATGATGGGCCACTTATGTAATGGAAACCTTTTTTTTTTAAAGAAAAGAAAGATAATAAAATAAAGAAAGACATTTGCAATTTTTTCACCAATGATTGGATATAAAAACAGCAACCTCATCCTTGTCTTCTTGTCCAATCATTAACGTTGGAATAACCCTCATTTTGATTCCCATTTTAATTTAATTATATATTTTTGTTTTTTATAATTTTATATTTATATATCATTATCTCTACGTATATAATTAAGTTGTTTTTTCAATGAGAAAACAAACAATGTATACATAAAAAAATATATAATTTCCAATGTTATTTATAATTGATATTTAATTTCCAATTCTTGTTCATTTGTATTTAAATTATATGGTCCAGCCAATGATTCTGATGAGCAATTGATTTTTGGAACTAAATGTGAGGGCATAAATTAATTATTATATCTAATGAAATTGTTTAGCATCAATTAATTATTTTTCCAAAGCTTATTTCATTAGTTAAAAATTTAGAACTTCTATTTTTACAAATATTAACAAGCTTAAAGGAATTGATATTAGTTAATCATGCTATGATTGTTTTTCATGATTTTTGTGGTATAGTTTAATTTTTTTTTTAATTTTGCTTTCCATCTTCATTGTATAGTTTTTTATAGTAATTCTATGGTTTAAATCAAATAAAAAATTTATTTAGTCATACTATATTATATCTTTCTGTAAACATAATACATAACATTTATGGTACTATATCATACATATTATATAATATCATATATTAGGTAAATTATACTGTCAATTATATAAATAAATAGTAAAAAGTTTGGGGTTAATCTTTTGTTCCACGTTATGAAATACCAAAAAGCAGTTTTAATTTTTAGCTTAAATTAGATGAACAGATTAGTTATTTTGAGTTTGAGTTATTTTTGGATATCTCTATTTGGATATATTCGAGGTGGATTACTTTGGATCCAACGATATTAAAAAAAAAAAAAAAAAAAGACCAAGATAAGAGTCAAGTGAGATTATATTTTTTACTTTTCAGAAGTTTTTTTTTCAAAAGAAAATTCATTGTATTTCTTTTTTTAATTAATTTTATGTGTAGAAGGGGACGCTTAAGAGTCGAATTCAAAATCTAAATAGGAATAATATAAGCTTTTAGCCCCTAAGTTACACAACAGATTCTAAATTTATATTCATCCATGCAATTTGTAAAAATCTCTCTTTGAGGTATATGAGAGCTTCTCCAACCCATAACACTAAATGGTATAAAAGTTAAAAAAATTTTCCAACTCATTACACCATTTTTTTCACCAAATGAAATATATTTTTAGAATATTCATTTTTTTTACTTTTATATATTTCACAAATATCCCACATAACTTTTTATTCATCAATTACCCATATAATTTTTTATTTACATTTTAATCTAATAATATATTTTAGCATTTAAATATTAAATATAAATTAATACATTAATAATTTTAATTTTATTAATTAATTAAATTTTATATCAAAATAGTATGTAAGTTTAATTTGTTTATATTTTGTAGTGTTGGCATATAAAAAAATTAATTAATATTTTGTAGTGTTGACATAAAAAAATTATATTTAGCATTGTTTATATATTAATTATATTTCAACCAGCTGGGGTTAGTCCAGCGGGCCACCTGTTATTACTTCTACGGGAGGGCAGAGGTTCGATACTCAAAAACGTATTTATGAGGGTCGAGCTTTTTTTAAAAATATATATATATATATATTAATTATATTTCATATAAAATTAATCATGAAAATGGTTTAATATAAAAAAATATTTAATTTTGTTGAATTAATGAGAATTAAATTAAAAACAAAATAAGTTTAAGGAGTGAAATATTAAAAAAAAATTAAAAAGAAAAAGGCTTAGGGGCTGAAATATAAATTAAAAATTGAATGGCAAAAAAAAAATAGAGTATGAACAGTGCACTGTTCATTTCCTCTGTTATTAACGCCAAAATGGCGTCGGATTGGAGCAGGAAATTGACTCTATTAAATGGAGGTAAATTTGAAGATGGTCTGAGGACCTATAAAATAGAGAATAACTTTCATTTAATGAGAAATAAAGAATAAAAATGAAAGCATTTTTTGAGTGAATATAATGAGGTCGGTTCTTTTTTTATTCCTTCTTCACTTCTTTTTTTTTTTTTTTTCTGAAGAGTGAAATATGAAAGTTGACAGCTTTTTGTAATCGTCAACAAGCAGCTTTAAAAGGGTATCCAAACTTTAAACAATAGTCAAGCTCTTCCTCTCTTTCTCCTTTCCTTTTCCAAAGTCCTTTCTTCCCTTTAATTTACCCTTTTATTATTATTTCTTTTTTATTTTTCCGTTCATTGGACCACTGCTCTACTATTTCTTGCATTGCATGCATTCCAAACTAGGTTTTAAAGGTGAACTAATTCAACATTTTTTTTAATTTTAAAGGTTTTATATCCCAATTCTAGATTATTTTGTTACCCTTTTTCAAAGAAAAAAAAAAGATATTGCATTGATGGCGTACCAAAATAAAGGTACATCACTATCTTAAAAATTATATATAAAGCTTGGATTAGAGGCTCACTCAGTCATGAAATAAATAAATAAATAAATAAATATATATATATATATGTGTGTGTGTGTGTGTATGTGTGTGAGAATGATGGAATTGACATGAACACTTCGAGAGCCAATAACATAACAAAAGAACTTTTTCATTCTCATTATCATATTATTTTGGCTAAATAATTATATAATTCTTAAAATTTTAAACATTACACTAATCAGTATTTTTAATATCTAATTTTTGTATATTTCTATTTTTAAAAATTAAACTGTTTAATTTTTCTATTAATATTTTCATCCTAAAAATATTAGTCAATTACTTTGATATTATAAAATAATTTATTTGTTCTTCCTTTATATATATATATATATTATTTATTAAGTCATGCTTATTTTTAATTTTATTTATATTTCTTACACGTAATTTATTTTAATTTTATAAATATTATTAAAAAATAATTTTAAATAATACGAATAATATATTTTATTATTTTGCAAATAATCTATATATATCATTTATTTTAATTTTATAGGTATTAGTAAAAAATTAATTTTAAATAATATAAATAATATCTTTTATTATTTTGCAAATGACCTATATATAAAAAAAATTAAAAATAAAATAAACTTAATAAATAACAAAGATAAATATATATAAAGGAAGAGTAAATAAGTTATTTTATAATATCAAAGTAGTTGACTAATGATTTTAGGATAAAAATATTGATAAAAAGACTAAACAGTTTAATTTTTAAAAATATAGGAATATAAAAATTAAATATTAAAAATACAAAGTCTAACTAATATAATATACAAAACCACGTAAATTTTATAATTATTTAACCTATTATTTTTTGGTGGCAAACTGATCACTGTATTAAAAAAAATTCAGTGGATGATGGTAATTTAATCAATAATTCAATATTGTAATTAATGCCTGAGTTTGTACATTCCATTGGAAGTTCTTTCATTATTAATTAATTTTTTAATTTTTGTATTTAATTAATAGAACCAAGCGATAGTTGAAGTAGAGGAGCCCTACAGCATTAATTACTTAGCAAGAACTAACTATCTGATCAATAATTAATTAACCATATTTCCAAACTAATAATTAGCCTTGTTTAGTCATCATGCGGTTTCTGAACTCATACTTTTGGCCGATTGAAGTCCTTAAATTTATTTTGTAAGGATAGAATTCTGTAACTTTTGTTCTTGTCTCAGTAATATCCTTGAATCTGGTTTCCAGGTACGAGCATCTAACATGTATGGGGAATTAACATACAAAATAAAATTAAAAAAAATACTGAATTTGTCTCATTTAACTCTCTCTTTTATTTGACTATCTCTCAAATCTCTGTCAACTATGTCTGAAATACCAAGTTTGAAACTCTAAACTTAATCGATTCTTAGTGGTTTGAAAAAGAGAGAGCTTTTTGAGGAGATGAGATTTCTTGATTTCGTTTCTTATAAGAAATAGAGAAAGAGAGCTTGTATAGGGTAAGATTTCAATTTCGATTTTTAAAAATCAAAATATTCAATTTTCATATTTAGGGTTTGGAAGGGGGAAAAACAAATTAGAGATTTATGATGATGACAGATGGAGAGAGAGAGAGAGATATGAAATAAGTGAGTGAGATACAAGAGTGATAATAAATTTAAAAAAAAAATGACCGTTACTATTTTTACCATTAATTCTCACGTATGTGTGAGAATGAAATGGAAAAGATTTTAATTTTTTTTAGTCTTTTCCATGTGTCGCCATGCGGTATTCATGTTAGACACCTTGGTAGAAAATTAGCCTTAGAAATTTTATTCTTAGAAGATTTTATTCTTATAAAATAAAGATTAAGAACTTCAATGGGACAAAGGTATGAATTTAAGGACTGACCAATGTGAATAAGCCCAATATTTTTATATTAATTTACAAGACAATAGTAGATAAATATTAATCCCTAGTTAATATTTTTGTATTAATTTACAAGATAATAGTAGATAAATATTAATCCCTAGTTAATACATCAGGCTTAGGCTAGATAATCATCATCATCTCTTTCTTGTATAATAAAGTTGATTATCAACACAATTGTAATTATATAACATTAATAATTAATTAGTTGATGCATAGTTATATATCTACTCAACCCAAAAAAAAAATCACAATTAAAGTTGTTGACAAATTATATCATATATCACATTAGAAGTCACAATAATTATTAATTAATTAGTATATTCCAAAGTGTAATTGCTTTTATCATCATCTACTTGTTTGTATTAAATGAAGAAAATATGTTGTTTGTTATTTTTTCCTTTAACTTGACTCAGTTGCTATTGAACAATTAGGATTCCCCTAACTATATTTAATTTTTTGAGAATATATGTTTTATTCTTTTTCAATAACTACAATGTTTATTGTCACCTAATGATTGTTTTATAGCCATTTAAATATGATTTTTTTTGTTAATTTCATACACTGAGTTGGTGCATTGCAATTCTATGCTATATTATTATATCATATATTGTCATACTATACTATTAGTTTATAGCATTAGATGTGCTGATTAAATTCAACACATATTATAAGAATATTTCTTAAAAAAAACTCTTTATATATTCTAACTTCTTTATAATAAACAGTCAATATATAAGTGAATCTAGTTCTGCATATATAGATAACCAATTGTTAACTATTTATTTTAAATTAAATTCATAAATATTACAATTTTCTATTATATTATTTATTAATTCTCTCATATATTTTTATTGTATATCTCCATCTTAAAAAGGTTGTTATATTTTTTTTTCTTTTTGGGATGTTCCAAAATGGTTGTCATAGTATTATTTTTTACTCTTTTTTTTTTATCTTTCCTATCATTTAAGATGTATTTTATGTTTAAAAAAAATTGAATGTATTTATTGTGTATATCATTTTATTTATTTCATTCTTATCATATATGCAAGTGTAAAAATTTTTATTTGGATGGATATAGTATTTATTAATTTTATCATTTATTTAATTAATTAAAGAGTTCATTGAATTTGAAAAAAAAAAATTACACTCTTCATATTTAAAATTAATTAAGATACTACTTAAAGCAATAAAAATTTATTAAGATGCTATTTAAAACAATTGCCCTTAAAAGCATTAGTTAATTGCAGTTATTTCATATAATAAATCTAATTAAAGAATAGTTATTTCAGAAAAAAATTAGTTAGGGAACAATTATTTCAAACAAAATAAATAAATAAATTTAAAAATAAACTGAAAGTTTAAAAAAAGTTGGAGATTGTGATATCTCCTTTGTGTTTCACCTTTATATGCATAATATATATATATATATATATATGATAAAATAAATAAAACTTCATTTGAAAACTGTTGATTCAAATGTTTTATCGAAATTAATTAAATCTCTATATACTTTACTCACTGTTAATAATTTTAATTAGCCCTCAGGGGAATTTCATAACTTTTATAGCTTAATTATGAGAGATGTACGTAGTACGTAATTCCAAATCTAGTTTAAGTAGATCATATTGTAGTGGCTGTCAAAAGCCTGGTTTATTCTAGTGGCTTGGCAGGCCTCTTTCTTAGTTTCAACGAATCATATTTACATATATATATATATATATATATTCGAAAATTTTAATTGATTAATTATATATTAAATTCGTATTTTTTTATTTATTGGTAGAATCTATACACACCATGTAAATATTTCCTTTTAATTTAACTTTCTAAATAAAGCTATACGAGTAGTTGCATAGAAAAACCATGCACTTGCTCATCACCGTAGTATATGGCTATATACGCATTAAAATATTGCATATGGGGCACAAGAATTTGCATACTAATGACAATGACCTCAAACATGTATAAATTATATATATATAATGCAAAGGTTTTTTTCTATATGATGGGTATGTACTTGACCATTTCTGAACTCAATGAAATGAAATTGCAAAGCAGGCTCTAGAGTCAAAGGGGGCCTCCCCAATCACACATGGACATAGCTCTCTTTACTCCAAAACAACAAACACACAAACTCTTCTTCCCTAATTTCCACAACCACCAATTAAGCAATTCCAATGATCATCATCAACCATCTATAGACATGCAAAGCAATAACAACTTTAACAGCATCATTAACAACAACAATAATAGCAACTATCATCCCCAAAATAGCCATACTTCAACTAGCCGTTCATCGGATTCTGGTGATCATCAGGCTTGTGGCTACACAGCAGGAGGTAACCAGAAATGGGCATCTGAGCTTCTTACAGAGTGTGCAAGAGCCATTTCTGAAAAGGACTCTAGCAAAATCCATCAACTTCTTTGGATGTTAAATGAACTTGCTTCTCCTTATGGTGATTGCGATCAGAAATTGGCTTCTCATTTCTTACAAGCTCTTTTCTGCAAGGCAACAGAATCCGGTGATCGGTGTTTGAAAACCTTAAATTCAGTTGCTGAAAAGAGTCACTCCTTTGATTCAGCAAGGAAGTTGATACTTAAATTCCAAGAGGTAAGTCCATGGACAACTTTTGGTCATGTTGCTTCTAATGGTGCAATCTTGGAAGCCTTAGAAGGTGAAACTAAACTTCATATAATTGATATTAGCAATACACTTTGCACCCAGTGGCCTACTTTGTTAGAAGCTTTAGCCACAAGAAATGATGAGACTCCTCATCTAAAGCTCACAGTTGTCGTAATTGGGAGCATCGTAAGATCAGTCATGAAGGAAATAAGTCAAAGAATGGAGAAATTTGCTAGGTTAATGGGAGTTCCCTTTGAAATTAATGTAATAAGTGGGTTAAACAATTTATTAGACCTCACTAAACAAGGATTAGATGTTCAACAAGATGAAGCTGTTGCGATCAATTGTATTGGGGCATTGAGATTAGTTGAAGTAGAGGAAAGAGATAGCGTGATTCGAATGTTTGAATCGCTTAGACCTCGAGTTGTGACAATTGTTGAAGAAGAAGCTGATCTTACCAGCTCAAGATTTGACTTTGTTAAGTGTTTTGAAGAGTGTCTTAGGTATTATACACTGTATTTTGAGATGCTAGAAGAAAGCTTTGCCCCAACTAGTAATGAAAGATTGATGTTAGAAAGAGAGTGTTCAAGAAGCATAGTTAGGGTTTTAGCTTGTGACGATCATCATGATCATGATCAAGAAAATAATAATAATGGAGTTGGAGTTGGAGAATGTGAGAGAAGAGAAAGAGGAAATCAATGGAGTGAGAGACTCCGAGAAGCCTTTTCGGCGGTTGTATTTAGTGATGACGTTATTGATGATGTTAAAGCATTGCTTAAGAGATATAGAGGTGGTTGGTCACTTATGCAACCTTCTCAAGGAGATGAATCAACTGGAATTTACTTGACATGGAAAGAGGAACCAGTTGTTTGGGCTTCAGCATGGAAACCCTAATTCAATTTAAGATAAAAAGAAGGTACTTATATATGATGATGATGATGATGGAGAGAACTCTAGCATATGTCAATTTATTCAAGAAGTATTGGAGGATTTTAAGAGTGATTGCCATGAACAAAAAATTCGATCATCATGATCATCATGGGAGTTTTACTACTTTTTTTCCCTTTCCAAATCTTCTCATCATAATTATTCCTGCATATTTTGTATTTTATCTTATGTCCAAGTGCTTTTATTTTCTTTTTTTTTTCCTTCTGCTTTATGCTTGGGAGTTTGTGTTGCTTTTAACTGCTTTTAGATCATTGTATTTGTTTGAAGGCGTTTGCACTTAGTGCTTCTTCTTTTTCAGTTCCATGCCATTTCCCCTTTTGGATTGTTTGCTCAATATCTTTCTTCTCAACTCTTTGTACTTGGGAAATTTGTAACAAATTTCAGTTTTACATTTATATATATAATTCATGCTTCTATATAAATTTTACTTTACATTTATATATATAAACACAAATACATAGCTTACATTGATATGTAGGAATTTGGTGCACTATTATTATTATTATATAATTAGGTATTCTTTGTTTTTAATATTTCATATATGTGTGTATCCCTTCTTGCAATTGCCATGGCACATACAGAAGGAAACATAACTATTTATCTCTTCATTTTTTTGATAGATTATTTTTGCATTACCAACCAAAGCTGTTGGCATATCTGGGTCCAATACAGCAGTTCTTCTCAATATAAGAGAAAGAAAAACAGGAAAAATTATAAATATATAAATCTATAACTTACCAAACTAATTAATTTAAATTTATTTATGGTTATGGGAGCCTTTTGCAAGATATGTTATATGATTTAATTTGTATGGATTACCCATGGAAAGAATATATATGAATCATTATTTTTAGTTAGGATATG
This sequence comes from Garcia nutans, assembly GCA_947685225.1. Lineage (NCBI taxonomy): Eukaryota > Viridiplantae > Streptophyta > Magnoliopsida > Malpighiales > Euphorbiaceae > Garcia > Garcia nutans. The sequence continues at coordinate 7,371,682 of CANTUV010000055.1, forward strand.
CATTATGGAATCTAATCCTAAACTAATAATGAACTCTTTTTATTTATGTTATTTTTTTTTCATGTAAACGTTATGTTGGCCAATTAGGAAGTAGGATACGACATCTTGAATGATGCTAACTACTATATAGTCCCAATAGCATAATTAAATAATCAGATATCATTAAATTAAACTAAAATATTAATTTAGTATTAACAAGAATGTTTACCTTGTATTCTCAAAAAAAAAATGTTTACCTTGTAAAATAGGAGACTAATTATTAAGAGTTTAACTTGTAACTGCTTTCTTTTATTATCCTTTAAGAATTTATCATGCATGAAAGACTTATTAATTACCATATGATATTAATTAATATGTAGTTTTCTTGATTAATTTTGACTTAATCTTATTTTATAAACTACTAGATGGTAAATGGTAGTATAATTAATATTTTTTTAGACTAAATCATACTTTCGATTCAAGTTTTAACGCGGTTATAAATTCAAAATTCAAACCCAGAATAATATTTTATCAATTTATCTACGCATTTAATAGGATAATTAATATTAATAATGAAGGAAACAAAAATAACTGCAATTTCTGAGAGATTTTTGGAAAATGGTAATATGGATAAGGTGTGAAAACATTCTTTTGAGTCCCTAAACTTTAGGGTTATTGGATCAGTTCCATCCAATGGGACATGACTATGTTAGAATTGTTATCAGTTCATTTTCATGTTGTAAACACACCATTCGATCCACTGACAAAAGCCTTACAGTTGCCCTTGCCCCCTCTTCTTATTCAATTATTTATTTTTATTTTTCCATGTCATATTAATTATTCTTCATTTTGAATTGATAAAAATATTTTTTTATTTATCTAAATTCTAACACACATATCATTTTAATAAATTAATTAATATGTTAAATTTGTATACTTTCTTAATAAATAGTTGAATAAAAAATTATATCTCAATATTAAAAGTATAAATAATAAAATAAAAATAAAAATTATAACCTTTTATTTTTTATAATTTTTTTATTGTACTTTTAATTTTTTTTTCTTAGATATTTGATTTATGGAATGGGTTTAAATTAATTTAGTTTTTGCATTTGAAAAGTATTAATTTTTCTAGAAAAAAATATATTTAATTGTAGAAAAAATAATTTATTAATTTTTTTTTTGCATAAACTAAATGATAGGAGATAATTTAAAATTTTGAAGGAGAGCAAATAAGTAATTCTAATAATTTTTACAACTATATATATATTATTTTTTTCTCAAAAGAGAAAAAGGCAGATATCCCTTCTTCTCAAAATGACTTCGTCACTGTATACCCATGTATATTAGCAAGTATTGGAAAATGCACGGAGCAATAGGGAAAATTTTATGATGAAATATATGAAAAATAACAAAAGAAAAAAAATAAATAGATAAAAATTGACATAAAGAGAGGGAGAGAGGAAAGGAAAAAGAGGGAGCAGGAAGAGACGTCGGTGGGAAACAGATGAGTACCAACTAGATCCCATATTTGCTTCTCTGTCTAATGATTTGAATAGCATATATGCCTTTATTTACCATTCACATGTACTGACTTTAGGCCAACATTATATAGTGGAAATCAACTTTTGTTGATTTAGATAAGACCTTCTACTATTCCTCACTTACACTTCCTTTTAGGTTTTAATGTTCCAAATAATTTATAACTTTTTTTTTTAACTTTAATTTTGCAATACCACATCTTCACATGCCCACTTACACTACCATCATATAGGCATCGACACATTTCTAATAGTTTTTTTTTAATATATATATATATATATATATATTTCCTTCTTCTTCTTAATTTGCAATTCAACAATTTATAGTTATTTTTTTTTAACAAATCTATCAAAAAAATTTAAAAAAATCACTACAATATTTAAGCAATATAGAAATGGAAATTTCTATTTCTAAATACATAAAATCTGTTTCTATACGAAATTAGAAATGGACTTGAATCTTAAAAATTTTGTTTACAAAAAGTTCATTGTTAAATGAATCAAAATGGAAAAAAAAAATAATCCATTTCTAATTAGAAATAGAACTGAAACAATGAATCCGTTTTATATTAGAAACAGAATACTAATTTGTTTCTATTTCAGATCAGTCATGAGAACCAAAAATTCGTTTCTAATAAAAATAAATTAGTTTATTTCTATTAAATATGACTAGTTATTCGTTTATCATAAAAATAAATTTTTTATTTCTATTTATGCTCAAAGTTTCGTTGATTAAAGAACGAATTATGTATATTAGAAACGGAAAATTATGTTTCTATTAACAACGGGCGTAATTACAAATTTGTTGTATCGAATGATGTAGAAAGTCAAATATGTTTATAAACAAAAATTATACTTTAGAAATGGAATTATCTATTTCTAATATTTTTTAATTTATATTTTTTTAGTTATATTTTTATAATTTTTAATAATATTTTTATTTTTATTTTATTGATATTTATATTTTTTTTATATTTTTTCAATAGTGCATATATTTTTTGGTTTAAGAATGTAATTAGAAACCTGAAAAATAAAGAAATTAGATGATAAATATAATGAAATATATATATATAAGATAATATAAATATATCTACATAACGCATTTGTAATGTACTAAAATATAAATATTATTTATGTCAAATATATTTATATAACAGTCGATATACATATAAAAAAAGTGTATAAACATAGAGTTTGATCATCTGTGGGGTCCTGATCAGAAGCACCATCATCTATAGGAGAACGAGAGGAAGAAGGAGGTTGGAACTATCTCATCATTTACTCTTAGAATCGCTGATGCAAATGGTGCTGAAGGATGGTGACAGTAGGTAGCCACGTTGGAGCCCATGCCAGAGACTGTGTGTTTCCAATTTGTATGATTTTTTCTGTAACAACCTTATACCTAATATATGTACACTACATACACTCATATATGTAATATATGTATAGAGGATACAAGAATATCACAACCATTTAGAAACAATCAAATCATCATTTGAAAAATCTGTATAAACTTTAAATATTTAACTTAAATTATATAAATAATAGAGGAAATATTTCTTGTTAAAATATATATGTATCTTCATTACCCAAAAGTTTATCCAAAACATTTTTAATAAGCAGCGGAATATACATATATATAGATATATCAAAATTAATATGTACAAAAATATAAGATTTATACATGCTGGTAGTTTGTCTCTGATCTTGATGTTCCACTAACAACTCTGATCTCAAAGTCTCAAGCCTAGACTCGACTCGGTTTAACTGAACTCTTCGAGTCAACCGGATCTACTCTTTCACCTGCGCAATGAACCACAATCGCGCTAAGCCAAAAGCTTAGTGGTACAAACTTTGATAATAATATAGTCCAAATGTAATGTAAATGCACAACATGTATATATATATATATATATATCACAACTCATAATATTATATCTCATTATATTGCTCAATTGTATCACAATTCATAATTCACATTAAAGCAAAGACAAGTATGGGCCCAAAAAGATCTAATATGATATTTAAATTTCAGAGTTACTGCTTTAGTCCATAATTATACTTTGTGTCTAGCCCCGTAGACAATATATCCATTGATAATCCAATTAGATCTGAGCTTACGACCCGATCTTTTCACTCAGTCTAGCTTCAAGAATTTATTTTTTAGGCTTACGATCCGGTCTTTTCACCCAAAAAATATCAGATTTATTAGCTGGGTCTGGCTTACGACCCGATCTTTTCACCAGTGCGGCGTATAACCCGTAGGCAATTCATAAGCATGCCGTCAAACTCAGAACTCTGCAAATTGAATAACATACTAGGCACACAATTTATTCATATTTTTCATTATCAAATTCTTTCATGATTCCATTATTAATTCTTTTCTTATTTTCTCATGATCAAACTTGACACATTGTCTTATTATATCATCTTTTTCTCACTTTTCTCAGTTTTCTCATTTATATCAATATCAATTCTTTACATTTTATTTTTACATATCTCATCACATTATACCACATTTCTTTTCATTTACAATACATTACTCAATTACCTTAATACTTCAACTTAATTCACATTATGCATTTCATAACATATTTCTCATTCATCAACAATATATTCAGTAACTTAACACATTTTCCACCAAATATGTTAAGTCCTAATGTCATGTAAACGTATGCAATCATTCAAAGTTTGTACTTACCTCTAAAAGTAACAACACCACTTCAGCCTCCTCTTCCAAGATATCCCTCAATACTTGGATTGGGTAACTCAATTCTCTTCAAAACATATTCCAAAGGTGATTATAAATACTCACTTAGTGATACACATAAGAAAATAAGGAAGAAAACTATCTAGGGCTAACTCTACACATGACACGCTAAAAAACACGGGCGTGTCCATGACCGTGCCCCAAACCCACAACACAGAAGCTTTGACACGCTTAGTGACATGGGTGTGTCACTACACATGTCAATTCTCCTCCAACACAGTAGCTATGACACGTTCAGTGACATGGGCGTGTCACTGGACGTGTCAATTCTACAACAACACAGTAGATATGACACGCTCAGTGACATGAACATGTCACTTCACATGTCAATTTTACCACAACACAGTAGCTGTGACACGCTCAGTGACATGGGCGTGTCACTGCTCGTGTCACCAACACCGAAAATAGAATCATCGATACGCCTAAAGGCATGGCCGTGTCACCGGGCTTGTCAGGCCAAAAATTTAGTATCGACACAAAATGCCACATCCTCTATCATCTTTCTTTACCCTTTTAACTCCAAACCAACATAACCAAAACCATCATAACACCACAATAAACTTGTATAAACATCAATGCAACTCAATTAAAAGCACAAATATACACAATCACAACCATACTTCACAACTCAACAATTACATAATCCACAACTCTTATTCTTTTCACTAAACTTAACACTTTTTCTTCAATCCAACCCCAAATTTAAAGTTAACTAGACAAAATAGCTTCAAACATACCAAAATTAACCATAAATACAACTACATCAAACATCCAATAAACTCATATAAACTTCTAAAGAAAATCAAAGAAACAAGTTGGAGACTTACCAAATATGGAGAAAATCCTTAAAATTCCAACTTGATCACTTGAAATCCTTCAATTGCTTGAGTTAGGAAGAAACAAAACCTCTTTTCCTTTTTGATGAACATGGTGATGGCCGGCCCTCTTGGAGAAGAAAGAAGAAGATGAAAATAGTCATTCTCCAGTCAAACCAACCACTTCTCTATTTAACCACACCAATATCCTCTTTTAATCTCCACCAAGCATTAATAATATTATATTATAATATCATCTTCCACTATCATAACATATTAATATCTTAATAATTTAAATATCATTTGACCAACTAAACATGTTGACTTGTATATAATGTATATATCTTCATATATGCAACATATACACACTCCCTTTTTCCTTTTTTCCTTTCTTTTTACTTAATTAAATATATACACTTTTAAATCCTTTAATTAATTTTTAACAATTAATATTTATTTCTAAATTTTTGGGATATTACAATTCTCCCCCTCTATAAATAAATTTCATCCTTGAAATTACCTGCTCTCAAGTCTGGAACAACTGGAGATACTGATTCTGCATCATCTGCTCACTTTTCCATATTGCTTCTTCCGTAGTATGATTCTTCCAAAGAACCTTCACAAGTGACACTTTCTTATTTCTCAGCTCTTTCACTTCACGTGCCAAAATAGCCACTGGTTCTTCTTCATAAGTCAGATCTGGACTCACCTCAATAGACTCCACTGACAAAATATGAGTTAGGTCTGACTTGTATCTCCGAAGCATAGAAATATACAAGACATTGTGAATTGATCCAACTCAGGAGGCAAAGCTAGTGTATAGGCCACTAGTCCAACTCTCTCTAATACCTCATAAGGTCTTATTAAACGAGGACTCAACTTCCCCTTGCGGCCAAACCTCAAAATTCTCTTCCAATGAGACACTTTCAAAAATACTTTATCTCCTACACTAAACTCTATGTCTCTTCTTTTCAAATCTGAATATGATTTCTGTCAGTCAGAGGCTGCTTTCAAACGATCCCGAATTATCTTCACTTTCTCTTCTGTTTCCTTAATCAAATCAGGACCAACTTACCTTCTCTAACCTCATCCCAACATAGAGGCGTCCTGCATCTTCTACCATACAATACCTCAAAAGGTGCCATTTTAATACTGGATTGGTGACTGTTGTTATAAGCGAACTCAATCAGTGGCAAAAATATGTCCCAGCTCCCAGAGAACTCAATCATGCAAACTCTTCCAAAACCTCAAAGAATAATGGGGATCTCGATCAGATATCAAAGAAATTGGGACTCCATGCAACCTTACTATCTCACTGATATACAGCTCAACCAACCTTTCAAGAGAAAAATCCATTCGAACTGAAAGAAAATGAGCTATCTTCGTCATCCGATCAACAATCATTCAGATGGCATCATGCTTCTTCTAGGTCAAAGGCAAACCAGTTACAAAATTCATCGTCACTCGCTCCCATTTCCATTCTGGCACTGATAATGGCTGAAGTAATCTCAAAGGAACTTGGTGCTCAGCCTTCACTCTCTGGTAAGTGAGACATCTAGATACAAACTCTACTATGTCCCTTTTCATACCTGACCACCAATAATATTGTTTCAAGTCCTGATACATCTTGGTACTCCCAGAGTGCATAACATACGCTGACTGATGTGCTTCTTCCAAAATAAAACTTTTTCAGTCTTGCATCATAAGAAACACACAATCTATCTCTAAACCACAAACTGACATTACTTCTCATATGAAAGTCTCAACTTTCCCCCTTTTGGCAATCCAATACAGGTTTCTAGATTCTCTCATTTGCCAATTGAGCCTCCCTTATCGATTCTAATAACACCGGCCTCAATTGCAACTGGGCCATTAATGCACCATCATCACATGACTCAAATCTGGCATGCAACGCTCTCAATTCAACAAGCAACAAGAGCGAATAAGCAATCAAATCTGCCAAAGACTTCCGACTCAAGGCATCAACAACAACATTTGCCGTACCAGGATGATAATCAATTAAGCAATCATAGTCTTTAATCAATTTTAACCATCATCTCTGCCAAAGATTCAACTCTCTCTGAACACCTAAATATTTCAAACTTTTGTGATCCGTGTAAATGAAACACTTCTCTCCATACAAGTAATGTCGCCAAATCTTCAAAGCAAAGACTATGGCTGCTAACTCCAAATCATGCGTCGGGTAATTTAGTTCATGCGGCTTCAACTATAGAGACGCATAAGCAATGACTCTACCCTCTTGCATTAAAATACAACCTAAACCATTATGTGAAGCATCATTATAAATCACATATGGTTTACCTTCCACAGACAGGGTAAGGACAGGAGCCTGAGTCAACATCTCCCTCAACTGCTCAAAGCTCATCTGACACTAATCTATCCATACAAATCTAACTCCCTTTCGAAGTAATCTGGTGAGTAGAGTAGCTATCATAAAAAAAATCTTTCACAAACTGTCGATAATAGCCTGTCAAACTCAGAAAACTTCTAATCTTTGTTACATTCTTTGGTGGACTCCAATTCAAAATGGCCTCAACTTTACTCAGATCAACTCTAATACCTTCTACTAAAACTACATGACTGAGAAAAGCTACTTGATCAAGCCAAAACTCACATTTAGATAGCTTAGCATACAACTCTCTCTCTCTCAAAATCTGCATTACAATCCTCAAATGTTTATCATGATCATCCTCATTATGTGAATATAACAAAATATCATCAATGAAAACCACCATAAATTAATCTAGATAGGGTCTGAATACACTATTCATCAAATCTATAAATGCTGCTGGTGCATTCATCAATCCAAAAGGCATCACCAAGAATTCATAATGCTCATACTTTGTGCGAAAAGCTGTTTTGGGTACATCTTCATCTCTAACTCTCAACTGATGGTACCCCGATCTCAGATCAATCTTAGAAAATACTGCTACTCCTTTCAACTGATTAAAGAGATTATCTATCTGAGGCAAAGGATACTTGTTCTTGATTGTCACTTTATTCAACTGCCTATAATCAATGCACAATCTTAAGGTATCATCCTTCATCTTTACAAACAAAACAAATACTCCCCCACAGAGACACACTAGGGCGAACGAACCCTTTATCCAACAGCTCCTACAATCGTACCTTCAACTCTCTCAACTCAGCAGGTGCCATTCGATAAGGAGTAACAGAGATGGGAGTGGTATAAGGCAATAAATCGATACCAAACTGAACCTCTCTCTCAGAGGGTATCCTTGGTAACTCCTTAAAAAAAATATCTGAAAACTTAGCAACTGTGGGTATATTGTCTAGCTGGAAATCCACTATTCTGGTATCTATGACATGAGCAAGATAAGTGTCACATCCTTTTCGAATCATCCTCCTAGCTGAAACAAACATGGATGAAAGATGTCTATGATCACTAGATACCATAACATTCCTACCATCACAGGTTCTCAGGGTAACACACTTCTTTTGACAGTCTACCACAGCCCCATGCTTAGATAACCAATTCATGCCTAAAATTAAATCATACTCCTTAAAAGGCATCTCAATCAAATCCCCCAAGAACTCTTCATCCTGAACCACAACTGGATTATTACGATGTACCTTACTAACTACAACACTATGCCCTAAAGGATTTGTCACTAAAATATCAAATCCTAGGGATTCAGAATACAAGTCAGTCACAGGCAAGATAGATGCACTAATGTAGGAATGAGTTGATCCAGGGTCAATCACATCAAGAACTGAAGTACCAAATAAAGAGAATATACCAGCAATAACAGTTGAAGCATCCAGCTGCCTCTGCATCATATAAACCCTCTGTGTGGTCATGCCTCAACTGGTCTACTGCCTCCGAATGTCGAACCTCCTTTCTGATCAGACCATGTCTGACCTCCTCTGCCACCACGACCCCCTCTAACACTGGGTCGAGAAACTGCAGAATCTGTTTGTCTATCCTCTGATAGCTCGGGACAATCTCTGATGAAATGGTCTGGCGACCCACATCTATAACACACAGCTGGTCCACCTATCTTCCAATAAATGCCCCTATGTGACCTACTTAGGTGGAGAAGACCTCTGAACCGCTGGGGTCGGTGCACTAGCCACTGACACTGTAGGTCTTGATCCCTGCCTCTGTTGCTGCTGAACTGACCTACTAGACTGTCTCTGGCTCCTGCTAAACCTTGGAAGATATCCTCCTCGGCCTCTCTTCACAAATGAAGACCCTGTCTCAAATTGGGGTCTTCTAACTCTGGTCTCTTCATCCCTAGCAGTTGCTGCAAGATCTTGTGCTCTCTCAACACTCTTGGCAACTGCAACCAATTGGGAAAAATTCTGATACCGGGAGCCTGCGATAATGTATGTGATAGAGGATCTCAACCCCTCCTCAAATCTCCGACACCGGTCTATCTCATCCAAAATAATTTGGCCAGCATAATGACTCAAATGGGTGAACTCTATCTCATACTCTGATACAGTCCTGGTATCCTGCTTCAAACTCAGAAACTCTATCTTCTTAGCATCTTTGTACTCCCTCGAAGTATACTTCTGCTCAAACTCTCGCAGAAAATCATTATAAGTCAAGATTGGTGGATCATCCAAAGCATGTGAAACCATCTTCCACCAATCGTATGCATCCCTCTACAGAAGGGATCTACCATAATCAAACCTTTCTTTAGGAGTAGCCTGCAGCTGGATGAATACTCTCTGGACTCTATCAAGCCACTGCTTAGCTACAGCGAGATCTATAGTATCCACAAAGTCCTCAGCTCCATACTTCCTCAACTTATCATATTGCCTCGTCGATACTTGCGGCTGCGGTGGCGGCGACTGCTGAACTGGAGCCTGCCTCAACAACTCCACCATATGTCGTACCAAATCTGGCAGAATCCCATCAACTACTGGTCTCTCTAGCACAGGAGCAGGTGCCCCTCCAACTATCTCAACTCTAGCTCCATCTCTACCCTCAACAGGAGCTACACTCTCAACACTACCCTCAACCGACTGACATATCTGAGATGCCATAACTACCTATATCTGCAAACACAGCTGAAATAGCTACATCAGAGGTCAGAAACTATCAGTGCCAATGCATGTATCTTATTTAAAAACCATATTTAAAAATCTCAATTTTCTTTTTCTTACATCCCACCTAGGTTGAGAACTTCAAACTTAGGTTCTGATACCAAAACAAATGTAACAACCTTATACCCAATATACGTACACTATATACACTCATATATGTAATATACGTATAGAGGATACAAAAATATCACAACTATTTAGAAACAATCAAATCATCATTTGAAAAATCTGTATAAACTTAAAATATTTAACTTAAATTATATAAATAATAGAGGAAACATTTCTTGTTAAAACATATATGTATCTTCATTAGCCAAAAATTTATCCAAAATATTTTTAATAAGCAGCGGAATATGCAGCGAAATATACATATATATATACATCAAAATCAATATGTACAAAAATATAAGATTTATACATGCTGGCAGTTTATCTCTGATATTGATGTTCCACTAACAGATCTGATCTCAAAGTCTCAAGCCTAGACTCGACTCGGTCTAGCTGAACTCTCCGGGTCAACCGGATCTACCCTGTCACCTGCGCGATGAACCACAATCGTGCTAAGCCAAAAGCTTAATGGTACAAACTTTGATAACAATATAGTCCAAATGTAATGTTAATGCACAGCACATATATATATCACAACTCATAACATTATATCTCATTATATTGCTCAATTGTATCACAATTCATAATTCACATTAAAGCAAAGACAAACATGGGCCCAAAAGGATCTAATATACTATTCAAATTTCAGAGTTACTGCTTTAGTCCATAATGACACCTTGTGTCTAGCCTCGTAGGCAATATATCCATTGATAATCCAACTAGATCTGAGCTTACGACCTGGTCTTTTCACTCAGTCTAGCTTCAAGAATTTATTTTTGAGGCTTACGATCCGGTCTTTTCACCTCAAAAATATCAGATTTATCAGCTGGGCCTGGCTTAAGACCCGGTCTTTTTACTAGCCTAGCGTTTAGCCCGTAGGTAATTCATAGGCATACCGCCAAACTCAGAACTCTACAAATTGAATAACATACTATGCACACAATTTATTTATATTTTTCATTATCAAATTCTTTCATAATTCTATTATTAATTCTTTTCTCATTTTCTCATGATCAAACTTGGCACTTTGCCTTATTATATCATCTTTTTCTCACTTTTCTCACTTTTCTCATTTATATCAATATCAATTCATTACATTTTGCTTTCACATATCTCATCACATTATATCACATTTCTTTTCATTTACAATACATTACTCAATTACCTTAATACTTCAACTTAATTCACATTATGCATTTCATAACATTTTTCTCATTCATCAACAATATATTTAGTAACTTAACACATTTTTCCACCAAATATGTTAAGTCCCAATGTCATGTAAATGTATGCAATCATTCAAAGTTTGTAGTTACCTCTAAAAGTAACAACACCACTTCAACATCCTCTTCCAAGATATCCCTCAACACTTGGATTGGGTAACTCAATTCTCTTAAAAACCTATTCCAAAGGTGATTATAAATACTCACTTAGTGATACACATAAGAAAATAAGGAAGAGAACTATCTAGGAAAAACTCTACACATGACACGCTCAATAACACGGACGTGTCCATGATTGTGCCCCAAACCCACAATACATAAGCTTTGACACTCTCAGTTACATGGGCGTGTCACTATACATGTCAATTCTCCTCCAACACAGTAGCTATGATACGCTTAGTGATATGGGCGTGTCACTGGACGTGTCAATTCTATAACAACACAGTAGATATGATACGCTTAGTGACATGGGTGTGTCACTTCACGTGTCAATTCTACCATAACACAGTAGCTGTGACATGCTCAGTGACATGGGCGTGTCACTGCTCGTGTCACCAATACCAAAAATAGAACCATCGACATGCCTAAAGACATGGTCGTATCACCGGGCGTGTCAGGCTAAAAACTTGATATCGACACAAAATACCACATCCACTATCATCTTTCTTTACCCTTTTAACTCCAAACCAACACAACCAAAACCATCATAATACCACAATAAACTTGTTTAAACATCAACACAACTCAATTAAAAGTACAAATATACACAATCACAACCATACTTCACAACTCAACAATTATACAATCCATAACTCTTATTCTTTTCACCAAACTTAACACTTTTTCTTCAATCCAACCCCAAATTCATAGTTAACTAGACAAAATAGCTTCAAACATACCAAAATCAACCATAAACACAACTACATCAAACATCCAACAAACTCATACAAACTTCCAAAGAAAATCAAAGAAACAAGTTGGAGACTTACCAAATATGGAGAAAATCCTTAAAATTCCAACTTGATCACTTGAAATCCTTCAATTGCTTGAGTTAGAAAGAAACAAAATCTCTTTTCCTTTTTTATGAACATGGTGATGGCCGGCCCTCTTGGAGAAGAAAGAAGAAGATGAAAATAGTCATTCTCCACTCAAACCAACCACTTCTCTATTTAACCACACAAATATCCTCTTTTAATCTCCATTAAGCATTAATAATATTATATTATAATATCATCTTCCACTATTATAACATATTAATATCTTATTAATTTAAAATATCATTTGACCAACTAAATATGTTGACTTGTATATAATGTATATATCTTCATATATACAACATATACACACTTCCCTTTTTCCTTTTTCCTTTCTTTTCACTTAATTAAATATATACACTTTTAAGTCCTTTAGTTAATTTTCAACAATTAATATTTATTTTCAAATTTTTGGGATATTACATTTTCGAATTTTCCTATTCTAATTGGTATTTTAAGTGACAATTTGGGTTTGAATGGAGAGGAAACAACTTGTTCAAAACTTATTAATAACTATAGTTCTTATCGTTCAAAATTGATGCCAATAGAAGAAAGAGATCTCATTTCAGAGAAAATTAGTTCATATAAACAACTACAATAACATCAAACACAAAATCAGTTCAACCTATTTACTCCCGTTGATAACATACGCAAATATAACCATCACATGCAAGGAAAAATTTAATTTTTTTCAACAAGAGAGAAAAAATCAAACAAAATGAAAAAAAAATCAATCAACAAGCCCAAATGTAAAATAAAAATGTAAAAACCCACATGAAAATCAAAATTAAAACACAGAAAGAGTGAATCTATAGAAGTAAAAAATTCAAATGTAAATTAGATATCCACAGCTTGAAGAAGATGAGAGGAATATAAAATCCATTAAGAGTACCTTTTGAGAGTGTGAGAGAGAGAGAGAAAAAAAATTGAGAGAAAGATGGTGAAGGTGATGGTCGGAGGTAGAAGAGAGTGACGATTGAAGTTTGAGAGTAAGAGTGATGATAAAAGAGTGTAAGTTTCTTTTGAGAGTGAGAGAAAGACAAGTGAAAAAGATAGAAAGCAACATATGAGATAGGTGAAAAAGTAACTAGGGTTTAATGAATCAAACACGGATCAAATTCATTTCTACAGCTTTTAATAATTAGAAACGTCTTAGTAATTATAAACAGACACTAAATCTATTTTTACACTTTACAGTCACATTTCAACAACATTTTCCCTCCCATAATCAGAAATGGACAACATTCGTTTCTATAGCTTTTTTTTATCCCATAGATTTTCTTACTTTTATTCATTTAACGGTCCATGTGTAAGACTAATTATTTTCAGGGCATAGCTTGCAAGTTAAGGGCCCTTTGCCCCTCTCCAAGAGTATATTTGGTGAAATTTGAACTCTTATCTCCTTCCACTTACTCATCTATGCTTCAACCAACTGAGCTACCCCTCTTGATTACTAAATTCAAGTTTCCCTATTCCTAACTATTTCTATAGCTTTTAATAATTAGAAACGGATACTAAATTCATTTTTGCTTTTTACACCCAAGTTTCAGTTTTATTTTCCCATTCACAATTAGAAACAGATCAGTCCATTTCTAAACTCTTTCAATTTCATTTATGTATTTCTCGCCTATTATTCCTACACTTTAAAAATAGAATTTTCATCTATTTCAACATTTCAAAGACAAATTTTAGGTCCTAAATTTTTCCTCGAATTATCAGAAATGGATAATAATCTGTTTCAAACATTTTGTTTCTAATCCATTTCAGTTTTATTCCTAAATACATTGCCAATTTTTTCCTGCAGGAAATAAAAATGGATAACAATCGAATACAATCCATTTCAACATTCTATTTATGAACAAAACCAAAACTTTTAGATTTTCATCAATTCCAATTTTGTTTCAATTCTATTTCTAAATATAAATGAACTTTAGTCCGTTTCAAATTTTGGTTTCTAAGTGGTCAAATTCTTGTATGAATTTAAAGTTTATCAAATTTTCAAAATATTTTTAAATTTATCAGAATTTATGATTAATTTATAAATTTATCATATTCATATAGTTTATTATGACTTTATTATTAATCTTTTATACACATTGACAACTTTTGAAAGATTATTATGAGTTTATTATATACTTTTTAAAATGTCAAATTATCCTGAATAAAACATGTCAAAAATTTACAAAAACTGACGAGGAGCGTAATTTTCCTTAATTTATAATTTGTTTCTCTCCAGAATCATCTCACCATCTTTTAATTTCAATAATTTATAATGTAGAAATATTAATTAATTAGCCTAACATCCAAAAAATTCCATGAAATTTTGACTTTTCTCAATCTAATCCTATTCTTTTATTTGTTTCAACTGGTGTCACATTTCATCTTTTTGCTTCAAATCAATCCATGTCAGGCTTGGAATAATTCCCTATCCTACATGGTAGGTTCGAAACACTCGTGTTACCTTATCCAAAACGCACTGTTTTGGATTTCTTATGTTTTGGTTGATTATATGAAACACTGTCATAATTTTATCAGTCCCTTCATTGAAAGATTTGCCATAATTTTTGAAGTTAACTTATGCTTCTATTGAATCATTGGCATAAAATTTACAAGAATCATCACCCACAATTGATTCCTCCTAGTAAATTGTCAAAGAAGTGTCAGAAAATGTTCTGTCATTTCCATAGTTCTTGAAATTATTTTTCAAAACCTTCCCATTAAACCTATAAGATTTGAAACTATCTTTAGTTGCATTTCCTTTCTCACCATAATTGTCTAAATCTGATGTTATCACATTCAAATTCTTTCTGTATCTTGAAAAATTCATCGCCGACTGCATTCATGTTCTTCCTATAATTCTCGAACAATTCATTGCCAGCATTTGCATTCTTGTATAACTAGAGAATTAGTGGCCCTTTGTGTTGGCATCATCGGAATAATATGAGATGTGGAGATTCGGGACATTTACTTGCTCATTGTAATTTTTAAACTTGCTAGTGCCGCCAGTAACTCCGGCACCATAGGTTCAATAGCTCTAGTCGACGATGTTTAATGGAGAAGCCTTGGATAGAATAAATAGAGATTATGGTAAAATTTTGTGGATCTCCTTGTTCTAATACCAAATAAAGTATGCTTTTGGGGTATGGCTAAACTTCCCTGCATTGTAAGGAAGTAATCGAAAAATCAAGAGCAAGAAATAGAAAACAAACCCAAATAAAATCTATTCAAAAAAATTGTGTTTTGTTAAAAAAAAACCCAAATAATTTTTTTTAAAAAAAAAAAAAAGAAGTCCAAAACGGTGAGTTTTGGAAGAGGTAACACAAGTGTTCCGAACCTACCACGTAGGATAGGAAATTATCTCAAGCCTAGCATGGATTAATTTGAAGCAAAAGAATGAAATATGACACCAATTGACACGTAAAAAAAAAAGATTAGAATGAGAAAAGTCAAATTTGCATGGATTTTTTTGGATGTTAAGCCTAATTAATTCAAAATATTACTACAGTTTTTAACTTTTGCAACCTTTTTTTGTGAGATATTTGCAATGAATATCGCAATAACTCTATACATTAATACACTTTTTTAAACTTATCATGAATGAAAAATCAACATTTCTGATAAATATTACTACAAATTTTAGTTATTAAGGTATTTCATTCAAAAATCATTTTATAAATGGGTCGATAGATGTGGTAGAAATGAAATTTCAGAATTATGAAATTTAAAATGTCAATATTATTTAATATAGGACAAAGGTCCAATTTAGACCCTATACTATAGTGAGTAGGCCATATTAGCCCCAAAATTTTTTTACCAAACTGAAACTTTTTTGTCAAAATAAACTCAAATCCACCTTTTTTTTAATGAAAATAATAATAAAGGCCAATGAATTCTTATTTGGCATGTGTAGGACCCACTGAAGCAGCTTTAGTGGTCCACCTATACCAGCTAATAAATGCTTATTTGGCATGTGTAGGACCTACGTAAGATCATGGCACCTAGCTGGTTATGAACAAAAATCCCCAAATCCCACTTTAGGTTTCAAGAACTGAAGAATAAATTAGACCCTAAAAAATCAATCTTGCTTTATTTGGTGCTAATTCTCCAAATTCAAATCCAATCAAAACCCTCCCCTAGTAAATGTCAGCCACCATTGTCGCTTTGTTTGTCGTCATCATATTTGGTATGTATTTTACTCATTGCTTATTTTATAGGATGGAGATGGTGGATTTAGTATTCCATTATAGTGGTAGAAGAGAGTGAGCTCCTCATATAGCATATGTAAATGATAAAATTGATATTGTGAAGAAATTTGATATATATTTCCTCTCCTATTTAGATACGAAGGACAAGTTTAAGGAGGATTTAGGGTTTGAAAATGTAGGTAAAGTCTATTTTTTGAAGCCTAAAGAAGATTTTCACGAGGGATTGTTCTTAGTAGAGAATGACCATAGAATTATGCATATGATGAACATTATTAATGAACAAGGAGAAAATGAAATTCATAAATACACACACTAGATAGTTGATGACTCTCAGTTTGTGATTGACTCTCCTATAATATCTTGTGGGAATAAAAATGAGGACATTCCTACACAATGTAGCCTTAATAAACCAGGAGGAAGAAGATATGAAAAATTTTAAAATGTTTACCATGAAATTCGAAATGTCGTGATTTGTTTGCTTTATTCCGGTGTGTTTTAAAATTTTTTTTTTGTGGCGTTTGATTTTAATTGTCATGTTGAACTACCGTTTAATTCGAAATTTGTTTGTTTTTAGATTTGTTTTGAATTGTTGATTAATCAAATAATATGTTGTTTTAATTTTATAATTGTTTTGTTAATCATTTGCGTTATTCCGTTGTGTTATTATTGCGTTGAGTCTCATTACTTATGATTTATGAATAATATGTTGATCGAATAATCATTTGTGTCATTTTGTTGTGTTATTTGAAATTGCATGGAATGTTGGTTTTGAAATTGTTTGATTAATCCTATTTACTTGTGGTTTATGGATAATATGTGGATTTGGTGATTGGCTTTAATGTGTGTTTATCGTTCGGGTTGGTTTATTGCTTGCAATTAATTGAGGTATTTGGTTCTAGGTGGTTTGCGTTGTTTAGCCTGCATTTTGATATGCTTTCGATATTGACGAGCCATTTAATTTCATCTTGCAGATTTATCAAAAATGGGCCCTCGCAAGCAATCATCGTCCCAGCTTCCAGCCAAACGGGCCCGAGGGGAGGGCAGTTCCAGCCAGCCTGCTACCCGCTCAACTTCTAAATTCATGGCGGGACATAAGTGCCTCAAATTCTCAAACGGCGAGGAACGGCGACGGTTCGAGTTGTTTGGCAACAAAGAATGGTCGGCACCTCGGTATTTAGACTGGGAGGCTATGGAGATGGTTAATATTGCTGCAGAAGTGAAAGAGATGATTGATCAACCAGGGTGGGGTCAGCTCTTCTCTATCCACGAGCCTTCATACCGAGAGCTTACACTTGAGTTTTACTGCACCTTCCAGTACCAGAAGACCAAAATCTCCATCGCTGAGCCGACAATTAAATTTCGACTGGGAGGACAGAGGTTCCACATGAGCATCAACGACCTTGGGGTACATCTCGGGTTGTATACTGAAGAGGAGGTCCAGACCACCGATTATCTCGGTTCCGAGGTGGATTTTGCTGAGTATGATGTTGTTCCACCTCGGGTTTGGCATGACTTTGCGCCCACTGCAGATAGATATCAGCCCAAAGTCTCCAAAGCATCCAACTTCAGTTCTTTCCCCTGCCGGGTGGTGCATAATTTGTTAGTTCACACACTTACAGCCAGACTGAGCAGTACAGGGGTGGTGACCTTGAGGGATCTGTTCTTTCTGCACTGCATGCAACATAAGACCCGGTGCAATGTGGCCCATGCCATCACCCATTTCTTCCATGAGCAGTCTCGGAAGGGAGCTTCAGGTGCTTTACACGGTGGCATGTATGTCACGAGACTTGCTCAACGGCTGGGAGTGTTAGATGGTTGCCTCCCGATGACGGTGGACGGTATGCCCAAGATATTGGGTATGGACACACTGAAGAGGTTGAACAGGGAACAGGTAGCTGGGTTGCGGGCTGCTCCTATGGATTCAGATTTACCAGAGCCGGTTCCTTGTGCTCCTACTGCCGATATACCACCTCCACCGTCACCTTCTGCTGCTGGACCATCTGCTGCTGGACCATCTGATGCTGCTGCACCTTCTTCTTCTGCCGGGCCTTCCTTTGTCCAGCCTCCTGCATTCCGAGATTGGCGGCAGTCAATTAATGAGGAGTGGGTTGATGACAGGAAACCCACCGAATTTGAGCGCCAGATGTGTCGGATGGAAGGTATGATAAACAATATAGCTCTAAACCAAAATATGATCCTAATCCAGCAGGAAGACTTCCAAGCCCAGTTAGATCACGAGATCTTGAGGCGGCAGTGGCTAGAGCAATCCATGTTGGAGTTCTGGCGGTATCAGGGATTCCACCCTTCGCAGCCACCACCTCCACCCTATCAGCCACCTGCCCGTGCACCGACACCTGCTCCTGCACCTGCACCTGCTCCTGCACTGGAACCCTCTCCACCAGTTGATGTCTCCGATGATGATGAGACCAGCAGTGATTAGCCACATTTATATTTTATTTTGATGTCGTTCGTTATTTCTTTATTTATTTACTACACTTTTTCGTTTTTCTTCTTTTACGTGCTTTTGGATTAGTATTATTATTATTTTCTTTCGCATTGTTTCGTTTCTTTATTTATTTCTATATATTAACCTTGTTTTGAGTGCATTGTAGAATACTATTTTGCTGCAATACCTCCTTCACCGCACTCTTGGCACCGTACTCATTTTCACCCACTCATGGACTTGAAAAAGGGCAGTCATTATCTCTCCTCATTGTTTCATGTTTTGCGCACACATTGAGGACAATGTGCATCTTAAGTAAGGGAAAGGTATAATTTATTGAATAAATTTCTACTTCATTTTTTTTGGAATTCATTTTTCTCAATAAATGCCTGCTAAGTAAGCTAAATTGTTATGATAAGTATAATTTGATGTGATTTCCCTTTACATGTTAAACTAATTTGAAATTTCATAAATGACAATTTCTTGTTGAGGTTAACTTAGTGATTTCGATCAATTGTTGAGGATCGATTGTAATGGCTATAGTTAAGTTGTGGATAGATGGAAATTGGAACATTACTAGAGTTTAAAACCTTAGTTACATTTTTTAGCATAATACAATTCCGTAGATTCTTGAGTCGGACTTGGTACGACCCTTAAGTCTATAACCCTTGAATAAAAATAACTAAAACAAATAATTCTAAGGAGCTTTGAAAATTTTTCCCTGTTCCGCTGATTTTGACTACAAATAAGTTAGAATCATGAATAGTGCTAGTAGCCATTTGAACGGTGATTCTGGCTGAGTAACCGGGGGTCGGCATCACAAATGTTTACCTTCGCGTCAAAAGGCTAGTATCAGTTCAAACAAGTCGGGCTCCTTAAATCGTAAAAAAAAAAAAAATTTGAGGGTTAGAATGCTTAAGAGAAAACTCACGTTTTTCGCACTTTGTTCATGGCATTTGAATTTGCTGGAATTTTATGCTCAATTTTTTAACTCTGGATTTTTAGGTTTTAGGTATGTGAAATTTTTATTTTGAAACTTCTTGATTCAGCTGTTATGATTGTGAATCATTTTGATTGAGAAAGTGAGGTTATTCGATTCGAGCATTGTCAAAACTTTATTCTTCTTTTTGAATATAGAGGGAGTCCGTCATTTCTGCTTATTACAGTAATTTAGTTTGCTTGAGGACAAGCAAAAACTCAAGTGTAGGGGAATTTGATAAGTACACAATTAATGATATTTTATTCCCATTTCTTAATATGATTATTATCAAATTGAGTTTAATTTGTTTGTTCAAAGTGCAATTTAAGGATAATTTCAGGAACTCTTGATAATTTGAGGCATTTGGTTATTTCGGAGCAATTACGGATGAAAGTAGAAGAAAAGAGCAAAATCTGTCAATGGACACGCCCACGCACACGGGCGTGTCGTTAGACGTACCCCTGTTACTGCATCAGTGGATATGACACGCCCAGTTGCATAGGCGTGTCACCAATCGTGCCATTTGTCCAGAGTCACAGTAGCTGCGACACGCCCAGCACCACGGGCGTGTCAATGAGCGTGTAATTCATCCAGACTCACAGTAGCTATCACACGTCCAGTACCACGGGCGTGCCAAGGAACGTGCCTTTTATTCAGACTTACAGTAGCTATGACACGCCCAGTAACACGGACGTGTCAGTGGACGTGCCTTTGGTTCAAGATCACAAGTGCCTATGACACGCCCAGGACCACGGGCGTGTCAGTGGTCGTGTCACCTGTCGAAAAGTGAGATTCTTTGCACTGATTGGGGAATAAGTGGGAGACAACAGCTGGCCTTTGTCAAAAAGAAAGAACAAGAAAAGAAGAGCTTGCCTAAATCAGGGAAAAGGGTGATGAACCAAGGGAAGTGGTAGACAATGGATGGGTGGAGTGAGCTGGAGGTATGGGCTGGAGATTTGGAGGGAAATAAAAAGAGAAGAGGGGGAGAAGAACAACAGTTTTTGCTGGAGCATTTCTGGAAACAGAGAAGAAAGAAGAGAAGGGAGAGCCATCTGCTGGAGCAAGGAGAAGGGTCTTGAGCTGAGATTGAAGGAAGATCAACACCATACTCAAGCCCTAAACCAAGAATCAAGAGCTCAAGTGAAGAAATACAGATTCACTGCCATGAATTGTTTGGTTTCTCTTACTCATTTATCTTACTCTGTTTTTCTAGCTGTTAATATGAACTAAATCTTTCTCTATCTAGATATTGATGAACCCTAGCCAATTTGTATGAATTGAACAATTGTATTCAGTTGAATCAATTAATTGAGTTGTTTTATTCTTATGATACTTGTTGTTATTTCCAATTGATAATAGCATGCTTGTTGATTGGTTATTGTTTTCGTATTATTGACTTGAGAAAGCTTGATGTGAATTGAATTCTCATAAGGATTAAGGATTGATTGGGGTGCTAGAGATAGACCTACAAGATCCTTTGGTTTATAGTTCTTTGTCATTAATGCATGATCTATTTAATTGTGTTTTGAGAAGAGATTCCAGCACTCTACTTAGTGATTAGGGATTAATCCGCTCGAGAGAGGCTTTAATCTAAGTTAGAGGAATGCCAATTCAATTTGATTAAATGATTTAGCTGAATGGATTGTTTATAAATATCATTGAGGCTAGGGGGATTCAATATCTGGATAGTTTTATCATTATAAATCTTTTTGTGCACAACATTAAATTTCCTTTCATTCATTAATTAGTTGATTTTAGTTACAACACATCACACAACTATTAATTCACTAAACAACAATTAAGATTTGCACTAGTACTTGGCCTTGTCCCTAGAGGAACGACATTCACTCACTATTATATTACTTGAGCGACCCGTGCACTTGCGGTAATTACATATAGCATACGGCACGCATCAAGTTTTTGGCACCGCTGCCGGGGATAACGGTTTCAATATTAGTAATATAATTAAGATTGTTGATTTAGTTTTCTTTTTAATCGTTTTTAATTTTAGTTCTTGCTGGTTTACTATCATTGTAGGTGTTTCTTATTGTTTATGACCAGATCTAGCTCATCCCAACTACTGGAGTTAGACCCAGAACTAGAAAGAACATTGAGGAGAAAGCAAAAGGAAGAAGAGGAGGCAGATCTGGAAGACGTAAGTTCAAGAATCAATCTGGAAATTGAACAAGAAGAAGTATTCGAAGTGATGGAAGGAGCTGGACCAAGAACGATGCAGGAATTTGCTAAGCCTAATTTGAATGGGGCTGAATCGAGTATCCGGAGGCCGACTGTTGCTGCAAACAACTTCGAGATTAAGGCGAATGTGATTCAAATGGTGCAGCAAACTTGTCAATTCGATGGGTTCCCTGATGAAGATCCTAATGCACATCTTGAGAATTTTCTGGAGATTTGTGATACATTTAAGATAAACAATGTCTCAGAAGATGCAATTAGGCTGAGATTGTTCCCATTTTCTCTTAGAGACAGACCAAAGAAGTGGTTGAAATCCTTCCCTCCAGGAACTTTTACCACTTGGGCTCAATTGGCAGAGAAGTTCTTAGAAAAATATTTCCCACCATCAAAAACTGCCAAGTTGAGGAATGACATCTCATCCTTTTTGCAACAAGATGGTAAGACTCTTTATGATGCCTAGGAGAGATTCAAAGATTTGCTGAGAAGGTGTCCTCATCATGGGCTTCCACTATGGCTCCAAATTCAAACATTTTACAATGGATTGAATTATGTAAGTAAACAATCCATTAATGCAGCAGCTGGTGGTACCATCAACAATAAGACACCTGAATAGGCAAGGGACTTAATTGAAGATATGGCCATCACCAATTATCAATGGCAAGCACCAAGAGAGCAAGGGAAGCTGAAGGCCATGGGATCACACCAATTAGATCCGGTGGTGGCATTGACAGCTCAATTAGAAGCATTAAATAAGAAGTTTGATTCTTTGGCTTCTTCTTCATCTGGAAAAGTTATGCAGGTGATGTCTTGTGAATGGTGTGGAGGTGGACACCAAAGTCAAGATTGCCAAAGTGGCAACATGTTTGCCAAGCAAGAGCAGGTAGATTATGTTGGAAATATGCCAAGGCAACAACAAAATAATTCATACAGCAACACATACAATCCGGGGTGGAGGAATCATCCAAATTTCTCATGGACAAATCAAAATAATCCAAGACCTCCCCCTGGATTCCAGCAACCCCAACATCAACAAGCTGCTCCTCCAAGAAAGAGTAGTTTGGAGGACATGATGGAGAAATTTGTAGCAGCTTCTGAAACAAGGTTTCAATCAACTGAAACCTCCCTTAGAAATCAACAAGCCTCCATTCACAATTTGGAGAATCAGGTGGGGCAAATTGCCAAATTGCTCAGTGAAAGACCACAAGGAAGTTTACCTAGCAACACTGAGGCAAACCCTAAGGAGCAACTTAAGGCAATTACACTAAGGGGTGGAAAAGAAATCAATGGAGATGTGGACAAGAAGAGGACTGAAGAGCAAGAAAAAGAAAAAGAAGAAGATCCTCCTACCACTTCGGGAGAGAAAGCTACACTTGAAAGTGAAAGAGTGAAGCAGCCACAAGCAAGCAGCCCCAATTTGAAGGAATACCGACCTAGAGTACCCTATCCGGCAAGGTTGAACAAGGACAAGATTGATGCTCAGTTCGGTAAGTTCCTTGAACTCTTTAAACAATTGCATATTAACATTCCATTTGCTGAAGCTTTGTCACAAATGCCTAAGTATGCTAAATTTTTGAAAGATATCCTTTCTAACAAAAGGAAACTTGAGGAAGTATCTTTAGTGCATTTATCTGAAAAAAGTTTAGCAATTCTGCAAAGAAGATTACCTAAGAAATTAAAAGATCCAGGTAGTTTTACCATTCCATGTTTTATAGGTAATCTTGAGGTTAAAAGTGCTTTAGCTGATTTGGGGGCTAGCATAAGTGTTATGCCCTATAAAATGTTTAAAGAGCTAGGCATTGGTCAACCTAAACCAACACTCATGACCATCCAACTTGCCGATAAATTGGTAGTCCACCCTCGTGGCATAATAGAAGATGTGTTGGTAAAAGTCAGGGATTTCATTTTCCCCAATGATTTTCTTGTCATTGATATTGATGAGGATGTGGATGTTTCGCTTATTCTTGGTAGGCCATTTTTGAATACAGCCCGTGCCCTTATTGATGTTCATGACGGCACATTGACTTTGAGAGTGGGTGAGGAGAAAGTAATTTTTAGGATACATGATGCCATGAAACATTCACTTTCACTTGATGAGGCGGAATCATGCAATGATATTGTTGAGCATGAGACCGTAAATTGTTTAACTAACATTGTTTCCAAGGATCCCCTTGAGTTGTGTTTATTGCAGGAAAATATCGAGGGTCAAGAAGCAATGGAGCAGCTTGCTTTTCTGGAAGCAAGCAAATCATTCAAAAGCAGGGCATATGAGACCATTGAAATGCCCAAGGAAGAAAAGCCAAAACCATCAGTGATTGATCCACCAAACTTGGAACTGAAGCCTCTTCCGGATCACCTTGAGTATGGGTTTTTGGCAGAGAAAAAGAGATTGCCCATAATTCTGAGTTCCCACCTATCTTCTAAGCAGAAAGAACAACTCATCCAGTTGTTGCAGAAACACAAGCAAGTGATAGCTTGGAAGATAGCAGATATCAAGGGGATTAGTCCATCCTATTGCACTCACAAGATACTGATGGAGGATGAATTCAAGCCAGTAGTACAACCACAGAGGAGACTGAACCCAAAGATGAAGGATGTTGTTAAGGCTGAAGTGATAAAACTACTTGATGCAGGGATTATATATCCGATCTCGGATAGTTCTTGGGTGAGCCCAGTTCAAGTAGTGCCGAAGAAAGGAGGGATGACTGTGATCCCTAATGAAAATGATGAGCTGATTCCAACAAGAACAGTTACTGGTTGGAGGGTTTGCATTGACTACAGAAAATTAAATGATGCAACTAGAAATGATCACTTTCCTTTACCCTTCATTGATCAGATGTTGGAGAGGTTATCCGGCCATGAATACTACTGCTTTTTGGATGGCCTTTCAGGCTATTTCCAAATTCCCATTGCACCGGAAGACCAAGAGAAGACTACATTCACCTACCCATATGGGACATTTGCATATCGAAGAATGCCATTCGGGTTGTGTAATGCACCAGCAACTTTCCAAAGGTGCATGATAGCAATCTTTGATGAACTCATAGAAGACATTATGGAGGTGTTTATGGATGATTTCTCAGTCTATGGCAGCTCATTTGAAAAGTGTTTGGAAAACCTTGAGAGGGTTTTGATGAGATGTGAGGAAACAAATTTGGTGCTGAATTGAGAAAAGTGTCATTTCATGGTTCAAGAAGGAATCGTGTTGGGACACAAGATTTCTAGCAAGGGCATTGAAGTGGACCGGGCAAAGATAGACATTATTAAGAAGCTACCACCACCCACATCTGTGAAAGCCATCAGAAGTTTCCTAGGGCATGCAGGTTTTTATCGAAGGTTCATTCGAGATTTCTCTAAGATAGCCCATCCATTGACAAGACTCCTTGAGAAGGATGTCGATTTTGTTTTTGATGAGGAATGTCTGAGAGCATTCACGACCCTGAAGGAGAAATTGACTCATGCTCCAATCATGGTAGCTCCTAATTGGAATCTACCCTTTGAACTGATGTGTGATGCAAGTGACTTTACAGTAGGAGTAGTCTTGGGCCAACGCAAAGAGAAATACTTCCAGCCAATCTACTATGCGAGCAAAACCTTGAATGCAGCTCAAGCCAATTACACAACTACAGAGAAAGAGCTGCTAGCTGTGGTTTTTGCCTTTGACAAGTTTAGATCATATCTAATCTTGTCAAGGGTGATTGTGTATACAGACCATTCAGCTTTAAGGTACTTATTCGCGAAAGTTGATGCTAAACCTAGACTAATCCGATGGGTTTTGTTGTTGCAGGAATTCGACTTAACAATTCAAGATAAGAAGGGAGCCGAAAATCTTGCAGCAGATCATCTCTCTCGCCTGGAGAATCCAACCCTAGAGAGACTTGAAGAAGGGGACATTGATGATCACTTCCCCGATGAACAGCTATATGCTATGGTAAGTGAGGTAAGTGGTTTAAATTTTGAAACACCATGGTTTGCAGACTTTGCAAATTACTTAGCTGTTAGGGAACTCCCTAAGAACCTAACTTATCAAGCAAAGAAGAAATTCTTTTCTGATCTAAAGTATTATTTTTGGGAGGATCCCTTTTTGTTTAAGTTATGTAAGGATCACATGATCCGAAGATGTGTGGCATGGCCCGAATCAATGAACATACTTAGTGAATGCCATGCCGGACCAGCTGGTGGTCATATGGGGGCAAATAGAACTGCTCAAAAGGTGTTAGAATCAGGATTCTATTGGCCCACTTTGTTTAAAGATAGCTACAAATTTGTAGTTCGCTGTGATCAATGCCAGAGGGCTGGAAACATTTCATCTCGTGATGAGATGCCCCAAAATGGGATCCTAGTCTGTGAAATTTTTGATGTTTGGGGAATTGACTTTATTGGACCATTTCCAAACTCTTTTGGCAATAAATATATTCTGGTAGCTATTGATTATGTGTCTAAATGGCCTGAAGCTCAAGCTTTAGCAACCAATGATGCTAGAGTTGTAGTGCAATTTTTAAAGAAATTATTTTCTCGATTTGGCACTCCAAAAGCAATTATCAGTGATAGGGGTACTCACTTCTGTAACGCTCAGCTTGAAAAGGTTTTAAAAAGATTAGGAGTTACACACAGATTTGCTACCCCCTATCACCCCCAAACTAGTGGCCAAGTCGAGAACACAAATAGGGAGATCAAACGAATTCTGGAAAAATCTGTTGAGCGATCCCAAAAGGATTGGTCCAAGCAATTGGACAATGCCCTATGGGCTTTCAGAACTGCTTTTAAAACTCCCTTAGACACTACACCATTCAGATTAGTATATGGAAAAGCTTGCCATTTACCTGTTGAGGTAGAACATCATGCATATTGGGCAATAAAACAGATTAACCTTGATCTAGCTTGTGCAGGTGAAAAGAGAAAATTACAGGTGAATGAACTAGACGAGTGGAGGTTGCAAGCGTATGACAATGCAAGGATGTACAAGGAACGTACCAAGAGATGGCATGATGCTCACATAAAGAAACAGAAAGAGTTTCAAGCAGGAGATCAGGTATTGCTGTATAATTCAAGGCTCCGACTCTTTCCAGGTAAGTTGAAATCTCGTTGGTCCGGTCCTTTTACTGTCAAGGAAGTTTTCCCTTATGGAGTGGTTGAAATAAGCCACCCGAAAAAGGAGTTTTCAAAGTCAATGGGCACAGGCTCAAATCTTATTTTGGAGGGGAAATACAGGCCTTCAAGGAGGTTTTACACCTCCAAGATTAGGGACATTCGTCCAACCGTCCAACTAATATGACGTTAAAGAAGTGCTGGGTGGGAGGCAACCCCCCGTTTTTATGTTTTTGGTTTGTTTTGTCATTTTGTTTTAACTTTCTTTTATTGAATGGGTGATTGTTGTTTTGCCTAATTTGCAGTTGCAGAGAAAAGTTGATTTTTGGTGAATAAATTGAGAACACGCCCACGGACACGTCCGTGTCTATGGGCGTGTCATTATGTTTTTCAGGCAGTAGCTATTACACGCCCATGAACACTCCCGTGTTATTGGGCGTGTAAATTATCTTTTCAGACAGTAGCTACTACACGCCCATGGACACGCCCGTGTCAATGAGCGTGTCGTTTCATTTTTAAAACAGAAGCCATTACACGCCCATGGACACAACCGTGCCCATGGACGTGTCACATTTATGAAAAAAAAATTTGAAGTTTGAAATTTGAACTGGGCACGCCCCCAGGAACACGCCCAGGCTAGTGGGCGTGTAGTTTGAATGAGTGTCACAGAATGAATGACACGCCCATGAACACGCCCGTGTTTATGGGCGTGTAAATTGAAATTTCATCCAGTACCTGTGACACGCCCATGGACACGCCCGTGTTCAAAAGCGTGTAACG
The DNA here is from genome assembly GCA_947685225.1 of Garcia nutans. Lineage (NCBI taxonomy): Eukaryota > Viridiplantae > Streptophyta > Magnoliopsida > Malpighiales > Euphorbiaceae > Garcia > Garcia nutans. Next base: position 7,399,934 of record CANTUV010000055.1, read on the forward strand.
TAAACTGGCTTTTAAATCGAGGGACACGCCCATCAACACGGGCGTGTCTCTGGGCGTGTTGACGTTTTCTATATATAGCCCCACGCCCATTTTTCCGAAAAAACAAAAAATTTTCTCTCATTCTCTCTCGTTTTCTCTCAAATTTTCTGCGTTTTTCTCGGCTAATTCACACACCCATTCAGTTTTGACCGATTTTTACTCCTGGGCTTGCATTATTTGTGTGTGCTCTCTCGTTTTTCCATCGGATTTGCGATTTCAGGTACGAAATCTAATTTTTTTTCGACTTTTTGTTTGTTTTTGTTTGTTTTTCTTGCGTTTTTCATATATAATCTTTGTATTTGCTTGTGTTTACCATGAAATTCGAAATGTCGTGATTTGTTTGCTTTATTCCGGTGTGTTTTAATTTTTTTTTTGTGGCGTTTGATTTTAATTGTCATGTTGAACTACCGTTTAATTCGAAATTTGTTTGTTTTTAGATTTGTTTTGAATTGTTGATTAATCAAATAATATGTTGTTTTAATTTTATAATTGTTTTGTTAATCATTTGCGTTATTCCGTTGTGTTATTATTGCGTTGAGTCTCATTACTTATGATTTATGAACAATATGTTGATCGAATAATCATTTGTGTCATTTTGTTGTGTTATTTGAAATTGCATGGAATGTTGGTTTTGAAATTGTTTGATTAATCCTATTTACTTGTGGTTTATGGATAATATGTGGATTTGGTGATTGGCTTTAATGTGTGTTTATCGTTCGGGTTGGTTTATTGCTTGCAATTAATTGAGGTATTTGGTTCTAGGTGGTTTGCGTTGTTTAGCCTGCATTTTGATATGCTTTCGATATTGACGAGCCATTTAATTTCATCTTGCAGATTTATCGAAAATGGGCCCTCGCAAGCAATCATTGTCCCAGCTTCCAGCCAAACGGGCCCGAGGGGAAGGCAGTTCCAGCCAGCCTGCTACCCGCCCAACTTCTAAATTCATGGCGGGACATAAGTGTCTCAAATTCTCAAACGGCGAGGAACGGCGACGGTTCGAGTTGTTTGGCAATAAAGAATGGTCGGCACCTCGGTATTTAGACTGGGAGGCTATGGAGATGGTTAATATTGCTGCAGAAGTGAAAGAGATGATTGATCAACCAGGGTGGGGTCAGCTCTTCTCTATCCACGAGCCTTCATACCGAGAGCTTACACTTGAGTTTTACTGCACCTTCCAGTACCAGAAGACCAAAATCTCCATCACTGAGCCGACAATTAAATTCTGACTGGGAGGACAGAGGTTCCACATGAGCATCAACGACCTTGGGGTACATCTCGGGTTGTATACTGAAGAGGAGGTCCAGACCACCGATTATCTCGGTTCCGAGGTGGATTTTGCTGAGTATGATGTTGTTCCACCTCGGGTTTGGCATGACTTTGCGCCCACTGCAGATAGATATCAGCCCAAAGTCTTCAAAGCATCCAACTTCAGTTCTTTCCCCTGCCGGGTGGTGCATAATTTGTTAGTTCACACACTTACAGCCAGACTGAGCAGTACAGGGGTGGTGACCTTGAGGGATCTGTTCTTTCTGCACTGCATGCAACATAAGACCCGGTGCAATGTGGCCCATGCCATCACCCATTTCTTCCATGAGCAGTCTCGGAAGGGAGCTTCAGGTGCTTTACACGGTGGCATGTATGTCACGAGACTTGCTCAACGGCTGGGAGTGTTAGATGGTTGCCTCCCGATGACGGTGGACGGTATGCCCAAGATATTGGGTATGGACACACTGAAGAGGTTGAACAGGGAACAGGTAGCTGGGTTGCGGGCTGCTCCTATGGATTCAGATTTACCAGAGCCGGTTCCTTGTGCTCCTACTGCCGATATACCACCTCCACCGTCACCTTCTGCTGCTGGACCATCTGCTGCTGGACCATCTGATGCTGCTGCACCTTCTTCTTCTGCCGGGCCTTCCTTTGTCCAGCCTCCTGCATTCCGAGATTGGCGGCAGTCAATTAATGAGGAGTGGGTTGATGACAGGAAACCCACCGAATTTGAGCGCCAGATGTGTCGGATGGAAGGTATGATAAACAATATAGCTCTAAACCAAAATATGATCCTAATCCAGCAGGAAGACTTCCAAGCCCAGTTAGATCACGAGATCTTGAGGCGGCAGTGGCTAGAGCAATCCATGTTGGAGTTCTGGCGGTATCAGGGATTCCACCCTTCGCAGCCACCACCTCCACCCTATCAGCCACCTGCCCGTGCACCGACACCTGCTCCTGCACCTGCACCTGCTCCTGCACCGGAACCCTCTCCACCAGTTGATGTCTCCGATGATGATGAGACCAGCAGTGATTAGCCACATTTATATTTTATTTTGATGTCGTTCGTTATTTCTTTATTTATTTACTACACTTTTTCGTTTTTCTTCTTTTACGTGCTTTTGGATTAGTATTATTATTATTTTCTTTCGCATTGTTTCGTTTCTTTATTTATTTCTATATATTAACCTTGTTTTGAGTGCATTGTAGAATACTATTTTGCTGCAATACCTCCTTCACCGCACTCTTGGCACCGTACTCATTTTCACCCACTCATGGACTTGAAAAAGGGCAGTCATTATCTCTCCTCATTGTTTCATGTTTTGCGCACACATTGAGGACAATGTGCATCTTAAGTAAGGGAGAGGTATAATTTATTGAATAAATTTCTACTTCATTTTTTTTTGGAATTCATTTTTCTCAATAAATGCCTGCTAAGTAAGCTAAATTGTTATGATAAGTATAATTTGATGTGATTTCCCTTTACATGTTAAACTAATTTGAAATTTCATAAATGACAATTTCTTGTTGAGGTTAACTTAGTGATTTCGATCAATTGTTGAGGATCGATTGTAATAGCTATAGTTAAGTTGTGGATAGATGGAAATTGGAACATTACTAGAGTTTAAAACCTTAGTTACATTTTTTAGCATAATACAATTCCGTAGATTCTTGAGTCGGACTTGGTACGACCCTTAAGTCTATAACCCTTGAATAAAAATAACTAAAACAAATAATTCTAAGGAGCTTTGAAAATTTTTTCCTGTTCCGCTGATTTTGACTACAAATAAGTTAGAATCATGAATAGTGCTAGTAGCCATTTGAACGGTGATTCTGGCTGAGTAACCGGGGGTCGGCATCACAAATGTTTACCTTCGCGTCAAAAGGCTAGTATCAGTTCAAACAAGTCGGGCTCCTTAAATCGTAAAAAAAAAAAAAAAATTTGAGGGTTAGAATGCTTAAGAGAAAACTCACGTTTTTCACACTTTGTTCATGGCATTTGAATTTGCTGGAATTTTATGCTCAATTTTTTAACTCTGGATTTTTAGGTTTTAGGTATGTGAAATTTTTATTTTGAAACTTCTTGATTCAGCTGTTATGATTGTGAATCATTTTGATTGAGAAAGTGAGGTTATTCGATTCGAGCATTGTCAAAACTTTATTCTTCTTTTTGAATATAGAGGGAGTCCGTCATTTCTGCTTATTACAGTAATTTAGTTTGCTTGAGGACAAGCAAAAACTCAAGTGTAGGGGAATTTGATAAGTACACAATTAATGATATTTTATTCCCATTTCTTAATATGATTATTATCAAATTGAGTTTAATTTGTTTGTTCAAAGTGCAATTTAAGGATAATTTCAGGAACTCTTGATAATTTGAGGCATTTGGTTATTTCGGAGCAATTACGGATGAAAATAGAAGAAAAGAGCAAAATCTGTCAATGGACACGCCCACGCACACGGGCGTGTCGTTAGACGTACCCCTGTTACTGCATCAGTGGATATGACACGCCCAGTTGCATAAGCGTGTCACCAATCGTGCCATTTGTCCAGAGTCACAGTAGCTGCGACACGCCCAGCACCACGGGCGTGTCAATGAGCGTGTAATTCATCCAGACTCACAGTAGCTATCACACGTCCAGTACCACGGGCGTGCCAAGGAACGTGCCTTTTATTCAGACTTACAGTAGCTATGACACGCCCAGTAACACGGACGTGTCAGTGGACGTGCCTTTGGTTCAAGATCACAAGTGCCTATGACACGCCCAGGACCACGGGCGTGTCAGTGGTCGTGTCACCTGTCGAAAAGTGAGATTCTTTGCACTGATTGGGGAATAAGTGGGAGACAACAGCTGGCCTTTGTCAAAAAGAAAGAACAAGAAAAGAAGAGCTTGCCTAAATCAGGGAAAAGGGTGATGAACCAAGGGAAGTGGTAGACAATGGATGGGTGGAGTGAGCTGGAGGTATGGGCTGGAGATTTGGAGGGAAATAAAAAGAGAAGAGGGGGAGAAGAACAACAGTTTTTGCTGGAGCATTTCTGGAAACAGAGAAGAAAGAAGAGAAGGGAGAGCCATCTGCTGGAGCAAGGAGAAGGGTCTTGAGCTGAGATTGAAGGAAGATCAACACCATACTCAAGCCCTAAACCAAGAATCAAGAGCTCAAGTGAAGAAATACAGATTCACTGCCATGAATTGTTTGGTTTCTCTTACTCATTTATCTTACTCTGTTTTTCTAGCTGTTAATATGAACTAAATCTTTCTCTATCTAGATATTGATGAACCCTAGCCAATTTGTATGAATTGAACAATTGTATTCAGTTGAATCAATTAATTGAGTTGTTTTATTCTTATGATACTTGTTGTTATTTCCAATTGATAATAGCATGCTTGTTGATTGGTTATTGTTTTCATATTATTGACTTGAGAAAGCTTGATGTGAATTGAATTCTCATAAGGATTAAGGATTGATTGGGGTGCTAGAGATAGACCTACAAGATCCTTTGGTTTATAGTTCTTTGTCATTAATGCATGATCTATTTAATTGTGTTTTGAGAAGAGATTCCAGCACTCTACTTAGTGATTAGGGATTAATCCGCTCGAGAGAGGCTTTAATCTAAGTTAGAGGAATGCCAATTCAATTTGATTAAATGATTTAGCTGAATGGATTGTTTATAAATATCATTGAGGCTAGGGGGATTCAATATCTGGATAGTTTTACCATTATAAATCTTTTTGTGCACAACATTAAATTTCCTTTCATTCATTAATTAGTTGATTTTAGTTACAACACATCACACAACTATTAATTCACTAAACAACAATTAAGATTTGCACTAGTACTTGGCCTTGTCCCTAGAGGAACGACATTCACTCACTATTATATTACTTGAGCGACCCGTGCACTTGCGGTAATTGCATATAGCATACGGCACGCATCAAAAATCAAGAGCTTTTGCTTGTGTTTTGGCTTTCCAACTCAAAGTCCAATTGTAAATAAATCCAAAAATAAGAGTTACTGATTTACAAAAGTATGCACAAAAATATATGATATTGAAGGTGACATTGTCTAATGCAAAGAAGGCTACAAAAATTATATTGACTAAGCAACTTGAAGATTCATTTACAAATGAATTTTGATATTTAGAAGCATATGGTGCAACTATGATCTAATCTTAGAAGCAAATTTGAAACTGATTTGTACAAGGATACATTAGAGTAAAAGGAAATTCAGAAGAGTGTTTGTGTATTCTGATGATTTGAAATAAGGCTAGAAAGCTGGTTGTAGGCTAATCATTGGCTTAGATGGTTGCTTCTTCAAAGAAATTGTCAAGGGAAAAATCTTGGTAGCTGTTGGGAAGGATGCAATAGATCAAATCTATCCAATTGCTTAGGCAGTAGTAGGAAAAGAGAATAAAGTGAATTGGAGGTAGTTTCTTCAATGGCTTGTGAAGGAACTTGACCATCAATTGCTTAGACATGCAAAAGGTGATTTTCTTCATTGTTTCATTATTTCATTTATATTATAGTTAATTTGCATTAATTGTTTGAATATGTATGTCAATGAAGGGGTTGTTGCCTAAAGCTGAGCATAGATTTTGTTCTCAGCACATTAATGCTAATTGAAGCAAGAAATGGCCTAGTGGAGAGCTGACAAATAAATTTTGGATATGTACTTAGAGCACATATAAAGAGGAATTTAAAGATAATCTTAAGAGTTTGGGTGAGGTGAACTAGAGAGCTACATAGAACCTTTTAAAGTATGGTCTATATACTTGGTGTAGGGCTTATTTTAGTAATAGGTGTAGTTATGATGGTGTGGAAAACAACATGTGTGAAACCTACAATGTGACCATAGTAGATGCAAGATATAAGCCAATTGTATCTATGCTTGATGAGATGAGGGTGTTGGCAATGAATAGGATATTAATTAACAAAAACAAGATTGAGCAATGGCAATCTAAGTGGAGACCATCAAGTTTGGAAATTTTTCATTAGAATAAGGCACTTGCTTTTGGTTGTAATGCCCTTTTCAATGGGCCTAATGGTTATGAGATTGGAGATGGTGAAGATAAGCATCCAGTGTTTATAGATAGGAAGTTATGCACCTATGCAGGGCATGGGAAATTAGTGAAATTCCTTGTGTTTATGTCATTTGCACTCTCTACCATGCAAAGATGGATTTAATGTCTCAAATCTCAAAATGGTACCACAAGCATCCTATATTGAAACATATGAGCATGCCTTAGAGTTTATGCCTAGAAAAAAATGATGAAATGTGAGGAATAAGGCACAATTGAACCATAATGTAACTAGGGTTGTTCATGGGTCGGGGTCGGGCTGGTTTCATGCCAGCCTATAGCTTAACCCGAAAGGGACTCAAGCTGAAATTTTCAGCCTATGGTCCGACTCTAGTCCCAGCCTAGCTCGAATTCAGCCGGGCTAGACAACTGGCCGATTCAGCCGGGCGAGACAATTGGCCGGGCCATCAAGTATTTCTTTTAAAATAAAATTTTAAAATTTTTGAATTTTTTTATTCTTTTAACACTTTCATACATAGATCATTTAAAAAAAGCTTGTGAATGAAGAAATAATTTTTAAAATCAATGACTTTAACCTAAAAATAAAATTTTAATTTTAATTAAGTAAAATATTAAATTTAAAAAATTAAAAAATAATTACACCTTCGGGCTAGGCCAGCCCGAGGTATTTTACCTCGAGCCCAAGGCCTGACCCGAGGGAACTTGGGTTTGTCTTAAGGTGGTTGTGAAGAAGGTCAACTAAAGTGGCAAAAGTAAATACAATTAATGTGCCAAGACATGAGAGAAAATATAATCCATGTGACTCAACCTACGCCAATCATCATTTTCGTATGTCGATCCTGCATAGCAATAGAAGTATAATAAAAAAAATCAATCTACAATTAAATTGTTTTGAGAGTTTACTACTAGAGATCAAATTGTAGGGACATTCTAGGGCATATAAGACTAAGTCTAAGGAGAGAGAAGAGAGAGATCTACTTTTTTCAGCACCTTTAAACATAGTTTCTGATCCATCAACTAAAGTGACTATAGAAAATGGAGAAGTGAGAGTTATTATGAAAAAAAAAAGATTTTTATTATTAGAAATATGGTCAGAAGCACTGAAATCCAATATCTAAGGTCCATTGAGTAAAAATTGTGTCAGGCGAGCAAAGAAATTACCCGATTGAGTAACATAAATCATGAAAGAGGAAGATTGTTGTTTTGAAGCTTGGCACTGCAAATATTCTTCATATCTGGTTCCAATCAATGTAATTGAATTGGAACCCTGCTGATTACTTTTATAAACAACTAAGAGTTGTGCAATTTAAACAAAAATTAAAATAGAGAAGCTATACCAAACTGAGGAGAGAAGATAAAAATGATTAGTAGCTATTAGGCACATTAGAACCACTAAGGTTAAGCTACTGTGAACCAAATGGTGACATCTAGAGATGTCACAAAAATCAAAATAATATCACCAATAGATTTTGAATGAAGAGTCGACTCATCTGGTAAGGTTACATCGAACACGGCTGCTAGAAAAATGCTCAGGCATTTGCATGTTTCCCAAGTCAAAACACTTGATCGGTGTGTGTGCCCACATGCTCAATGCTTTGGTGATGAAATTTTTGGGGAAGGCCGATTGGCAGCTAGTGCTTCTAAAGAGAGGGGCAGTTAATAAAAAAAATGGCAACTAAAAAAGGCTTGGGTTGTTACCAAGGATTGGCCAGAATAGAAAAAAAAAAAAAAAAAAAAGAGAGGAAGAAAAAGAAAGTGGAGGAGGATGATCAATGGCACTATGACTCTAATTCCATGTGAAATTAGATGAAGAGTGAATTAATTATTTCCTGAAGCTTGATAGGGATTTTATAATCAAATGAGTTTACATTAAATATAAAATAAATCTAAGAGATATTATACAATATTCACAACTAAACTTAAGTCTAAAATTAAGTATATTACAACTAAACTTAAGCCTAGAATCAAGTATGTTGTAACAATTTTCATTTATAAATATTGGACTTAAAAATAAGTGAATGGAAAAATACAATTTTCCTAGTTCAATAGTTAAATTATATAATTACAATACTTAAATTTATAATTTATATTTTGTCACCTAATCAAAATAATTTTATTTTAATTTAAAAATAAGAAAATAATAAATTAAATATAAGTTATTATGTTTCAAAAAACAACTAGCTATTTTTAACTTTTTTCCAACAAGCTATTTTTAAATTTTTTCTAATATTTTTATATTAATGGAGTAATAATTTAAATAGAAAAAAATACCAAAAATAATTAAACTTTACCTTAATTTTCAGTTCTATTATAAACTTTTTTGATAAATTAGTATATAAACTTATTTTTTCATTTTATTTTTATTTTTTTATCAATTGGACTTATTTTTATCCGGTATTTTGCTAACATGTCAGTATATTTTTATTTTTTATTTTAAAAAATAAATTCACAAGTATTACAAAATAGTAACACTCATGCATTTATTTTTTGAAAAAAATTTTAAAAAAACTCATGAAATAAATGGGCGTTATAAAAGTAATGAGTGTTAAAAAAGTAATTGGCATTAAAATAAATAACGAGGGTTAAACAAAGTAACTAGCATCAATAAAAGAGAATAAAACTTATATTGTTGAAAACCTCACTAAAATTTTTCATTTTCATATTCTTTAAATTTTGCATAAGAGATAGATTTGTATGAAAAATTTCTTTTTGAATCGGATTGTTGGGGGACTGCTATTGAAGGATAGTTGAAATAAAAAAGACTGACTGATTTAGAACATTTGTAACCTTGAGAGAAAAGGTTAATTGCGGATTGGTTGTAGCCAAGTCCAAGTACTGATTGGCAGTCAAGTCATAGATCAAGCCTGGATCCATGGCACGATTTGGTCTAATATGTCCAGAACCATAATGGAATGGTGTTGCCTCCTTAAAATTTCCTAGCCACATTGGATTGGCAGTGTTATCTCTAGTTCTTGCAACATTAGCATTAATATGTAAGTTATTATAACAAGCTTAAAAATAGCAGAAAGACTTTCTAGTGATAAACAAAAAATTCTTACAAGATGTCATGATTGTTGATTTAATTGCAACAAGACTCCAATCAAGGTAGATGGTTTTGAGAAGGCCTCCAAGTCTTGAAACATGAGGGGCTGAGGGCAGGACATAAAGGTACCTAATTCAACATTGAAAGGAGACCTACACTTATCAGAATCAATATCAGCAATGCTCTGTGCTTTAGAAAACGAGGCTATGATATCCACTCTAGGGCAGTAACATCAGGCTACAACATAAAGAGACATTAATATTGAACATAATAATAATAAATGGTTTTGTTTTGTTCATTCGGGTTGATTATATGAAGTACAAGGAAACTTAGAGGCTATTATTGTAGTAAAAATAATAATTTCACAATTTTTTATTTGTTATAAAAAATTTCATAAAAATCTTTCTCTTATGTATAATTTAAAGAAAATGAAAATGAAAGATTTTAGTAAGATTTTCAACAATACAAGTTTTGTTCTATTTTATTAACGCTAGTTTTTTTTTTACCTCTCATTATTTGTTTTAACGCCCATTGCTTTTTTTAACTTTTATTACTTTTTAACACCTATTTATTTAGTGAATTTTTTAATTCATTTTTAAAGGATAAATAAATGGGTATTACTTTTTTGTAACACTAATTATTTTATTTTTCAGAATAAAAAAATAAAAATATAACATGTCAACAAAATATTAGGTAAAAAATAAAATTGAAATAAAAAAATAAATTTGTGTACTAATTTTTCAAAAAAAATTATGGTAGAACTAAAAATTGTGGTAAAGTTTTAAGTACTTTTTGGTATTTTTGTCATTTAAATAATATAAATAAATAGTAATAAATAATAATACAAGAATTAATTCATTATTTAATTATACAATTATTAATTAAATATTTAATTATTAATTAAAAAATAAAAAGAAAATATTATATATATAGAAACAATTTTTACGATAAGACAAAAACTCTTAATAAATAAAAAAATATTATTGATAATCTAGTCTCAAGAATTAAATATAATAAACTCTTTTCTAATTATTAATACAATACTTGACTTTAATTCAATGTTGGTAAGATTATTTCAAATTTCAACAGAAAAGAAAAATGTTGCTTTGTGATTTAGTTTGTCTACAATAAAATTGCTAAAAAATATCTTTACTCGTCACTGCATTGGCCAAAAGAGAGTCACAAAATCAAATGATTTGCAATTGATTTAAGACAAATTAAATCATTTATATATTTCTATTAGGTTCTGTTATTTACTTTTTTTTTATAGGGAAAATAAAGCAAATATTATTAGGCAGCAAAAATACTGGCTGCATCAAAACATGCAGCAACCTTAACACAATCAAGAAACTCTTCTAAGAAAATCACTTCTTCATTTAAAGACAAAGCCCATTATGCTAACAAGTGAGCCACTTTATTGCTATCTCTTCTATTAAAATGAAAATACAAAAGCTGAAAATTAAAACTAAGAGAGGTGATATCAGCAATAATTAAACCCAAAGGAGAAAAATTTTCTTGAACTTTTTGAAGGGCCATAGATAACAGTTGACAGTCAATTTCTGCCACTAATTCATATAACTCACCATCCTTTGCTAGCATTAAACCGTACAGCATGGCATTTGCTTCTGCCATTTCCACCGTCCACTTTCCATTAATGCATTCACCAGCAGATAATAACACTTGGCCGTTGTGATCTCTTCTGACAACTTCAAAACCAACTCTGTTCATATTAGGGCACACTGAAGCATCAACATTTAATTTATAAATTCCTCCAACGAATCTGTGTAGATGTTGCCAAACTCTCCATTATACTGGTTTCTTCCTGAAAATCATGCAAGACATCTATAGCCAAATTGATAACATCAAATACTTGCATCATCGTAGCATCATGTATAAACTTGTTACGACAATACCACAAAGCCCATTGCAACTTTTCTCTAAACTCCAACTCTTCCCTATCCAGATCATTCTTCAGTTTAGAAAACAAATGGAAACAATCTAATACCTGGAGATTATCCACTCTAAGACCCAAAGGAGAAGCCATCCAAATTACTCAAGCCCATGGACAGTCCTTAAAAATGTGAATCCAAGTTTCACTTTCTTCTCGACACTGACAGCAAGCCATATCCAAATCTAACCCCTTCTTATGCAGAGAAACTAAACAAGGTAGAATGTCTCTTAGCACATGCCACATAAATTTTTATTTTTTTACTTTGGGAGGGATTCTAAGCTTTCACAAAACATTCCAAAGGGAAGCCAGGCTTTGAAATAAAGGGGATAAATTTTATTTTTTTTTGCAAATTTTAACTTTTTTGTAATTATTTATCTTTCATTTTGATTTAATAGTATTTTATAAATTTATTAATAATATATTTTTATTATTAAAAAATTAATTAATAAAAAAATATTAATATATATGTGTACAGAATTTTAAATTTATAAAATTTTTCATAACAAAAATAAAATAAAGAGAAAAAAAATTAAATAATGAATATAATTTCTTAAAAAATAATTAAAATAAATGAGTTCTTTAATTCATTAAATGTGTTCAAATTAATTTAGTTAAAAAATGTATCCCTTTCTTTATTTTTTTTATTTGTATATTATTAATATTTTGTCAATTCTTTAAAAAGAGAACTATTGCATATAGAATAAGTAATTTATTGTATTTTTTTATTTCTTGTAAAAATTAAAAAAAAAGAAGGGGCAATTTAAATTTTTTTAAAAAAATTAATAAATAATTTAAAATTCTTAAAAAATATTATATATATATATATATATATTCAAAAAGAGAAGGGGGCTGCCCCCCTTCTCTTCAACATACCTTTGCCCCTGCTCACCGTGATTGTGGGAGGAAGATGCCTTATTTGTGCTTGAGATCAACTGGGCTATATAATAACTCGTTTTAACATAATATTGGTCATTTCCTGTTGGTAACCGAAATTGAGAATCAACTGGCAAACAAAAACTGATAGGAATTTGTTAAATGATATCAATCTCATAAGGTCAAAAATTATCATTTAACAAGCTCCGATTCCAAAAATGCCTCATTTCACTCACCTTTGCATCTTCATTCAGTAATCTTGGCACTAGAGGGCGACGAATCAAAGAATCTAAAAGCCTATTATCCTTCCAAATTCTTACTAACTGATCATCCCCAATCCTTCACCTCAATCCGTCTCAAAGACATTCTTTGCAGAATGAATGCTCCTCCACGCCAAGCTAGTCTAAAAACCTGTTGTTGCTTGCACAAAACTTGAGTGCGGATAATATTTTAGCTTCAACACTTGCTAACAAAAAGAATCTGGGTTCATAACAAGTCACTAGGCATGTTTAGCTAACAAAGCAAAGTTAAAAGATTGTATATCTCTAAAGCCCATACCCCCACTCACCTTGGATTTACAAAGCTTATTCTAGCTAAGCCAATGTATCTTCTTCACATTAGATACACTCCCCCACCAGAAAATGGCTAACCATACTCTGAATTTGTTGGCATAAAGAAATAGGCAAAGGAAAAATACCCATAACATATGTAGGGATCATTTGCACCATAACTTTCATTAAAACCTCTTTTCCAGCTGCTGACAACAACTTTTCGTTCCAGCCTTTCAACTTTTTCCTAATTCAGTCCTTTATAAAGGAAAAGATTTAAGACTTAGACCTACCTATCATTACTGGCAACCCTAAGTATTTCTAATGATGCTCCATTTCTCCCGCTTCAAGTATAGTACTAATTTGCTTTTGGATATGTGACGAAACATTTCTGCTAAAAAAAACTTTTGATTTGGAAAAATTAATCTTTTATCCCGAATCCCTTTCATATGTCAATAAAATCTCCTTAATCTACTGGCATTCATGAACTAAAGCCCTTGCAAAGAGAATACTATCATCAGCAAAGAACAAATGCAAAATTTGTGGTCCTATACGGCACACTTTAACTCCATGCACTTGATTTAACAAAATTTCCTTATCATCGCAAAAAAAACCCTTCTACACATAATAAAAACAAATAGAGCAAAATTGGGTCTCCTTGTCGAAGTCCTCTAATAGGTTTTAAATATTCGTTAGTCTACCCATTAATTAGGAATGAAAAGGAAACAGTTGTTAATAAAATTTTAATCGGATTTGTAAAATGTACAGGAAAACTCATCCTTTACATAATGTGAATAAGATATGACCACTCCACTCTATCATAAGTTTTGCTCTTGTCAAGCATAAAAGCAAAAGCACCTTTCCTTCCCTTCATTTTATGATGCATGGAATGAAAAATCTCAAAAACTACTATAGCATTATTAGTGACTAGATGCCTCGGAACAAAAGCACTTTGCATGCAATGAATAAGATTAGGGAGCACAATTTTAATATGGTTAGCTAAAACCTTTGATATTATTTTGTAAAGGACATTACATAAACTTATAAGTCTCAAATATTGCATCAAACTAGGGAAATGAACCTTAGGGATCAGAGTAATATAAGTGTGATTAAGATTAAGAGGCATTTTATTAGAGTTCAAAACATCAAGCACAAAAGAAGTAACGTCAGATCCTACTATATTCCAAAAATTCACAAAGAAAAGAGTTGACATACCATCAGGACTTGGAGTCTTGAAAGGGTGCATAGATTTGTGAGCCACATAAACTTCCTCAGCTGTAAAAGGAGACACTAATCTACTAACCATATCCTGAGAAAGAGAAATATCAATTGCCCCTATAGAATTGTGGAACTCAGTTGGTTTTGTGATTACAAAAAGAGTCAAAAATAACTCAAAACAACATTCCTAATTCCCTTCTCATCTTTACGCCAAACATCTGCATCATCTCTTAAGCCCTTAATAAGGTTTCTACCTCTTCTAGCCGTAGCCTTAGAATGAAAAACTTAGTGCTCCTATCCCCCTCTTTCATCCAAACTGCTCTTGACCTTTGCCTTTACATAATTTCTTCTCATTTCATAAACTCCTCAATATGCTTCTTCAAATCATCTCATTCTTTTTCAATGATCTCATCACCATATTTCCTTTTTAGATATTTCAACTCCTTTATTTTTCACCTCAATTACCTCATGACATTACCAAAATGACTATGATTCCAAGCTTGAAGGGCCGGAGCATAATTTTGCACCTTGTTCATAAATGAAATATTGCCACTAGTAGCTGAATCTCTCTAAGCTTCTTCTATTACACTCTTACAATTGTCGTCTCTTATCCACATCTCCTCAAACCTAAACAGCTTCACTTTCCTTCCAGAATTATTAACCATCCCATCTGTTATCATCAGAACGGGTGCATGATCAGATATTATCCTAACTAAATGGTGCATTAAAGTCATCAGATATAGGGATTGCCATTCAATTGTATTCAGAAAACAATCAAGCCTTTCTTGCACATTAGTCAACCCTTGATGGCCAATATTCCAAGTAAAAGTATGACCATTATAAACAAAATCATGAAAACCATACTTGTCCACCACTTCTTTGAACCTAAGCATAACATTTTAGCTCATATTTCTACCTCCTTTCTTCTCTCTTGACCACATAATCTCATTAAAATACCAAAACACAACCAAGGCAGATGAGATGCCATAGATAGGTGAGTCAACAAAGGCCATGTATTCTCCTTTGCCGCTCCTTTAAGCCACTCATAAATGCCCGAGTCTTTTCATCTATTTCCATCATCACTCATAACCTTACAATTAATAAAATTTGGCAAAAAAGCCTTAATGGTGATATTTATTTCCTTTCTCCAAAACAGAAGTAAGCCATCCCCTTTTACTAATAGAACTAACTACGAAACAATGAAAATTAGACAAAGAACGTTTAGCTCCTTCCACCTCAAAACTATGCAATCTTGTCTCTATAAGAAATACAATATCTGAGAAATATTCTTGCAACTAGAATTTAATACTATGAACTGTCTAAGGGTTACCCAAACCTTGGAGGTTCCAACTTAAGAGCCTCATTGGTCTCGGTAGGAACTATTTAATAACCCTGCCATACCCTCTTGAACAACTATCAGTTCACTCGTTTTGCCCTTCTTAGAATGAGTAGTAATGTTTAAGCTAACATTGTCAACATCATTAATACCTACTATACTCTCTCTTTGCGTCCTTTCCCTTAGCAATTTCAGCCCCATACACAATTTTATCTCACTTTTCTCTCACAGTCTTACAGCCTTTACTTTTGCTCAATTGTTGGCCTCTTCCTATTAACACCTTTTTACCAATTAAAATCTTGCATTCATTAGTCAACTTCTGAGGCAAGTCAACACCCATGCAAAATTCCACCTACAACGAGACAACTGATGTTTGTCTTGGGACCGTATTTCTGTTAGCCATGCAATTTATATGATATAAGCCCCTTGCTCCACTAGCCACACCCTTCTCCAGATTTCGACACACCCCTTCTGATGTATTCACTATATATAGTGGAATAGACATTAGTGTGTCTGGAACCTAGGATTCATTAGTACTCTCTAACATATTCAAGGAACGACGGGCTTTATGATAACGCTCTATTAAGGATGAGCCTCGCATAACATCACTACGATTCATGCTAGTGCCCATAAATGGAGGTGCCTGAGTTCTTTGTCTTGTCTTTGCTCTAATCAAGGAAGCTCTCAATGCAGGACTATAAGGCCAATCCGTGACATGTAACTGCACTAGTTTCTCCTCACAATCATCTTCTACATACCCTAAAGCCCTACACCAGTAGCAAAATTTGGGTAAACGTTCATAATAGAAGTAGTACCATACTCGTTCACCTTTACTATTAATAACCATAGGTCCATTGCACAATGGCTTCATAACATCAATCTCCACCCTAATTTTAACATATTTTCCCTATGACTTTATTGAGTTATCATTAATCATAACAATCACACCAGCCTTACTAGTTATCCTCTCAATGGAAACCTTTTTCTTTCTATTTAAAGGAACGTCACATAACCTAAGCCAAAATCAACAATGTTCGAGAAGCACCATAAATGGTTGTTCTACCCTTGATGACTCCTTGAAAATCACCAATTGTCTATCAAAATGCCAAGGACTATCACGCATCACTCGTTGTTTATCTTGGTAAGAGTTAGACTTGCAGACAAAAAGGTTATTTCCAATCTCCTCCATCTGAAAGCCCTTTTTTTTACCTTCCATGCAGATAAAAAAGCATTAGTCATTGCTTTTTGGTTAAAAGCCTTTTCTGATAACAATTTCTCTATGAAGCATCATTCATGTTTCTTGCCATCAGAACCTTCGAGAACTCCCTCCAGATCTATAGCCTCATCTTCAACTTTCGTCAATGAAAATATCCTCTATAGACATTCTAATTCTTAAGTCATATAGCCACTGAATCCAAGCACAAACCAACCAAAAGCCCCATAAAATGAGGTCAAAAAATGACACGAAGACATATAGGCTATAGAATAGGAGACAAAACTCAAACCCTAACCCTAGAAAACCTAGGGAGAGGAAAGAGGAAGATTCCATGAAGGGAACTATTTCTATTATGTACTTTAAGTTTCTTAAACTTAGAATTATTTATTTACACAACTTCATTAGTGTAATTGAGACTATTTCCATTATTATTTATCTAAAAAGCGGACAAACACATTCAAGACAGGTTAGTACACAAATTATTAATTTTGTTTGGATTCATTCTAGGCTAAGGTTTGATATGAAATGGCAAAAAATATTATTCAATATATCTTATTCATATAATATGAAATTAATTAATGAGAATTCTTTTTGCCCGCAATTTAGTCAATTTCCCAAATTTAAAATATTACTTTGACTAATTTTAGGGTCTGAACTATTTTAGTAAAATATATTTTTTAATCATTATCATAAACCATCAAAATCAGGAGTAGGAAAAACAAATGAGTTGAAAAATCAAACTATAGACTTGAAAAAAAAGGGAAAAAAAAGAAAAATCAGTGAATATGCTCATAGGGTTTATTCAATATAAAAAATATTATCACCTTTTTAATAATATGCATATGAAATTCTTCTGATTGTTTTAAAATAGTTTTATTTTATTTGTTGTATAATTATTTCAACAAGTAAAAAGCCTAAACTAACTTTTTTTAAAGTGTTATTTTAACTAATCAAATTATACGGCATGAAACTAATTAAAAATGGCTGCCATAGGTTTTAATAGTCCGTATAATATTAAAATATTTAAAAGACGGAGAGAAAAAGAAATTAATAAAAGTTTGAAGCTTATAATGAAGATGAAAAGTAACCTTTATATCCTCAAAATAAAATATGCATTCACATTATCATTCCAAGAAAATAGCCGTTAATTTCTTTCACTTACATCCATATATATATATTAATAATGTGATATTTCATAATTTTATTTAATATCATGTCATATTTCATAATTTTATTTAATAACGTCTCCACATGGACATTAGCAATTTCAGAGGCTTTAATTAGTTTTTATCTTCTGAGGATGGACTTAAACATAATATAATTGGTAATATATAGAGATTTTTATTATTTTTATTTGATCGAACAACATAATTTATTACATCATAAGATCCTTCTTCTTGGATAATTTTTACCAAATTGGTGAAAATGCTCCCAACAATGATGTAGGGCAGTGGCAAAGATGGTCTTTGCAAATGCAATAGGTTTCACATATGCAATTGTTGTTCCCGCAATCACTATCTTTGTCGCATCTCAAACTAACCACAATTCTTTTACCTTGATTCGGATCATTATGCAAAACCATTTTTGAACTCAGTTAAAACCAAATATTTAAAATGTTATAACAAAAATGAAACCACCGAATACTTAAATCAGTTTATAAAATATTATTCTAATTTAATTAGAAATCTCGAGTTCGAGTTTTGAATATGCAGCTGTATTAAAAAACTTAGTATGGGGAGTTTTATCACTCTTATGAACATATTCGGTTCAACTTCAAAATAATAATTTATACAAAAAAAATAAAGATGACAGAATATGATAATATACCCACAACAAATTTGCAATTAGGGAGAAAAATTAAGAAATGCAATTTTTATCTTTATAACAAACTTTCTAATTTTGATTTCGGAGTGCAAGTGCAATGACCATCAGACCTTCTGGACTGTTAATAGATCAACAATGAGCATCAAAGACACTTATTTGCTTGATTTATAAATCTCGATGCCTTTGAGAGGGATATGCTTGCAAATATTATTTGACCAACCACTAATTTAAATTATAGTCGCATAAAACAATAAATGTTGCTTGTAAATATTTTATCAAAATATTATTTAGTTCTTTGAAATTTTTAATATCAGCCATTTTTTAAATTTTCTAAAAAAAAATAATTTTATCATAATAACCAATATTTTATTATAGTATTTTTTTTTCTTTATATATCAATTAAAATGGCCTTTTTCTAAAAAAAAAATCAATTTCAACTATAATTATCAAATAAATTAAATATATATGCGTTTGAGAGAGAATGAGAGACATACAATGTGATACCATGAATAAAATTAGTAATACCATCTTAAAATAAGCTTTTTCCATTTTGTTGAAATCCCTTCTTCAAGATTATATTTTTCTCCTTTTTAACTATATTTTACTAGATACTTGTGGTTTTTTTAAATCTCAATTTAGCTAATATTTATAAGGCATTGACGAGAAATAGCCTTGAATGTAATTGAAGTAATTCAACAAATTTAGTATATCAAGGATATATTAAGCTGGATCGCATGATATAAATGTTGTTTTTCTATATATATAATTATCTTGACCATATTTTTATCATGATAATATTGGCAGTATGCAATATAAATATGAAGAAAATCCAAAAAATCTTCTTATTACATTATTGTTGCTAATTGATGAGATACCCTTTCCCAGAATAAAATAAAACAAATTAACTTCCCATTAGGCAAATTACTTTTGCTAAAAAGCTCCTATGCAATGAACTATTTAATCTTTATTTCACAGTTAGTTTTAGGAGAAAATCATAAATTATAATGGGTTTGAACTAGATTTAGAACTAATTAAATAATTTATAAATAAAAAGTTTTCTTACATTCTTTATATTTTTCAAAGGAAATAGTTAAATAAACGTTAAAATTATTTTTAAATACACTTCATGTTATTTTATTTTTTCACTTGTATTAATTAACTATATTACCAATTTACTTTTAGTTGAGTATAAATTTTATATTAATTTCTGATTGAACAAAGCAATATAAAATGAGTGTGCTGGGCTTTTTTTTCAAGTAGAAGCAAAAGTGTAATATGCTAGTTTAGGTTATAATATTTTATTTTATTTTTATTATTATTTTGCATTTAGTAGTAAGATTTTGAATTATAATATAATATAGACCATGTTTTCCTAAAAATATATACTATAATTAATTATTTTAAGATCATTATCGATTATAAAAACAAAATCGAATTCATATAAATTTTCATTTTGTCATGTTTGTATAAAATTCAAAAAAAAAATTATAAGATAAATAAATATTATGCAATATCTTTCGTACTGTTATAACTTAAACATAGATCAGTTTCTGATATACCTTAATCGATGATTATTTTCTTTAGCTATATAAAATTATAGTTAATAATTGTCCCTCTCTTCCTAAAAAAAATCATTGTTTAAATAAAAGATATAAAGAAGAATACAAAAAATATAATATAGTTTGAACGTTTTATAATTAAAATCACATGTACCAGCAAAGCCACACAGCAAAGTAGGGGGTAACTGCCCCCTTCTTTTCTGAAATATATATATATAGTTAGTTATTAAACTTTTTAAAATTTTTTATTTATTTCTCTTTAAAATTAAACTTAATTTATGTAAGAAGTAAAAAAGAATTCAAAATTTTAAACCAAATTAATTTAAACCAACCCAATTAATTAATAGACTAAAAAAATTAAAAGTATAATAAAGAAAAAAAATATAACTTTAAAATCTTTAACATTTTTTTGATGTGTTTTTATATTTAGATACATAATTTAATAGTATATAAATTGAATTATATATTTTTTTAATTTAACATAATAAATAAAATTAGCTTACAAGTTTAACTCATAAATTTTTTAAATGAATCAAAATTAATTAACAAGCTAAATATTTTTTAACTTAAATTTAATTCATTCAATAAATAAGCAATAAATAAGCAGCTTAAGCTTAATTCTTAATCAATTTTTATCGAACCAAAAAGTAAATCGAACTTGAGTAGCATATCCCATTTACTGTCTTGATGTATCCTTCAAAACGAATCTTCAGAAAACGGTATTTCCTGTAAAACACAAATCAGGCCCAAACCACCTAAGCCCATGAAAAATGGTCAGGGGCAAACAGGGAAACGATGGTACGTAAAAATTTTCTAGGGTTTCAAAGCCGATGTTACTAGCCTATAAATATGTGAAGATCGACTAACCTAGGGTTTGGAGGCGTGCTCACTTCACTGAGACCAGAAGCTGTCAAAAGCCACATTCAAAATGGTAGCCAATTTTCTCTTCTCTGTTATTGAATTTACTTGTCTGATGTTTGTCTGAATCATTTATGTTGTTTTGCTGTTAAATGATTATTGGGTTTCTTGGTCAATCTTGTGGATTCTTGATTTTTTTTTTGATAACCACTTGTATGATTGAGGAGTTTAGGGTTTTAAGGTTGCTAGATTCTTAATTTTACTTTATGTAGCCTATGAATGAATGCTTCACTATCTGGTCAGTGTGGATTTTGATCTATTCCCTCTTGACTCGTTCCCTTGAAGCGATATTGTTTGTGTTGCTTTTAAGTTTTATTAATATACCTCTCAGTTATTTTTCTTTGTGGAATTGAGAGTATTAAAAAACTTGAGCAACTATATTTCAATCTCTACATTAATTAAGACTATTAAATTGAGCAATGATGAGTTCTACAGACCTGTAATGATTTGTGGTGATGATTACAACTCATTTAAGAACATCTAAGGGACTGAGGTAGTTGATGCATTTCGAATTTTAATTTCATTGTCTATGTTTTGAAAAATTTTAGGTAAATATCAAGGGCTTTATTCTATCTTGTAGTAACCTTACAGCATTACACTAAGTTTAATTAGTTAATGCTGCTGTTTGTGAAGCCTAAATTGTTGTTTCCCTCGCTATCCAGCGCTGCATTATATGTTGCATTTGGACGTCGGGAAACCACATTTTTAATTCATAATTACATTATAAGACTCATTGATTTGGTTATGATGGGAAATTAGATTAGTAATTGTCAAATGAGATTTTTTCAACCATTTTCTGGTAGAGGTTCTTAAAATAGTGTTGTTTTCCTGATGTATTTACTTTAGCTCTTTCCATTTGCTTATCCACTAGTGCACAGCATTAGTGCAACAACTTTTCAACTTCAATTTTTATCGATGATGAGCCCTACAGACCTGTAATGATTTGCGGTAATGATCGCAGCTCTTTAAGAACATCTAAGGGACTGAGATCAATAATGTGTGTTTCTCAAAATTTTATGATGATTTCAATTATTTTATGAACATCTAAGGGGCTTTTTTTATGCATGTTTCTCAAAATTTTGATCTTTATTGATACTTCAAAATTCGTTGTTGTACTGTAATGGCTTCATGCGATTTTTTACTGTAAACTCATGATTTTATACTAAGTTCAATTAGTTTATGGTGCTATATGTGAAGCCCTAAAGTTGTTCCTTCC
This sequence comes from Garcia nutans, assembly GCA_947685225.1. Lineage (NCBI taxonomy): Eukaryota > Viridiplantae > Streptophyta > Magnoliopsida > Malpighiales > Euphorbiaceae > Garcia > Garcia nutans. Next base: position 7,421,979 of record CANTUV010000055.1, read on the forward strand.
AGGGCTTCGTGTTATGCTGCATTTGGACACTGGGAAACTATATTTTCCTGTCACATTTCAATACCTTTTTGTACAGTTTTATACAAAATTTTGATGTTTGAGCTCCTATATTTAGGAACTTGTTAACTGTGTGAAGAGGTTTTCAAGTCTCTTTATGTGAATTTATATCCTAACTATAAAATTTCAGTGAATAGCACTACAATTTATATTTTTTTTATGTATTATGAATACATGCGAGGCAACTTCTCTCATGTTATCTGTCCAGCTGTCTTTATTTTTTGACATTTCTTGTTTTTAGTATATGGTTTGTTTGCTGTCATATGTTATGGTCACAATTCCTTTTTTCTGCTGCTCACTCTACCTGTTATTGTTTTGTTATACAGCCCAAGCAAATACATGAAATTAAAGATTTCCTTCTCACTGCAAGAAGGAAGGATGCACGCTCTGTGAAGATCAAGAGGAGTAAAGATGTGGTCAAGTTCAAGGTCCGCTGCTCCAAGTACCTGTATACCCTTTGTGTATTTGACTCTGAAAAAGCCGACAAGTTGAAGCAATCTCTTCCTCCAGGTTAGTTGTGAAATCCTCTCTTTTATGACTTGGTGTGCCTGCAAGTTTCTTTTTGGATACAACCATATGTTCATCTCTCTTGCTATTTGGAAGAAAAATAAAAAGAACTATTTCATGCAGACAAAAGAATTTTAATCTAATTGAAGTATTGGGTTGTCTTCTAAAGTGTTTATATCACTTGCCCGCTCTTGTAATTTTTGCATGACGTTCTTGTATAATGTGATGAAAAGTGTTCTTAACGACTGTTGCTGGTTCTTAACTGTTTTCAGGTTTAACCGTGCAAGATCTGTGAAGTCCTGGTTGGCTTGAACTTTGTCAATTAGTTTGTAGGAGATATGAACAAGAATAGAACACTTGCCTTGTTCCTTTTTGGTTATTGAAATACTTGTGGATGTTGGAATGATATTCTATTATTTGCTTAGTAGATTGTTTGTATTTAATGGAATTTAGAACTTCTAATTGTTTTGTTGTTCAAGTTGTTACAGTCATTGCATTATGTTTTCTTTTATGGCCAATATTTGATACGTTATATCTTTGTTTCATGGATTTGGCTAAATTCTTGCATCGCATATTCACTTTTGTGGACCTTATTTGAAATGATAGTTGTATAGCTGTTGTTAAACATGATTGTTGATTATTTTATGTAAATTAGGTCCTTGTATGCATGTTTTTCCTAGCTACTGAAATATTCAAAATCCTAAATTGCACCTTGTACTTTGCATCTACAGTAAGTCTGGGGCTTCCGGGCATTTTGGGTCAGGTTAAATGGTTGAAAGATGAAAAAGGAAAAAATAGGCATTGAACGACAAGGCAATTTAGTCCGTTGTCCATTGTTAATTTTTATGTTTTGAGATAAGAATTTTTACGGAGTACGACTCTCTTAGAGAATTGTGGTGGTAGGTTGATAAAGTTTTTATTAAAAGATTTACTCTAAAATTTAGATACAGGATTAAATATTTTGGTCCTATACTTAATTAAAAATTTTAATTTAATTAACTGGATTTTCATAAGCGGCCAATTCAATTGTGGAAGTAGGCATTGATTGAGAAATCACATGAGCGCATCCCGGGTGCTTCTCTAACAATTCAAAATCATCCAAAAATTAGAATGATTATCAAATTCACTACTTCTATTGATTGTACAAAGCATGTTTAGTAAACTGTAACGAATAAAATACAATATAATTAATGTAATTTTAATATAAATATATTTCATTATGAACTACAATTCAAGAAACAAAGGTCTAATTTACTACACCTTAAAATCAGAACACGAGTAGAATAGGATTTTAAAATATTAGATATAAATTTTTAAGCATTCTTTTTAACAAATAAATGAAATATATTAGTTAATTTTAATATATATGTATCAAATCAATGAGTATTAGAGTTAATGAGTTATTCAAGTATAAAATAATTGAAAAAATTGTAGTACTTGTATATTAAAATAAAAAGTTTTGGATAAATTCTAAGGTGTAACAAAAATGTTCACTGTTTTTTTTTAAACCAAAATTACAGAAAAAGAAAATAAGAACGAAAGAGAACTTAGCCGTTTATTATTATTATTATTATTATTATTATTATGGTTATGGTTAATGTAGGAAATAAGAATTCTCAAGCAATAACAGAAAGAAACAAACACATACTTCCTCTCGACATATATATATATGTGTGTGTGTGTGTGTGTGTGTATTCCCTTGACGAGACATGCTATTATTTAAAATCCCTTTCAACTAGGCAATTTATTATTTAAGATATCTCTAAATAAGACTTGTTATTTAAAGACCATGAGGTGGATCTTTAAAATTCATCATCGAGGCCAATTATTATTTAATGATTTCTACTTTCTGACGATTTGTTGCAATATATTGAAAAGATTTGTCAATGGGAGTTTTCTGGCTCCTTAATGTTTTCTTATGTTAAAAAAAAATCCTTTATTGAAATGGTATATAATTATTAATTATGACATCTCTCGATGAGGCATGCCACTTGAAGACCTCCCAGATGAAGTGAATTTTTGAAATCCTTTATCCACAATAAATATTATTATTTAAGATCTCTCTCAGCAAATCACGTTGAATTTAACATGATATATCATATTGAAATGTCAAGTTTTCACTTATATTCTACGTAAATTCTGTTATGAAAATTGAATTACTTTTTACATAGCATATAAATAATTATATCAATAATTATATAAAAAAATTCAAAAAAAAAGTAGATCGCAGTCGATCAATATTAACTATGTTCTCCGATACCACTAAATATAACTAAAGAAATAACAGTTTTTTTACAGCCTATGCCACCTTCTCCATATAGACGTGGGATAACAAAACTAGAAAAAAATATTCAATAACTAACAAATTCAAAGATCCTCCTCCCAAAATATTGTTGCAAGAATACAAGGGCCTCAGATTACAATTTTTGAATACTTGGAAAAGTTTCAATTTTTCACATGGGATATTATTTCCCACCTAAAATAAAAATCCCATGCTGGAGCACTGAAAAATTACTGGCTGGTCTAATGTTCTCTTCTTGATCGAAGAACTTGCATACAAAGTCACAAGTTATATTCTTTTTTCAAATTTCTAATTTAGAATTAGTCTGCAGTAGTTATAGTTTTTCTTTTGCTGTCTATTATAATATTAAATCATTGTATTTTACAAGTAAAAATCACTTCATTGTTGTGGAAACATGTTATTAAAAATAAATATTCATTTTAATAACATAATTTTCTATATGATAAATTGGAAATTCAAAAACAATATTGATATCAAATTGGTCTCAGAGTATCAAAAACATATATTCTGCTAGTGTAAAATTATTTTTATTTTATTTCATATTAAAATTTCGAAAATAATTATAATATCATTAAATTAAACTAAACCAAGATTTAAATCATAACAAAATAAATATTGTCTGCAATAAGATATATCTTAACAAAATGATATATCAATTAATATTTTAAAATTTCGAATTAAATTATCCCCAATCCTATAGATTTAATTTTTGGAATTCCAAGTTTCTCAATGATGTGATGATCCTACATTATCATAACAAATTTGATTGGTCACATATATTATTCAATTAATCTTTATTCAATTATTTAAATAATATATTAAAATTTTACTTGAATTAAGAATTTATTTAAATTTATGAAAATTTTAAACTTATATAAAAAAAACTTAAATCAAATATAATAAAAATTAAATGTTTACAATTTTATTATTATATCACGTGTATTTCTTCGCGGTAATAAAAAGATATTATCAAATTAGTTTTATACTTTTTAGAAGACGTAATTTTATGATTGAATAATTACTTAATGAACATTTCATAAAAATTCAGAAATCAAATAAGTAATAAATAAATAAATAATTGTCGAAAGCTATGGGAATAAAATTACAATATTTTTAGTATATGACCAAATTTTAAAAGTATATCATAGATAATAGATTCTCAGTTGAGATTCTTTAAAAAAAATTCTCAGTTGAAAAAAAATTAAATTAAATTAAAATAATAAATTATATAAGAAATAGGTAATTACAATTTGTGGTTAATTTTGTAATTATCCCTTCAAAAACCCACTTATTATAAAAAAATAAAAAAGTTGATTTCACTATCACACTCTCAAGCAGCTGCAGTACCTGGACTTCTAGCATTTATCATCGACAGTCTCAAATCTCCGAGTCCCACCACCGCCCAGTGATCCATCATGCCGGCTTTCACCTTCCGCCCCACCACCGTCGTCTCCGCCACCACTTGTTCTTCTCTCACCCCAAATCTTGAAAAACCCACAAAAACTCTCTTCTCATGCTCTAAATTACCCTCCTTTTGCAAACCCCTAAATCCCACCGCAACTACTACATTTCGAACCCTTGCCCCACTTAGATACTCCCCCGCGGCCTCCGATCTTTCCCCCCTTAAATCTTCATCCACAGATGACTCCATCTCATCTGGAACCTCTCCTCTTAAATCCTTAAAATCTCGCCTCCGAAATGGCGACACTCTTTTTGGTCTCTTCCTCCTTAGTCACTCACCTACTCTTGCTGAAATTGCTGGCTTTTCCGGCTATGATTACGTTGTCGTTGACATGGAACACGGACCCGGTGGCATTACAGAAGCTCTTAACTGCCTCCGTGCATTAGCTGCCACTCAAACACCGGCGATCCTTCGATTACCGGAGAGTTGTCCTACTTGGGCGAAGAAGGCACTGGATCTCGGCCCGCAAGGGATTATGTTTCCGATGATCGAAAGTCCCAAAATGGCAAAGAAAGCGGTGTCGTATTGCCGGTTTCCGCCGGCTGGTATCCGTGGATCGGCGCATGCGGTGGTGAGGGCATCGAATTACGGGATCGACGAAGGATATTTAAGTAATTATGCAGACGATTTGCTTATCATGTGCCAGGTGGAGAACGAAGAAGCCGTGAAGAAAGCAGAAGAGATTGCAGACGTTGAAGGCGTTGATTGTATACAAATGGGACCATTAGATCTGAGTGCGAGCATGGGGTATCTGTGGGACCCAGGTCACAAGAAGGTGAGAGAGATGATGAGGGTAGCTGAGAAGGCAGTGCTGGGGTCCAACCCTAGTGATGGCGGGGCCTACTTGGCAGGATTTGCGATGCCACATGATGAGCCCACAAATTTGAAATCACGTGGATATCACATGGTATCAGGCGCCGTTGATGTGGGATTATTTAGAAGTGCTGCGGTGGAGGATGTGAAGAAGTTTCAGATGAGTTTGATTGAAGGGTCTGATGATGAGAAGGAGCATGATGATGCTGATGAGAAGTACTGGAGCGAATAAATGTTTTAAATTATTGTTTTATTTTTTAAAAAAAAAATTTTGGGCTGGTATTAGTAATGTTGGTGTCAAATAAGTAATTTCATAGGTACTCGTAGTTTTGAGGAATGTGTTTTGGTGTTTAGAGTCATCCAGTTTTAATGTAAAAGTGCAGACTTGGAATCAAATGCTCTAATTATGTAAAAATAATTTAGGGATTCATGCATTATATTAATAGCAAAACCTTGAGAAGTTGTACATTAATTAGATTTGATTTGGTTATATGAATTCTCTAATTAAGCTCTAAATGATTCTGAATTACGTCTCCTCTCATAATTGTTGCGCTTTTAAATCATATAATCTCTGAAGTAAAAAATCAAATGTTTTAAGTCAAATTTATTGGGAGTTGTTGTTGCAAAAGTTTAATTAGTAGTTACCTTTGAATGTATTAGGACATTTAGCAGAGAACTTAAGAGGTGAACAATGTAATACGTATTTTTCACAATAAATTGTATATTGCTTCTGCTTTTCTATAGAAAGCGTTTTTGTGAATTTCATGGCAAGCAAAGCCTCCAACAACTTAAAAAGGAAAAAGCCCGTACCGTAACCCTGTCTCTTAACACTTGGGCTTTCGCCCATCACGCAAATATGTCACTATTTTCTCAAGGGACAAACTGTAAAAATGTCCTTCAATTTATCGCCTATGTATATTTTAGTTCTTTTTTTTTTTCAAATAAATTCAGATTTTTTAAAAATTTATTTTTTAAGTGTCTCAGTTAACAGTAAAATTAATATTATTATATTATAAGACAAGATATAATATATTGCTAAATTTATTGCGTGGATATAACTTAGTCTTTTTTTTTCTCAATTATGTATAAATTTTTACAAAAATAATTATTTGACTCTTAAACAAACAGAAAACTCAATATAGTTAAATTTAGAGAATATGTGGACTCCATCTGATATAAAAAATTATTTTTCATATAAAATAATTAAATATTATTAAAAAAAACTATAGTTTCCTATTATAAAAAAAGACTATATATTTATTCATAATTATAAAATTTTATTTGAACTTTCTATAAATATATGATTGTTTGAAAGATTTAAGAAAAATAAAAGAACAGAAACATATGAAATTTCCATTTCTTCTCATTTTGCTGAAGAATTTTTAAAATTTTCACTATAATCAACTTTCACATAACTCAAGTTATCTCTTTAAAATTTTAGAATCCAAATATCAAATAATTGGCCATACATAAAACGAATAAAAGAGGACTTAGGCAAAATATCATCAGTCATATATATTTTAAATTTTTTTGTCAATACTTTTAGTCCCACTGTTAATGATGCATCTTGTCTAGTGAGTTGGCAGAAGTGTAATTTTTTTAGAGAAGGAATTTGAATTTTACCATCTAAAATAGAAGAGATTTAATTATTTGTGAATTCTATATAACGACTAAAGCTATTAAAAATTTATGAATTCCTCTGCATACTATATCACTGTTTGTCTCTTATTTATTTTTTGCAAGCAATTTTGAATATAAAATAAATTTTTTTCACAACTATACAGTACATTTATTTTTATATATTTTTTTAATTCAAAAACATAAATAGTGAGAAATATTTAAAAAAAATTATTTTTATTATATATATGTTCAAGAATTTAACTAACGATAAGAGGAAAAGTTAAATTAACCGTTATCTAAGTATATTTGAGCCTAAAAAAAATAGTATCAAGTTATATCAATATAGTTATTTTTTAAAAAATTTAAGGATAATTGGACCCAAAAAATAAGGGCCAAATTATGTCTGTGTAATAAATTTAGGGACATATATACACATTCTCTCTGTAATACAACGGCATTAAATTTTTTTTATTAAGTGAGGAGCTTAAAAAATTAATTATGGGCTTATTTGAGCAAAAAAAAAGATTAAATTATACCTGCTTGATCAATTGAAAGGTATATATAAACCTTTTCCCTCCTCTTAAACACCAAGCCAGGGGGGAAACAATGAAAAATTAATATCACATTATTGCCATGTTATTTTCTTAAATTTTTTAAAAATATTTTTTTTAATTTTTAGAAAATATTATTATTTTTTAAATTTAATCAAAAATATTATATATATATTTTTTATATTTATTGTATGTACATTTTACATGTATATGTTTGACAGATTATTATATATTGGGGGTAGATATTTTTGAACTTGAAAGAACAAAAAAAAATCAGTATTTAAAAAAATGATATTTTTTGAAAATATATTTTACTTTTTAGAGATTTTTGTACAAAGCCAAAAAAAATAAAAAATAAAAACTCATAAACGCCCATATACCCACGTCTAATTTCATGCCCATACCCCACTGGTGTATTTTGTCTCGTGTACTCAAAGTATTAATTGAGACGAATTTAATGATATGGACTCTTTTTCTTCTTAACCTTTTCTTATAAATTATAATAATAAATGTTTACTATAGAATATTTATTATTATTATTATTATTATTGAGAGTAATTATAGACTTTTATAGCCATAATTAAGTATCATAATGTAATTTACTATTTTTATAAACTTTTGAAAACTTTTTAGCTTAAATTTTTTTTTCATATAATTAAAGTTCTTTTTATATTAGTCTATTCATGTATTTATTTAAGGGAAAATGACAAAATGTCATGTACGTCATATATATTTTCATATTCCAAACTTGTTCATATGGTTTTTGGCTAATATAGTTCTTTAATTACATCCTTAATTACTTTAATTAATATTGGACATTATCAGAAAATATAAAAGAGTGTTATTAGATTGTCTTAATTTGTTCTAAAATTATGATACTATCCGATATAGATTATATATAAATTAATTATGTATATATAACTCATTTACATTAAATTAACCCTTTCAGCGAATAATTAATTAAATTGAATGTATTAATAAATTAATTAAGATTTTTGGTATTGTTGATTGTTCCCTAATCTAATAGTAATGAACCTTTTTTTGACTTAGAGATTACGTGCAAATGAGTGTGAGAAAGAAGCTAAAACATGTTGGCTTAATTAATGTTAATTAACTTTAAAATAGCAAAATAATTGCAACTACTTTAGCACATAATGTTTAATCAATTTATTGGCTTTATTCCCTTGTTTTATTTTAACCATTTATATAGAAAACATATTTCCAAGGCAAAGTATTAAAAAGAGAAATCATTAGGCAACGAGTCATTAACCAAAGTGTTGGCATAGTTAAGATAAGTAATTATTACTTAATTAAAAAGAAAATTGAAGATGAAGATGCCCTTGTGTTTCTTGACTGTTGTACCCTTCCTTTCTTTTCTTTTTTTTTTTTTTCCTTTTTGTATTGCCCTTTCTTATATACATTGTAATTAAGCAATTAAAAAATAAAAATGCATCTAAAATGATAATAATAATCAGTAATTATTATAAATAATTCCTTTTTAAAAAAGTATAATTTACATGCTAATAAATGAAAAAATCTGATACTTATAAAAAGTAGCAACACTATTACATTAAATATGTAACATTTTCTAAGCGAATTTAAATTTTTTATAATATTATTATAAATATTTTACTGTAAAATTAATATGTAATAATATATATTAACATTCATTAATATTGTCAATTTCTTATTATAATTACATATTTTTTATTAATAATTAATTCTAACAGTATAGCACTATCAAATTATATATTAAGTTTATTATTTAGTATTAATTGTCGTGGTTAAACAATAATGAGTTAATATTTAAATTTAGTAAATAGTAATTTTATTTTATAATAATAATAAAATGAGAATATAAAAGGATGATAATGAAGAATTTATTTAATATAATCTTTTGTTTTTTCTAGGAAAAATATATAATTCAGCTAGATAAAGATTTTTTTTTCTTTTTTTTTTAACACAAGCTAGATAAATGGTATACCATTGAGTTCTTCAACCCACTTCTGTGAGCGGATCCAGAATTACATTTCAGTGGGGGTAAATTTACTTTAAAGTTCAAATATTTTTAAAGTAATCCATGAACTCAAATTTAAAAAAAATAAGTATAAAATAGAAACAATAAAGTCCAATAAATAAATAATTCTAGTTCAATCAAATTTAATTCAAAAAATAATTTGTAAAATAACAAACACAATAACACAACTTATATTGAGTTTCAAATCTCCAACTTTCATATACAATAACAAACACAATTACACAACTTTCATACACATATATATAATTTAACAACAACACTACTAACATTGAATTTTAAGTATCCACATTAGTGTTTGACACAATATTTTCTAAAATTTTAAATTTGCGGGAGCTGCAAGTCAACTAGGTGTTGCTTGTTGCTGTGAGGACTGACTATAGTAATCATATCCCTAACTGGTTTGCTGATTGACAGAGACATTTGACTATTCCCAGTTAAAGAAATATCTAATAGAGGATGGTTGGGGAGGGTATCCAACATAAGATGGCTGAGATATGTTATATTGAGGCAATGGACCAAAGTAAGCTCCAAGCTGCATGTAGCCATAACCAAGTTGCTGCATTGGAGGAGCTCCAGGTATTGGAGTACTCGTGGTTTGGTTAACATAACCTCTAGCTATAGTCTGATAAGAAGGAATTACAAATTGTGGTTGTATCACACCACAAAAGTCACAAAATTCTAGATGTTTTACGTGCCTAAATGATAACTCATCTATTTTGATCATCCTATCAAGTGAAAAAGCAATATCCTTGGTTGCTACATCTTATTGGGGTTTAAAAGCTAAGGTGTTTTGACTACTGTCAAAATTATATGGATATAACAAACACCTAGATAAATGATTGCTTAAATTACTAATCCAGCTAATAGATAGACATGCAAGAGATTTAATACAATATTTATATTTAGCTTTTTTTTCTTGAGAATTTTCATCATTATTTGAGTCAAAATACTTTCAAACCCAAAATCTCTTTTTTTTACTACTCATCTTGGATGATTTTATAGCATTTTCAAAAACACTTGCCTTCATATTATTATTTCTAAATTCAAATAAAATTCATAAAATTTAATTAATTAAAATTAACTAATCAGTTAAAAAATTATGGATAAAATCAAATTCACATACTTATATACATATTAAAAAAGTATTATTCCTAAGTTCAAATAAAATACATAAAATTTAATTAATTAAAATTAACTAATTATTAAAATTAAAATTTTAATATTTTAAATAAAATAAAATATTTATAAATTATACAGATCTGCAGAACCCAAATATACACTGATTTATAAAAGAAAAATTATATTTTCATAAAATCTAAATATTATTAAAACAAAAATATCATACACAATTTAAAACTCAAATAAATATGACAAATCAACATTTTTAAGCAAAAAAAAAATCTCACCTAGTAAGAAGCGAAAAGCCATCGAAAAATCACGAAAGAGACAATTTCAGCAGTGGTCAAATCACTGTCGGGCTACGGTTCTCTTAATATGGCACGTGTCATGAGACAACGAGCGGTCAGCAGTAGATCGAGCAGAAATTGATTCGGCCGCTCTCTCTCTCTCTCTCTCTCTCTCTCTATCCTCTCCCTTCTCTTTCTCTGAAACTCTCTCTCTCCTCTTTCCTCTCTTCTCTCTCCCATTTTTCTTTCTTTCTTTCTTTTCTTTCTTTTTATATATATGTATATTATATTATATGTTATATATTATTATTACTTATATATATATTTATAAGCTAATATATATGTATTATATATTAGCTTACTATAATATAGAACATTACTACAACGTAATATGTAACATATATAGTAATATATATACTATATTATTGTTATAAAAATAGAAATTTCAATAAAAACAAAAGTATACATATAATATATACATAGAAGCAAAAGATTTTAGGTTTTGTTTAGATTTTAGGGTTTGTTGTATAAAAATATTAAATATTTATAATATAAGATAAAACTATGTAGTTTTGTATTAAAACTATATAGTTTTAACTTAAAAGGTGTTTAATATATAAAATAATTAAAATATTAAGTATATTATATAATATAAAGTAAAATTAAGTAGTTTTATTTTAATATATTTTTAACTTAAATGATATTTAATATATAAAAGAATTAAAATAAGTTTAAATATTTATAGCGTTCATATATATAATACGATATATAGTATATAATGTGGTATATAATTTAAAACATATATGTATATGTTCCTAAAAAAAAAATATATATGTATATATATTACACTATTATTTTTACTATATATATTATAGTGAAAATAATGTAGGATATATTAAGAAGTATATATATATATATATATATATATAATAGTATACTATAAAATCAATTATGGCTTTGGAGAATTTTATAATACTATTTTTGCTTTTCTTGACACACTTTATATAATGCAACCACTGAAGTTAGTCATTATTCTATGAAGCAATATTATCACACCCCATAATTATTTTAGATAAAATATTAATTTTAGTGGGGGCAAAAAAATTATATATAAATATTTTTAAAATAAATATTTTAGTGCGGCAAGTGCCCCTATTACGCCACTGTAAATCCGCCCCTGTCTGTGAATATTATATTGAAATTATAATTCTACGTAGTATATCTTATAAATAAACTATTAGTCCATTAATTTCTCCACCAGCTAGCAACAACATGTTTATGGAAATTTGTGATTACTTTTAATTACTAATGTTTATAACTTGTTGTTTTCCACATGAATTCAATTTTCTTTAATATTTATAATGAAAAAAAAAAAGTAGAGATCACGAACTCGATTATGAATAAATATTTATCATCACATATAAGGAAAAAAAAAATTAGAGAAACTCTAGCAATTTTTTTTTCTAATTTTTTATATATTATTTTTAATTTAAGAGTAAAATTACTGTCGGTATATTAACATGTAATAACTTTATCTATCTTTCTTTATTTTTTTTTCTCATTTACTTATACTTTTTTAACTTTATATTTTTATTTATTTTTAAAATAATTTTCATATTAATATAATTTTTATTTTTATTTTTTTTATTTTCACATATTTTTATTTTTATATTGTTGTCTTTCAAAATTTTATGTGTTTTTTTATTTGTAGTTTATTTTTAAAATAATTTTTTAGATCAATATTCGTCTAAAATTTAGAATTTATTTTTATTTTCATATTTCTTTATCTTATAGAATAAAATTAAATAAAATTTAAGTTTTCATTATAAAATTTTATCTTTATTTATTTGAAGATTATATGTCAATTTTGAATTGAAATTTATCATTTTTTTTAATGGAGATTTATTATTTTTTTAGTGTGTGAATAAAGATATCTCAATCATATGGAATGTGATATATAACAGTTAAAATTAGTGTTTCACTCAAAATTAAATTATTCGTGATATATTATTATTATTTACTGTTTAAATAAAAAAAAGTTCATAGAGATCTTATAATTTAGTTAGTTGTACATATTTTATATATTTTAAAATTATATATTTTTATTTATATAAGTACTTTTTATCTATTACGCCAACTTTCTAGGTTTAATATATATATCATAATCATTTGAACTTTTTTGCAATTTTTTTAATTAATTCATCCATTAAATGTTAGCATTTACACATTTAAGTTAAATTTACTTTTGCAATATAGAAAAAAATACTGATAGTTATCGTCATGTAATTTAATGATCATATTTTTTTATAAGAAAATTATTTATGTCTAAGCATTTTAAAAGTATAAATTTTCATTAGAAAAAATATATAATTTATATTAAAATTAAAAAATAGAAGCAAAATTATTAATTTTAAATTTTAATGAATGAAATAAAATAAATTTATTTTCAAAAAATTTATATCTATGTGGTACAAATTATTTTTTTTCTATTAAAATTCAACGCAGTTGTATGCTCAAATAATTAAATTTGAGATCTCTAATTAAATTAAAATAATTTCTTATCAACTGATATATACATTTAATAATTCTAAATATATATTTAATAAATGATAAAAAAAGGTAAATTTATAACGTCTTTTAAATATTTAGGGGTCAGATCTTGGGGTGGATATTAGTCGGTTCGGTTAATTAATTGACCGAATCAATCGGTTAACCGAATCAAAGTATAAGAAAATTACTAATCGAACCGACTGAATTTATATTTCGATCGATTTGGTTAATTAACCAAACTAAATCTGCCAGTTCGGTTAATTAACTGAACCGACCAATTTTTTTTAAAAAAATTTAAAATAAAATTATATTTATAAAAAATTTAATATAATTAAATAAAATTTATTATAAAAATAAACAAAATATAATTTTATTTTGTAATAAAAATATATATTTATAATAATAATTTATATAATTAAAAAATTAAATAAATATTTTTTTTTAAAATAATTCGGTTAATCGATTACCGACCGAATCAAATCGGTTAATTATTAATTAAAATTAAAATTAAAATATTCTAAAATTTTAACTGAACTAACCGAATTATATTATTAATCGATTAATCGAGCTGAATTTTTTATCGATTAACTAAAAATTCGATCGATTAATTAAATTTTATTCATCTCTAATCAAGCTTGAAAAAATATTATATACATAATTATATAATAACTTAAAAGTTAAACAAAAGGATTAGCTAAGGATTATGGTGCTCCATTAATGGAGTTATTAAGAGCTTTATCTAATAAATAATAATAATAACAATAAAAACAGCAGTGTTAAATATTAATTATAAACAAAATTATGTTGTTGAAATTATAGTGTGGATGGTAATGGCTGCTTTGACTTGGTCATGGCAACCACTACCCATCACAGAAATGATTGTTCGTAATTTATTTTTTTTTTTTTTTGACAATTTGGCTCTCCTTTCATAGTTAACTTTTGAGTTTTGAGCTTTCAATGGGAATATCGAATATGAATGTCATTCTTCCTTTATTATTTTCATTTTTCAGTTTAGAAATTAAATTCTCCCCAAATGTTAATATAATAACAATTCAAATTATAAATATAAAATTATTTTCAAATACCCCATTTTATTTCTGCATCTAATTATTTATTTTTTTTAAAAAAATGCAATCTCTTTTTATGACTCTAACTAAAATTTAAATTGATAATTATTTCATAGTTTTTTAAAAAAAATTTGATATCACTTAATTCATTTAATTTAGCTGAGAATTTCAAATTTTATAAACTTTTTTGAAGTCTATAAAATTTTTATTTTTATTTTGAATATAAATTTTAAATAATTCACATATTTTACTCATTTTATATTATATTCTTTACCCTAAAGTAATAAATTCTTTGGAATCTCTTATTTAAAATTTCTTATTTCAAATATTAAAAAAAAATTGTATGGATGTGAATTAAAACCAATTCATATTATGTAGAAAGTTACAAAATATTTATATTTATATGTGGTGTGATATTATAAAAAGAATTTTAAAAAAATTAAAATTAAATTAAATTTCATTTGGAAATACAATAGAGAATAAAAGAGTTATCCAATGAGTTATGAATCAAAATAATTGTGTAGAGTAAAAATCCAAAACATTTTGGACCAAGTGAGATATTTGTACAATGTGGTAGAAAATGAACAAAATATTAGAATTAGTTGTGGGGCAAATTTTTGTCTATTACTAAGATCTTCTAAATCAAGCATTAATTGCGATGTTGGATTTATTTTTATTTCTATAATTATTCAATAAATAAATAATTAATTAATAATGAATGAATGAGTTGTATACATAAGAAGCTGCCAAATTTTGGTATGAAATGTGGAAACCAAGGCATGTAAACTTAATATTTTTTGTCATTTTTCCCTCTGTATCTATAAATTTGCCAGATTATCTTATATACTTATCTGTTTTATTACAGCAAATATTTATATAATTATATAATAGTCATTTTACTCATTGTATTTATCTATTTCATATAAAATATATAAGTACAATGGCAAAGTGATCAATATATGATTATATAAGCGTCTATTAGAATAAAATAGACAAATATAAGGAGGGTAATTTGGCATAAATTTAATGGGTCAAATAAAAAAAACTACTAAGTTCAGAGAATAATTGATATATTAAGCTTGACTAGTATGAATATAAGTATATATAATATATTTGGTCCCTACAAGAGATGTCAATGGGTCCAACATTTTTAAATATTTGATATGTTTAAATCTATTTATATAAGATATGAATAATTTGTAAATAGATTTAAAAATATATGAGTAGTATTTTTAATATTAATGACGGGTCCGGACATATGCCTCTAGGTATAGGTATTTGCTATCTGAACTTAGTTATATATATATATATATATTATATTTAATTAAATTTTAATTATAATATCTTTATCATATTTTATTTTAATAATGAATTTATATGGTATAAATTATTTTAATAAAATTGTGTTGGTATTAAATTTTTATTTGTAACTATTTAATTAAAAAATTATAATTTTATAATTTAAAATTTATAATATTTTGAACTTTATATTTAAACGAATAGTTATAAGCAGGTACAAATAATAAATATATAATATTAAATGGATTTGAAATAGATATAAATAGTAAAATTATAATTATAATGATATTTGAGATGGATATAAATAATTTAAATTTAAATAGTTTTTGATTTGAGTACGGTAAATTTATGAATATCCTATCTATTGCCACTTTTGGTCTCTAAAAGGAGATTTTTTTTTTTCAATCCTTGATCCCGTGGAAAAAAAATATGGAGAATTCTTATTCTGTTCTAGACAAATTTATCAAAAAAAAAAAAAAGAAATTTCTCATTCCAATGTCAACCTCATAATTTTTAAATATTTTATAAATAAAATTTAAACTTAAATTATATATTATTCAAATTGTATATACATTTATCATTAACTTATATTAAAATGATGCTCTAGTACTGATTTGAGGCTATATATATTTTATTTTTTTGTAAAATAATTTTAGTTATTTAGTTATACATAAAGAATATTTAAAATATATTATAACAGTTAAAAAGTAAAATCTCGTACTCAATTAATAATATTTTTTTTAATTTATAATTTATTTTTTTTCTAAAAAAATATTAATTATATTTTATATTATTTATAAAAAAATTACAATATATATATATTCGAAGCAACATGATAACGTTTTTCTAATATAAATTAAAATTAATAATAAAAATTAATATTTTATCTTAAATATAATATATATATATATATATATATATATATATATATATGGGAAAAGAATAGTTGTTGCGCATTATAAATTAAATTAAATTTAGTAATAAAACAAATTTTAAAAAATCAATAACTTGACTGAAAATCTTAAAATGATAAAAGTGATATTTATATATATTTTTCGATGAATTCTATTTTCGACAACGCATATAGAATGAACAACAATTGAAGAATATAGCTTTATATATTTCTATTATTTTTATTTGATTTTGTAAAATCGTTGCCAAAACCCAAAATGCAAGTGAAGAATCATTATATCAACTCAAATATAATGATTACTGGATAATGGATATCTTTAAAGCATATATCTTTATATAAGTGGATGTATAGCATATTCATTATTATTTTTAAATAATGATTTTGATGTGAGAACTAATTGTTAAATTCATAATTATTCCCCAAAAGAGGAAAGCACTTCTCCATTAAAGAAAAAACAGATGAGAATTAAGGATAGACTCAATGTTTAAAAAGACGTCCTATCAACCTGCTTTATAGCCATCAAATATATTGCGTTATTTGAAAAATAATATCAAATATTAATAAAAATAACTATTTTTATTCTTATCAAAATTCTAATTACACCCCCCCACTATATATTACCTTATAAATAATGTATTTTACATATAATTAATAATAAAAATATCTTTCATATTTTTCATTCTCTGCTTATTTTTTTTATATTTATAATACGTTATCAGCACAATAGTCTCTATAAATTATAATAGTGAATGAAGAAAGATTCAGGCTTTTTAATCTATAATAGATAATGATTTTTATTCTATCTTTTAAGAATTCATTATGAATCAAATATATTTTTGTTGATAATTATTTAATTATTTTTAATATAATAACCATATTGAGTATTGTTTTTACCCATTTGAAAATTATTCAGTATTGCTTTTGCAATTTTTTTTATATACGGTTTAACAATATTGTTTGTTTATATATTCAATTATTCACATTATAAGTTTTTTGTTTGATGTTATACACATATATGCATAAAGAAAAGAGACAATTGTTTAAGTATATCTTGTACACCATAAATATAGATACTGTTTTGTTGGATTGTTATACATATTAAATTCATATTGCAAGGAATCACATTCCATGGTTCCTTCTTTCTTATTGGATAGTATTATTTATGTATATATTAAAGGACAAAAACTTGATATTTGTAGCATTAATTCAATCAATTCTTTTACATGTTAATAAATACAATATGCCAGTCTTGAATTTGGGAAAAAAATAATATAACATAATTTAAAGAAAATATGTTAACATAGAGTTGGAGTTATTAAATAAAAATAAAGAAAACATGTCAACTTGATATTTGCTTATTGTAATTTTTTCAACTCGATATATTTCGGATTTGTATGCTTGATATGTACGAAAATTTCTCTTTCTTTCGTTGGCTAACATTATTAAAATAATATAAAGAGTCTTGACATTTGTTAAAGTAATGTTATAATGTATTTATGCCAAGAAATATTGTTTTCCGTACATATATGTATGTGTATTACGTGAAAAATAAATTAATTTTCATACATATATATATTATGTGATTATTAACTGAACATATTATGAGTAATTATTTATATATTGAGTGAAATTAATAAATAAATTGATATTTACTGTAATTTGATATAATTATTTATAATTTTAGAGTTATAATATTTAAACTCTAATTATAATTTTAGTCCTTATTTATTTGATAACATTATAATATATCTACTTTATAATTTTTATTTAAATTTAGTATATTTACAATATTAAATCTCATAAAACTTGAATTTATTACTTTTGATATTTTCTGAAAAAATTATCCGTTACGCATACTTGATAATGAGATTCATCTTGATATTATGAATCTTAGAGATATTTAAAAAGGAAATCAAATATCTTTACAGGATCGCTTAAAAGTAATATTTTTTTTATTACTCAAATGAGAAATTAAAAATTGATTATCTCATTATCAATGATTTATTAGTCTTTTTGGTGAATATTTAATTTTTTTATGCCTTAAATGTGCTTCTGCAGTAGTAATATTAAGAGCATAAATTTATAAAATATTTTGAACTAATTTCTTATTTACCAGTAGCTAAACAAAAATTTTAGCTTTTGATAAAAAATTATCAAAAGTCATCCGATTGACTTAATATGATTCCCTGAAGTGAATGTGATATTTTTTTTCCTATCAATTTTGAACTCATAAGTGCTAAAAGGTATATATTGGCACAACTTTCATAATTTTTCATGACAAAAAAATATTTGTTATAGTTAATATTAATAAAAATTAATATTGATATAATATTTGGTTCTGCAAATGTAGTTAAAGACTCCGGAAGACTTCACCTTATATTCTAAATTTAAACAAAGTTATATATTGATGATGAATTGTATTCAAAGTTATATATTGATGATGAATTGTATTCTAGTTGATCCCGAAGAAATCTACTAAATTTTAAATAATATGTTTCAATGAATATCCTATTAAAACAAAGTGAGAGAGGTATTAAATTTTTATATATCACCTCTATAAATTTGAACCAAAAGTTCATATTAGAAAAAATTTTCAAGTTTATCAAGTATGTTATACTATATAAAAATAAATATGGTTGAGATGCACTATATGCACCAGAAGTGCATAAATTCTAAAATTTTTATATTTTGGCATGATAATTTTGGTCATCTAGGTTCAAATATGATGCGACGTATTGTTGAGAATACAAATGGACATCTACTAAAAAATCAAAAAAATATTTTGTCTGATAATTATTTTTTGATAAATTAAATGTAAGACCTTTACTATATAAATTTTTTTTAGAGTCTTTTGAATTTATACAAAAATATATATTAGGATATTTGTGGCCCTATCCATTAATTGTGTAGACAATTTATATACTTTATAGTTTTAATTGGTAATTCAACTTGATGGTCTCATATTTATTTGTTATCAACTCGTAATACTATTTTTGCTAAATTTCTTGCTCAAATTATGAAGTTAAGGTCAATGTTTTTTAATTATTATATCAAGACGATTTATATGGATAATGCATATGAGTTCACTTAAAAAGTATTTATGATTATTTTTATATTACTATTGAATATTTTATTGCATATGTTCATACTTAATATGATTTAACTGAATAATTATTTATTAAGCTTTTACGATTAATTATTTTTATACTTATGAAATCAAAACTTTCTATATCTGTTTGGATACATGTTTAGATACATATTATATTTATATTGCACCTTTAATTTATATTTAATTGTCTGCACATCATAATTTTTTTTACTTTACAATTTGTGTTTATCTGACATAGTATATCTTATTTATAATTTGTGATATTAAAATTTCTTATTGAAATGTATATGTTTTTGTTGCATTCTCTCAAAGAAATAAAATGGATTATCAACATTATTTTGATATTTATATAGATTTTTAATTATTTACATTAGATATTATGAATATTTAATGACAAATTTTTAGAGCAATATTTTTAATAAGTTGATTTTTTCACCATTAGGGGATGATAAAAGTAAATTACCAAAATCATAAGAGATTAGTTGAAATATAACAACTTTGTCCAAATCTTGATACACGCACAAATCAATGTGAATTGAAAGTTTAAAAATTAATTTATTTGTAGAATATTGTAAATCAGTTATTAAATATTTTTACGGATACCTAGAATGTATCTAAATTACATATTCTTGCTGCTAATACTTCTGTTTGATTGATTGTTCATGTAGGATATTTTATTAGTATGATATCCATTGAATATAATATACGCCTAAAGCGTGGTAGAGTATTTGGTTCAAAATATTAATTTTTGAAAGATAGAGAAATGAATAACTTCAAAATGACACTCCAGAAGAGGTTAAAAATAACATAAATCAATAACCATATATTTCTAGAGAAGTAACCTAGAAGTGGTTTCGGTATCAAAAATTATGAGATCTTATTAAAATCTAAAAATATGCGAGAAATGAATAAAATTATTCTTGATAATATATTTGCATATGTTGCTGCTAAAATTATTGAAATATGCTTGAGCCTAAAAATTATTAAAATTATCAGCATCGAAGTGATTAGCCAAAATGAAAAATAATTCAGGCTAAGCTACATTCATTTGCTAAACGTATAATATTTGGATTAGTAGTCCAGACATCAGAAGATGTCTGATCTATGGGGGTATTGTATGTAAAAAAATAAATTAAATAAGATTATAAAAATAATACATTTCCTCTATTATGAATGCAATTACTTTTAAATTAGTTTAGTAGCCCTTGAAGGGCTCAACATTATATTATGATAACTTACTCATATGGCTCGTAAGAGAAATGAGTTAAATAAAATTGTGAAATATAAGGCACAACTTGAAGCATAAGAATTCTCAAATGACATTGTATAGATTATGATGAGATATATTCTTCTATAATGAATGTTATTATCTTTAGAATTTTGATATGTTTGATAGCCTTTGAAAGTCTCAACATATATTTGATGTTAGTTATATGGTTCATTAGATAATGACATATGTATGAAAATCTTTAAAAGATTCAAGATGCATGAAGCATCAAGATGCATAAAGTATATAATACTTTGACAAATATGCTATATTGAGCTCCAAATATCATGATATAAGCTAAAGCAATCAAAATGAAATAATCGCCAATTTGAATACTTAGCGACATTAGATATGAAAATAATTTCAATTGTCTATATTTTTTATCTAGAAGATAAATTCAAAATTTGTTATAGTAGTGGTTTATGTTTATGATTTAAATATAGCGAGAACTCCAGAAGAGATTTTAATTACTACAGACTATTTAAAGAAGGAATTTGAAATGAGGGATCTTTGAAGAATAAAATTTTATCTTGGCTTCAAGTTAAGTACCTGTCAAATGAGATTTTTGTCCATCAAGCATTATTTATCAAACTTGAAATAATTTTATCTTATCCATTATGCAATCCAATAGTTATTCGTTCTCTTGATGTAAAAAGAGATTATTTTCGCCCACAAAAAAATAATGAAGAGATTATTAATCTTGAAGTATCATATCTCAGTACAATATGGACGATTTTATATTTTGCTAATAATAAAAGATCATATATTATTTTTGCAATTAACTTGTTTGCAATGTTTAGTTCTATACCAACTAAAAATCATTGAAATAGAGTAAAATATGTTTTATGCTATCTATGTAACACATATGATATGAGTTATGCCTTCACATATAATAATATTACAATTCATGGCAATATGTGAAGCATACAATCACCGTTGCTTCACTAAATCATTTAGAGATATTAGTCATTTATGAAACTAATTGTGAATATGTATAGTTGAGAATCATAATCAAACATATTAGAGAAGCTTGTGGATTACCTATAGAAATTAATAAACCAACAATATTACATGAAAATAATGTAATATAGATTGCATAAATCGAAGGAGGCTACACAAGGATAACATAACTGAATATATATCACCAAAAATTCTCTTACACACATGAAGGAATGAAGAAATTAAAAATCGATATTTGCAAAGTTCGTTTAAGTGACAATTCAACAGATTTATTCACAAAGATACTGTCGATATCAGTCTTCAAAAGATATGTATACAATATTAGGATACGTTCACTTAAAATATTTTAGTTGGATGTATTTTTAATGGAAAGTTACTTATTAATACTGTATTCTTTTTCCTTCGCTAAATTTTTATCCCACTGAATTTTTCTCAGTAAGATTTTAACGAGGTATATTTAGAGGGACAGTCATCTAAGAAAAAATATTAAAAAATATGTAGATGACTACTTAATTGGATTAATTTTATCTTATCAGAATTATGATTAATTTCATCATATTTAGATTAGAATTAACTTTATAGTATTTTATTCTTATCAAAAATCTATTTACACCACTATATATATTCTATTGTGAATAATATATTATATATACAATTAATAACAAAGAAATCTTTTATATTTTTCATTCTTTATTTTTTTTTATTATATTTACAATAGAAAGAGAGTTTCTCTTTAGCCTTTTTGAACAAGCTGGTTTAATGGGTCAATTACTAATACCTACCACATGCATAATATGGTGATTGAGAAGCATAAGCTTCTTCATGGTCGTAGAAATAATAATAATATATATAGTAATAGTAATAAAAAAATGAATCACAAAATAATAATAATAAAATAAATAATAACAAATTGAAATTCTTAATAAAAAATAAAATAATGGGAGAGGACATTGCAACTGCTTGTCTATCTTAAAGATGTGACACCTTTCAGGTAGCCGACAATCAATTACATTGTGCCGTACACCTCCCACTGCTTTGCTCTGCACATGCATCCATTTTGAATTTCCATACACATAAAAATATATTAAGCATTAATTAATTACTATTAGAAAATTTTTTGTTATTTTATATAAACCCACTTGCTAAAAACTAAAATGGAATCCAAAAATTAATGAAAGTTTCAATTTTTATTCTATTTTATTTGGAAATTCTCTGATACAGATTCCTCTCCAGTTCCTGAAAGAAAGAATTTAGGAGAAACACTTTTGCTTCTTCATTGTCCAACCATAAAAATTCATTCTTCGCAGTACAATACAAATTATATATAAGGAGCTAGAGTGAATTGGGTTCTGTTCAATTAATCCACCATAAGCTAGTTCTTGTGGGTCAGGTTCTTATTCTTATTTTTATTTTTGTACTCATTGAAATGTGGCATGTGTGATCTACGGGTCTGTGTCAGCGACTGACTCTCTCTCTCTATCTGGATTGTGTAATATCAATCATGAATTAAGCCTGGCATCAATTATTCTCTTAGCCTTTTCTTTGTTTACGGCAATCTTTCAGCTTCAATATGATATGATAATATCATATCCCTTGTTGTTTTAAAGCATTTCTCAAATTCTTGTTTTTATGCTTTCCCTTTCTCTTCTTATCTTCCTGATTTGCTTTTTTACCCATTTAGATTTGGCTCTCTCTGTTGCTTCTATAGGCTATATAATAAGCTTATTATAAAACCCAGATATAATTTCTTTTTTCAAAATTTGTTGGCTTCTCCATTTTTGGGTTTTATATAGAAATTTTTTTATTAGTTCTTTATTTTTTTTGGATATAAAAGGCCAAATGCAATTATCAGTTACAGACTTATAGTCATTTTCTTCTCTTTCTGGGTTGTTGAGTTTTTTTAGTACAATTCACTTGTTCCTGTCCAAGCTGTACACCATTATTACTACCATATTATTTAAAAAAATGTTATTTTACTTTCTGGGTTGTGTTTTTATGATTAATTTATTTACTAGATTCTAAATTTGTTATTTTGGTTAGTGCTTAATTTGCTTACTGTTTTGGATTGTTGGATTATGCACTTGCCCTCTATGATTATTTCATTTTCTTGACCATAAACCAGGTATTGTTTGTTCTGTCTTTTGTCGCTTTTCAATAAATTTAATCTGCATTGTTAGTTCCTTAAGCTTAAACATATTCCAATCTGAATCTGAAGCTTTTCTCGTGTCTTCTCTCTCTTTCTGAATCCGATAGATTAAACCCTTTTTAGGTAAGAAATATCATCTGGGTTTAAAGTGTAATATTTTCTTTCCCTCTCTGTTACCTGTCAAAGTCCAAATCTTTGATTCTTTGGATTAAACTTTCAATCTTTGGCATTGACAAAAAACGCTGCTTTCGACTGTTTCCTCAAATTCTCTCTTATTTTTATATCGAAACTCGTACAGTCATATTCTACATCTGGGTACCTAGACTGATGCAAATTGAAGGTCTCTTTAGAAATGGCAAATCTTGTCCCTGGAGTGCTTCTCAAACTCTTGCAGCACATGAATACGGATATCAAAGTTGCTGGTGAGCATAGATCATCTTTATTGCAGGTGGTGAGCATTGTACCAGCACTAGCAGGAGGTGAGCTATTTCCTAACCAAGGGTTTTACCTCAAGGTATCAGATTCATCTCATGCCACTTATGTATCTTTACCTGATGAGCACGATGATCTAATTCTTAGTGATAAGATTCAACTGGGTCAATTTATTCATGTTGAAAGGCTTGAATCAGCCTCACCAGTCCCCATTCTTAGAGGTGTTAGACCAGTTCCAGGGAGGCATCCTTGTGTAGGGAGCCCAGAAGATATTGTAGCAACCCACTCTCTTGGGTTCCTCAATAATAATCATGATTCAAGTTCAGGTTCAAAACATTTAGAGAAAGTGAAATCGCCCAGAAGAGCGATTTCAGGGAGTAGTAATGTGGGAGAGAAGGAGAAATCCGTGGGGGTTAGACTGAATGGCAATGCTAATAAGGAGGATTCATTAGATAAGAAAACATCATCTTTGAGCAGGTCAAAATCTCAATTGTCTAAACCTACGCTGAATTTGGATTTGAAGAAGGAAACTTTGGCAAAATTAAAATCATCAAGCTCAAGGTCGATTCCTTCCTCTCCAACAAGTTGTTATTCACTGCCTACTTCGTTTGAGAAATTTGCCAATGGGGTTAAGCAGCAGGGCAAGATTAAGGGGTTGGAGAAGGGATCAACTAAATCAGTGATAGTGGAAAAGGCAAGTTCTGTTCGTGGGGCAAGTCCAACTGCAAAGAGTGTACCAGTCATCAAGAATATAGTTCAGGGTTTTGAGCTGGGGGCCAAAGCCTTAAGAAAGAGTTGGGAAGGGAATATGGAGGTGAAGAATAGGGAGAAATCGAAATTACGGGTAGCCAAACACGATCCAAAGCCTGAATCTCGGAGCATCTCTGTAAGTATAACTGTTTATAGATATTGCATTTAGTATTAGAATGTGATTTGGTTGAGAAAGGTATTCTGTTTTGTTCTGCAATGTGGGTTGGTTAAACATGACTTTATTCTGTTATTAATAATTGGTTCACTGTTTTTTGTTCCTCATTGGTAGTAAATTCATAAGGATTTTTTTTTCGCATGATTTTATGTGGTTCGAGGGATAAAGTTGCTGAATTGATGCATCTCTTATATTATCTTGAGGTTATGATGACTCCCTGAAAAGTTTGGAGTATCTTTTGCTACTGCCTGTATTCTTCAATTCAGCTCTTGTTGGATCTTTACTCCACTCTACTTGAAGTCAACTATCTAGGTTCTGCATCTAACCTTGATGTATTTGTCAGGCTCCAAGAAAAAGCTCATCAAGTGGGAAGTTGCCATCTAAAGAGGACAATAAGACCCAACAATCTGCCAAGTCATCTAAAGAGGAGAACAAAA
Source organism: Garcia nutans (assembly GCA_947685225.1). Taxonomy (NCBI): domain Eukaryota; kingdom Viridiplantae; phylum Streptophyta; class Magnoliopsida; order Malpighiales; family Euphorbiaceae; genus Garcia; species Garcia nutans. The sequence goes on from CANTUV010000055.1 coordinate 7,447,840, forward strand.
ATCCGATATCTGGAAAGAAAGTTTCTGCCAATGGAAATTTAGATGATCAAGAAAAGTCAAATAAGCTAAGAACATCTCTTGGAAAGAAATCATCAGGAGACCATACTAATAATGGATTTGCAGGAAACTTGGTCAAGGTTTTAGTGAATAGTAGGAAACTGACGGAAGGAAGTGTTTCATGGAGTTCACTCCCTTCTTCTCTTGCTAAGCTTGGAAGGGTAAAAGCTCATCATCTGATAATGCCTTTTATTTTTCTTTTTCTGGAATGCACCCTCTTGTCAAGCACTCAAGTACCTTGCAGCTTAAGCATATCCTTTTGTAATTGCAATCAGCCAGCTCTAATTAAACTATTTGAATTTAAAGATGCACAAGGATCAGGGAAATTTTTCTTTAGCAACATCTAATGAAATAAACTAGCAAGAATTGTGAAACAACATTGACTGTTTGAAGTTGTAGAAATATGTAAATTGCTTCTAACTTGGGGTTAACTACTATTTGTTATATAAGCCTCCTTTAGCTTTTTACTCATTTTCTAGGGAACATCATTTAAGTATCTCTAAATAATATAAAAAAGATCCATTGAGAATTTAATATTCTGTCCATCTTAGCAGCTTGCTTTTTAGGTGTCAATTATTTTTCCTCAAAAATTAACTATTTAGAAAATTTCTGGTTAACTACCCACGTTGTCAGTACATGAATTATTTTGAGAGCCAATTTGTTTAATTCTATGTGTTTTTTGTTTTCTAACACTTTATTCATCTGGTTTTTGGGTCTTCTAGAAAATCATGTTAAAGTTCTATACCTTCTTTTCATTTTCTCATTTTTGTTTACATATTTACTATGGCAGGAAGTTATGAAGCATAGAGATGCCGCACAGACAGCAGCAATAGAGGCTATGCAAGAGGCTTCAGCCATGGAGAGCTTACTTCAATGTCTAAGGTAAGATACCAAAGCAATAGATGACTGGCAATAAAAGTAGAATTATTTCTATTTATTTGAAGTAGGATAGTGCTGATTTATAGTGCAACTTCTAGCTGAGAATTCAATGTTTCATATAGTTATTACTGTTACTTAAGTCTCATTCTAGACCCTGGAAGGCTAATTCATCGATCTTTACTTATCTGGAACTTAGAACATTGTTGGTGGAGTCAGGCAAGTAGTTTATGGAATTCAGATAGAAACTAAGTGGTTTTATTAGGTTAAGATTACCGGTTTCTTAGTGATTTTACTGATCTAAGTCGTTCTATTAGCTTAACATTATTATTTTTTCAATGATTTTACTAATCTAAGTCATTCTATTGGGTTCACATTATTGGCTTTTCAGTGATTTTTCTAATTTTATTGCTAGCATTACAAGGGATTGCTTATTGTCTAGCTTTGTTGCTGTTGTTTGACATGGTATAATTTATTTTTGAGCATCCAAGGCAAATAGTTTGTAAACGACTAAATATGAAGCTTTAACAATTACAGTTTGAAATTGTGAATTTTGTGTTTTCTGAATGCTACATAGCAGTTTATCCATCAAAATGCTATATAGAACAGCAATTGGTAGAAAGTAAAGAATTAAAGAAACAAACTATAATGTCCATGTTTTCTGCACTTTAACCTTAAAACTTTACGTGTATTTGTCAATGACAATTCAAAATATCTGTTTCTCTTCAGCTGAATGGCTCTTCTTTGGATAAAGAACAATGCTGGTGTCGTGAAGGCACACAATGTTGTGACATGGTAGTAGACATGCTTGGGCTCTTTTTTTTTTCCCTTCTGTTATGAGGTGAAATGGAATATTTTGCTTGCTTTTGATGTAGGATGAGTTAGATTCTTTATGTTACTAACCATGAGCCTTTTCCATTCATCTCCGAAAAAGATCAAATACCAAGAACATCTCTTACACAATTTAAGTGGTCTAGATTGGGTGTACAATAGTTTCATGATGGATTTCCTGCTTTTTTTTTCCTTTCTGTCATGAGTTATGACAATGCTAATTCTGAAGCAAAGTGCCAAGGTTTAGTCATACATGTATGCTGTTTCACTTTTCTAATTTTGCAATTGGGAAAAATAAAATAGAAAAGCTATGTTTTCAGTTTTTATAATGCTCTATGCTTCTTACCTTTCTTTCTTCTACTTTCAATTGACTGTATCTAGGCGTTTGTTTGCTTTTTATGCTTCTCTCTTGCATAAGAATTGTTGTACATGGATATTCAAAATAATATGTTAATTATAACTTAGACTAGTGGATATCCGTAATTTGCAAGTTTACTAACCATAGGATTTTCGTCTCCTGCCTTTCTGTGTAAATAGATATATCAGTGTTTGATTATGTAAAGGTTGTAGGCTTGTTATGTTGACTTGCAGTCACACTCGCAGTCAAGCACACACAATTGTTGTTGTGTTAGAAGTATTGCTATAGCCTTCATGTAGAAGTAACTTTTTGATGTTATAACCCTTTGTAAATTCTTTGTGAGTGATGCCCTCCCCCCATCCAGCACGCACAAAAACACACCCCCAAAGAAAATGCCAACAGATTGTGATACTTGGTTGATTATTATCCCAAACGAACTTTCTGAGGAGGGAGGGGATGGTGCAGGGCTGTTGATAGTAATGTATAATTGAGCCATTCTACTCATTATGAAATAGTTCAAATAAATTCATTTTCTTTGGTACAAGTCCAAGAAATACATAACCTTACCTATCAGCTTTGGTGCCCATTTTCTAATGACCTCAGCTTTCATAGATTAAGAACAACACCGTGGAATTAATTTCTGGTTTACTGAATATTAGTCTTTTGTTCGTTGTTGTTCTTCATATTGCCTTTCCCTTCCTCAGCTTCCAGATAAAAAGCATGAATAAGAATATCATGCAAGGCTTGGGGATTTTTTACTAGTACAAACAATTTTTTTTTAAAATTTTTATCAATTAAGATCATATAATATTACAAATATTTCCTCTATTAGTCTTCTATCCATAGTCATCTAATTAGGTGTTAATGATGTCATGATGAAGCTAGGTTATTCTGTGGCCAGTAGTAAGCTGAGATGACATTAAAAGACACGGTCTTAAACCTGACCAGTCTGCTTATCAAATTGATCTGTTCCAACCCACTTAATATTAATGAGAGAGAAAAAAGGGCAAACAATCCTCACCTATTCAGTTCCTTTGCTCTATAGGAGGTGGTAATTTAGACACTAAACAAAGTACATTACCAGATTGGTACAATAAAAAAGGTAAAATGAATTTGGTTATCTTTGTAAAAAACCTCAATATAGAGTCGTCTTCTTTTTGTCATTTCGCTTGAATACTTTTTAGAAGGGGAAGTCTATTCTATTTTTCAAAAAGTTGTCAAGCCCAATATGAAAGTAATATCAATTCAACTCAACTAACATAGTGTTCGGATCAAATGAACAAGACATTCATTTGCAAATGAATGTCATAAATATAATTCATTACTCAATGAATTTTCTTATTTGGCATACTAAATATTTAATTATATAATTCATTTACAAAGTCAACTAATTTTGGTCATTTAAAATTTGTATAAAGTTAACCTCACTCAGTCTTAATCCCAAAATTGATCGGGTTGACCATATGGATTCTTTTGATAGTTGTGATGCCTCTAAAAGCAAATTTGTATGCCTAGTAGTGTAAAATTCATTTGCAAATTATAATAAATTGTTCATGCTATGATTATAAAGCCTTGGTGTTCATGAGTTGTAGTTCTAGCATCTAAATTGAAAAGGAGACTATAAAGGCACCAACAGTCATTTTGGATTCTTTTGGTTAAACCATGAAATAAGAAAATAGCCTTCCTTCCAGCATCTGATGCTATTGTTGAATGTCTTTATAAAATATATGAAGCTAGGATTTTAAAGTGATTGCAATGCAGTCATGACATGGCACATCCATCTATGTATGTTGAGATGGACTAGGGTGCGCCACTTGATATACTCTAGCATACCAGATACATGGACAAGACTGTCATGGCTATATCTGTGTTGTTATGAATCTGTTGTACTGAACTTGTATTTTGTCTATGTTTTAAGTGATTGTTAATTCATTTTCTTGCAAAAGAACCATAATTGTGCAAGTACATAAGTTCGCAACCCCTGCGTTTGGGAAGAGAAAATTGAGAAGAAGAAAAAGGAAGAGGTGGAAATTTTTGAATGGCTCCATAGAACATTTACCTTGTATAGATGAGGGATTATGTTTGAATTTACTTTTGCTGAATGACAAGGAGGGTTTTGGGGTGTGGAGAGTGGAGAGCCTTAGAAATTCTAAAAGGAATCATTTAGATAACACCAGTGTTTAAGAAATAGGGAGAAGTTACTGAGTCACAGCTGCCCCTAGGGGTACAGTCACTGCTGTTGTAGCTGTAAAGGTATTGTTCTAGTTTGAAGACGATGGCAAAAGAATAGTTTGATATCTATAGTACCGGTGCTACCCTTCACACAATTTTTCTGGATTTGAATGGAGGAAATTATGAAATAATCTTCTTTTGACGCTTTGGCCAAGTGGTTTTGATACCACATCACGAAGTTATTTAACTTACAGCCTGCAAGTTCAAACATATGGGTGTAGGCTCAAGAGTAAATTTAATATCTCTAAATCAACTGCAAGACATTGTAGGCCCTTGAATTGTTCAGAACTTAAATGAAAATATTAAACTTTCATGAAACGTTATTGAATTCATTCTAGTTGACAACAATTATCTGCAGCAACAACGAACAAAAGAGTCAAAATGAGAGACACAAACAGCTTGAGTTCTTGCTTAACAATTTTTTTTTTTGCATTGGAGAACTGAAGTAATTGTAAAAGGCATCTTTTATTTTGGCATTCTATGTACAATGTATACCCTTTTTTCTTATGCATCTGCATTTCAGTTATAGAATTATGTCTTGATCATTTTTTTTTAATCTATTCATGCAGTATATTCTCTGAAATAACTTCATCTGCTAAAGAAGACAGTCCACAACCTCCTGTAGAGCAGTTCTTGACCCTTCATAGAAACTTGAACAATGCTCGAACGATTGCTGACTCTCTATCTAAAATTATTCCAGTTTCATCTCCAGATTCTGATGTCAACCCGTCAGAAGAAGTGCTAAAGGTCACATCAGATAGACGTAAGCGTGCAGCCTCTTGGGTCCAAGCGGCATTGGCCGCCAATATGTCATCCTTTTCGGTGTTTACCAAAGAAACAGCTTCAGCTCCTGCTCAAGGGCAAAAGGCTTCTGGTAATCAACCGATTTTAGTCCTTGAAAATTCTTCTAAGAATGCATCAACTAAAGTGCACGGGAAAACCCGTCCATCAGTTGGCTCCAAGCTTGTAGCAACAGGAGCATTTCGCAAATCAGGTGATTGTTCTGCCATCAGTCAAAAGATGCCACCCCAACTACCTCCTGAGTGGATCAGAGGCGGCGGCCTTGCTGAGGTTGTGGACTTGGCTGAAATGCTGCGGATGGAATCCCAAGATTGGTTCCTAGGATTTGTGGAGAGGTTCTTGGATGCTGATGTAGATTCCTCAACTATGTCAGATAATGGTCAAATAGCAGGCATGCTGACTCAACTAAAGAGTGTGAATGATTGGTTAGATGAGATTGGGGTGTCAAGCAAGGATGATGGAGAAACACCCAATGTTTCATCGGAGACTGTTGACAGGCTAAGGAAGAAGATTTATGAATATCTTCTCACTCATGTTGAATCTGCTGCCGCTGCATTAGGTGGTGGATCGCAGTCATCACCAAGGCTACGACATATTGAGACGAAACCAAAAAGGTGACTTTAACTAGTTTGCAGCTTGGCCATTATGAAATGCAGTATTGAGTTGATGCATATGTATAATAGCCAAAAAATTCCCATTATAGCTATGTCCTTGACCACCAAGTGGGCAAAGGACTTGACTCTGTTCTAATTTATGTACATAAATCCTACAGGGGTTTGAGGTATAGATGGGTATCCTTACTTACTAAATTATGAAAGAAAGCATTTAAAATGTGAAGTGCAAATGAGTTTTTCTTTTAAATTGGAATTTGTTTTCTGGAATTACACATACAGTTTGATAAACTGAAAAATGATAATTTTTTTACCTCATTGAGAAGGAATGTGTATGAAAAATTTTCATTCAAAATAGCTACTTCTGTATATTTAATTCTTAGAATATTATACATGCCTTTGTTTATGAAAAATTAAAATAGCTATAGACATTGTGAATGCTTCTTCTGATGGGTGAGTTTTGAAAGACATGGAGGACGAAGGTGGGTGAGTGTTTCTATGGTGTCATCCACCAATCCTTTTAGGTTGATAAAACACAAGCATTGTTGAGCAATTGACAATTTGACTATTTCATATTTTTAAAATAATAAACAAAATTATTTTTTTAAAAAAAAAAATTTGAACAACTCAATCTTGGTTTCATCATTTATCAAATCATAAAATTAAAGATTTTTTTTATATCTCTCAATGATAGCAGAATAGAAGATTTTAATAAGTTAAGAAAATGAAAAATATTTCATAAGATATTTATAAAGTTTATTGATATTTAAAGACAAAAGTTTCACTATCAGATTAATGATTTTGAAAATTTATGATTTTTAAATCATAAAATTTATATGAAAAATTTATATCACAAAGATGAAAGTTAAAAAATTAAATCATACAATTTAATATGAAATTATGAGAAATTATGAAATAAACTAATTATTGAAATTCCTCTGAATTGGGCATCCTCTCATTTTCACATAAAGACCAGAAGATTAAAAGTTAAATTAAAGCCTAAACCATTTAAAATTTTAATTTCTTTTGATTTCATCGAGGTGAATTATTCATGTTAAAATAAAAAAAATCATTTTTTTTTATAAATTTACAATTAAGTTTTGTTTGTTTTAAACAAAATTTAGACACAAAAGTATAAAGTGAATCCTATTGTATTTCATCTTGTCCTGAATTTATGACCGACTTGTACATTTATAAAAAAAAAATTAATTGATTTAATTGATAAAAATTAATTATATAACTAATCTCAACTAAAAAAGTTTTAGTATTTGTTTTTTAATTGTATTTTACATTTTTATGTCAATTTTATTTTAATTTGAAAACTTTAATCTCAAATGCAAGTAATTTTTTATATTAATTAAAAGAATAAAAGATGTAATTTATTTTTTTTATCAAATTAATTTTAAAAAATCAATTTTGAAGTTAATGTCTTTTTTTTATGAACATAATTAAAATGTCAAGAATTATGGAAATAAAATAATTTTTTTTATTAATGACAAGAATGAGGGCAAATATTATGTGATTGTATAAATTATGCAGAAATTATAGCTGTTATTATGTAAATATTTTGTATAAAGATGTTTTATAGAGTAAGTATAGAGGTGAGGGTGCAATAGGCGTAATCATCTTTTGTGGACATTTTCCCATTCAACCAATTCAATTCTTTGTTCAACATATTTAATTCCCATTTGTCATCTTACTATCAAAGCCTTGACCTTTTTTCTCAGTTTGAATTTTCTTCTTCTTTTTTTTTTTTCCTTTCTCCTTTAGAGAACTTAGAATTCTTTTGAGGAACTTTACTTGGGACTTCTCCAAGACTAGCATACTGGTATGCTACTATTTGTGCTGCAATTTAAATATCAACCTTTCTTCGTAAGGAATAGGTGTGATCTGAATTTTGTTTTATCTTTTTTTTTTCTTTATTATCTAGATATAGAGTTTGATAAATCAAAAACTATATCAGTCAAATTTAATGGGAAAAATTATTCTTTGTGGGAATTTCAATTTTGGATATTTGTTAAGGGAAATGATTTATCTAGTATCTTTGATGGAACCATAACTGAACCTAAGGTAGAAACATAAAAGGGTCTTAGACCCTTCAAAACAACCTGTGAAATTTGAAGTAATCGAGGCATTTTTATGTGAATGTCAGAGCAAACATTATTAATCGAGGCATTAAAGAGCTTGATACTATTCTTGGTGAACTCATTCGAGAGATAACTAAATACACAATCCATGTTAGATGCTAAAAATCACTCAATGGTTGCTATGTTTCTAGCTTCTAATCGTAGGTTTTCGTCAAGGCACAAAAATGACTATCATAGCAATATTCAATGCAAGCATTGTAATCTCATTGCAAGAAGAGGAACTTTTGCAACTACTGTAAAAAGCCAGGCCGTATTATTTTTGAATGCAGATTATTGGAGAACAAGTAGAGTAATCCCATATTCTTTATTATGGGTGAAAAAAATCTGATACAACAAATGGTCATCTTTCTCAAGCAGCTATATAACAAATAATTCAAGACACATTGCAATCAACACTTCCAGGTACTGTTAGCTCCTCTGCTTTCTCTACTATGGGTTTCTCAGGTAAAGGAATTAAATCTCCTCATTGGTTTATTGATTCTGTTGCATTTAACCATATGTTTGGATAAAAACATGTCATTTCAAATATCAAACCATATCCTGCATATCATTCTGTCATAACAACCAATGGAAAAGAATTTACCCATTCTAGGTATTAGAACTGTTAATATGATAGATAAAAACCAGCAAACCTTATCTCTTCTAAATAGCATTTATGTTCCAAAATTGGTAACAAACTTAGTCTCTATTGGACAATTGGTGGATCAAAATTGTTCTATCATATTCTCACCTCATGATTGTGATGTGTAGGACCTTCAAACGGGGAAGATGACCGGGAAGGGACATAAGAAAGGGCGTTTGTTCCATATGAACTTGGATTCAAAAACTCCTTCTAGGTGTTTGTCAACTTCTCCATCTTCAAAAAACTTATTAGCAAATAAAATATGGAGGCATTAGCATCGTCGTTTAGGTCACCCTCATGCTAGTAGGCTCAAGCATATGTTTTCTTCCAAATTATTATTAGAAAAAGCTCCTATTAAGCCTTTCTTATTAGAGAAAAGTTGTGTACTTAGTAAAGCTTCTAAATTACCTTTTACTTCTAGTACTTCTAAGGTCAATGCTTCTTTTGATTTAATATATAGTGATTTATGGGAACCTTCTCCTATTCCATCAAGATTGAGATATAAATATTTTGTTTTATTTATTGATAATTATAATATGTTCACTTGGGTTTATTTTTTACATATTAAATCCGAACTTCCTAATGTAACTAAAATGTTTATTATCATGGTGGAAACACCATTTGGAAAAATAATAAAAATGTTTCGTTCTGATTCAGGTGGGAAATTTTGTTCTTCAACTCTCACTTCATTTTTTTATGAAAAAGGAATTGTTTCCCAAACTTTTGAGCAAAATGGAACCATAGAAAGAAAAAATCATCATGTGGCTAAAATTGCTAGAACTTTTTTTAATTGAGTCTCAAGTGCCTCCTCCATTTTGGGTAGAAGCTATCCACACAGTAGTTTATTTAATTAATAGATAACCCTCATCAGTTCTTAAAAATCAATCACCATGGTATTCCTTTTAAAATAAAAATCATGATTATTCAAACCTTCATGTTTTTGGGTGTATATGATCTATGTCACTTTCTTCTCATGAAAGAAATAAGTTATCTTCCAAAGTTATTAAATGTGTATTCCTTGGCTATGGTGATAAACAAAAATGCGACTTGTGTTATAATTCCAAAGATAAAAGAATGTGCATATCTTGTCATGTCATTTTCTTTATATGCATATCCTAACATGTCATTTTCTTTGAAAAGTCGTATTTTTATTCCTCATTAGAAAGCAATGCATCTAGTCAATCCATTTATATTTTACCCATTTTTTTTAGCAAATTCACCTATGGAACAAGATAAAACTATTAAAATAGAGAACAACTCAAGTTTAGTTGTGGAAATGCCTAACATGTCCACCAATGATCATGCATGTCCAGGTCCTGTTATCGATTCTTCTTCATCTTATAATATTGATAGCACTAGTTTGCCACCACTTCATCGTTCTACTAGAACCAACTTTATTCAGCCTCCAAATAAACTTGGTTATTCCCCTGAATAATATGGTTCCGTTTCTTATTTGCTTACTAATGTTACCTCTATTTTAATTCCTTTTACTTATAAACAAGTAGTAGAGCATGCATGTTGGAGGAAAACTATGAAAGAAGAGATTGATGCTTTTAAAGAGAGTCACACTTGGGATTTGGTTCCTCGTCCTAATGATGTTTCTATGATAGGTAGTAAATGGGTGTATAATATTAAAGTTAAATCTGATAGGAGTCTTGATAGGTATAAAGCTCGTTTGGTAGCTCAAGGATGCAAACAAGAATATGTTGTGAATTACAATGAAATATTTTCTCCAATAGCTAAAATGACTAGTGTTTGTATACTTCTTGTTATTGTTTTAGCAAAGCATTGGCCACCCTGTCAAATGGATGTAAAGAATGCATTTCTTCATAGGAATTTAAAAGAAATTGTCTATATGGAACCACCTCTTAGTCTTATTCCTCATGATTTTAATTTGGTATGTCATCTTCGGAAATATCTTTATGGTTTAAAACATGCTTTACGAGCCTAGTTTAAAAAGTTTCATTCTACCATTTGCTCTGTTGGGTTTCATCAAAGCTCTCATGGCTATTTCTTATTTATTCAACAATCCCATGATGGAATAATTATTCTTTTGCTCTATGTTGATGACATAGTTATTATAGGAAGTGATGGCAAAGGTATTTCAAAAGTTAAAGAATTTTTTGCAAACATTTTTTCATATGAAGGATCTTGGGCCTTTCACTTATTTTTTGGGATTAGAAATGTCATATATGGATCGTGGTTTATTTCTTAATCAAAAGAAATACCGAGTTGACTTAATCAAGTTAGCTAACTTGATTGACAATAAGGTTTGCATCACACCTACGGATCAAAATCTAAAATTGATAAAAGATTATGGACAACCTGTATCTGATCCTCAAATGAACAGACACCTTGTTGGTAGTCTTATATATCTCACTATAACTCGACCTGATAATTCTTTTGCAATATAGGTTGCTATTCAATTTGTTTCTAATCCACGATGTCTTTATCTTGCTGCACTTCATCGTATAAATTTGATATCTGAAAGGAACTCAAGGTCTGGCTTATTTTTCTCTTCTAAGTCAATAATTACTCTCATCGCATTTGCTAATGCATATCGTGCTAGTTGTTTTGACACTAGACATTCAACTAGTGAGTGTTGCTTGTTATTAGGCTTCTCACTCTTAGAAATGTAAAAAACAAGATAGAATAGCCAAATCCTATAAAGAAGCTTAATATCGCTCCATGTCTTTAGTTAGTTCTAAAATTTTTTGGATTCAACATCTCATATCAGACTTTGCTATTTCTTGTTCATAACCTACATCTCTTTAGACCTCCCGTAGATCTATCCCTGCCTACACTCTTATATGCAGACAATACTAGTGCCATTCGCATTGCAACTAATTCAGTGTGTCATGAATGTACAAAATACATTGAAATGGATTGTCATTATATTCAGGACTTGGTGCAAGATAAAATTCTAACTCTCTCTCATGTATTTTCTTGTGATCAGATTGCAGTCTTGTTTACCAAAGCTATGACTACTGTTTGCTATGCTTATTTTGTTAACAAATTGATGCTTGTTGATTACCTGCATCAATTTGAGAGGAATTATGAACATAATTAGAATATCAAGAATTAAGAAAATAAAATATTCTTTATTTATGACAAGAATAAGGGCAAATATTATGTGATTTTATAATAAAATTATAGGCTAAAATTATGCAGAAATTAATGTTGTTATTATGTAAATATTATGTATAAAGATATTTTGTACAGTATATATGGAGGTGAGGGTGTAATATGCGTGATCATCTTTTGTGGGCATTTTTCATATTCAAACAATTCAATTCTTTATTCAACATATTTAATTCCCATGCTATCATTATTTAGTTTGATACCTCAGTTAACCAAATTTATAAAGTTTTAAAGTCTAATTAATTTTAATAAAATCCAAAAATTAAATTTGGAATCTAATAGTTTTTCTTGGAGTGTAATTAACATTAATATATAATTAAAAAAAAAAGAAAGTGTAATTGTAGAAATGCAAAAATGTTGACTATATATTACGCCTTTTTATTTTTTCTTTTTGGGTTCTGATATATTAAGCCATTTAAGAACATGCAACTATAATTAAATGGTATTGAGCATAAAAACTACTCTTTTTTTTTTTTTTTTTTGAGAAATACTCTTTTTTAATAAATAACATTTTCGTCTATGCTGTCGTTCAATGAATAATCTCATTGTCGTTTAAAGGAGGCATTGAACATGAATTAACTGAACGACAGCCACTGAACAAACGACAATAATCTTTTTGAAAAGGAGGGCAATCGTGTGAATTTATATTCTCCCTCTCGGATTGCTCTATTTACAGAAAAGTCGGACCGTGTACTTCACAAACTGGTTTACTAGAAATGGTAATGGAGCTAAAACTACACTTGCTTCAAACTTTAAAGCTTCTCTTTCTATTCTCCACTCTACATTTTCTCTTTCTCTTTGCTTTCGCTTTCTCTGAAATTTTCATTGAAGAGCGATTCGAATTTTTTTTCCTATTTGGATCCGACTTTTAATTTGTCTACCAAAGTTCCCTTTTTATCTTTTATAGCGTATGATGATAATCTTGATTAGTGTTTTATGTTTCTTTGAACTTATTGCTCTCTGTGGAAACTTCTAATCAATGAATTATAAAAACAATTTCTATGCTTTGTTAGCCAATTGATTGCTAAATTTTGTTTCTTTTTGAATAATTAAATGTGGGTTTTGAAAAGATGGGTGGAACGATCGGTGGGTTTTATCGGATTGGAAGAGAAGTGAAGGAAAAGCTGGTAAATTTAAGCATACAGCTGGGAAATGGCCTGGAGATCCTAATGATAAAGGTACTTATTTTTTTATCTCATTCCTTTTAAGTTACTTGCCTAATAAATTTTGAATGTTTTAAGGATTTAATAAATTTTTTTATCTAATAAATTTGAGCTGATAAATAGCCTCTGTAATTGAGGTGAATTGATAAGTGAGTTTTGTATTAATTGAGAGAGCAATTTGAAAAATGATTGTAATGGAAAGTTAGATGACATTGGCAAGAGTCAAGAGAAAGTTTTGTAAATTAAATATTCCTTGATCCAAAACTTGAGGAAAATTTTCTTCCGTGTGTAGTGGTTATTGATGATTCTTAGGAATGTTGCAGGCATTCAGACATACAATGATGCCAAGCATTTTGCAATATCTGCAAAGATACCAGAGTTCAGCAACTAGAATAGGACTCTAGTTGTTCAATACTCTATTAAGTTTGAGCAGGACATTGAATGTGGTGGTGGTTACATGAAACTTCTTTCTGGTTATGTCAATCAGAAGAAATTTGGTGGTGATACTCCTTACAGGTCTTTTAATTTGTTTTATTATCTATCTCTCCACTTGTCTGCCCTGTGAAATCAAAATCACAGAATTTCTGGATTTGATGTGTTAATTAGCTCTTCTACAATGATCTAATTTTTCTTATTCCTTTTCAATCATTTCTTTCCTGTGCTTATTTTTACAAAGCTATAGTGCTGAATGCTTCCTAGAAACATTTTTTTGCCCTCTATAGTTGCTGTTTCTGGTCTTTGTGGAATGGATGCATGACCACATCTATTGTTTACATGTGCACTTCTTCGTATGTGTTAGCAGGACATTATTCAAGTGATAGATCCCCAAGTATTCCTGCTTTTATCTTCATATCATTGCTAAAGGGGAAAAAGAGATAATAATTGGAAAATAAGTGGCATTTCATGCACTTTGCTTAGGGTCTGATTTACTTTTGTTTAGGGATTTATTTTTTTCTAGAACAATTTGAAATTTCTTTTTTATTTTTAGGGTTAGCTGATTTACATATAGCTTGGTCTAAATTCTTGGATTTTCTACGTGTTTTTGACATTCTACATATGGATAGGTAAGTAGATAGAGCAAACTGGGAAAATAACTAGAAAATCCTTGATTTGCTTTTTTATCTATGTTCTGATACATCCAGTATTGCAAATATCAAATTGAGCTTTGGGCTTTTTAAGCTTTGGTCATTTACCTCACTTGTCTTTGTTGAATTCACCTCATGAATTATTCATGAAGGTTGGATTGTGTAATTCGATTAGAGGTAGAAGTCATATTCACCGGCTTATACGTATATAACTGTTAGGCTCCATTCTCTGTCATCCTTAACTATTTTTCCATATTATTTACTTCTGTACTTGTTGTGGTGTTTGGTTATGTTTTAGGTCACTCATACGTTGCTTTCTTATTAGTTATCTGACCAAACTCATTTCTCTCTTTGCAGTTTTATGTTTGGACCTGATATCTGTGGCACCCAGACAAAAAAACTCCATGTTATACTATCTTGTCAGGGACAGAATTATCCCATAAAAAAGGATATACAATGCGAGACTGATAAACTCACTCATTTCTATATGTTTATACTTAGACCTGATGCATCTTACAGTATCTTAATTGATAATCGAGAAAGGGAATCTGGAAGTATGTATACGGACTGGGATATCCTTCCTCCAAGGAATATCAGGGACACAAAAGCAAAGAAGGTATGTCCTGGGCTTTTAAAATTTTGAAACCTTTTTAAAGGATAATTTATGACTTACTTAAAGCTGATTTTGGTACCATATGCTAATTTTTAGCAGTGAATTGAAAATATTATAGATGCCTTTGTTTTTACAAGTAAAACCGTACTACTATTTTGTGGTCATCTGGGATCATTTAATTGTTTATTTCAGCAAGGGGTTTTCCTCTCCCTGCCTCTTTCAGCATGAAACTTTTACCCAGAATTTTAATGGAACTTTGATGAATCATACATCTCTCTCTCTGCTCGTAGTTCCCTGGAAAGATCAGTAAAATGAACCCCTCTAGATTATATATGGTGGTAATGCAAGAACATCCAAGTTACCTGCAAATGCTTAGTATTTGATGTGTACATGACACAACTCCATTTGTCAAACTGGTCCAGTGAAATTTTCAAACCAAGTTTCTATCCTCCAAGGAACACTTTATGGTTCAAATTGCATGGCATTGTTGGAATCAGCTGCTATCTTCCTAATTTCCCTCAATGCTGCTGGATGAATTGTTGAATTCTTCTTAGTACATATAGGTCATGGAGCAATATTGGTCTCATGTTGCCTTTGGAAGAAGTATCAGTTTCACTCTGCCACTAAAAACTTGTAAATTATAGAATATTAGATTGCTTGAGTGTCCCCTTACATTGTGCTGTTGTTCCTCCCATAAGTAGACTGACTTTCATTACTTTGGCAGCCAGCAGACTGGGATGATAGAGAATATATTGATGATCCTAACGAGGTCAAACCAGAGGTATTGCTATCTGTTTAAGACTGAGGTTGCAATGGTGATTTATGTATGCTTCTACTAAATTATGCTAGTGTATTATCTACCTTGATGTTGCAGGGATATGATTCTATTCCAGCTGAGATTCCTGATCCTAAGGCTAAAGAGGTTTGTTCATTGCCTTTCATATATTAGAATTTTCTATGGCTTTGTTGGGTTGAGGGAATGTGGAACCCTTGGAACTTGCCAAAATCCATGGAATTGAAAATCTGAAATTTCAATTCCATGGATTTATTCAACTTCTCTTGTTTAGTATGCAAATTGAATCCATGGATTTGAAGGGTATGTTTATATTTTAAAGTAACTTTTTAGAATCCTTCATTCATTAAAGTGAGGGATTTGGAAATTCTCACCTAGCCTAAGAGTTGGAATCTTGGGATCTTAAATGAGGGATATGGGATGAGAAATTTTCTACAATCCATGGATTTTGTCCTCTTTTTGCAGGACAAAAGTTGGAACGACTAAATCTATGAGTTCTCTATATTCCCCCATCCCAAATTCATCAATCCAAACTTTGCCTTTCTTGCGTATCACTTCCGTTGTCCGGCAACCTATCCACTCTCTTTATGTGTTGCACACTATTGTGCGTACATGCATATATCTCAGTGCATTTCACTTAATTTAGTTCAGTGATAGGATGATCTAAGTAATAAAAAAGGAAATATTTCATGAGGTGAATTCATATTAGTTGATTTAATAGTCATGATAAGGCAATGGATTATAAGATGTTTTTATTTTTGTTGCTGTTTTGATTAGCCTGATGACTGGGATGAAGAGGAGGATGGGATATGGAAGCCACCCAAGATACCAAATCCAATGTACGAAGGACCTTGGAAAAGAAAGGTGCATCCATGCTATTGATGGAAAATTTGAAATCAAGTTTTTATTATGTATTTTACTAATGCTTTGCACAACTAACTGCACTGCAGAAAATCAGGAACCCCAGCTATAAGGGGAAGTGGAAGACTCCATGGATTGATAACCCAGGTATTTGTCTTTCCAATGTGGTGCTCTGTCTAGCTTTATTGCACATTTGGAATACAAATGCTTTCAACCCTTTAAAAATAATAAAAATTATGTGATTGAGATCGATAAGACTGTTAATATATATATATATATATATATATATATATAAGAATAAATAAGTTGGGGAAATTAATTACTACTTGTGCTTTTTTTTATTTTTATTTTTATTTTTTCCTAATCTGTGTAAATGGAAGAGTTGTCTAAAGAAAACCAAAAATTGGACCAAATGTTAATTTCATGTTATGAATGAAAATTATAAAAACACCAAAATACTTTGCCACAATGGTATGATGCAAGATTTATGTGGCATCACCAACTGCACAATTTCTTTTTCGCTGGGCATCCATGACTTTCTTCTTCTAATATTTCTTGTAAAATTAATTAAAAGTTGCCAACAACATCATCATTTCTTGTAGGAAAGTGATCACTACAAACATTCTGAATTCACCTCCCACCTCTTTATGTCCCACCCTTTCTCCAGTGTCTTGATCCTTTTGTCTCTCTTTTTTTTTGTTTATTATCATATCATAAACTAATTTAATTAATTCAATTCTCATATATCTTAACAAAACTAAATATCTATTATCAAGTTGTCATCATTTGATTCATCATATTCATTGAAACATTAATAAATAGGCTAAATATATATATAGCTTCATGAATTTGTAGCGTTTAGTCACTTTGCCCCTTAAACTTTCAATTTAACCGTATAGCCCCCTAAACTCTCATTTTTTAACTTATAAATAAAAATTCGCTGAGTTACACGTAGTCATGCTGAATTACTAAGGTATCTATTTTTTAGTAATTCTATCTGTTTACATGAATAGGAACCTCAAAGAGCGAGAGAGGAAGGTGAAAGGAGGAGGAAAGAAAGAGGGAATCAAGACGGAAAGCGTCGCAGAAGGGTTAGTATATCATGCTTTCTCTAAATCAAACTAAATTGTGCATCATTTAGGTTGCTGCTTGAAATTTTAAAGAATATCCTTGCATTGATGGACTTATTTATGCTCTAGATACATTTTAAGAAGTGACATACAACTTTTAGAACATGCTTGTTTGCTTAGTCATGTCATTGTAATGTCTCTTATTGAGAACTAAATTGTCTCTTTTTCATAGTTAGACCATTTGAAAATATCATCTTATTGTTGCTCTGGGAGTCATTGGATTTTGTTTTATGAAGAGCTTTGATGCTTACATTTGTATTGGTAAAATAGTGTTAGATATATTTGGTTAAACTGGAAGGCAAAGATCAAAGAACGTAATGAACTGATGAGTTCATGCAGTATGCGCACTCCAGTGCATGGAATAAAGCATTTATAGTTGAGTCTGAACGCAGGGCATTTTGTTATTTAGTAGTTTATTTGCTTATAAAAAAATTTCAGGGTTGCATTTCATTTCCTATTTAAAACTCCCTCAGTCAAATTTAACATTTACTTGATACATAAAAGAAGTCCTTTAGGAGCTACTAATTCATTTCTTATGCTTGAGCTTGAAAGTAAAATAGCAAATGCTATTACATTTATAATTTCAATTTAATAGATATTGACGACAAAGAATAGCAATAATCTATATGTAATTGTATTATCATAATTGCTTGAACATTGCTGAAGTGAATTGTGAAATTTAACATGAAGATTTTCCTCTGCAGTATGATCATCGCTACAACGATGACTGCCACGTAAGGATGAATTTCATACTCCATTTTTCTTTTCTTAGTTTCACAGACAACAAAATTCAGCCTAAATCCTGAACTCTTTTTGATTTTGCAGGATGAATTATGACTAATGAGGGTACTTACATTTCATTACGGTCGAAAAATAATTGAGTTCCAGATCAGCTAAGGTGTATTTTTCTATCAGAAAGCATACCCTGTAACTCCTGTTGTATAAATGTAGTTGTAACATTAAATTGACTTGTTGATGGATGCATCCATAAATTTAATGTGGACTCCCATCAACAGTGTAACTGGATAGACAATTTTGATCATGAATCAATTAAGTCTGGATTGGATGGATTTTTTTTTTAAAGTTTTTACCATTACCAATCAAATTTCCCTTTTTTTCAAAAGGTTTTCTCATAAAACCTTTTTTAGTTCGTTCAGGATTTTAGCTGAAAACTTCCTGATAGAAATTATAACTGCTATATCTCTTGGAAGAACCAAGTAAAAGTTTTATTTTCAAAGTCCATTAAATTGAATATAGCTATTAAATAATTTTTTATGGGTTGTGCATGCATGCATTTAGTTAAATTTAGCATCAATAATTTAATTTTTTTTTTGAACAAACAAAATATAAAAAATATTTTTATGTAAAATAAGAATTCAAATCTTAACTCATTAGTCTCCCAAAACCAAAACCTCTCTAAGAAAGCTAAAGTTATGTGTCATATTCATAAGCAGCAACATTTGTTAAGTTGACTTTCTCAAAAATTACATTGAAATCCATATTTTCAATTTAATGATATTAAAAATTATTTTGATGATGTAAATAGTTTTTAATTATATTAAATTATTTTGAATGCATCCACAACAAAATTTCATGATTTTATTATGAGATGTGTTCAGTCATTATTTTCTGTACGCGTTAATTTTTATATGTTTTTTTTCAAAAAAAAATTATTTTGATTGACTAAAAAATTTTTTTTACAAAAGAAAAATGAAAAATATTCTCTTTATTTTAAATAAAAAAATACTCTTTTCTTTCTCATTTATCCTCAATCATAATACATATATCATTTTAATAAATTATTGAATGTTAATTTCTATTATATTCATATTTAATATTATTTATTTAAAATATTTAATAAATATATTTTATATTAAAATTATAATATAATACGAAATATATATATAAATATATATTTTTTAATAAAATAATAATTTTTAAATTTTTATAAAATAAAAAGTGTGTCAATCAATTTAAAATGAATAAATATATTTTAATATACTCTCTCTTTATCTAAATTTACACTTTCATTTTTCATTTATTTTAAATTATATATTACTTCTCATCTTAATAAATTAGTTAATATATATTAAAATTTTATTATCTTCATATTTAATAGTGTTTATTAAAAAATTAATAAATATATTTTATACTAAAATAAAAATAAAAAATAAAAAATATAAATTTATATCTTTGATAAAATGAATTAAAATATGTTCATTAATTTAAAAATGAAAGAATATTTGTGAAGTTTGACCTGGTTAGTAATATTTGACCCTTGCTAAAAACAACTTTATAGTTTATATAAATATATATAATTTATTTTCTTACATATATATTTTTTTCACTTTCTTTAATTTCTTTACTTATGATATAAATAAAAGTTAAAAAAAAAAAAAGACCGACAGGAACAAACTTTACGCGTAATCTGCCGCATAGGCCCAAATTAAAGAGGTTAATGGCGTAACTCTCCACAACCAACACCTACTTCCCCTTCCACGTATATTACTTTTTTTTTAAAATAAATTTTAATTTATAAAATTTTATGTATTAAATTAATTAATTTTATATTTTTAAAATTTATTTTTTTATTTACATATTTTTAAAAAATAAATTATTTAAAACATATATTTTTAAAAATTAAATTATTTAATCATTTTATCCATTTTAAAACCATTAATCAATAATTTTATTATTATAAAATAATTTTTTTATCCTTCTTTTATTTATATTTTTTATTATTTATTAAACCATACTATTTTTAATTTTATTAATATTTTTTATATATAATTTATTTTAATTTTATAAATATTATTAAAAAATATTTTTAAATATTTTTAAATAATGTATTTTATTATTTTAAAGACGATTTATATATTAATTATTTTAATTTTATAAATATTATTAATAAATAATAAAATAAAAATAATATAATATAATAAGTAATAAAAATAAACATAAATATATATAAAAAATATTAAAAAATTATTTTATAATTTCAAAATTATTTATTAATAATTTTAAAATATAAATATTAATTGAATAATTAAATAATTTATTTTTTTAAAATATAAAAATTTAAAAAATAAATATTAAAAAAATATAAATTAATTAATATAATATATAAAATCTCATGACTTCCTAATTATTTAGCAAAAAAAAAAGATTGCTTTTTCCCATTTTCATCCTCACCCTCTATCTTTATTATCATCTCTCATTTAATTCACTCCAAATTAAAAAAATAAATTATTATTATTATTAGTCAGATAAATAATTTGAATTGTTAAAATAAATGCGTGGGGCTGGTCGTTTACCAGTAACAAAATAATAATAATAATAATAATAATAAATAACTGAAGAAAATATAACAATTTTGTTTGCCTTTTATTTATTTATATTTTCAGAATTAGAATTATATTTTATGATAATAATAATTGTTATTAATATTATTATTATTGATTCTCCACCAAAAGTATCAATCAGTAATGATACTGAGTTCCAATTGCCACCAATTTGCCAACCCACAATCAAAATCTCTCATTCTCTCTCTCAACCACTTTCTCTTCAAGGCAAAACCCTCTCTGTAAACAATTCTTTGTTTTTGAGTGCACAAAAGAAGAGAGAGAGAGAGAGAGAGATGCAAATGATCTCAAAAGCTTCTTGTGCTATGGCCTCCCTTCCTTGCACAAGGGTTGGTTTTTTTCTCCACTTTATTTCTTCAAATCTATTTCTTTTTGTGTATTAATTCTTTGTAGAAAATTACTTTCTTAAAGTCTATATATATATATATTTTTTTTCTTGGAGAATCTGTTAGTGTGTTAGTGGTAGTGGTATTTTCTTTTGTTAATTTTTCTGGGAAATGTATGATCTAAGTATTTTAAACCATTTGAGGAATTGGGTATTTTTTAAATTTTAATTTTTTTTTTAATATTTGACTTGTTTACTGGATTTGCCACTTGCTTGCGTATACAACTCCGGATTTGTTTCTTTTTTTTTTTTGGTATGTGCATGTTCGTTCTCTTTAAAGCAAGCATTTTTTTAAAAAATAAAATAAAAGTACTAGTATAATAAAAAATCCCCATTTCCCCACTAGGTGGATGGTATATAAGCATATACTGGGTAATAATTGTTTCTGTTCCTTACATTTTTAGTGAAAAATTTTGGAGATGTCACAATTTAAGGTGATTGATTGGAAAGCCAATGTCAGTTGTTGATATCTCCATGTATTAAGTGCTACTAGTCAAACTGTGAATTCAGGACTTGAGTTTGAATTTGGAGGCATAATCTAGGCAAATGTATTTAAGAGTCATACCATCTGTGATTGAAGAACTTGGTATCATTTTCCATGACCACTTGCACATATTGCAAGTCGAATGGTATGGCAGATGATGACATGACACAAATCCTGTATTTCCCCATTTTAGTTTAGTGGTTCTCTTCTTTCACATTTAAATGTTCAGCCCAAGGGAACGCTGCTTGATCATTTGCTTGTTATTGATGCTGTTAATTTAGAATCTATTATTTCCTTATTCTATCACAGGCTCATTATGTTTACTATCAGCTCTGTTTTAGTAGAGGTGTTTCTTAACATCGCAAAGATATTGTTTAAGACCTTATTGTTTAAGATCTTACTTTTGACTCTTTTTGCTTTAGGCAAGGAGTGGACTCTGTGTATGGCCAGGTGCAAGACAGCTTTGCCTTAGAAAGGGTCTCTTGTATGGATTCATGCACTTGTTGTCTATGCCATTTAAGACCTTACGTGGAGCCAGTCGAACGCTTAAAGTTGCTCAATTTTGTAGTGTTTCCAATATGTCATCTTCCTTACAAATTGAATTGGTACAAACAGTATTCTTTCTTTAACATTATTATTAGGTTGATATTGTGGGTTCTTGTCTTGCAAATTAGTGTGACATTAACTTTTTGCTCCCTTTCACATCTTCAGGTGCCTTGTCTCAAGGACAACTATGCATATCTTCTACATGATGTGGATACAGGCACTGTTGGAGTTGTTGATCCTTCTGAGGCTGTACCTGTTATAGATGCTCTAAGCAGGAAAAACCGCAATTTGACCTATATACTAAATACTCATCATCATCATGATCACACTGGTGGGAATGAAGAATTGAAAGCAAGGTATGGTGCAAAGGTATGACAATGGAATTTTATGGTGAAGATTCTTTTTCTGTCAACTCATTTGTGAATTAGCTGGATTCCTAGAAGTAAACATTGACACAATAAGCTACAAAGGTTTTAAAAATCAGGGGTTGCTTTGATTTGAGTGTTGCATATCATGATGGAGGAAGGTTTTCATCCTTCTATATCCACTTGAGAAACTATTTCTTGTAATGAAAATTGTGAGTTCTTGTTAATGGTAAAGTAAGCCTAAGAAAAAAAAAAAAATTTAGTCATGCAAGATTTACACAAAATTTTACGGTTTTGTGATAATGTATGAAATCTGACAATAAGTCATGCTGTTGTAATGGTGATTTATGATAAAGCCACCAAACTTGCTCGTGCAATGAATCGCAGGCAATCTTATTTCCATCACCCAAATCTCTCCACCATCACTGACAATTTCACCTTCACCACCCAATTAATAAATCAATTACTCAAATCAAAGTCAAGCTTTAACAACAGAGAAGGAAGAGCCTGGCTAATTTGGTACAGAGTTCAATGCATATCAGGTGAAGAACTATGAAATGCAGATGGCAGACAATTACTCAGTACCCCTTGCTCCTGGCTGCCAATGGTGAGGGAGAGACTGCTGACAGTGACTGAGGAATAGTAAAGGTGCCAATAGTGAGGGGTCAGAGAGCGCGTGTGATAATTGCCATGGTGAAAATAAGCAAAAAAATTCATTTTTGGGCGAGAGAGATGGGGAATGTAAACAACAAATGGAATAAGGAGATTGGTTAGTGAAAGCGAGCAAAAAATTCTCTTTTTTTGGGTCAGATGAATGGGGAGGATAAACAACAAATCGAACATGGAGACCAGCGTTTATGGTTTCTCATTTTGTGTCTTTGTTTTCAAAACACTTTAGATAGGCACCATAAAGGACAAAATCTCCATCAGTCTTCTGATTATGTTTTTGCTTTTTAAAGGGAAAATTTGAACAATATTTGGATTTGTCTTTTTCATTGTAACTGTTGATGTCAAGTCTAAGGTTTTGAATTAAATGCAGGGACACTTCCATACTTGTGCACAGCCATAAATAAAATTCTTGTTTCCTGTGAAGTGATTCAATATTGAGAATTTATACATTTTTGGAGTTTTTATACTTCGATTTCTTGCTTGTAGGTAATTGGTCCAGGAATTGACAGAAGTAGAATTCCTGGCATTGATATAGTTCTGAATGATGGGGATAAATGGATGTTTGCTGGACATGAGGTGCTTGTGATGGAGACCCCTGGTCATACCCGAGGTTGTATTTTGTTATTTGTCATGGAAAACAATTAGGAAATGTAATATATGCTGATCAAATCAAATAACTTGATTCATTAGCTGGGTTCAATGGCCTTAGCTACGTTCAATGGCCACTGCATCATTATTTCTTTTATGTGGTTTTTAGCATTAAGTGTCATTAGTTCTTGTGTGGAGTGGCAAATGGTTTATAGTTTTAACTACCATTTCATGAAAGTTATGTCGTATCTATTAATGTTTTCAAACAATTTGAGTTTCTTGAAATATGTTGATCTGCTTTTGATTCAAAACTAAAGGATTTGTTTTGCCTTACAAATCACTAATCAAAATTATTCCCATATAGACTGTGATGTGGTCTATAGTTGAGACTATACTGGGCATATCTACACATGCATGTGCACAGACATTATACTTTCCCTTTTACATTCTAGTTTTTCTGCTTTGACTTAATTGTAGGCCACATTAGTTTCTACTTTCCAAGATCAGGGGCAATTTTCACTGGGGACACTTTGTTTAGCTTATCATGTGGCAAGCTTTTTGAAGGAACACCTGAGCAGGTAATTTTGACTTTCTTTCATGGTTATGCTGCTATTTTGGTGTCTGAAATAGGTGCATTTGGTGTCACTGGTAATGGAATTGATCACTTTCGAATCTTATCTTCCAAATACATGTATTGTTCCTAATAGATTGACTGCTGCAATGTACATGTGGTGTGTGAGGAGAGACATTGACTGAAACCAAGTTTGGCTACCTGCAATTCAATTAGATTCAAAGCTTAATTAACAACCTTGTTTTCTAGTTCACTTAGATGGAGCCTAAATATTTAAGAAAAGTTTTGGTATTTAAATCTTAAATAAATAGTGAGTTGGCAAATTTTGAAAATTATTTTACTAATTTTGTGAATTTTTTATGTTGTCCTAAATATTTTACAGTGAGTGGTGCTCATCTATTGGATGAGTATATGCTTAAAATTTTTCTTTTTGGTACATTGAGAACTCTTACAAAGTTCGAGCTGTCAGAGTTCGAAACCTTGACCTTCTGCATTGTGAGGTAGGCACTCAACCACTAGGCTACTATCCCAATGGCACTAGTGCTGAAACCTTGACCCTTTGCATTGTGAGATAGGCACTCAACCACTATGCTACTAGCCCTATGGCACTAGTGCTGAATAATGCTCTTGTATCTATACTTTTTCCCATAATAAGAATTGAATTATAATATTATAACGGACTGTTGTCTTTGTTCCAGATGCACTCTTCCCTCAGAAAAATCATGTCTTTGCCAGATGATACAAATATATATTGTGGCCATGAATATACATTGGTTAGTTGCTATCTTCTTTCTCATAATCTGTGCTTGCCTGGTCTTATACAAGTTAATAATTGTGGGCCCTAACTTTGAGCAAAATTGACAGAGTAATTCGAAGTTTGCATTGTCTATAGAACCTAACAATGAGGCACTTCAGTCCTATGCAGCCCATGTGGCCCATCTTCGCAGCAAGAGTTTGCCAACAGTAAGTCTTCTGGTCCTTGTCATGCATAACATTGATCCATGTACATATCCTCGAGTTATATAAACAATATGTATGTTTCAAGAGTGGGCTACACTGTTGCTACAGCGTTGCCTTTTAATCTCCCTTAAACCCTGCACCTCGTTGAACCTTGATCACAAGTTTCTAGTAGAAGGTCAAAAAAGACTAGTAACCCTTAGGTTTTTTTTTCTTTCCTAATGCGATGTCTGTGATTGCCAAGAGGTCCAAATAACTCTTCTCAGTATCTATGTTGAACCAAAAATTTATTTGTGTTTGTGCATGGAAAGCTTCTCACTAGAGTTCTTCATTTTGCTGTATTATTGCATTCATGGAGATTTTCAATTTTCCGAACTGAGATATTAATCTCAAGTTCCACATTCATTTGCATGTGAATAATTTTCAGCCACGTATTATTGTATGCAAACTTTGACATGTTATGAACCTTAAAATCAAGTTCAATAATGAGCTCACAGTAATAGTTTGCAAAGAAGCAAAACAAAATACTTCTGGCAACCTTCTTCATGGTCATGAACCTTGAACTCAAGTGCAATTTAAGTGAGCTCAAATTAACAAGCAAGTTAAATTGCATAGTCATGTGGCAAGTGTTCCAACCATCCATGGGATTATGTGGCAAGTCTGCGATACATTTCTTCAATTTTTTTTTGGTCAATTTTATCATGCCATTGTTTCAATTTTATCGTCATAAAATTTCCATACTTAAATTAGCTTCTTTTATGATGTCTTAGATTCCAACAACATTAAAGGTTGAGAAGGCTTGTAATCCTTTCCTTCGCACGTCAAGTACAGAAATCCGCCGATCATTAAATATTCCAGCCAAGGCAAGTGATGCAGATGCCTTAGGTGTTATCCGCCAAGCGAAGGATAATTTTTAAGATCAAATACAGGGTATGTGTCTAAGGATAAGTAGCCACTCTTGTAGTAGAGCCTACTTCTGTCCATAATTTTTTGGATATTTGAATTTTCTGTCCAAATAATTTTTTGATATTTTAGAGCTTTTGTTATTTTCGTTTTAAGCTTTCTCGAGTCCTTGTGATGATGACGAAAATGTTAATATATTGTGGCAAATTGTTTTATGTATGATTGTCAGACCTCTGAAATTGGAATCAATTTTCTATTCACAATTTGTATTTTCTCCAAGTATTTACCCATGTCATACATGTTTCTGCCTTCAATGGATCCTCAACTTGATTAAATGACAGTGATTGGGCAATTTTCTAACCATTTCTTTAATTCATAGTAGCATCTTAATTAGAAAATAAGTTCATGAATGCAATTAATGTTAATATTGTAATTAGTATTATGTTAAAACAATAATCCATCAATATTGTTGATATACATTGAATTAATCAGAGTTATAATGTGTTAAACATGGTGATAAATTGATGGATTATTGATGAAAATTGAGCTTTCCAATCCACGAAATCTTGAATTCCATTCCATTTTATTGTAACATCACATCCTATTTCACTTTACTCTAGAAGAATCATTGAGAGAAAAAAATTAAAGGGAGAAATCCCTAATGCCAAAACTTACCATGCTCATAAATCTTACAGAGGTGTACATTAAATATACAATAATTATCAGAATATGTTGAGAACTCTACAGATGTAGTTGACTCGAAATGACTAATAAAACTACTGAATGTCAACCCAAAAGAAAATAAGGAAAATAAACATCTTGGTAGATGTAAAATCAATTTGCTCCAGTCCTGGGATTCCAAAATATAAAATAAATAATAATCAATTTGCTCCAGTCTTGGGATTCCAAAATATAAAATAAATGATCTTTCTAACTGTTACATGTCTAACACATAGGTTCATGAGCATTCTATCCGCTGTCGTTTTGGAGGGCTGTGATCAACGCCATTAACATCATTTTCCTTGCTTTCTTCAAAGTTGAATGTCCAGCCGGTAAAATCAGACTCTGAGAACAAAAGGGTAGGCGTTGCTTTATAGAATGCCAGTGGCACCTGTTTTACCCTTCGCCTAAGCTGTCATTTGTTACCAATTACAACCAAATGAATCACCTTATAAAGGTTAAGAAAATTTGAAGGAAAATACTAACAGGAGAAAATCAACAACTCCACATTTTTTTTATATCCCATATGAAAAATACCACAACAGACATGAAAACTGCAAGCAACATAGGCTTGCTGAATAAGACTGATTAAATTATGGAGACTAAGTTAATTAATGTGCCTTGAGAGATTTTTAGATACTTCATATTTAGGTTCAAGGGCAGCAACAAATCTTAAATAAATATTGACTCAAAAATGAGTCAACTTGATCAAATTAATTGGATAAAGAAAAATTAAGGAAAAAAGAGTAACACTGCTGCTTGTTTTGTTTTCACATAAAACAGAACTACGTATTTTCTACAAATTAACAGAAAATTAATGATATTACCTCTTCTCCAAATATTGTTGCATATGAACTGGAACTAAAATCCTTAATGTTGACTTCAGTAGTTTTGTCTCTGACTGTCAAGTCATTCTCAAGTGACAAAACAAACCTAATTGAGAATAAAATAAAATATCAGGAGGCAATTACGAGTATAATTTTTGCTAGATGATTTGCACTAAGAATAAAATACTTACCTTGAAACAGGTGGGCAGTAGTGGTGACGAAGGGTATCAATTTCCCATAAAGAACTTCCTGTATGAACAAAGGTTCTTAATGCATAAGACTTCGAAAAATAATTTCATTTTCCACCTCTCAATATACATATAAATATTTACATACACATAGGAAATACACGAGTTTTAACCAAAATTAAACACCAGAACAGGATGGGTACCCACCCCAATACTTTAGGAAACCCCTAGTATATAATATATATTACTAAATATTTTCGATTAGTACTATTGTTTGCTCTCACTTTTTTTTTAATTTACTACCCCTTGAAATAAAAAAAAATCATAATTATAAATTAAATTGAATACAATTCATTTAGTAACTACACAAAAAAAAATCTTCAAAAAATTAAGATAGATGGGATCTTTTATTGAAGGAACGGAAATCTTTTTACACAAAGGAAGATTGATATTTTTTATATGAGTGCTCAAAGCATAAAAGGTTAAGAAGTAAGATTTTTTATATGAAAAGCATGAGGAAATTGATAATTTCGATATGAGTGCTCGATATATAAAAGATTAAGGTCAATCTTGCAATCACAAATATCCTATTATAATTATCATAACTGTAATAAACTCACAATTGTATGAAATGAATAATAGATTTAAAGATGTAATGGAGTTGCTTGTTTTTAGCATGTGTTTAGATCATAGGATCGTTGCAAGGCATTTAATATTGAAAATTTTATTTGCATGCAAAAAATTTTATCCTAGGAATTTCTCTAAAGTAGAAAAGTTACATTTAAAGTTCAATTAGAACTTGTTGATCAAAATTTAAATTGGCAAAATGTATCAACAATTTCACATTTGTGTCAAATCTTGGTAAGACAAGTCAAATATCTATCATTTTGTTGATAGATTGATTAAACTTGAATAAATTTACTTACGTCTACTGTAATAATAAAACATGTATTTTCTAATATATTGAGTTGTTACTCATATGCAAATGAATTGACTTGGTATGAACGTAGGAATTTCAAACAATTTGGAAACTTCACTTACTCAATGCACTAGACTTTGCAGGGTTGCTCTGTCCATTTTTAAAATGATCAATCCCATGGTTTTTGGCAGAAGTAACACTCCCAGTTTCAGCATTGCCGGTAGTCTCTCCTGCTTTTGAATTATTAGCTGTACTTTCATTAACATCATCCTGTAAAAGAATAGATTAACCAATACGAACTTAATTTTCCAGAGAGTTCATCTTCCACATTGGATGTTCTTCATATCTTATATTCCATAAACTATCAACCATCCTCAACATAGACCGTTCAATTCAATCATGATCAAGCACGTTATACCGATATACAATTTTCTATCTTATAATACATGATAAAGTAATCAGATGCATTCTCCAACATAGAGAAACATATGGAGGGATCCTTTCTTGAAAGAAATGAAGAAAATGTAAAGGCACTTCTTTAAATTATTAAATCAATCAACACGGTAATACGGGATAGAATTGTTGTGAAACACAAAAGAAAATGTAAATAACAACATATGAGGTGTTGCAAAAAAGCAGATTACATAAACAAAGCTTGCCAACTGAACTTTAGATGTTATTTATGGTTATAGAATGAAATGTTACCCGGTGCACCAAACAGTTGATTGATGGATGTCTACGAAGGAGGTTGTGAACCAATGCAATAATAACCACTGCTCCCGAAGGAGGGACAGCAAGAGCAAGTCTGCTCAATTTCTTGGCAAAAGCAGCAGCCAAATATGCTGGAAGAAGTGGTGACTTTAGGCAAGAATCAAGAAGCTGCATCAAGATCATTGCATGTCAACAAAATGCTTCAAGGATAACATTTTGTCAGCACATTTCAGATTCATTTTGCATAACACATTATTTTGCCCCCATGTGCGTATGACTTGACCACTTCAGGTCCCATAAAGATGCATAACAAAGTTCAGTAAAAAAAAGGTTCACTACCATTATTGCTATGATTTGAACTTTCAAAAATTTCATTGACATGACCCTTAGGAGAAACCAACTTTAACACATCAAAGATTAAGCATGCATGATAGGAAGCTCAATGAAGATGATTATCAAAACTAAACACCAAATCTATTTCCAACAAGCAATATGTTACCCATTGGCAAATATTAACAGAAGTCAAATCTTCACACATTTAGTTTGCTTTGATTGTACCATATCTCACTAAAAATAACTCATTCATTTTTCAAAACTCAACACCATGGTATAGATTGAGGTTTATATTCTGCATTACCTGAAAAAATTTGGCCCTATGTTTCGCCATAAAGACAGAAGGTAACAATAGTGCATATAGTTTTTCATAGAAGTTGGGATACTCCAGGCCGTGCTGAGTCATAAGGCTAAAGAGGCCGCTAAGTGCCATTACACTGACAACACCACCAATATCATATGATCTTGTTAAGAAGTCACTGCACATTATCAGATAGCAATGAGAATTCGTCGTATGGTAGGAAGGTACATCATATCCTTGAGAAGAAAGCACTTGGTTTGATAGCATACCATAACATTATCGGGTTAGAGATATAAGGAATGACTGCCTGATGTAGATTAACAAGGACCTGAACATAAATAAAGCAAGTTAGAAAAAAGAGAGAGAGAGAGAGCTTAATACGAACTATATGCTATAACGAGGGAAAAGAATGTTGAAGGGCATGCTCCAAAGAACTAATATCACGCATGTCTCATAGATTTAAATATTAAAAGTACAAGCATTCTGTAGTCAGTAGTAAATGCTCAGATGACTAAGTACTGATGGGAAAATGAAACTAGTATAAAGAGATAAGACTATCAAATATTCACTGAATATATGTTAGATTGAGAGGATTAACAAGCACCGACAATATGCGAAAAGAGATTTATATTTTGTCATGTGAGATGAAGCGCCAATGAAGAAGTAAACTAAATCCTGTTATAAAACTAATGGTGATAACAATGTTACAAAGAAGAAACAGCTAGCATTGTACGGTTAGGATCTGAAGTTGATTACCAGTTAACTTTGATTCAGGGAGATTATGACTGCTATATTTTAGAAGATGCATTGCACAATGTTATGATGTAGAAACAAGCTGTAACATGCAGTGCTTGTTCCTTTGCAAGCTCAAACTGTGGAGCAAGAGACTTGCTAAATGGAAAAAAATAAGGCATAAGTTAAAACTTCAGCTTGAAGCATACAGTAATAAAGCTTTCAAGCATAGAGCCAGGAGATTAAGTTGATACTAAGTAGATGAATTAACTAACAACTAGATCACAGGTTCCCTTTGTCAAAAACCTAGGACCTACAGCATCCTAGCCCAGCCCAACCCCACCCCACCAACCCCTTTCAACGCAAACCAACACACAACAAAACATTCATTGGAATTGAAAACACTTAATGGAAGTTCCAAGTATAAACAGAGGCCTACCTCTTTGTACACATCAACAGGAAGTGGTAACCTGAGAAATGAAATCCATGCTTTCGTGAACTTTAATTTCATCTTTTTCTTGATATTGGCAGCAGATAAACCCTGAATTAATGGCAGGTGCAAAATGAGGAACACAGATAAATATATATAAAAAGATACATGAGAATCTAACAGATGCAAAAACAGAGAGGAAAACTTGAAACTGAAAATGGGAAAAAAATCTGCATGAATAAGAATTGATCACTCACATTTTTATTATGTTTCTCAGATTTGAGCTGTTTATCTTCCTTTTTGGGGTGCTCAGAAAGCTCCTCAGTCTCATCTTTTTCTGATGAGAATTCTGGTGTGCACAGAAATTATGGAACTTAAAATTTTAGGTAAAGAAGAAAGTTTGTAAAACGAAGTTGATGAAGGGGGAGTATGCATGTGCATTTACATGCATTTACATGCATGCATAAGTTAATCCTAAAAGAACTGAGAAAAGACCACAAGGAAATCACCTGAGCCACTCCACATATCATAATCAGAATTCACCTTTGGGTCCTCTAGAGTGGGGATATGTGATATAATATAATGTATCTTGTGAATAGAGTGATCCGTGCTGGAATAAAATACATAAATAGTTGAATGTTGAGTTGACTAAGCAGCATTAGAACAATTTTTACACAAGGAATACAGTCAACCTTGAGCAATTTTATTATCGGAAAATAAGAAAAGAAAGTGAAAAATACATTATAACATTCGATTAAAATGATCAAGTTTAAAAAATTATAGCAACAAATGATGACATCACATGCCAATTATATAGAATATTACCAGTAATAAATAGACATGAAATAGTTTTCCATTTAAGGATAAAATAAGGGAATACAAATTGACTTGGTTTGACCATATGATGCAAGGACCCAGCAATGTGCCTGCCAGAAAGACTTAACATTTGAGATAGATATAGTTAAGAAGGGCAGGGATAGGTCTAAACTAATATGAAAATGAGTTAACTTGAGATTAAGCCTTTCTTGAGTTGAATTGTAAAATTCATTTGGAAGTAAATTTCCATGGTATGACAAATTAAAAATGTGGAATTCCACAGCATTTATGTTTGTAACAAATCTATATTCAGAACATATATGATAATTGTCTAAAATACCTTGGGAGAGAGACTCGAAAGTGTGAAGGAGATAGGGCCAGTCCAAAATTTTAAACTGTAAAATTCATTAGAAATTCCAACAATTTTGAGGGAACATGATTTAGTTATGTTCAGTTCCACATATCCTATAATTTAAATGATCCTTTTTTTTCACACACTAAACATGAAAGTGTCAGATTTCAATTCAATTCCACAACATATTGTGGAATTCATTTAAATATCAAATGGGTAAAGTATAAAAAATATAGAGTCATCATAAAAAAGCAGTAAAGGAAGACAAAAAAAAAAGATGTATACTGACCTCGCCTTTGAATGACTCTCATCATCACGTTCATCACCCTCAGTGTTGCCATCTTAAAGGGAGAAAAAAATAAATAAAAGTTTGGTGAAGTGCCACAAAAAGAGATCAGTTTCAATTTAGAGCATGGCCTGAAGATTACCAGCTATATCTTTTGCCTCCAAAGTATTAGCAAGCTTTTCAATACTAATGTAGGTGAAATAACTGCATCAAACGCAAAATTCAACGTTAATACATTCTCAATGATTCAGGAAAAAGGAAAGAATGAAAATTTAATGGGCACCTGAGTACCTGTGGAATAACTATCAGTTTATCAAATACAGATTAAAGTTGCAACTCATAAAGGTGTACCATGTAGAAAATTTTGAGGGAAAAAAAACAAGCAGCAGTTCAAAAAACAAGGAAGAAAAGGGAGGAATGGGCCTGAACATACCGGATATCAATGTAATTGAAATACTTGGACGCAAGCAAATCTAAAACAAAATCAAATGATGCTGCAGAATGAACCTAAGAAGAAGAAGAAGAAGATTATGAACAGCTGAACAAGTGCAGGTGATGGCAGACTTGCACTATTATGAAGCAATATGTGATAAAATAAAAATATATATATAGATATATAATTAATGGGCAAATGACAATAAGCCTACAATATTATGAAGTAATCTGTGATATATAGCCGAATAAAACCTTCCTCCATTCCCGAGCTTCACCAACTCCATAAGCGAATCTAACATAACTTCCTAATTAAACAGTTTAGGAAATAGCAACACAAGCAAGAAAATTAGGCAACCCCATAAAGAAATAAACAATTTAAAGCTCGTTTTGAAAGCAAATGTGGAATGGGCATTTTATAAAATTAAACAAGATAATGCAAATAAGCTCACTTTCAAAGCTTCCTCAGCCTGCTCTGACAAGAGAAGATCGATAAGCAACTTTACGAACTCATCGAACTTAGAACGAAGCCAAGTCCTATAAATAAGTTCAGCATCATCCTCATCCTTCGTCGTCGTTTTTGCCTTCTTGGTAGAAGAAGAAGAAGGGAGGGAGGGGAGGAGAGGAGTGAAAAAGGATTGGAGAGAAAGAATGGATTCAAGAACGTATTGAGGAGGGACATTTGAGGAGATGAAAGTGAGAAGGAGAGGGAGATTATTAATATGAGTTCTTGAAGAAAGAAGCTGTTGCCCTAGGGCTTTCATCTCTTTCAGTGTGTATTTTGATTTCAATTTCGATTTCGATTTTGATATTGATTTTGATTGTTTGTCCATTTTAAGAGTCGGTGTTTGGCGAGAAAGAAATATCAGTAATGGATTCAGAGATAGGAGGTGGTGGTGTGGAGGCGGCAGCGAAAGGAGATGAGAGGAGGAGGGGTTTGGGTTTTAGGGTGGTTTATATAGTACTATGCAACACGGCGTCGCATGATGAAGGCTGGCTAAACGACACTGTTTTGTGAATTTTTTGAAGTGGAATTAGCGAAGCACAAGTAGATTTAGCAATGAAAACAAAAACAAAGAGTAAATTAGGGCTCACAATGTCAGCAGCAGAAAAATAATAATCAAAACCAAGAATTTAATAATCAACTAAACAGAAATTATCGCATTCAGATTTTTCTCTTCGCTTTCGTTTGGCTGTAATTTGTTAATTTTCTTTTCTAAACTATATATATATATATATTCCAAATTTTAGATTTTAATTAATATTTAGTTGTTATAATTATACAATGAAAGTAAATGTCAAAACTTATATTTTGAAAGTCTTGCAATATAATGAAATTCACAAGTTAAATTTCATATTTTGAACAATAAATTTGATTATTATTTGGTTTTTTGTTCATTAATAACGGAATTCCTTTATCAAAATTTAAAATTTTGAATTATTAATCCATTTTAAAAAAGTTAAATATACTCAAATTATACTTTAGTAAAATAAAAAATATTAAATTTTGTTTTACATTTAAATGTTTGTTTTAACATTTTTTTTATTTTAGTTAGAAAAGGTTTCACGTGATGTTGCAATTATTTTTGCTAAATATGTATATGCTAATTTCAAAGTTTAGAATAATTTTAGACAAATAAAATAAAAATTAAATTAAAAAAATTATATAATTAAATCTAAAAAATTTAAATAATAATAATTAAAAATAAATCTAAAATTAAATTAAATAACATGAATTAAAAAATAAACCTAAACAAATAATAAATAAATAATAGGGCAAAAGAATATAAAAAAATCAAAATAAAAATAAAAATATAAAAATATTATATATTGCTTATATATTAATTGAACAATAATACTATAATTTTAAAACTAAATAATATTATTAAAAAGATGATAATAAAATAGTCGTTGTAGTTTTTTTTATGTTATATTATATATATTTTTTAATTAAATATAATTATTATTAATATCAAATAGAATATTATAATTTTATTTAAATTTTTTAAATAAATATAAATAAATATTAAATATAATATTTTAATTCTATTTGAATTCTTTAATTCTATTATAATAAATTTAATTTAAAATATTAAGAAATTAAGATATATGATAAAATTAAGACAATAACATATAATAAAATATTATCTTAATATTATCTATTTTAATATAATATATAGATATAGTATACATGTTAATCACATCTAATATATTGATCACATAAATAATAATAAAATATTAAAATCCTAATCCGACTATAAGAAGCAAGTCAACGGCCACGATTTATTTTCCTTTGAGATTAGAGGGTTTTCTTTTATCTGAGGATATGCAGTGTAAGATTTCAAGAATACACCTTGTTTCTTGTACAGATAATATACACGTGTTGTTTCTTATTTATTATTACTATTATACACTCAAATCACACTTCCCGTTTAACAAAAAGGATTTTTTTAAAGTGTGCTCTGAAAGCACGTGTTAAAAAATATTAAATACTTTACTTTTTATTAAAATATTTATTATTTTTATTAAAATATATTATAATTAATATCATGTGTGTAATTTATTTATTAATCACTTTAAAAATAAATGATTGCAACAAACTTTAATAAAAATAAATAAAACCATGTCAATAAAAGTAAAGTATTTAATGCACTTTAACACCCCGAGGGTTCATTTTAAAAAATCTTAATAAAAATTAATTATTAAACTTATATTTATATTTTTATTGTATTTTTTAGTATATAATATATTTATCAAATATTAATATATATAAATATAATATTTTCATTAAAGATATGGATATAATAAAATTTTAATGTATTAATTAATTTATTAAAATAATAAATGAGTTATGAATTGAAATAAATAAAAAAGATTATTTATCAATTTGAAATGAATTAAATTTTATTATTATGTTATAATACTATATAAACATTATAGTATATATGAATTATTATTTTATTAATTTCAATATTAAAACTAATATATGAACCAATTGAAAAAAAGTATAAAGTTATATATATATATTTATTAAATCACAAGCTAAATTTTTTGTTGCAAGTTATTGTGGAATTAATATTATTATGTGAATAATAATAAAAATAATAATATATATTAAATACAATTTTAGTATATATAATATATATAAAGTATACAAAATATATAATAATATGTAAAATATCTATTTATGTATAAAATATTACAAAACATATGTGCAACATATTTAAAAATATATATATATTTAAAGTTCATCAATGAAACATTAACACACAAAGTGGAAAAGTAAAAAACAATAATTTTTTAAAAAATAAAATAAAAGTATTTTAATTAAAATTAAATCATTTGTCACTTTTCAAATAATATATATTCATTATAGTGTATATATAATTAGTAAAAATATAATATTAAATATAAAAAGAAAATAAATAATTAAATATATAATTTTTAAAAAATTTCTATATTGTAGTTATTATTAAACCAAAGTGTTATTAAGATGCATTTAATAAATTAAAGGTTTAAATTAGAAAAATTTTATCTTGATTTTTATCCATCCTAATTAAAAGGTTGAAATTTGAAATTCTTGCTATTTATTAATTTAATTTTAAAAATTCCATATGATAGACAATAATTTTTTTAAAGGATTAAGAATGAAATTTTTAATATCAAAATGATTTAAATTATAATATTTATTTTTAAATTGGCTCAAATTATCCTTGAGTTTAAATATAAAAATAAAAATATTATTCAATAAAAATATATATTAAAAAATCAATTATTAATAGCAATATATACCAATAAGGGAAAGAAATAACAACAATGAAAAAAATATCATGTGAGGGGCATTATGAATATAGAAAAGATTGCATCATATATATACACTAAAAAAAGGTAAAAGATAAGTACCAAGTAAAAAAGGGGAAATTTTATATTTTAAAAAGAAATTAAAAAAAAAAAAAGAAGAAGCAATATGAAAAGAATCAAAACAAAAAAAAAAGATAAAAAAAAGCCAAAATAAGAAAGAAAACAAGAAACATAACTCGAAAGAATAAAAAAAATACGGAAGTAAAAAAAAAACAGGTGTAAAATAAGAATACATAAAAAATTCCTTGGTTATTTTTGAAATTCAGCATCACAAGAAACAATGTTACTTTTAGCTCTTGTAGTATAAAATATAATTGTCATCTATTTCAAATTTTTTGGTTTCTAGTTGTGAAATTATAAATTAAAAAATCTAATATTAAAATATATTTATTTTTCATGTTTATTGTTTAATATTTTGAAACTGATATACAAAATTAGAATCTTTAACACTATATTAGGGATGGAGAGATGGAGGAATATAATAGAAGGGGAAAGATGATGAATTATATTATTTGAGAGGATGGAAATAGGATATTAGGGTTTTATAAAATTAATGAAAGGTATTATTTTTACAGGCAATTAATTTAGTATTGGTCTTTGATCCTTTATATCTATTGTGCTTTCAGGATTATACCTCTCAATCTTAGCTAAATAATCCATAACCTAGCATATTTCTCTTTCAAATCACCTTTCAATCTAGACATTGTTAAAAAAATTTCCCTTCTCACTATTGTAATAGGAAGCTCCACCTTTAATTCTTCCTTCGTAAGTGATTTTAAATCCACAAGTTTTATTATTATAATGATGTTAAACTTGTGTAAGTAGTTGCATGCTAGCCATTTAACAGTAACTCTTGTGTTCTTATAAGAAATAGAGCAATTATGCTCATTCACAAGTGTTTTTAATTGGCAATATTTTGTTTCATAATCAAATGATGCATACACTAGCAATGGACAAGTTCTCTTCACATATCTTGAATTTGTTTACTTGTATTTCTCACAAACTTAACTTTAGGTCTTTCTTGTATGAAATGTGTCTTGTCATAGCTTTTTTAGACTCACTAGGACCCCTAAGTGTCAATCTCAAGCTAAAACTAATATTCTCAACTCTTGGATTGTAAGTAGGGTACCTATTTCTTCTCCAATCTTCATCATCTAACTCAAAACCTTCATTAAAAATCATGTAGTTTCTTCTACACCTTTTGATATATACTCTTTAAACCTTTTATGTGCACTTACATCAAAATCATCTTGCCTATGAATATCTACATGATTTCCAACTTTAACATCTGTATCATTTTCACTTTCAACATTTGCTCCATTAGTCGTCTTTCTTCTATTTTTTTTTTTGCATCCCTAAGCATCTTTCTTAACTCTCGCTATTCTTCATCATTATCAAATAAACCATCATGCTATATATATATTATTCTCTTCACCCTCTTTACTTTCTACATTCCCATCCTCTTCATGATTAATATTCAAATCTATAAATATAATTTCAATAAAATAAATATCGCAAAACAAGTAACAAACAAACTACACCAAACATACTTTCAAAAGTTTGTGAATTCCCGTCATCTTCTTGATTATCATTCAAATTTGAAAATTTGGAAATATAATTTCAATTAAATAAATATGATAAAGTGACAAAAAATAACAAATAACAAATAAACTACATTAATCATACATTCAATGGTTTATGGATTCTCATCATGTTCTTGATTATCATTCAAAACTGAAAATATAATTTCAATTAAATAAATGTTGTAAAATGACAAAATAAGTTGCCATTGACAAACAAGCTACATCAAGCATACCTTCAATAGATCCCCCCCACCCAAATACTGAAATTCACTATCCAAAATTACATTTATTTCTCACTCAGTGATGATTGATTTACTGCATCATCTTTAACAGTTATTCTAGTAACTAATCTAGCCTTATTAATTGTCTCACCCACTACATTCTCATTTTTTTAGAGGTATCTTTGCTTGACCCATAAATTTTAATAACATTCTTTATTAAATCACTATTTAAATTATTTTTGGCAATCAAATCTTATTCAGTTATTGCTAAAACACCATTAAAACTACGCTCTAAATTGTTACACCCCACTTTCGGAGGCATGACGATCTTAAAATCCAGGTCGGCTTAAAAGTTATCGGGTACCTCATAAAACCTATTACTATACTATATTATAAGTTCTATTCTCATGTTGTGGGTCTCTGATTTAGTTTTTTTTTTTTTAATTATACATAGTAGGTATATCACTTTTATTCTATGGATCCAACAACATATAATACATTTGCTTCAACTTTGAACATGCTTCATGTACATTACGCCTTTTACAATCTTCATACATTAGTTCATTACTTTTATGTTTTAACATCACATCATATTACTATACTACACTCTTGCCACACTATATACAACCATACTTTATAAGTACTTTATGGAGCTGACTAAGAATAAATACAATACGAAGATATATTTGGAGGGAAGAATCGAAGCTATCACAAGCTAATCAACACTTACATTAGTAGTTGATATAGAGTGAGTTTTTTTATTTTAGTGAGAAATATAACATATACATATAAATATGGGGATTAAGGGAGGAATAATTAGTAACTATCAATACTCATCAATTGAAAAAAAAGTGCTTATCAATAATAAACATCTCAACATTACAATGCAATACAATCATGCATAGAATGGTATACTCATATTGATAACAAACACAATACAATATTGTTATCATTTTATCCAATTATACGTATCTACTCATGACAATAACTTCTTCCCTTTCAATACTTTCAATTTTCTTATATGCATATGGGTTTCTTCTACTAACATGAGGTCTAAGACTAGGTATGAGCCTGACATGTCAATTGTAATAAATGGATCAATAGGTCTTTCTCATTTAAATAGTTACATTAGCAACTACAATTTAAGAATAATACAATAAAGCAATATCAATATAAGGCATCGACAATGATAATTGTAGAAAAGAAATGTGGTTATACAATAATAATCAAATAAGAAAATCATATTTATGTGCATAAACTATAATTCTCACCTCTTCCACTTTACCCTTAGCAATTGTTTGTCTGAAAGTTGAGAACTTATTTAACCTACAATATATATATACAACTAAATTGTCAATCATTTAGCTATTCTAACTCTAATTCTTATACCTAACTCACTCCCATTCTCTTTTCATCTTTAAAATTATTTATTAAGGCCTTTAAATGCTTTAATTATGCCCAATCAGGTTTATATTAAGTGTTTTAGGTTTAGGGAACCAAATATTACAAGTTTCCTTTTAAAATTTTAGCAAACCAACATGAATTTGAGAAGCATAGGTGTGCATAGGGTTGGGCAGGATCGTGCTTTAGGAGAAGGCTTTTGTCCAAGCCTTAGATAGCCTCAAAAATACAGGCATGGTCGTGCTTTTATAGATTGCATGGTTGTGCTTCTATTTCAGGTTTATCCATTTTCTGAGTTAGGTTTTTCATGTTCATTTGGTTCTAACTCTTACCTAGCTTAATATTCATAAATTTTCACATGTTTTTAGGTATCAATCATCATTGTTAACATGTTATTTTTCATCCTTTAACCAATTCTAAGATTAATTTTATGAAATTCAAGTTTAATCAAACCATAAGTTTTATACTTACCATATTCATACATGCTTGCTCTAACACCTTGATTATCAATCTATATGCAGAGGGCAAGACCACCTTATATAGAAGGGAAGCAATATATTTATTATACAAATTTTAAAATTTCTTATTTATTTTCTTTTAAAATTTTAAATTACTCTCTATCGTTTGGTTA
The DNA here is from genome assembly GCA_947685225.1 of Garcia nutans. Lineage (NCBI taxonomy): Eukaryota > Viridiplantae > Streptophyta > Magnoliopsida > Malpighiales > Euphorbiaceae > Garcia > Garcia nutans. The sequence goes on from CANTUV010000055.1 coordinate 7,488,735, forward strand.
ATGTAAATTATTTCTTCCCAAGTAAATATTTTCTTTTAATAATACAATTTGAATACAAAAAAAGGAAAAAAATCAAGGAAAGGACAAATTTCAACCAAATTGATTTGAATTCAACTAATGAATAAGGGACAAAGAAGAAATTGAAAATATAATAAAGAAAAAGAAAAATTGAGAAAAAAATACAATATTAGATTCTTTATTTTTTAACAAAATATATATATATATATTTTAATATTTTATCTTTCCTTTTATTTTTCAATTCATTATTTTTAATTCTAATATTTTTTTTGATTAATTTATTTTTTTAACAAATGAAAATGATTTATTGATATATTGCAAATTTAGAAAATAGTAATTGTGTGAAAAATATAACGAATACCGAAATAAAGATGAAAAGAGATAATATGAGGTGAAATTAAGACTTTCCAAAAGAAATTTTGCCCCATTTCTTTTAAAATCTTGACTTCGGCCTCGTATATATGTATGTTCACTTGTAAATCTTCATACTTTATAGTTTTTCCATATAAGTTAAGCCCTTCTTAGGTTATTAGTAAGATAATTGATCTCTCCTAAGTTCCCATGCAAGCATAACCCTCTTCAAATTTCCAAGATAAAAGAGTTTTACCTTATAGCATTCTCAATCTCAATTTTTTTTTATCTTCCAATTCCTTTGCCTTGTCTTATTCTTCAAATCTTTAATAGCCTCTTTTGTCTTGTATTTTAGATAAGTTTAGCAATGTTTTTTAAAGGTTTAAGCTTTTTCTTTTTAAGATTACAACTTCTCGGGTCACTAAGAAAAAGAATAAGAAGAAAAGTAAAAGTAAAAGAAAGGAAATGATGGACTCATTCATTCAGTGGTTGAGCTAAAGCAAAAAGTAAGTGCTTTTAAAATTCAGATTACAATTCTTTTAAGTCAAACTAAATTTACTAGGTGGCTATAGTTTACCATTAAGTGAATGTGTAATTGTCATCCTACTATCGGCTATCTACAAAGTTTCCATGTAATCCATATTTCCCCAAGTTTATATGTTTCTTACCCTAATATTTTCTTTGTTATTTCACATTCATCCTCCCATCCTTCTAATAACCCCAAAACTTATATTAATTATTTAGATTTTGCCCCCACTTTTTTGTTTTATTACAATTGAGCTTTTCCTTTTCATAATTTAACCCGCTCTTGTACTTGGCCTCTTCTAATAAAGTCCTAAATGCATCCTTACTTAAAGTTGCTCTAATTTAGGGTTTTCCTTTACCTCTAGGCTATTTTCACCTATAATTTCTTTTTATTTGCAAGTACATTCAACTAAAGTTTAATTTTGAGTCTATTATTTTAGGGTTCTTTCTCAATTTTATTTTTGAATTTCTTAATTCTTCAACCGACGACACAATTCACATGTGCTTAAAGCAAGGTCTTATATAAATATACTTTAGCCTTTTGATATTTTGCCAATATGCCTACAAAATTCTTGTTGGTCCCCTCACACAGTAGTCTAAAGTCTTGCTCTAATTAAAGTTTTATTGGGTTATCCAAAGTGTACCTTTTCAATTTTCAATTCACTCAATAAATCCTCAATGACTTTTTTTTAGTGTGGAAAGGACAAAATTCTTAATCCTCAATTCAATTTTCAACTTACCGCCTCCCATATAACTTCTTTTCTTCATTTGTTACTTAAAAAAATACTTCCATATAAGATCTTAACAATATTCATATGTTCCTCTATTCTGATAGTATACATATAACAATAAAAACCTAAAACAAATATTTCATAAAATAACGAACTCATAATATTTAGTAAACAACATATATTAAAAGCTCCAACATGAATATACCAAAAAAACTCAAATAAAAGTCCACCATTAAAAAATCTAAGTGAAAAACTGAAAAACATAACATAAATAAAAAAAACCCATGACAAGCATTAAAAAATGTTTATTAAACATACATTAAAGAAAAAGTAGCAGCTGACAAAGTTACATTCACAACATGCATTAAGTTATGCCAGCAATGATATTTCTTTATTCAATTTATTCTTCAATTTATTTATGAATATTGAATTTTTTTTCTTCAATTTCAGCTTTATTTAATTTTTCTACCCTTTGATTTCAACTATAAATAAGGTGCTTAGAGCAAGAGAGAGATTGAAATTTGGTTAAGACAAATTTCTAGCCAATCCTGAGGCTCCTAGATTTATTTAGAGATTTTTTTTGTCTTTTTACTAGTTTATTTGAAGATTATTTTGGTCAGTTTATCAATTTAATCTGATGTGCAAAATTTTCAACTATAATTGAACTTCACAAGTACCGGTTAGTAAGCTGGTTAAAGCCAAATCAGTCGAAGCAATTGAGTTAAATTAACTAAAGTCTAGACACCAAATTGATAAAAAAAAAAAAATTCAAATACCAAAATAAAAAAATCAAAAAGTTCGAACACTAATAATATATATATTAATTTCATTTAAAATCAATTTGATCAATTTATTTTTTGTAAAATTTTTTTTGCTATTATTGTTAAAAAACAAGGTGATGAGTATGAACTTTAAATGGCTTTTAATCTCTTATGCTACAAAGCATTCATCCCACATTGGATAAATAGATCAATCATATAAAAGCTAATACATTATGATGTATATATATATTGGAAATTTCTAGTTGGGGATAGTTGCTTAATATCATTAATATATATTTCCTTTATTATTTTGTTTAATGTGACTTGTCTTTAATATAATTATTATAGGTGATGGATGAGTTTACCAAACTATCACTTTTATAGTTTAGCTTTTCAACCTTGTCTCACACATCACTCTCCCAATCAAGAAATTGACACCATATCTATGAACTTGATGGCCATACTCACACATTTCATGAGATAATAACATTATCTCTACTAACATACCATTCTTAAAAATAGTAAATTGCCATAAATCATATTTTATTAACTAATATATTGTTTTATTAAATTTTTTTATTACTTAAAAGATAAAAAGTAAGTTGATAAAGTAAAAAATTTTATCAGTACATTATTATTTAATTTTATAAAGTTTATAAATCATAAAAATTTAAAAGTAAACTACCGTTTAAATTAATGAAAAATTTAATGAAAGAACTACATAGTTTATGAATTGAAATATTCAGATCTTTTTAATTCTTTTTTTAAAATAAAAGTTGACTTTTATAAATTAAATAATAATTTTTTGTTATGTAATTCTCTTAAATATCCATTTGCAACCAATAGGTTTCTTTCCTTCAGGTAATGGGATAAGATCACAAACTTGATTGTCTTGCATAGATTTATATTCTTCACTCATTGCCTCAATCCACTTATGAGAGTTGGAATCCTGCATGACATGATGAAAGCTGATTGGATCATCTTCCACCATGTCTACAGTGTCCTCATGTTCCTGAAGATATACTACATAATCATCTGGAATATCATTTCCTCTTTCTCTAGTGGACCTTCTTAAAGGCACAGGTTCTGGCTCAAATTCTTGAGGTTGTTGAGCTTGTACTTGAGGAAAAATTACTTCTTCATCCTGATGAGGAAGTTGTTCAGCATTGTCTTGTATTCGAACTTGATGTGCTTCTTGAACAGTGACAGGCATAGAAACTAGAACACTACTAGGAGCAATGATGGGAATCGACATTGAGTGTTCCTGACTCGATCTCTCCTCAAAGTCAATATTTCTAACCTTACTTCTCCCTCCAAACTCAACATCCTCAAAGAATTTTGCAATTCCTTTCTCAAAAATAGATCTGAAAGTAGGATTATAAAACTTAAAACCCCGAGATCGCTCAGAATAACAAATAAAGTAGCTACTAACAGTTTTGGAGTCTAATTTTATCTCATTAGGCATATAAGGCCTAGCCCCAGCAGGACATCCCCAAACATGAAGGTGCTTTAGACTGGGCTTGCGTCCAGTCCAAAGCTCATAAGGTGTTTTTGTAGCTGCTTTAGTTGGTACTCTGTTAAGAAGATAGATTGCTGTTTTTAATGCTTCTCCCCATAGAGACTCAGGCAAGGAAGAATGACTAATCATACTCCTTACCATATCCATAAGAGTCCTGTTACGCCTCTCAGATACAACATTCATTCTGGGTGTACCAGGCATGGTGTATTGAGGGACTATACCACAGTCCTGTAGGAAAATAGCAAATAGTCTTGAACGTTGTTCACCCGAACCGTCATATCTGCCATAGTACTCACCTCCACGGTCAGATCTAATAGATTTAATCTTCTTTCCGAGTTGGTTTTCAACTTCGGCCTTATAAGATTTGAAAATGTCTAGAGACTCAGATTTCTCATGAATGAGATATAGGTACCCATAACGTGAGTAATCGTCTATGAATGATATGAAGTATCTTTGGCCATTCCTTGTTGCTGTAGGGAATGGACCGCAGATGTCCGTATGTATCAATTCTAAGACGTTCGATGATCTGTTGGCACCTAGTTCTTTTGTTTAGTCTGTTTACCTTTAATACACTCAACACAGGAGTCCAAATCTGTGTAATCAAGTGTGTTTAGGATACCATCTGACACAAGACATTCTATTCTAGATTTGGATATGTGACCCAAACGTCTGTGCCAAAGTTCAGCTGAATTATCTATATTTAGCTTCTCTTTGGTACCTATAGTAATAACTTGCAGGGTTTCATTATAAGAATCATTAATATCCAACATATATAGATTATCACATGCATTTAAGAAGCCAGTACCAAAATTTTTTTAATCCATAGATAAAGTAAATGAGCTGTCTCCAAATGAACAAGTAAAACCAGATTTGTCCAAATAAGAAACAAAAATTAAATTCCGTCTAAATGTCGGAATAACAAAAGTATCTATAAGATCAAAAAAACATCCAATTCTTAAAACACAATCTAATATGCCCAATTGCCTCCACTTCCACCAGATCGCCATTTCCCACATAGACGTATCTTTCACCGTCAGTTGGCTTTCGGTAGCTCAGGCAACCCTGCAATGAAACACTTATGTGAGTGGTAGCACCAGAATCCATCCAATAAGTGTTTCTAGGAGCTGAAGTTAAATTAACTTCAGAACAAACTAAAACAAGGTACTTACCCTTCTTGACACGCCATGTGGCGTATTTAGGACAGTCCTTCTTTAAGTGTCCAGACTTGCTGCAGAAGAAGCATTTTAATTTCTTAGGCTTCTTTTACACAGGACCTTTATCAGCAGTCTTCTTTCTTTTCTTGTTCTTGCCCTTATCTACTGAAGAGACCAGATGAACACTCTCTCTCTTAGTAGCCAACATCTTTTCCTCAGCAGAAATGGCTCCCCGAACATGCTCTGGGATTCCCTGCTGCATGATCATAAGACCTAAGCGGTTAGAATGCTCCCACTTCTCATACTGAACCCTCTAAGCGTCTGTGCTCACTTCAGTAAGAGGAGCAGGTCGTCCATCCTGAACGTAAGGTCTAAGTCCATACAACCCAGATAAATCATGATGCTTGATTTCCATGAACCAAAGTTTGACCCCTCAAGTATAGGGACAATGTTAGGATTATACGGCATGCTAGCTGGCATCATAGAAAGTGACAAAAAATAAGTTTACTTTCCACAAAATAATTGAAACAAACAATAATAGAGTTCAAATAATGGAAACAAGATACTGACACAATATTAATATTTTCATTTTTGGACATAAAATATTAACTGTAATTGGCATCTCAATGCAGCAATCAAATATTGACAATTCAATCCTGTCAAATGTTAAACCTTCCTTTGGGCCGATTTATTATCCACATAGATGAAAACATAATAATTATCACATATTTATCACTGCACATGTATTCTCAATTCAGCCAGATAGCAACCTTCCTTTGGGCCGGTTTACTACCCGCAATAAATTTTAATACACCTGTCTAATATCCCAAATAAATTAATTTACACAATAGAGGTCACTTTGGTAACTTTTTACTTCAATTAATTTATTATAAAAAATATTAGACACAATCAGGACTAAAATACCAAAATTTAAACTCAATAAAATTCTCAAATTGCAAAATTTATATTAATTAAATTTAAACTCAATAAAATTCTCAAAATAATTAAAATCAAATATTGCAATAAAAATAAAAATAAACTTTAATTAATAAAAAAAAATTGGGCCAAAAATAAATAAACAGAAAATTTTAGGCTAAAAATTAAATAAATTAAAAGTTTTGTGGGTGAAAATAGGAATTACAAAACTTTCTAGGTCAAAATCGGATTATCAGAAGTTGGAGGACCTGTTTGCAATATTAAAAATATATTTTTATTTTCTGTTTTAGCCCGGTCCCGAGACGCGAGGTTCGCTTCTTCAAAACGCACAGTTCTGGCTCAAAACGGTGCCGTTTTGAGCTAGGGCTGCACACTACTTCAAACGCAGCGCTTTGGCTTAAAACGGTGTTGTTTTCGAGCTAGGTCATCGTCTCCAAACCGAAGCAGATCGCTTCGTCGCCGCCTCATCTCCAGCTTCGATTCAGAGCCGCCCACCGCCGGTGACAGTCTCTAGACGGTTGCTCGACCACCGAGCAATCTCCGGCCATCCTTTATGGGCGATGAACGGCGATGAATCGCCTGAAAATCGCAAAAAACCGAACTGCGATTTTTCTGGAAATCGCTTCGATTTTGGAGACGAACCCGGCTTCTCTCCGCTGTTCTCCACGGCCAGTGACCACTGCATGAGGTTGTTAAATCTCCCTTACGCCACCGCCGGTCCAAATCCGATAAAAAAACCTGTCAAAATCGTTTAGCCCAAAAATTTTCAAAACTGTTCTTCAAGAACACGAAGAACAGTTTCGTTTTTTTAATTATTTCGAAAAATTAATTAAAAATAAAAAAAAATTAATTTCAGAAAAATACAGAAAATCCAAAGTCTGATTAATTCCAAAATCATCCAAATCCAAAAAAAACCCCAAATCGAAACGGTTCTTCGTGAAGAATAGTTTCCAATTTTTTTTAAAAATTAATTAAACTGATTAATTAACCAAAAACCAAATCAAACCAAAATTGATTTCAGATTACTAAATTCGATTCCAAATTAATTCTAGAATCAAAACAATAATCAATACCGCAATTTAATCGAAAAATCTAGCAACCTAGCACAGGGCTCTGATACCAATTGAAAGGGGGAGAAAACTTAATTCTCCTAAAACCTAAAACATGCATAGATCACTAGATTATTCAAATTAAATTGCAAAGGGCAGAATTGCGTACCTGACATCATCGTATGTTGATGCTGAAGACGATTTTAGGGTTTGTCGCCTTCTAGGGGATACACACTTTAGGTTATGCGGAAGCACTACTGAAGGAACGTAATGTTCTCTAAAATTGTTATATTCCTCCGGAGACCACGACCCCTTATTTATAACTGAATAAATTGATTAATTTCTATTTTGGTCCTTCAACAAAATAGAAATACTTAACGGTCTCTACACTTATAATCCTATTACGAGTAGGACACCTCAATAGTCAACAATCATAATTTGATCAAAACTTTAATTTGACTATCTTAATTTGACTGCAATACATATTTAATATTTAAATATATTTAGCCCACACTTATGATTAATTAGAGGATTAATTTTAACAATATAAAATTAATTATAACAGGGGACACTTAACCGTACCATAATATCTTTTTTTTAACAATATCGTACGATAATATCATTCCTTTTTTTTTTGGCCTTCATTTAAATAATGAAAATAATCTTGTGCATATAGTTTTCATGTGAACATAAGCATGAAAATGGAATTTTTGGTATAATTTTTAATTTTTTAAAATATTTTACAACCGATATTTTAAAAAAATTAAAGAATATTATACTTTTTTTTAAAGAATATGATACTATGTATAATTTTTAATTTTTTAAAATATTTTACAATTTTGATATATTAAATATATATTTTTAAAAATGAGATATATTTTTAGTATATTAAATATATACATTTTTTTGAAAGTGAGTGTATTTAAAAAAAATTCAAAAAATTATGTAATACATGTGCACTATGTCAGCTTTTTAAAGAAATGTATTAATAGGAGAGGTTGAGTAAAATAATGGGCATGAACTGTTCTATTGCTATCTTTCTTAAAAAGAAAGACCATTGCTATTAATGCAAATGCATAAAAGGCAGTTTTTATATTTAAAATTTTTGAAAGAGAGTGATGCCAAAACTTCAAAAGAGCAATTCCTTTTAGAGTTTGCTTTATACGAAAGAATTTTTATATTGGCTTTAGCAGTCAATCCACCACTTTATATAAATAAGAGCATAATTGTTAATTATGAGAATATTTTAATTATAATTGAATATAAATATGAAACGATGTTTAAAATAATTTATTATATTATATTATATTATATGAAAATAAGGATTTTACAAATTAGGCTAGTTGTTGATTAATAACAAATTCTATATTTAAATTATTTTTATTCTTACTTTTTTTAATGCAAAATAAATTTTTATTAATAAATTAAAAAGTACATCTATATGATACAAATAAAATTTTAAAATATACAAGATATAAATAATTAATGAATTTACTGAAACTGAATCTACTTAAACTTTTTCAATACAAACAGCGGATGATAACAATATATCATGGATAATTTGGCTTTTAACAGGACACTCATTCTATATGTCATTTGTTACCTTTCACATGAGAAGAACATCTCCATTTGTAAAGGATGAACAACCTCCATTAGAAAAGGATAAATATTTATTAGAGAATGATAAATTTCAATCAGAGAAAGACAAATAACTTTCATTTGAAGAGGATACATAACCTCCAAATAAAGAAAGATAAAATTTTATAATAAAAATTTATATAATATTTAATTTTATTCTAAAAATGAAGATACGTGAAAATATGACAAAAACGTTAAATTTTAAATCTATATTAATTTAAAAATTATTTGAGAATAAATTATATAAAAAATATGCAAAATTAAAAAAATAAAAATTAAATAATTGAATAAAAAGAAAGACAAAATGTTTTTATTTTATTTTATTTATTTTACTCTTATATCAAACAATAAAAATAGAAAAAAATTATGTAATATAACCATAATTTCAACTAAGCATCATAATTAGAATGATAAATTAATTAAATATTTTTAAAAAATATTATCATATATTATAATTTAATTAGTTTATTATTATACTTAAGATTTTTAATTAAAATTACCATTGTACTATATAATTAGAATTATAAAAGAATTTAAAAAACTTCTAAATTATTTTTTTATTACAAAATAATATTTTTTAATCTTAAATTTATAAAAATATTTTTTATTTATCTCTAATTATAATTCACTTATTATATTAATAAATTAATTAATATGATAAAAAATTTTATTATTATTTATTATAAATGTTTAGCATTTGGAATATAATATATATAAATAAAAAATAAAAAATTGCATGGGTCCCATCTAGAACAACCACAACCAATTAGAAAAGCAACAAAACGTCTCTATGCATACTTTCCGCGCCAAATCCCTTCCTTTTATACACACACACACACACACACACACACTGATCAAACTCTCCATAATTTTCTGATTTAAATTTTCAATTTAATTTCTATGTTTTTTATTATATTGATTTTCATTTTTAAATCTCTTTCTGTCTGTCCGTGTTTATGGTGATCGAGGTCCCGTTTGGCCGTTTGGGAATTTAAACCCTAGGACCTGCACAGTTGTTGGCGGGCGAGGGTTTCTAGGAAGATCTCTTGTCTTTAAGCTCTTCAACTCGGTAATTGGATCGTTCGAGTAGCCGATTCCGCTCAGTCTTTGCAACTAGTCTCTACCGACTCAGCCGACTCTGTTCTTAACGATGCCATCTCTTCTGGTCGTGCTTCTTATTACTACTTCGATGTTGTTGACGTCTCTGAAATCGTTAAAGGTAATGGATATTTAAGCTTTTCTTGTGAGTTTTTGCAATATGCGTGTGTGTTTCAGTTGTTTTGTTGCTGACAAACTAAGAAAGGAAAATGTGAGAAAATGAAAATTTGGATGTAAATTAGTTATAGGATTTTCAAGGAGTAGAAAACAAATGACTATTAAGGTAGAAAACAAATGACTATTAAGGTAGGCTGAAAATGAGCCTAGTAAGGTAGGTAGATCAAGTTTGATTTCATCTTTCTCTCTGATTATTTGGAAATGAAGCGAACTAAGGATTGAAATGGATTATTGAGATTTATTTTTTCCGTTCTGTTTGACATTTTGAACGATCGAGTTTGTCTTTTTGGGGAATTCTTGAAGGTCTTGATTCTTGTTTGGGCCGAGAAAAACAATAAAGTAAATTAAAATCTCGTGTTGTTTGCTTTTAGAATCTTGAATAAGAATTCAAGGGTAACATATACCGGGTTCATATAAGGCTGAAAGAAAGTGTTTGCTTTACATTTTCTCTGTGGGAATTCATGAATTAAGAAAAGAAAAATTGAATGTTCTTTAATATTTATATTTTGACTTCCTTCATTGCTTGGATTGCTTGCTTATAAAATATAAAGATTAATAAGCAAATGAAAGAATTTGAATAATTTTTTTTGTTTTGTGATTTCATATTTTCTGAGTTGATATATATCTGTTCAAGAGATTGTTCACTTGCCATTTGTGAGATTTGAACTGATTGAGTTTTGAAAACTATTTCATTAATATGTCTCTTGGTATCTTTTTCCTGGTCGCACTTGATTAGCTCATGAACAAGTGATCAATGTTTAATTATTTGGGGAGGAAGGAACTAAAGAAAAGCCAATATTTCCATTTTGTTTTTGAAATTATATTGCTGCTCTATATTACAGAATGAATTAATGAATTCAGAAAATGAAATAAGCTTCTTAAGTTTGCCACATCCTTCTTGTGTTAAATTCTGTTTTGGGTTCATTGGGCAGCTAAATTGAGGATTCCAAGATAAACTACAGAGTATCTTTTTCTGCATTCTTTTTCTTTTATTCCTTACTGAATTTATTTATGAAAAATAAATGGTAAGGGCTTGCTTGGGCTTTTATCACAATGCTGATACCTGAAATGGAAGCCATCTTAAAAATTGGCACAGCCGTCATGTTTCTTGTTCCTTACTGAATCTGTTGGTGGTGATGCATTTAATGATTGCATTTATTAGTTCTGTTTTCAGTGGTGGAGTAAACAAATCATTGAAATTCCGCAGACATAGAAATGCAGTCTACATTTCCAGGAACTTGTTGAAATGGCTTATCTGGACCTTTCTTTTGTTTTTTATAATAAGTATCAGAATTCGGTTATGTAATTAAGTTTTAAATTTTTTTCCCTAAAACAAACTATCTTTTTGTAGTTATTGTAGTTTGAATTTTGGCAAGTAATGTGCTGTTTTTGATCATTGGTAAAATGAACTTGCCCATCTTTGGTGAAAGAGGTGAGATTTTCTCTCTCTTTCGTGGAGCATTTTTTATGTATGCTCTGCTGTACTTTGGCTTTTCTTTTGCTTATCTATCACCTGGATTGGCCTCTTTGATCAACTTGTTTATTATCTTGATTGAGAAATTAACAGTATATGACATATGCCTTTTCAGCTATTGAAGGTTCATCTGTTGTATTTTATATGGAAGCTTCTGATTTTTGGAATCATGATTTCCATCATTGCTACAAAATTGTTGTTCAAGGTAATGGTTGATGATTGCGCTAATGCAGTGGGGTTTTTTCATACTGAAATGTTCTAAGCAATGGTTGTTTACTTTGCCAGGTGCTAAAAATGTTATCAAGGGTTGCCGGCAGTGTAAAGTTCAAAAGCTTATATACAACAGTTCTGCAGATGTAATTTTTGATGGTTCACACGATATAAGCTATGGAGATGAGTCCTCATCATGCCATTGGAAAGTATGTGTTTTTTTTTTGAATGGGAAAGTATGTGTTATACTTGAGAATTTTCCCTATGACATTTTCTAGCAGATCATATACTTCTCTTTTTTGACTAAGCATCCATTTTAACTGTTGTAATGATACAGTTTCATGACATGTTGAGTGGCTTTAAGGCTCATGTAGAAGCATTAATCCTGTTTGCTAACAACATTGATGGTCTTTTGACGTGTGCACCTCGTCCCAGCAATGTCTTTGGACCTTGGAGACACACAGTTTATACCTTTCTTAATGGATTTAGCAAAATCTGGTTGTGCTAAGGTATGAGAGCTATTTGCTTAAATCATGTTCAGTGTTGCTTTGTCAAAGATGTTCATTTCAAACTTGTTATCAAACATTTTGTTTTGTTTTTTTTTTTTAAATTTCTATCCATTTTCTGTTGTTTCTTTTGCTATAATTATTATTGCAATTTTATATCTTGACGGGATGGTTTACCTTTTATTGTAGATTTTAGGCATTCTATTTTGAACACATACTTTAGTCATATGATCAAACATTGGTTTTTTAATCTTTTTGAAGTAAAAAGGCTTTTCCTTTCTTTCAGATTATTATAGGAAATGGTGAAAATATGTCCGACTTTACCTATGTGGAGAATGTTGCACAGGCCCACGTCTGTGCAGCAGAAGCTCTAGATTCTCGGATGATCTCTGTGGCTGGAAAGGTACTCCAACTTTTTGAGCAGCCCTGAACATAGAGATCTTTATCTTGTGTTGATTATAGTCATGCTTTAGGGTGATGTTGCCTTATTTTACAGGCATTTTTCATCACTAATCTTGAGCCTATAAAGTTCTGGGAATTTGTATCAGTATTACTAGAAGGCCTGGGGTATCAAAGGTAAAGTAATCATCCTGAATTATTAGGCTTCAAGGATGGAGAAAGTATTAGAAAATGCTATATCAATTTATATGCTTGTATGGTATTTTCCTTGCTTGATAAGAAAGGGTGGTATTTTTTATAACAATGGTGTCTCAGTCCAATTTTTCTGTTTGCTACGATTGCAGACCTTTGATAAAACTTCCTGCCAAGATGGTGTGGTACATTCTCTTGTTTGTCAATTGGACACACCAAAAGCTGGGTTTCAAAAAATATAACCATGTTCTATCAGCTTACTTCTTTCGTCTAGCTTCACACTCTAGGACTTTTAACTGCACTGCAGCTCAAAAATACATTGGGTACTCACCAGTTGTCTCTCTTGATGTAAGGTTTACTTAACTCTATGGTCTTTTGTGCTCACAAGTTTTCTATGAATTATTTCTTGAACTATTGCTATTTTTCTTGGATGTCTTTTTGTTTTTTTTTTCCTGGTCTGTATGAGTCTATGGTCTTTTGTGCTCACAAGTTTGTCTTTTATTCAAAAGAAAAAGAAGAAAAGTCCATCCTAGATGTGAAGTGACAGCTTAAAGTTTAATCTTCTTCTTTCTACTATAGTTGTCCTGTGCTCACTATGTTGCAATCCATTCCATCCAAGTATGAATTCCATTAGTTTTTCCATCTCAACTTAACTCACTCAACTCAACAAAATCTTATTCCCAAGTTAATTGGGGTTGACTATATGAAATCTTCTTTTCCATTTGGTACGATTTAGTTTTTCCAATTCTATGCTTTTTTATGTTACCATGTGGTAACTTCTGGTTTTATCTACTTGATATAACCTGTTTAATAGTTATAATTTATTTGTTTAACTAAAAAATTAAGTTCAATTGTTGAAATTACTCTCTCTCTCCCTCCCAAGGTGGAAAATAGCGAAAAGAAATTGTCACTGCCTCTGCAAAAGGCAGAACTGATAATAGAGGGGGGAAGGAGAAAGCCCATGTTATTTAATTTTCTTCGATAGATCAATAATAGAATGGGAAATAAATTTTTTAACCAATCTGGAAATTATTATAGAGATTTATTTATTTATTTATTTATTTTGAAAAGGAATGCTTTTGGAAGAAAGTTTGGAGAGATAAACTTCTTGTCATAAGCGCATGGTACTTAACCCTTTTTTTTTTTCCCTTTTTAAAAAATAAGAGTAGAAGAAATTCATAATTTTCTTTGAAACAAACTCTTCAGCTGTCGAAATGCCTCAAATCCTTAATTTAGCATTAATTATCATATGCATGATCTGTGTTAAGATTACTGCCTCGGCTATTACAATGAATTCTTACTGTTTTTGGTAACTCAATATTTGGCATTAATTATCATGTGCATGATATGTGTTACGATTACTGCCTGCTCTACTACCATGAATTCTTACTCTTTCTGGTAACTCAATCCATTGAGTTTAAAGTCATATGAGGTGGGTTGATTGATTGATTGATTTATCTTTGCAACAGATCTGGTTTTACCATTCAGAGGATATCTTTGTCTCAGCTTGAAATTTCAGAAACAGTGGTGAAAGATTCAATGAGATCCATAGCATATCTGTGGTATAGAGGGGTTAAGAGTATAAAATTGTTGGCACTAGGAGAGGATTGGAGTAAATTCATCAAGGTATGGCTTGTGACAGTAATTCTTTTACAGTATTGAGTTTACCAATTTCTTTCATTTCATCATTCCTTTTACTTGTATTCTCATGTAATCTTCTCAAGTATCGGATGCGCACATTGTATTCGTCTTTTTTAGGTGTGTGTATGTATGCTAGGAGTCATGAAACTGCAAGCATTGAGCACAGATTGTTTTTCTAACCATTGAATATGGATGTGTAGCTCATTTTTTATAATATATCTGGAAAAAATCTTTGAATTTGTAGTATTATTTGTTTGAATGTGCATAATAGAGATTGAAGGCCCCAAAGCAATTGTAAGGGTTTATTTTGAAAATGGCAAATTGCTACGCTTTTTGATGCACATTCCAATTTATTGATGCATCAGTTCAAGATCAAACATTGCATTGCATCTCTGCTTGTTACCTGCACGTCTGTTGGTCGCCTGATGTAGTGGGCCATATATCCCCAGATATTGCAATTTGGAAACTTTGCTAGACATTGCTTTCTGCTACTTAAAATTGAAAATGGAGAAAAAAAATGTAAACAGTGTTCTTTTTTTTTGAATCAGCTATAGAACCCATAACTTGGATCAAGATACATTGGTGTACTTCATTCTAATATATATATATATATATATATTTTAAACAAAAATTTGTGTGTATGGTAGTGAAAGTGTTTTATGCTTGGTGTTCCCCTTGTTACGTCAATGACCTGCCTTTAGCGGTCTTGTGTGCAGATGACAAGATGTTGTTCAGTAGTTAGAGATACATGTATTCTTATCTCATTCCGAGTTGCATATTTGACGCAAATGATAGTAGGTTGATTATCGTATAGGATTGCATTTTGACGTGTGCCTTTTCTTATGGATTCTCTTCTTAAATCATTTTCATAATCAATACAGGTTGCATTCTCTCTCTATTCTCTCAAGTTGATTCTGTTGCATTCTTTGACAATGGTGTTAGGTGTAGGTAAGTAAAAAAAATCTGTTCTATAATGGCAAATTTATGAGACACTTTATCAATTCATTGTTCTTCAGTTTGATCTTCATGGAAATAAATGCAGCTCTGGTTTTTGCTTTTACGGCCTTCTTTGTTTACGAGCAATATGAATCAGAAATTGATGGATTAGTAAAGATTTTACTCAACAGAATAAAGGAAAAGAAGAGATTATTGATGAGGAATCTTCCTGCTCCAATGGCATTGTTTCTACAAAGCAAAGGGATGCACAGCGGGGAATAAGAAACTGCAACTTGTAGCAAAGATGAACAATTTGAAGCTTTTTCTCTAAAACTGCACATAGCTCATTTCGGCTTTTGCTAAAACATGTAGAGAAGGTGTCTTCCCCAAGGAAAGGAAAGAGATGGGGTATGTTGTTCATCACACAACTTTCTGCCTTAATTTTTCATTTTTGTTTTCTGTTGTAACTTTGATTACTAATTTCTGAAAGATTAGGTTTAGGTGGTAGATGCCAGATGCCAGATGCAGCTTAACACATTTGTAACAGAGTGGAGTACCTTACCCAAAATGTTGATGTATAATCAGAAATAGTCGCATTAGGATACGAGATTCTTATTTTGAAATTCTGCAATTTTTATGCTTTGCCTTGTGGTTTTTTTGTTAAGCTACTTGAAACAAACAAAGTGTAATCTTTAGTTCTTCCCTTCCCTCTCAGCAACTTGTATGATTCACTTTTTTGGAGTTTCGGATTCTTGGGAAGAGAAATGAAGTCCTTTTTTGGATTTTTTACGGGAAATTAGTAAAAGGAATGAAGCAAATATTTCTTGAATGAACTGATGGATGAGTTACTAGAATTTCATTTCTTTTTTTAATTAACGAAGCATTTAGAAATTGATCAAGTTGATGAAATCAATTCAATTCAAATTTAAAAAAAAAAAAACCCTGATTTTCTCTCTCATGGACATTACCCCGCTCAATGTTCTTGGCATGCTCAGCTAGCTAGTAAATGAGCAACCACTAGGAATATGTTTGGTTATGTTAAAAAGGAATTTTTATATATTTTAATTATAAAAATTTCAAAATACTTAAATAACATTCTAAAATTGTTTTTCTCAACATCTGAGGCTCAATCTCAAAGCATGACAAATTAGAAGTCCATGACGGCTAAATTACACTGGCCATCCCTCGAAGATGTCTAACTCTCTATTGTTGTTCTCAATCTTATTTGTTACTTTTGGCGTTTTTTAGATATTTGGTTTTGTTTGACCGTTGTCTTTTTCTCTATCAACCATCTAAAATTCTGAGGGAAAACTGACGGAGGTCACATCAACAACTAAAATAAGATAACAAATAATGTAATAAACTACATGGTATGGTTTGTCACGTTACTTTAAGAATTAATATAGTGTCACATCATTTTTTTTTTAAATCTTATCAATTCACTCTAATTTAATCATGTACCTCATATATAAAAGTTTTTACCATCTAAGCTATATTTATATATTATTTATAAAATTACTTTATTTATATTTTAATTATTAAAAATTATTAAAGTAATTTTATTTAATAATTAAATAAAATTTATTAATTTAATAATTTAATAAATAAATTTTATTTAATTTAATTAATGAATTTTATTTAATTAATAAAATTTCATTTTATTTAATAATAAATTTCGTTTAATTAATAATAATTTTAATTTAATTTAATTTAATTAATGTTACTTAATTTAATTAATAAATTTTATTTAATTATTGAACAATATTAATTTATTGATTACAATTTTTCAAAAACTAATAATTTTTTTGGCAGGCTTCAAAAACTAATATTTAAAATATAAATAAAACAACTTTATAAATAAGTTATAAATGTAGCTCAGATGATAATGGGAATGGCTTTGAGCTTTTATACATGAGGTACAGCACCAACATGTTTTTAGAATGAATTTACAAGATTTTTAAAGGATGATGACTCCTGGATTATAGATTGCCAATCACTCAGCAACTATATCTTGATATATTTAAAAAGAAAAATTATGAGCTCGTAAAATTGGATAACATTTCTATTTTATTTTTTTAATTCATCAATAATAACCATCAAATGCAATTGAATATCGGAAAATTATTCCATATGTAGTTATGTATCCTTTTCTTTAAAATGGCAAATATTATTAAAAGAAATACTAGCAATAAAACAAAAAAACAAAACCTATGAGATCGTTATCTTGAACCAGCAAATCCCCCACAGAATCTAACCTACGATAAAAAAAAATTGTTTGACAAAAAATCTAGACAAATAGGCCAACTATGATGGCTAACATGCAAAATAGCAACTTTAGCAATAGTATGAGCTCTCAACATAAAAAATCATCATCTCTGCCTAACCAAGGATCCTTCCAGATTTTAATTTGGCAACCATTTCCTACTCTCCACCAAATATACTTTTCAGCAAATCATTGGCATGCAAAATACTCTTCAAAATAAAAATGAGATTATAAAAAATATTTTGCTTTGAAGATCTTATCAGGGTGAGAATTTGGATCGGGAGATAATGCTGTAGGAATTCAAATATGAAAATAATCTCAAACGAATTTTAAATGATTAATATGAAATAAACCAACAGATGCTAAAAGTGCAGGGTAGCAGAAAAAGTGAGAGAATGATAGAAAAAAACACACATAATTCCTTTTGATAATATTAATTTATATACACAAATACATTCGTAAAAGAAACACAAATAATACAACTTAAAAGGCGACTACATTGCTGTCAATTATAGACAATCATACTCACAAGGAGTAATCATAAAATATAATTAAAAATCTCATACATGACTAGCTGTAAAGTAAAAGAAAAATTTTAATTTATCATCACTTCTCCTTAAAAATTTTCTTGAAAACTCTAAGTGCTGCTCTTAATATTTCAAATCTTGCCTTTGGTAATGCCTTTGTTATAATATCAGCTAGTTATTCTTCAGACTTGCAATAAATTAACTGAATTTCTCCATCCCTTTCTACTTGTCTGATTACATGCATCTTCACATTGATGTGCTTTGTTTGACCATGAAGTATAGGATTTTTGGCCATTGCAATAGCAGACTGATTATCCACCTTAATAACACTAGGATTAACTGGAGTTTGTTGAATATCATCAAAGACTTTCTTAAGCCAAATGGCTTGATTTGCAGTAGTAGCTGCTGCAACATATTTTGCTTCTGATGTAGATTGAGCTACCATATTCTGCTTTCTGGACATCCAAGAAAAAATAGCAGAGCCAACTGAAAATATATAACCACTAGTGCTCTTCATGTCATCTAAACAACCAGCCCAATCACTTTCTGAATACCCAATTAACTTCCTATTTTCTGCTTTAGTATACCAAATGCCAAAATCATGAGTTCCTTTGATATATCTTAGAACATGTTTTGCAGCTTCCAAGAGAATCTGTTTAGGATTTTGCATGTATCTATACAATACATTTGCTGCAAACATCAAGTTTGATTTGGATGTAGTTAAATACATAATACTACCAACCAAACTTCTATAATTGCTGGCATCAACTTCATTTTCTTTTTCTGCCTTAGATAGCTTCTCATTATGAATTAATGGACATGCTATTGGATTGCTCTTCTTCATCTTGAATCTTTTCAACATATCCAATGCATATTTTTTTTGAGATGCAAATATACAAGAGTTTGTTTGACTCACTTCCATACCCAAAAAGAAAGTCATTAATCCAAGATCAAACATCTCGAATGCAGCCTCTATATCCTTCTTGAATTCACCAATCAACACTGACTTGTTCCCTGTTACCAGCAAATCATCAACATAAATAGAGATGATCAAAGTTTGACCCCTTACCAATATCGTTGACAAACAAAGTAGCCTTATTTTCACTTTCTTGAAGCCACGATGAACTAAATGAACATCAATTTTGTTGTACCAGGCTCTTGGTGCCCATTTTAGCCCATAAAGAGCTTTATGTAGCAAATAAACTTTGTTTTCATCACCATTATGTACAAAACTTTCAGGTTGTTCAATTTATATCTCCTCCATAAGTTTACCATTTAAAAATGTAGATTTTACATCTAAATGATACACCTCCCACTTGAATTGAGCAGCCAATGTCAATAAGAGCCTAATTGTCTCATGTCTGGCCAAAGGAGCATAGGCGTCTCCATGATCAATTCCAACGAATTGAGAATATCCTTTCACTATTAATCTTGCCTTATGTTGTGAATTTAGGCATCTGGATTTAACTTGGTCCTATATACCCACTTCACACTTATTAAATTCCTATTTTTAGGTCTGTCCACCAATTACCAAGTTTCATTCTTTTCAATCATTTTAATTTCTTCCTTCATTGCTAACCTTCAAACTTCAAATTTTCCAGCATCATTATAAGTGTTTGGCTCCAACAGCAAACTGACATTGCTCATAAATCTCAGCCAATGACTTAGTCCTGAGAATTGGTGAATCTAATGGAGATTCATCTCATCATTTTCTACTATACCTTTCCCCTAATTCAAATGTGAATATTTATCCACAATAACATCTCTACTAGCTGAAATTTTTTTAATTTGCAAATTAATTGCCCTATAAACTTTTGAAATAGTTAAATAACCCAAAAAAATTCCTTGTTCTGCCTTATACTACAACTTGGACCTTTTCACTGCTGGCACATGAATACAACACAAGGAAACAGATGTTCTTATTGGTTTGACACTAGACCATGCTTCAACTGGTGTTTTTCCATTTACTGCCTTTGTTGGCAACCGATTCAATAAATACACTGAAGTATTAACAGCTTCAGCCTAAAACTAGAGTGGCAACTTCTTCTTAGACATCATATCTCTACCCATGTCAACCACTGTTCTGTTCTTCCTCTTAAAAATACCATTTTGTTGAGGAGAATAACTAACTGTGAGCTGATGTTCAATGCCCATTTAATCACAAAATCTACAAAAATCACTTGAAGTATACTCCTTTCCATTATCTGACCTTAGAAGCTTCAATACACATCCACTTTGCTTTTTAGCCATCATTTGAAATTTCTTAAACACTGAGAATAATTTCCCTTTGTTGCTCAAGAAGTAAACCCAAATCATTCTCAAGAAATCATCAATGAAAAGCATAAAATACTTGTTGTCATTCGAGGAATTTGTGTCCATTGGACTACACACATCCATGTGCACTAATTCCAGCCTCTCCTTAGCTCTTCATAAGGATTTTGCTAGAAATGACTTTCTCTGCATCTTGCCAAATTGGCATGATTTGCAAATTTCATTCACAGTTGAGATTTTTTGGCAAATCTCTAGTTAAACCTTTATGTTGCATACTCCTTATTACAGTAAGATTGAAATATCCATACGTTTTGTGCCATAGTATGGATTCATGATTTCCAACATAATTTACATGATCAACAACATTACTCAAATTCAAAGGAAAACTTCTATCCACCATACCTACTTTAGCTATTAAGCATTCATGAGAATCATAAATACTGCAAAATTTTCCCTTAAATGGCAAGGAAAAACCATTGTTGTATATGCATATTTATAGAGCCCTTTCCTTCAGCTTGAACCACTTTTTCGTCTCTAAGCTTTACCCTTGTCTTCACACTCATGTCTAAATTGCTGAATAAGCTTTCATCCATTACCATGTGATTGGTGTAGCCACTGTCAATAAACCAAATCAGTTCATTTATGCTGTGATTAAATTGTGATACCATGAACAACTTGTTGCATTCATTATCTTCTTGTCCATCAGTAAAATTATCTTGTTGTTGTGGTTGTTTCTGCTCACCCATCTTCTTTATTTTGCAATTCTTCTCAATGTGACCCCATTTATTGCAAAATATGCACTGAATAGGGGTCTTTCTCTTATATCTACAGTATTTTTCTTGGTGATTATCTCTATGGTGGAAATTGTATATTGGAAATTTTGATTTCTTTCCACCATCTGCTGAACCTCCAACTACTTTACTTTTTTTCAGCATCGTTATACTCTTGTTTGTTACTCCCTTTTGAAGATGACTTCCATTTTTATCTAGCTTGAGAGGCCCCTTCTGACACAACTTCATCCCTCATGCTACTCCTTTGCTCATGTGTCTGCAATTTGCTAATTAATTCAGCCATTGATAACATCTTTAAATCACATGATTCTTCAATTGCTGAGACTTTGGCTTCAAATTTAGTTGGAAGGCTAATAAGCATCTTCCACAACTTTAAGTCACTAAAATCTTCTCCCAACAATATAATCTTATTCACAACTTCAAGGAGCTTTGAAGAATACTCCTTGATAGTATCACCATCCTTCATTCTCAACATTACAAACTCACATTTAAGAGTTAACAACTTCATTGTCTTTACCCTCTTATTATCTTTGAACTCCTCCTTAAGCTTGTCCTAAGCTTCCTTAGAAGTTTTACATGCCATAATTCTAGTGAAGATTACATTTAAAAGGGCAATGCAAGTGAGAGCTTTGGGTTTCCTTGCAACATCCTCTTCATGCTTCTTAATTTAAGCCAATGTAAGATTGGCTCTAAGGGCTGCTGGTTTTTCATCATTTTTAACCACTTCCCATAAACTTTGAGCCTTCAAATAGGCCTTCATCATGATGGCCCAAATGTGATAATTCTCACCAGAAAATATTGGTGGTCCAGTACCATTTGTAGTAGCCATCTATTCACTCTAAATTTATTTAACTCTCAACTCTCTTGCTCTCAATTTATCAACATAAAACTCTCTTACTCAGGTCCCTTAAGAAGTATAATACTTTGATGCCATTGTAGGAACGCTATGCTCCTCCAATCTTGTCATCTAATGATAAGAGGTCATTGAAATTACCCATTATAACCCATGGCATAGAGAAAAACTTAGCTAGTTGTTTAACAGAATTCCATGACTCTTCTTGTCGCTACCTTTCTGAGAACCCATAAAATCCACTATTGAGAAAAATTATGGGTGCATTCGGTTAACCAAAATTGAACCGAACCAAAATATGATATAATCAAAATTTTTAAAATTTTATAAATGATAACTGAACCGAACTGAATATTTTAAAAACTAAATTGTAACATAACCTAAATATTTCGATTAACCAATTTTTTCCTTAATATATAATAATAAAACTTTTCAAGTCAATCAATTAATAAATTTTTAAAATAAGTAAATTTATACTAGTTATTTGGTAATATTATTAGAAGTTATAGTTAAGTCAACATTAAATATATTAATATTTAATATTAACAAATATCATTACATAAACAAAAATAGTCTAAAATATAGTTTCAATGGATAATAATTTTAAAATAATCAATGAGTTTATAATTTTAGTTAAATTATAAAAATTTTTAATTTTATACAACAAATGATTCAAAATATCAAATAAAATAAAAAAAAGTTTCATTTTTAAGTTAAGAAATTAAATGTTATATTAATTAAATTATAAAGTTTTTATTTATATAATAAACTATAATATTTGAATACAACATGAAAAATACAATAAATTCATATATATATATATAACTAAAAAATAATTCGGTTATTATTATAGAACTAACCGAACCGATAACTAAACATTGAAAATTTTATATTTTAATAATCGAATCGAACCGAACCGAAAATCGATTATCTCTCTACCGAAATAATTAAATTTTCACGGGTTGGTTTGATTATTCAGTTTTAACCGAATAATGCACACCTATAAAGAAAATCCATCATTTATGGCTATATCAATATGATTTTAATTTTTGAAAACAACTCAAAATAGAGCGAAGGTCACTCTCCTTCCACAGGACAACAAGACCACAACTCCTTCCCAATCTGTCAACCATAAAACCCTCGAATCCCAATTCTTTTAATACAAGCATCATGAATAAGTGTCTCCATAAGAAATAAAATATTTGGCTTATTAAAAAGGACAAGATCCTTCAATGCACGAACTGACCGAGGGTTGTCAAATCCTCAACAATTCCAATGTATGAGAATCATGGCTTCCAACTAGTCCATTGAGCCAACCAATCTTAAATGTTTTGAGGGAGAAAGTTGTATAGCATTAGATAAGTTGGTATTGTTGTAGAAATTAGATTAATTTTTCACCAATAATATGAATAGTGTGTGAACAATTACAAACTACGCCTAAAATAGCTATTAAATAATTAATAAAAAAATATCAAAATTTTAATAAGGTTCGATCAATTTTGCCTACATTCTTGGATACTATTAAAATAATATTACTAATTTAAAAAAAAAATACAAAAGAGAGAGAACGAAAAAATATTAAAGCCTCAAAATTAAGAGGGCTTAATATTTTGGATGATTTAGCTAATGAGAATGAGTCTCCTTTTATAGGCTAAAATCCATACATTAAATTTCACATTTCTCGATGTGGGATTAAAACAAATAGCCAAAAAACTAATAGGTATTTCCTGACTCTGCTTGCTAACTTCTTTCTCCATGTTAAGCCTTTTCTTTGATTCATCAATGTACATGACCGTATCTTCTTATTCATACAACTCGACCTAGATATACCTATATTTTCTTTAGGATATCCATCACATTTTGACCCATTATTATTTGACAAAATATACACATCAACATTGATTCCCTTTGTTACATCCTTGCCCTTATTTCTACCACTGCAACACCATTCAGATTGTGAAGCCATTAAGTTGAATTTTGTCTCCGACTAGCATCCTCTGAACGTAACAAAGTTCCTCACCTTTTGTTCTTCTCCACTTCCAAATTCTAGAATGGGACTTCACAATTTACTTCTTGATGGCCTAATATACCACACACAAGGCAAAAGAATGGGAGCTTTTCATACTTAAAATTGACCATAGTGGTGCTACCATCTTTCTTTTTTTTTTTCCTTATAATTTTTCCATGCTTTAGAGGGAGACGCACGTCCAACCTTACCCTAATCTTCAAGAACCTTCTTGGGTTTATAACTTTATAGTCTATATCATATTTAATAAACGTACATATGAAATTGCTAAACAGAGTTGCTAATTGCTCTATCATATAATCAAAAGGCAAATCGTGGACTTGGACCTAGAACTCTATATAATAAAATTTTAAACATAGCGGATCTACATGTTCACTGATAGGGCAAAGAAATATAAGATGATTACTAAACAACCATGGTGCACTGGTTAGGACCCTTCTCAAATTCTTTTCATGGAAACATTGGGAGATAAATATGCGAATATCAATTTCTTTTATGTATAAACTTCTGCTTGGTCTCTAAACATTCGATATCATATCCTGAAGGCCCCAGAATTAACTCCAAAAGCAGTTAGGAGTTTACCCACAAGCTAGAGTTTATACACCAATTCAGGCTCATCTATTTTTTTTTTATCTGCAACAATGACATTTAGTTCTTCGTCAATCGGATTAATATTTACAAACTCTAATTATATATAAGAAAACTAAGACGAAAACCATAAAAACCCTAGAGGCATGCACTAAACAAGGGGGAAAACTTGATCTCGATAAGATAAATTTTTCTTTAGTCCCCCAGTAGCATATAGACTTTTTAATCGATCTTGCTTTCTTCAATTAAAAGAAATTTTAGTATCTCGTTTTGGAGTGTTAGCATGTACTATGATTTTTATTGTTTCTATTTTATAATTATAATAACTAATTTCCGACGTAAAAAGATATTTGAGTCAATTAATATTTAATCTTGTCATCTCTTGTCATCCATCCAAATAATATAAGACAATGTAACATTTACTTAATTTTATCTTACCTGCCTTCTAAATACCGGAGGAATAGGAAACTAGTCTATGGTTCATTTAATGGATAAGCACCGAGTCTGGTAAACTCCCACATTCCAAGCTT
The DNA here is from genome assembly GCA_947685225.1 of Garcia nutans. Classification (NCBI taxonomy): domain Eukaryota; kingdom Viridiplantae; phylum Streptophyta; class Magnoliopsida; order Malpighiales; family Euphorbiaceae; genus Garcia; species Garcia nutans. The sequence continues at coordinate 7,513,896 of CANTUV010000055.1, forward strand.
GAGTTTCTAAATTATGTTGGAGTACCAAAGTCAACCTTTCCAAAATTGCTTGGAGTGATATCTAATCCCATGTTATGATATCCTAAAAAGCATTCTTGTTTCTGATGAGAAATTAGTTAAGAAAACTCGAAACTATTACAATGCATACATTGATGAATACTTTTATATCAATTTATCAGTTGTACTAGGTCTTAGAGTTTGTCAAATTTCCTTCTTTCTTGCGCTAATCCCCCACCCAAGTGTGTTGTGCCTAAAATGTGCAAAGTTTGCTTAATGGATAAAGATTAAAGATGGTTATGGAAATGAGATTGACCCTTCAAAGCTTGGATTTATTGGCAATCAGTGTTTTTCTTCGATTAACACTCAAAACATAAGAACACAAGATGAAGGTTATAGTAGGTATGGTTTTGTTCGAGTTCTTGTTGTTCTTAATTTAGGTTTGAAGGCAAGGATTATGAAGTCCCATTCTTTCCTACTACTGAACCCAGAAATTGTATAGATTGCTTTATAGTGGGTTACTGATAGAGAAAATTTAGAGCTAGGGTTCAAGGCCTGCTAATAATTTCCTTAAGACTGCGCTGCTTTTTGATGATAATATAGTCAGTGAGTATTGAGATAGCCATTAAGCATTCTTATCCAGGATGTGGAAAATCTTACTGCTCCCAATTTATTGGTCTTGAAAGAAATTAAAATGCCACAATCCTAATGAAGCAGGTGAGAATTCTTCAGTGGCAATTCTACGAGTCGCCTGTTAGAATATATGCTGGCGACCCTTTTTACATTTTTCAAGGACTTTTGCCAAAGCTATGGTCAAGATGAGCGACATTAGGCCCCTCACAGAAAGCCAAGGAGAGGCTAGAAAAAATTGCAGAAAAGTCAATTGAAAAATCTTCAAAACCTGCATAATCAAAGATCAACAGTACGAAAATCATCAATAAAAATTATATTAGGTATCTACATCTAGTAGAGAATCTTTTACTCGGGAAATCTACTGCCATGGATATGGGAATCAAAACTTTGAAGAATTTATTCTCCAAAATCATATCATTTCTGTTGTCTCAAGAAATGAATGCTCTCTTTTACACTCAAACGATGTATCATTTCTCCCTGTACATTAGCTGCAACAGAGAGTATCAACTAATTATATTATATGATCAGTCAAGCAGTTATTACATGAGAATATTTCAACTAGACCATTCTCAATCTCATCTATACACAGAGAATTTCAGGGTTAGGTGCTGTGTTCGCTTAACCTGCGTTGCGTACTTCATTTACATTCAGTCAGTCCAACTCATCAACTGAAGCAACTTCCTCCTCTGGTAGTTCAAAAGCATCAATTTCTGCAAAATAAGCTCTTTGTTGCTCAATATAGTTCTGTGCAAGGGGATCAACAGCTACATCTTCCTTTGGAGTAGTTACAAGTTGCTTCTGCAATAACATAATGGAAAAGTTGGAAATTCATCAAAACAACTGTTAATATGGTTAGATACAGAGCAGGAAGTTAGTTTAAACAGAGAATATTATCGCCTGAAATGTGTGATGTAAGTATGTAACAGGACAATAAGATCTAAAAACAATATCTAATTCCAGTTGTTAGTAACTGTTTCCCCAGTTTCAGGAGAAACAAATTGATTCCATTTGATGAGAAGCCATTTTGCAAACTAGAAATTGATACAAAAGCTCAGCACCTAAGAGGGATGAGACCTGGTTAAACCCAGAAAAAGAAAAGAAATATGATAGTCCCAATTCTACTTGCAGTTATGCAAGAGTGAAGTAACACTGATTCCTAGAGTATAGTCAAATTTCAGGTGAAATCAACAGAAGCAAGCAGTAATTACCAAAAAGATATTAGATAATGCTCTTCACATGTCCTTGTAAGCACAAAAATTGCATTGGTGAGCATAACCAGTATACGTAAGATATTCTTCTAATGAAATTCTCAAGCTAAAATTAATAATGATTTGATTCATAATGGGGAAAATAATGCTTGAAGTCAATGATAAAATGAGAAGATACACTGATATAAATGGTTTGACAGCAGTGACCTTTTTGTGAGGTATTGTACAGGATTTGGATATAGTGGAAATGCTACCTTCCTTCATGTGATCCCTGTATTGAAGGTAAGACATAAAAATATTTCATCGATCTTGAAATCTCAAGAGACAATAAAAGAAAAGACACAAGTACGAAGCAATAATATTTTAGGTTGTCAAATTAAATGGTGCTGTTCTACAATATATTACAAGGGAAAGTTGTCAAGTTAAACAGCCAATTCTATTCCAATTAAACAATTTTCAGATGATTAGAAGCCATAACATTATTTTCAAGGTATAATATATGGGTACTGTGACAACTAGATATGAAGTCAGGGAGCTCATGATCAATACTTCCAATTTCATATCAAAATTACATAAATCTCAAAAAAATTCATCATAGCATTAATTGCCAATTACACTGTCAAACGGAGGAGAAAAAACAAAAAAAGAAAAAGACAAAACAGAAAGCAAAATTTACCCAGCAGCTTGAGTCTTTATAGCAGGAAAGCAACTCATAGGCACAGTATCTGCCTTCCTTTTACTCCTTCTCCGACTGTAAACTGAAGAGGGCTCGTAAAATTCAGCACTAGCACCTAATCTCATCTCGCAAAATATATATATATATATATATATATATTCATTAGTTACAGCACAAATCTAGAGAACGAGGCAATGTGAATGATAACATTACAAACTACATGAGAAACCAACGATCTAAAACCTGATATAGCAACATTTCGAATCTAAAATAACACAATGTCAATATTGAAAATAGTATAAATAAAAAAGAAACGATCTGCAGATTTATAAACTAGGGTGGCTCAAACATTTAATGGCAATGTAAAAAAATCATTATCCATACTTAATATCTAATTAACTAAAAAGTACACACCACAGATACATTCAGAGAAGAGAATTCTGCTCCACTGGGAAAGCCCCGAAAACAAGTATTATAGCAAAATTATTGAAAACCTGAGCATGCATTACTTCAACTAAAAACCCACAAATCCCAATTCAAAATCCACAAATTAAACTCCAGCAAAATTAACTTCAATAGAAGCAAATTTTGCTTTATTGTAGAGCTCCAAAATATATATGGCCAAAACTATTGACAAACTAAACAAGTTAAAAATTCACAAATCCCAATTCAAAACCCCACAAATTAAATATGAGACATCAAAATTAACATTACCTTGAAGGGGAGAGGGTTTTGTGGCCTGAGAAGGCGTGGAAACAGAGGGAACAAGAATAGCACTAGAGCTTGATGGGCTGTGGTCATTTTCAACATCTTCTATGACGCCGCAAGATCCAGTGGTTTTGTCAGCTTGAATATACCTAGGTTTGGTACCAATGGTGGTAATATCAGCGTTTGAGACTAGAAATTTACTGGGTTTGATAATAGAAGAAGAATATTTCGTTGAATTTGATGAAGATTGAGAAGGGTTCAAAGAATCAATGGTGTTGGTGCAATCTGAGAGAGGATTTTTAGTAATTCTTGTTCTTCTGCTACCTGCAGCTTCTTCTTCCAGTCTTTTTCTTCCCACTTTCTGAATTTGGTTCTTCATTTCAGTAGAGAATATGCCTTTTTGTTTGCTAATACAGGATAGAGTGTGTGCGTTAAGGAAGACAAATTTTTGAATTGGCGGGAAATTCTGTGTTCTTGTGCTCTACGAGTCTGGACTCTCTCTGAGTCTCTCTAGATATTTCTTCTCCTCACGAGTCACGAGTCATGCACATCCCCCAAAGACGTAAATAAAAGTACTCGTATTAATTATTATTATTATTATTATATCAACATCGATTTTTTAATTATTTCAAATCAAAATTTTTAGATATTAATTTAATATATTTTATACATTTGATGACCAATTGTTCTACCAGAATTTAGTATCCATGCCATTATAGACATCTATAGCCTCACTTTTTTTAATTAAAACAAGGCCATGCAAAATTACTTTCCATGTTGATGATGCAGAAGCCCTCCTTCCTTAAGTAACAAGCAACTAGAAGAGTATTTATTCAATAAATATTTAGCCCACAATGTCGATGGCTCATGCATCAAACGCCATCCAAGCTTTCCCACAAGAGCTAAATTCCTTCTTCTTAAGTTGCTAACTCCCAATCCCCCTTTAGCTCTCGGCCTTTGCATCACTTCCCATTTGACTAAATGCGTCTTGTGTTCACCCTCAACTCCATGCCAAATAAAATCCCGACAAATTCGTTCCATTTCATCAATAAGAGCCACTGGAAGAATACAAAGATGCATGGGATAAATAGGAATTGCATTCAGAACAGACTTTGTAAGAGTGACCCTTCCCGCTCTTGACAAATTGTTAGCTCGCCATCCAGACAATCTAGAACGCATCTTGTCCAAAATGAAACTATAAGTGTTGCGGTTAGTCCTCTGATGAAAAGTAGGAATACCCAAGTACTTCCCCAAATCCTGAACTAAAGGTATACCGGCCATAGAGGATAGCTGTACAGCTACTCGTAAATCTGTATTGGGAGACACATAAAGAGAAGATTTTTGAAGACTAACCTTCTGCCCAGAGGCCCTACAAAATAAATCAAGGATATCCAAAATAATCCTGAGTTGAGGTATTGAAGCTTCCGCAAAAAGCACCATATCGTCTGCAAACATCAAGTGAGAAATGTGAGGACCTCTCCGATTGAACGGAAGCGGTCTCCAATCCCCTGCATCCACAGAATTTCTGATGAGATACATAGGACAAACAAATACGGAGAAATGCCATCGCCCTGTCGAAGACCCCTAGTAGGTTTAAAAGATTGTAACTTTCCACCATTCCATAAAATGGACATCGATGAAGAATTGACACATTTCATGATATTCTGAATCCACATATCCGGGAAGTTAGCCACTTGCAGTGTCCACTGGATAAAATTCCAATCAAGTCGATCATAGGCCTTCTCCAAATCAATTTTAATAGCCATATATCCCGTCCTCCCTTTCATCTTAGACATCGTATGAATGGCTTCCTGATATATAATGATGTTATCAGTAATCTGTCTACCAGGAATAAATCCACTCTGCTCAGGACCCACCAGAAATTTCAGACTATTTTTCAGGCGGTTGACCATAGTCTTGCTAATCAACTTATACAACACGTTACAAAGACTGATCGGTCTAAACTGTGAAGGAAGCTCCGGATTTTCTATTTTAGGTATAAGAACCAGAGAAGTAGCATTAAGCTTTGGAGGAATCGGTGCTCCTCTTAAAATAGAAAGCACAAAATTAGAAATGTCATCCCCCATAATTCCCCACATCTTCTGATAAAATGCCGCTTGAAACCCATCAGGACTTGAAGCTTTGGAAGGAGCCATACCGTTTAAAGCAAAAAGAATCTCTTCCCTGTTAAACGGTTTGTTAAGGTCACATAACAAGTCTTCTGACAGAGACGGACTAATGGAGAGTATTCAGTAAGCTCAGGTTATGATTTATTAAACAATTTTCCTGAGTCGGCGCATCTAATTTGGAAGTCCATTTGGCGATTGAAAGTTCCAGAAAGAATTTGCATGTTTATTTGGGAAGCGGCTCACAAGAAAATCATGTGTAACTCAGAAAGGAAGAGACCACATTTTATTACAAATGATGTCTGTTATTTATGCCATATGCAAGCTGAGGATATCATGCATGTTTTTCGCGACTGTAGTCATGCTAAACAAGTGTGGGATTTGCTAAAAGTCCAGGATTTTCATCCACTGTTTTACACTGTGTCTGAGGTCCAAGATTGGCTTCTTATTAATCTCAAGCTTATTGATAAGCAAATTGGAGGAGTTGATTGGGATACAATTTTTGCATATGCTCTTTGGTTCATTTGGAAGGATCGTAACTCATTTGTATTTCAATCCTTGAATCAAACTTCGACTAGCCTTAAAGAGGCAGTGATGTTGCAGGCAAAGCAGACGCAGAATGCATGGCAGAATAGTCGTGTTCAGACTATTGGTACTACTCCAGTTTTATCCTTCATTGTTTGGGCCCCGAATATTAAAGATGGAGTAGTGGCAAACTCGGATGGGAGTGTGAATGGCAATCCGGATAAGGCTGGGTGTGGAGGAGTTTTCAGGAGTGTTTCTGGTCGATGGTTGGGTGGTTTTCAGCAGAGCTTGGGAGTTTGTGATGCTTTAGAGGCGGAATTATGGGGAATATTGCTTGTTCTTGAGTTGGGATGGCAACATGGGTGGAGGAACATGGAGTTGCAAACAGATTCAGCTACGGCAGTGAAATTACTTACATCAGATGATCGTTTGCCTTTCCGATTGAAGAATTTAGTGGCACGGTGCAGGAGCTGGATTGCTCGTGATTGGAGAGTTATTATCCGGAAAATTTACAGGGAAGCGAACTCAGTTGCGGATGTTATGGCGAAGGAAGCGGTGTCGATATCTCCTGGGATCAAATGGTTTGATGTACCGCATGTGGCTATTAGTCACCTCTTGTTTGCTGATACTTGTGGTATCATGAGATCAATAAGAATTTAAATGGGTTAAAACCCTCATCTGTTAAAAAAAAATAAAAATTAATTATTTGTAATTAAAATTGAAAAAATTGTAGAATTAAAAGTTATTAATTATACAGATATTTTATATTTTTAATTATTACTATTATATTATTAATGTTAATTAAGTCAATAAAAATAAAATTTTTATTTGGATTGATTTCTTAATATTCTTCAAAACAAGTATAGAAATCTTAAGAAAATTATATACTTTATTATTCCAATTTTTTATTTGATTCGGATTACTAAGAAGAAAAATTATGTGTTAATTTAATTATTTTTTACTGTGATCAATTTTCTTTTAAAAGTTGATACTCACTAAACTTCGAGCTGGTAAGCTACTTATTAGCTCAAAGTGGGTTTATAAAATTAAGTTGAAACACGATGGAAGTGTGGAAAGGTTCAAAGCAAGATTGATAGTAAAAGAGTATAATCAAGTTGAAGGAGTTGATTCACTGATTGTTATTCCCCCGTAGCTAAGAATGTTACTGTTAAGCTTTTTCTTGCTTTAGCAGCTTCCAAATTTTGGCATTTGTTCCAATTAGATATAAACAATGCTTTTTTGCATGGTTTTCTGGATAAAGATATATGCATGAAGCTTCCAGAAAGGTATTTGAAGGCACAACCAGATCAAGTGTGTAAGCTTACTAAATCTCTCTATGGACTTAAGCAAGCTTCAAGACAATGGAATTCTAAGTTTACTTCTCATCTTCAGTCTCTGGGCTTCGTTCAATCTCAGGCGGACAACTATTTATTTACTTATGCTCATAATGGTGATTATATGGCTCTCATTGTCTATGTAGATGATGTCCTTTTGACTGGAACTTCAAAAGAGCTTATTCAACAGGTCAAAAGTTCTCTGCACTCTGCCTTTACCGTTAAAGATCTTGGCTTGGAAAAGTATTTTTTTTGGGTTTTGAGATCGCAAAATATACTGCAGGCATTTATATTAGTCAAAGGAAGTATATCCTTAACTTATTAAGGGATAAAAGCTTGTTGGGTGCTAAATCAGCCACTACTCCTATGCCTCAAGGTGTTGTTCTAACTGTTAATACAGGACAATGACTTGGAGATCCTAAATCTTACAGGCAATTAATTAGTGGGCAGACTCCTTTATCTCAATTTTACAAGGTCTAATATTATTCATTCAGTCCATTTGTTAAGCCAGTTTGTTCAGGCTCCTCAAGATTCTCATTGGACTGTTGCAACACATGTTCTCAAATACCTTAAAGGTAATCTTTGCATGTGTATAGCAATGTTGATTGGGCATCGTGCAAAGATTCAAGAAGATCAGTTAGTAGCTACTGTGTTTTCGTTGGTAAATATTTGATTTCCTGGAAAGCCAAGAAGCAGCCTATAGTTTTAAGGTCTTCTAGTGAAGCTGAATACAGAAGCTGAGCTTCTGCTTGTTGTGAAGCTCAATGGATCAGTTACTTGTTACAAGATTTCATACTGCCATTCCACTTCCAATTAAACTTTATTGTGATAATCTTGCAGCCATTTTTCTCACCCAAAATTTAGTCTTCCATGAGCGTACTAAGCATGTGGAGCTGGATTGTCATCTAGCTCGAGAGAAATTCAAGGTTGGCTTTATACGTCCTCAACATGTTCCAACACATTTTCAATTGGCTGATCTGTTAACAAAAGTCCTTCCTGCTCCAGCATTTCAAAGGTTTGTTTCCAAGTTGGGCTTGCTTCATTTTGCACAAGCTCCAACTTGAGGAGGGGATGTAGAAATATCTAGTTATTTATCTAGCTTAGCTGTCTGTTAGTTAGAGTTGACTTTGTAAGGTAGTTTGTTATGCAATTTGTATATAAAAACACCTCACGTGTGTACCTTGCAATTCATTAAATCAATTACAGATTGTTTCATGCCCTTTTCTTCTTCTTTTAGCTGCTGTCATACATCAATTACAGATTGTTTCATGCCCTTTTCTTCTTCTTTTAGCTGCTGTCATACTTTCAACAGCACCTTTGGTGAGATGCTGCGTTTAAATTGGCCGGTGGAGGTAATGCATATTTATTATGAAGCAAATAGGGCAGCAGACTGGTTTGTTAATTATGCTACTTTGTTTCAACTAGGTTTTCATAGAATTCAAGAGGTCCCAAAAGGCATCCACACTTGAATTGAGCATGATGTTGTCGGGGCTGGGTATAGTAAGATGACAATTGATTCTGGTTGAACTAATTGCAGTGTGATTCCTCTCATTTTAATAATAATAATAATATATATATATATACTGGTTGAACTAATTGCAGTGTGATTCCTCTCATTTTAATAACAATAATAATATACATACATATATATATATATATATATATTTCGAACTCTTGCTATTTAAAGAAAAAAAAACTCTCTTGCGATTGTGATGATATCTTGGCATGGATATCTTAGGATACCTCTCCCCTTCTTCTAATGCTGATCAACGAATTACTAGTTTTAGATGATGATATATACAATAAAGACAGCAATCAATCAACTATATCAGCTATCACCAAATGAAAGGAAACACTCATCTGAGCCATAATTTATGATATATATATCTATGAAACCATCTCTCACACAATCAAGTTGAGGATGATCATGGTAACAGTGACTTATTTAAATATTTTTCCAGATCGAATGCTACAAAATTTAGAAAAAGTCTTTATTGTGGAAATCTACAAGAAAAATAAACCCATCATTCCCATAAAACCCATAACAGTAAAAGCACAGCCAACCTCATTCATGATGCGAGCTGCACGTGGCCTTTTACGCTGAATCCAAACCCCACCTAAAGAAGCAAGAAATCCAACAGCATTGCTAAATGCAGATAAATATAGCAAGGCTGGAACTTCAACTCTTGGCGTTGACTGTAACCCTTGTTTTTGCACTGCTAAGAGTGAGCCTGCCAGTTGGGCAGTTACATTAACAAGAACTCTGCTTGTTTTGGACTTATAATCAGGTTTAAGCTTGGTTTCTCCAATTTCGAGATCGAAACAATTACCATGAGAACTGTGGCTAATGCTTTGTTGATTAGTTTCCTCCACTTCATCATAGTCAATTCGAATCAACACATGCTTAACCCTTAAGCTAGAAGACCCTCTCTCTCCAGACATATTTTCACTTTCTTGAATCTGATCTTGGCTTACATGAATATTTTGAATCTGATTTTGTTCAGCCTCATGATCTTGAACCTGATGATCTTGGAGTTCATGGAAATGGTCCGCTTGGCCCTCAGATTTTAGATGTCCATTTCCATTTCCGTTCAAATCTTGAACCGTATCTTTTTGCTTAAGACCAAGTTCCATTTTTTTTATTTTGGGAAGATGAAACTGATGAACTAGTTGCCATTGATGGTGATTTTAGTTATAACTATTTAGTCCTTTATATACAGCTAACCAAGCATTTCCTCGATGAAAATTCCCAAAAAAATCTGAGAAATTAACACATAAATTACCCAAGGGAAAAAAACGAACCCATTTGCTTTATCCCTTACGCGGTATGCACGCGTATATGGGACGATGTTCTGTTATCATTGTTTACATAATTGTTAAGCATGCTATTTTCCTTCATTTCTCATTCCTTTTTTTTTCTTTCCTGAAAATTTCCAAGATATAACCTGATCAAGAACAAGAAATTATGGAGGAAACTGAGTAAAGTTTTTCAATTAAAGTGCTTGGCGATTTCCGGATTAAGAACAGGAAATTATGGAGGAAAGATGAGTAAAGAATCCAAGCAAAGTGCATTTGGAACTTCCTCATCAAGATTAAGTAATTTACACGCAAATGGATATTAAAGATTTCAAGTAATCTTCTTGGCAACTTTACAAACATTTATTTTTCTTGTCAAGATATAATTATTCTTCTTGTAACTCCTTAATGTGCTTATATAAATACACATTACATGTCATTTGTAGCAGATGGATGGATGATACATACAAGAGAAAACAAATGGAGATAACAGCTGAATATCAAGATCTGTCTCTCGAAATACAAGACAGAGTAATGCAATCTATAGTCCTTGTTTGCTCAGTAACTGCTGCCGGTCTATTGCAGTTTCCATTGGATTACATCAATGGAAGAACAATTCCAAGCATAACAATCTTCACCAGATTCCCTTCAACTTTTCGTGTCTTTATTATATTAATTGTGTTTGCATTTGTTATGGCTTTCAGTGGTTTGTCCATTGGTAATCAGAGGCCTAAGACAGTAAGAGTTTGTGTTTATTCTTCATCAGTTTCGTTGGTGCTTGCCTTGCTAATACTCGCTTATGCTGCTGCTTCTCTGTTATTAATGTCAGATAATTTTCCAGAGAAGCTCAGAGCTGAGCCTAATAATAAGATGAAACCCATCCTTCACTATATAATTATTCTGTTGTATTTATTGTTGGTTAAGATATACAGAATCAATGTTAGTACTCAATAATTCTTGATATAAGTATGTCAATCATGTAATAAAATTGATTGCAGAACTTGAATTTGGGACTAGAATGTATTTTTTGAAATAGAATTGTATTTTTATTTATTCCAATTTCAATTTGATATTTTTATAATGTTTTATTTTCATATTTGAACAACTTAAAATATATCTTAAAACGATATGTTTTTAAGCATAATTTTTTACTAAACCATTAAATTTTATTCAATTGATATAAAGTAAAATTTGTAATGGATTCTCATATTTCAAATATTAAAACAAACTAAAATTTAATAAAAAAAAGGCAGCAGTCTAAAAGTGAGTGATTCAAAAACAGAATGCCCAGGCCCAACATTGGCATTGATGAGGAAAGAAGAGTGGATGCAAAAAATAAAAGCCAATTAAAACACCCCCTCTCTCCCCTCTTTTTTTTTTTTTTACCATGGAGTGTGTAAATTAGTCGGAAACTGTTATAACTTACTCAAATATTTCGAGTTTAATTTTTTATATATGCAGGTGCGTTAAAAATAAATAATGAGAAATTTATCATTCTTATGATCCTATTCGACTCAATTTTAAAAAAATAATTTTAAAAAAATATTCTTTCACGCTAGAAATAAAGTGTATCTTACCCTAAATGGTGCGATGGTTAGATGTTTTGAATTCCTGAGAATAAAATATTTTTATAATTCGAGAGAGAGTATTTTATTCTCTGTTCAGTGTGAATCTATATTAATCTATAATTTTTAAGTTATAAGATATTGAATAACTATGTAAAAAAAATAATAATAAAGTGTACTTTACGAGCATGCGTTTGGCAATCGAGAAAAAGCCAAGTTTGTGTCCTGTCCACGCAAGAGCAGAACTTGTAATCAAGAGAGAAGAGAGCAATGTAATCTCTAAAGTTAACAATAATTGAATTGAATTCGAGTATATAGTGATGATAGCCAACTTAAAAGAAAAATTATAAAAAAGTTAGTGCATGAAACAAAAAATACTAATTTTAAAAAATCATGAATTAAAATGTTAATTTGTAAAATTTCAGAACTGTCATAATAATTTATCAAACGAATAAAAATTAAGGGTGCTTGCTGTTTAGTTAATCCAACTATAAGAAATCCAACCATCAGTTTTGATTTAAAAAAATTGTAAATCAAAATTGAATTATAAATAAATAAATAATCCATTATTATTAATTGTTAAAATGGATAATTGACTAATATTTTTAGTTGTTAACTATTGAAATAAAAAAATCAAATATAATTTATTATAACAATGAAATCTTCGTAAAAGCTCATAAACAAAATACTGTATATATATTTTAAAGTCAAATACAATACATTAAAATAATAATCATTAACAAAAACACACAATCAAAAGACATAAATATTTTAAAGTCCAAGCGTAAATCAATCAAAACAATAAATATAAAAGCAAAACAGAATGTTGATGAGACCTTCACGCTCGACTGTACTTCAGCTTGAAACATCAATTTTACAGAGCCCATCATTCCATAGAAATAGGCTGACAAAAACTTACTTCCATTTATAAGATTGAGCTGCTTATGATGGCACCCAAAATAAGTGAACGACTACCCAGGACATTAATTTAACTAAAACCAACTAAAAATATTGAGAGGTACCCCTTAGAAGGAACCACTAAAGGGAGAACTTTCACAAAAAAAACAGACTGCATGTAGTCAGATTGATGCACTTTGAGGTCCAGGACCGCCCTTAATCCTGACCTTTTTTTTCCATGGCAATGGACGAGCCATCATTGGAATGAGTATTTGAATGTTTCCTTTCAAGGGTTCCCCATCAACTGTCTACTTTCTAGCTTTAGCCTTCCACTTCCTATTCATTCTCAGTGGTTAGGTGATACCTTCCACCTTAGTACCATGGTCTTCTTGGGGAGACTTTGTTGGTGATTGTACAGCAAGGTCTATAGGCTTTGGATCAACTTAATCAATTTTTTTTTTTGTTTGATTTACTAGCTCGGGTTATGTGGTGGGGTTAGCAAGCTATCTCAATTGAGTTTATTCATCGCTTATTGCTACTTATAATAGTGAGATAGATACTATTTAACTTCGGTTGTGGCAAATTCCAAATGTTATGAGACTTCCAACTTATTAAATTTTTTTACTGTTGATGAAAAAATTGATTATAAATGATCATAATATTAGTACTTTTAATGCCTCAATTAATAATTATATCTTACAATTTATAATATAATACACATAATTTTAGGCCCCCCCTCCTCATCATTGCTGGGTCCGCCTGATCAACAAAATTAGTAGTTTTAGATTATGACATCTACAATAAAAACAGCAATTAATCAACTATTTTAGCTACTACCAATTAATTATTAGCAATAAATTTTAATAATCAATATTAGCAATTAGATTAAAATGCGTACAGTGGTACGTGTTGATAAACACTTCTCCACTTTTATGAAATTGAAAGGAAACACTTATCTGGGCCATAATATATGACATACATATGAAACCATCTCTCAGATAAAGCGAGGATGATCATCGTGAGTCAATGACTCATCTAAATATTTGACTCATCGTGAGTCAATTCTACAAAATTTAGAAAAAGTTTTATTGTGGAAATCTACAAGAAAAATAAACCCATCGTTCCCATAAAACCCATAACAGTAAAAGCACAGCCAACCTCATTCATGATGCGAGCTGCACGTGGCCTTTTACGCTGAATCCAAACCCCACCTAAAGAAGCAAGAAATCCAGTAGCATTACTAAGTGCAGATGTATATAGCAAGGCCAGAACTTCAGCCCTTGGGTTTTTTTGCACTGCTAAGAGTGAGCCTGCCAGTTGAGCAGTTACATTAATAAGAACTGTGCTGGTTTTGGACTTGTAAGGTTTAAGCTTTCTTTCTCCACTTTCGAGATTAAGACACTTACCATAAGAACTGTTGTCGATGCTTTGTTGATTAGTTTCCTCCACTTCATCATATTTAAGTTGAATCAACACATGCTTAACCCTTAAGCATGAAGATCCTCTATCTCTAGACATATTTTCAGTTTTTCCAATTTGATCTTGGTTTACATGAACATTTTGAATCTGATTTTGGTTAACCTCATGATCCTGAACCTGATGATCTTGGAGTTCATTGAAATGGTTCCCATTTCCATGAATTCCATTTCCATTCAAATCTTGAACCATATCTTTTTTCTTAAGATAACCAAGTTCCATTTTTTTTTTAAATTTTGGGAAGATATTGAAATTGATGGACTAGCTAGTTGCCGTTGATGGCGATTTTATTCCTCTGATGAAAATTCTCAACAAAATCTGAGAAATTAACACATAAATTACCTAAGGGAAAAAATGAACCCATTTGCTTTATCCCTTACGTGGTATGCACGCGTATATGGGAAGATGTTCTGTTATCATTGTTTACTTAAGCATGTTATTTTCCTTCATTTCTCATTCCTTTTTTTTCTTTCCAGAAAATTTCCAAGATATAACCTGATCAAGAACAAGAAATTATGGAGGAAACAGAGTAAAGTTTTTCAATTGAAGTGCTTGGCGATTTCCTGATCAAGAACAGGAAATTATGGAGGAAAGATGAGTAGAGATTCCAAGCAAAGTGCATTTGGAACTTCCTGATCAAGAATAAGTAACTTACACGCAAATGGGTATTAAGATTTCTAGTAAACTTCTTGGCAACTTTACAAACATTTATTTTTCTTGTCAGCAGCAGTCAAACAAGATATGATTATTCTTTCTTTGACCACATGAATGTGCTTATATAAATGTACATTACATTTTCTTTGTTGCAGATGGAGATGATATATACAAGATAAAACAAATGGAGATAACAATTGAATATAATGATCTGTCTCTCGAAATACAAGACAGAGTAATGCAATTTATAGTCCTTGTTTGCTCAATAATTGCTGCTGGTCTTTTGCAGTTTCCATTGGATTACATCAATGGAAGAACAATTCCAAGAATAATAATCTTTACCAGATTCCCTTCAATGTTTCGTGTTTTTATTATATTAATAGTGTTTGCATTTGTTATGGCTTTCAATGGTTTATCAATAGATAATGATCGGAGGCCTAAGACGGTAAGAGTTTGTGTTTATTCTTCATCATTTTCGTTGGTGCTTGCCTTGCTGATACTCGCTTATGCTGCTGCTTCTTTTGCCTGCTATTAACCAGGGAAGCTAGGAGCCTAATAAGATGAAACTCACCCTTCAATATACAATTAGTCTATTGTATTTATCGCTAGTTAAGATATAGTATCAGTACTCAATACTTATTAAAGTGTGTCAATCATGTACTAAAATTGTTTTTTGAACTCAAAATATTTCAAATCGATATTTTTACAATATTTTCATATTTGAGCATTTAAATTTAACTTAAAATGATTTGTTTTTAATTGTAATTTTTTACTGTAACCATTAAATTTTATTTAATTATCATCAAAATAAAATTTGTAAAGGATTCCCGTATATAAACATTCATTTCCATTTGCATTCTATTTTCAAATATCAAACCAAAATAAAATAAATAAATAAAAAAATTGGTCACCGGTGTTTAGCCTAGCTTATAAGCAACCAACTTATAAATTCTAAAGTTAAACTGATGTGTTTGTTTATATAATTTTATGAGCTTATAAGCATAATTTATAAGCTAAAAAAAGTTGAGGGTATCATTTTATTATTTTGATGCTTATAAATACTTGGCTTATAAGCTACTTTAACTACGTAATTTACTATATTATCCCTATTTATTTTAATAAATGTGCTTATAAATATAATTTTGTATCATTTTTATCATGTATCGAATTCGGTATATTGAATCAACCCTCAGTACATGCATTGTGTTGTTATTAGTTAATCTTTTATGCAGGGTATTATCAAATTTGTTAATTCAGTAACTATCAAATTCTATTATAATGCTCCTATACACATATATATTTGCTACTTCTGATTTCTTTATGATTCTATCTTACAAATATTGATGAACTTAACATTTCTTGAATATCGAATCCGGCGTTCTTATTTAATTATGTGTATATCTATTTTATTTAGTTAACAGATCTTTTAGGTTATCCCTATATGAAGAGATTCTCGAACTCGATAATCTAACGAATATCGAATTCGACATTTTCACTTAATTCTGTTTATATTGATTTTATCCAGTTTTCTTATCTTACAAGCCATTCTCGAATTGCTTATAAGCTCTAAATTTAAGCTGATGTGCTTATTTATATAATTTTATGAGCTTATAAACACAATTTATAAGCTAAAAAAGTTGAGGGTATCAGCATATTATTTTGATGCTTATAAATACTTGGCTTATAAGCTAGTTTAACTACGTAATTTACTATATTGTCCATATTTATTTTAATAAATGCTCTTATAAATATAATTTTATATCATTTTTATCATGTATCGAATTCGGTATTTTGAATCAACCCTCAGTACATGCATTGTGTTGTTATTAGCTAATCTTTTATGCAAGGTATTATCGAATTCGTTAATTCAATAACTATCAAATTCGATTATATTGCTCCTATACACATATATATTTGGTACTTCTGATTTCTTTATGATTCTATCTTACAAATATTGATGAAATTGACATTTCTTGAATATCGAATTCGGCATTCTTATTTAATTATGTGTATATCTATTTTATTCAGTTAACAGATCTTGCAGGTTATTCTTGTACGAAGAGATTCTCGAACTAGATAATCTAATGAATATCGAATTCGACATTCTCACTTAATTCTGTTTATATTGATTTTATTCATTTTTCTGATCTTACAAGTCATTCTCGAATTGGTAATTCCATAATTATCGAGTTTGGTAATTCTAAAACTCATTTTCTTTCTTTCTTTCTTTTACTTTTGTCTTCCATTGCTCCGTTATTATTATTGTGCGTACTTACTCCGTATCATCAAACATTTATCCAGCATATATTTAGACTTTTTCTCCCCTAGATTCATTGTATACAGGACATGATATAATTTTCTCTTTAGAATAATGTATAAGATTTGTAAAGCTATATAATGCGATTATTTTTCTTTGTGGATTCATTGTTATAAAATGTATATTTCCATCTCGGGGGGTGCTCGTAGAATTTTTTTGTATAATCATGCATCACGTGCATCATGATATACATATGTTTATTTTGTTTGCTATTTATTTTATTAATGTTGATCCTCATCTAATATCCTGAATAATTCTTTTAATACATGAATTATAGAGAATGTCAGTTCTTTGAATCAGACATATCCGAATACTAAGGATTCTCATCTACGTTATTTCTATATGTACCTAACTTTTTAAACCTAAGTTCAAATGGCGTTAAGAATTTCTCGAAAAAGAAATCAAGAGAATACAACCTCATATTAATAATAAATATACTTATAAATTATTTTTTTCAAATATATTAAGAAGGTGTTTGGTTTAGTTTATAAGTTTGTCAAACCAGTTTATAAGCTCTAAAGTTGATATGTTTATTTAGACAATGTTATGAGCTTATAAGTTTGGCTTATAAGCTAGGTACTTATAAGTATTAAAATAATAAGTTGCCCACTAAAATAATAAGCTGCCCCTCTTTAACTTTTTTTTAATACTTATAAGTACCTAGCTTATAAACTAGTTTGACCAAACAAATTACATATTATATTATTCTTATTTAATTTTAGTGGATGATTTTGATAATTTAACTTTATATTTTTTTTAGTCATTTTACCAATAAATATGCTTATAAGCTATTTTTTTACCAAATATGTAAGAAATTTATTAGCCACTTATAAGTATTCAAAACAAATAAGTAACTAATTAAGAATTTAATTGTTTATAAGTTTAAATTAGATTGCTTATAAGTTAATTTTTATAAGCTAAGCCAAGTACCGTCTAAATACTTATCAGCTATTGACAAACACCTAAAAAAATACATAGCTATTTAAAATTATTAATACTTATAAGCTCTTATCAGCTTATAAATATACAGTGCTTATAAGCTAAATTGTATAAGCTAAGTCAAACACCCTTCAAGTCTAAAGAGAAAGTGAGTGATTCAAAAACATAATGAAAAAGAGTTCTAAGTTTGCTCTGCCTTTCGCTCATTGCCCAGACCCAACAGTGGCATTGACAAGGAAAGGAGAGGATGCAAAAATAATTAAAACAGCCGTTTTTTCCACGCTAGAAACAAGTGTAACTCACATAAAAATTTTATATAATATAACAGTAATTCTATCTAGATATGAATGATAAACATTCTTGTTGGAATGCATTTGGCCATAGAGAAAAAGCCAAGTTTGTGTTCAGGCAATATCAGAATTTGTGGTAGCCAACTTAAAAAATATTATAAGAAAGAAAAGAAATAGTACACTCCATATAAAATTTTATTTTATTATGATTAATATTAAATAGGATATCATAATTTTATTTAAATTTTTTAAATAAATATTAAATAATTATCTATTATATAATAAATAATAAATCTAATTTAAATATAAAAAATTAAAATATACTGTAAGATTAAGACCGCAGCATATAGTATAATATTATGTCATCATTGATTGTTTTAATATAATATATATTATATTAATAAATAACATCAAATATTAAAAATAAGATTTAAAAGAAAAACATCCAATTAGCATAAACCTAAAAAGTATTTTTTTTCTCTCTTTCTCTGGAAACATTTCTTTCGTGGTATTTACGTTTTGTACATAATTTTTAGTAATTTTGACATGTAATGTTATAGTTTGCTAAAAAAAAATTGCTTACGTAGAAAGACAAATGTATAAAGTTAAATATAAACATAAAAATTGAAAACATTTATAATTTTATTTGTAATAAGTAATAGATAAATCTATTTGATAATATAAATTAAATTAATCTATTTGGCAATATAAATTAGATTTTATAAAAATATTTTTATAAAATAAAAATATTTTTCAAAATACTCATTATTTTTTTAATATTAGAAAATCAATTCTGAATCCATTTACTTTAAAAAAAATACATTTACTGCTAAGTTATGTCTTGATATGCAAAAAAAAAAGTAATAATAAATTATTTATTATTAGGCTAAGTGTTTATGCCTTCAAAATACTCATTATTACTATCAAATATGCTTCTAAACTTTCATTTTAAAAGAAGATTAAATGTTCAAATAAACCCCTAAACTATCATGTGCATCACAATTTAAACCTCAATATTTTTTTTGAACTAAATACACTTTTTTTTATGTAAAAAAGAGAACAAATATACCCTTCATATAACGGCATCCCAAATTGCCGTTAGTAATCGATTTGCTGTCATAATAAGGCTTATTTTTTGGCCAGCTGTGAGCCAACCTGGATTAATTTCTCTGTTTTTATCCTATCCCTCAACATACAACAGTCTCTTTCAGCCAATTAACTAACAAAACTAAAATTACCCAAAGGCAACAGTATAGTTTCTTCTCCTTCTTTCATTCCTTTTCGGTTAATATTTTTTTTTCTTCAACTCCTCAATGGACTGCTGAAATTATCGATTTCTGTATCCAACAAAATAATAATTAAAATTAATATCCCAACTCAATGCTTATTAGAATTGGAGAAGAAACTAAGAAGAGGAACTAAAATGAAAAAATAAATATAAAATAAAAATATTCGAGAATAAACAGTATCAACAAAAGCTTAAAAATCTAACTGCCATTTTTGGTCACTCAAGCTACTGCAAAAATAAAAAATAAAAAACCTAATAAATTTCAAAATGCACATGCTATTGCTGCAGATAGAGTAATAACAAGATTAACAAATACTTGATGGCCTCTCCTTTTACTTTCTTAGAGAACTTGCTGAATATACCAAATTCACGGCAATAATTTTAGGCTGTTATAATTCTTTCAAAATAGAATTTATGTTGCTTGGAATTTTTTTATCGCCTACCCCTTTCATTTTCTGAAGAAACAAAAATATAAACACACAAAGGGGAAAGACACTCACATTATAAGATTTGAAAATTATATATATATGTATTATTAAAATTTTTAAAATATTTAATTGTCTTTTTTTTAATTTTTTAAAAAATATATGATATTTTTATTTTATCCCCTTCATTAAAAAATCTGACTTAGCCCGTGCTCGCAAACTCTCTCTCCCATCTATAATACTTTCATAAAACCACAAAATGCCCGAGATTGGACACTTGTGACTATATCGACCATGGCATAGGAAATAAGGACGTCAACGGCAAGACAAAAGAAGCAATTGATTTCATAAGATTGTTGGAAGACAAACTGGAGAAATCCAATACCTTATTCATTGAGAAAGAGGAAAAGTATATCATCACATTGAAAGGGAAAATTTTTTTTTTTCTTTTGGGAATTTGGGGGATTTTCTTTTTCTGTTTGGTTTCTAGAAAATTTTTATATTAGGAATTTAGGGACCACGTGGTTTAGAATATATTCTATCCTTTGAATCTTTGGCCCTTTTAAAGAATATCCACTATCATATTACGATAAAATGTAGATTTAGTATATAACTGTAAGTTACACAATATTATAAAAGTATAAATATAAAAATATATTTTTATTAAATTAAAAAAAAAGATTTTAATAGTCTTTTAGGAATTATAAAGTATTTTTTGGAAAAAAAAAAAAGACATATTGTAAATTTTTTTATGGTGTGGCCAGCCCCACCTACAGTAAATAGTGTGATCGAATAGAGAAAATTTCTCGCTTTTTTTATTTTTAAAATATTATAGGTATATTTTTAATATATCAAAACTAAGTGTATATATTTCTAAAAGTGAAATATATATTTAATATATATTAGGCATATATATCTAAGAAATGAATATTTTTAAAATTAAAATTTAAAAAATTATATTTTCAAAAAAAGTGAATATTTTTAAAATAATTTAATTTTGTATTTTTGAGGAAAATCTCAATCTATATTTATATATAATACTAAAATAACTGTCGCTCGTATAATATTGTGCCACATATTCCAATTAAATTTTTTAAAATTAATTTATTATTTATTATAATAGATATATCTAAAGAGATAAGTTTTTAATAACTTATTATCTTATTAAATAATAATTATTTATTATTAATATCAAATATATATAATATTTTAGTCATATTTAAATTTTTTAAATAAATATATTTAGTAACTAATTAATTATCTATTCTAATAAATAAAAAATTTAATATTTATCTATAATATTATAATTATATTTTATACTCTCTAAATAAATACAACTAATAACAAATTAATTATTTATTTTAATAAATAATAAATTTAATATTTATCTTTCAATTATGTGACTATCATTCGATCTAAATTTAATAATAAATTTTACGGTTAATATAATAATGTATAATTTTAAATATTTATATATTTATTATAAGATAAAATTTATTCTATTTAGGATAAATAATAATTTTATCCTATTATAATAATAAATATTTATTTAATATTTATTTGTAGAGTTTAAATAGAATTAAGATATTATATTAATTTATATTTATTTGAAGGGTTTAATAAAATTATGACATTATTAAAATTATAATTAATTTTTATTTATTTTATTCAGATTATGATTAATTTTATTTTATTTATATGATAGTTGGTATATTATAAGATTTTTTTTTTCAGTTTTATGTTATGCACTAATTTCCTTTCCTTTTCTTCCTCTTCATCTTACGCTTTTTCTTTCCTTCTTCCTTTCAATTTCTAGGTCATTCATTTGCCGCCACAGTCGCTGCTTCTCCACCACCGGCTCTATTCTCATCGTCATCTTTTCGATTTGTTTCTGTTTTTTTTTTTCATTGAAGTGAAGAATTGTTTTTGGATGTTAAAAGGTGCTTAATTTTTGTTCATTCAAATTCTGTATTTTTCTTAACTTGCAACAATTTTCTTAGATTTTGATTAAATAGTCCGCAACTTAATAATGATTGCTATTCTATACCTAAATTGGCTATGTCAACACATTTAACTGTTTCTTCTCATAGCAATTAAACTAATTTACAGTTCATAACAGAGACGTTGAGTATGTGGCTATCTCATCTGCTGTTAATCAAGCTCTATATATGGATTAAGAAGATCGTGGAGGATTCAAGCAACGCAAAGCCATTGAAATATTGTGTGACAACAAGTCAGTCGTTGCCATGGTAAAAAAAAATCCATTATTTCATGGGAAGACATAACATATAAAGATCAAACATCACGATATTAGAGAATTGGAGAAAGAAAATGAAGTCCAGCTGTTGCATTGCGGAACTGAAGATCAAATGGGTTAGCATTATTTTTGAGTCTCATGCTTTCTTTACCTTCTCACCATGAACAAATTGGTTCTGAGTTAATTAAGCAAAGAGAGAGAGTGGATGTAAGAGTGATGGCAATAATGTATAACACGTTGGTGATGTTTACTACATTAATTAATAGCAATTATGATCTAGAACTCCCCATTTTTATTTCTTCATTGATTTGATATATCTGACTTATAATTTTGTCTTGGAACGGATGAGAAATACTGAGAAAATAAATTTGTTTTTGGATACAATGGAAGGTGATACCCAAACTATCGTCGTATTAACTGTGGCCAAGCCACTTGCAATTGATCAGCCTCAATAAGTCCCCGAATGACACCCGGAGCATCAAGAAGGATAGTCTTCCCAGAATTAGCATTTAATGCTAACTTGGCTAACTTATCAGTCACTTGGTTACCCTCACGCATAACATGCTGCAGTCTCACCTGCCATGGCAATGCAATAAGCTTCCTGCATCTTGAAACTAAATTTGTAAACTTTGGACTAATCATTTCCTGGGCAGTCACCAAACGGAGAGCTTCCAAGGAATCAAGCTCCACCAAAACTTTCCTGCAGCCATGGTCCCAAGCAAATTGTAAGCCACCACACAAAGCTTGCAACTCAGCAATCATTGATGAACAAAAACCCAGATTAATCATCAATCCACATAACCGTCTACTATTGCTGTCCCGAACAACCGCTCCACCACTACTAGAACCTGGGTTGCCCTTCGAGGCACCATCCGTGTTAACCATGAACCATTCCATAGGAGGAGGTTCCCAAGATATTAAAGTGACAGATTTATTAACAGCAGTACCTGAATCTTTCCGTAACCAGGCTTCATGATTAGCTTGAACCCAATAAAGTATTTGCTGCCTAATAGCCTCTTTAGAATGAACTGCATCTTGAAAAACATTGCTATTTCTCCACTTCCAGATATGCCACAAGACAATTGGCCAAATCATATTGGAATCAAAATCATTTAAAACCTGGAAATGCCAAACATTAATAACAAGCAACCAGTTTGAGGATGGTATACTGCTAAAAAGATGAAGAGAATTGGAGTCCATGAAGCTGGACCAGAGCCACCAAGAGTCTGGACAGTCTCAAAAAAGGTGCTCCAAAGTCTCCTCTTCTAAGCCACATCTTGGGCAAGTAGAATCTTCAGTGAACCCCCTCCTCTTTCTCTCAGAATTGGTCATGATTTTTTCAATTGAAAAGCCACAGAAAATTACGAACCCGTTAAGAGACTTTCAGATGCCAAATGAGTTTCCATATGGCATCAGACCGGGCAGTATTAGGCGTAAGCAGCATTTTGTAAGCAGAGGACAGAAAATCTGCCACTCGCGGTACCTAACCAGGCCAAATCATCCCCAATCTGGTCATCTTCAATAACCGAAACTGCCAACAACCTCTGTAAGACGTCAGGAGGCAATAAACCATCAATGATGTCCCATTTCCACTCTTGATTTCCCCAGAAAAAAGCAACTGGCTGATTAATAAAAGTAGGTGGAACCTCACAATTTATTACCGAAATTAAAGGAACATCCATTAACCACAAATCAAGCCAAAATAAAGTGTTCCTTCCATTACACACAGAATGTGTGATACCCTTTTTAAGCAAAGGGATAGTTTTCAACACACCCCGCCAGGTATTAGACATCTTGGAGTGTATGTGCCAACTATCAACTGATGAGGGACCAGTCACATACTTATTATTTAACACTGAACACCAGAAAGCCTGAGGTTCAATAAGAAGACGCCATCCAAGTTTGGCCATAAATGCAATATTCATTGAAGCAGAGGATCGGATCCCCAGACCTCCACAGGAGACAGGTTTCGTCAGTACATCACAGCTCACAAGATGTAAATGATGTTGAATTGCATTGCTGCCCCAAACAAAATCTCACACTTTCTTATCAAAGGCATTACAAACTGACTTAGGCAACAAAGTAGCCTGCATAATATGATTTGGAAGAGTAGATAAAACAGATTTTGCCATGGTCACACGTCTCGTAAAAGACAACAAAGGAATCTTCCAACCTGCCAAATGAGAATCCACTTTAGCTAGAAGTGGTTCATACAATTCCTTAGAAGCCCTCCCAGTTATTATCGGGACACCTAGATAAGTACCCAGGTTATCAACTTCAGATATTCCAATAGCCTCTGAAATTTGCTTGTGAATCACCAAATCAGTGTTCCCAGAGAAAAAGATTGGCAAAATTTACCTTTTCACCTGAGCTAACACAAAACTGATTAATACATCGCTTAATAACTTTAACTTGATCAAGAGAAGCTTCTGCAAATAATAGCAAATCATCAGCAAAAAACATATGAGAAATGTCAGGCCCATTTCTAGTTGTTTTGAAAGGCTTCCATTCACCAGTGAAGATTGCATCATGAATTATATGACCTAACCTCTCCATCCCAAGAACAAAGAGATAAGAAGAGATTGGATCTCCTTGACGGACACCTCGGGAAGGAGAGAAAGGCGTAGATAATAAGCCATTCCATTTAACCTGCATTGAACAAGCCTTCAAACACTGAGAAATCAGAGATCTCCAATGGTCACTAAAGCCTGCCAACACCAAAGATTCATCTATGAAATCCCAGGATAACCTATCAAAAGCTTTCTCCATATCAATTTTAATCACCATTGAAGTGTACTGTCCTGCCCTTGAATGCATTGAATGAACAATTTCCTGAAGAATCACAACATTATCATGAAGAAACCGCCCAGGTATGAAACTAGTCTGCATTGGCGCTATAATTCTAGGAAAAACCTTTCTCAACCAGTTAGTCAAGACCTTAGTGATGATCTTGAAACTAACGTTGCAAAGACTGATCGGACGGAATTAAGATACTATTTCAGGAACCTCTTTTTTAGGTAGAAGGGTAATCCACGTATGATAGAGTCTTGGTTCAAGAATTCCCCCATTTAAGAAATCAAGAGCAAGACTTACCATTTGAGATCCGGTAGTACTCCAAGTATTATGATAAAACCCAGCTTGAAAACCATCTGGACCTGGCGCTTTACCTGGATTCATATCAAACACAGCCTTACGAACCTCTTCAGTAGTAAATAAACTGTTGAGAAATTGTTTGTCCACATCCTGTAATGAAGGAAAAGAGAATAAAGTGTAACATGGAGAGTGGAAAGCGTCCTCTCTAGAGTAAAGAGTTTTGTAATAAGCTGTCACCATATTAAGAATCTCCTGTTGATCAGAAATCCAAAAGCCCATATCATTCTGTAAAGATCTAACCTGACTATCGAATTTTTTGTGAAAAACTACACCATGGTAGTAAGCGGTATTACGGTTTCCATCAGTTATTTAGTCTGTTCTTGACTTCTGAAACTATAGAACTTCTTCCTGATCAAGAATAGATTCAAGTTGCTTCCTTAATCTGCACTCAAGCTTCTGCAAACCCACAGAAAAGCCTGTACATAAATGATCTTGAATCCCTCACAATCGTGCC
The DNA here is from genome assembly GCA_947685225.1 of Garcia nutans. NCBI lineage: Eukaryota > Viridiplantae > Streptophyta > Magnoliopsida > Malpighiales > Euphorbiaceae > Garcia > Garcia nutans. Next base: position 7,539,614 of record CANTUV010000055.1, read on the forward strand.
AAGAGACGGTGCTTTTTGTGGAATATATGGCCAAAGACTGAAATTTTCCAATTTTCCAATTGGTTCTGGAGCTGATGGAGATTAGCATTAAAAGAACAATTATTAGACCAGCTCTGCTGCACCAACCTCTGAAAGTCAGGATGTTTGCACCATGCCAATTGAAATCGGAAGAGTGGGCCAGAACCATGATTATCAATGTCAGACAGTTTGATCAATAGGGGCATGATCAGAGTGAAAACGCTCCAAGTGATAAACTGTTGCCTGGAGAAAAAGGGAACACCAAGCTAAGTTAGCAAGTGCCCTATCAAGACATGCCCCTTGAAAATGAGAAGCTGATGGTCCACGTACCCATGTAAACTTAGCACCAGAATAACCTAGATCAATCAAGCCTAAAGAATTCACCCAGTTCCGGAACTTACTACATCGCAAGGCTAGGCCAGCACTCTTGCTAGTAGTTTCATCTACATCAAGCACCATATTAAAGTCACCTGCTAGAATCCAAGGTGAAGATCGAGAGGAAGCTGACACCGATAGGAGCTTAAGTAACTGCCATCTGCATTGCTCATTCGGACTACCATATAACGCAGTAAACTCCCAAGCTGACATTGTGGGGTTCTCAACAATACAATGAATGAACTGCAAATTCGTATAAAGAACATGAATATTGCCTAAATTCCAGAATAACCAAATACCACCACTGTAACCTACCGCTTCCACCCGAACCCAATTTTGAAAATTCAGAGACAGGGCAATGTAATCCACATTAGTACCTGACGTTCTAGGCTCCACAATTACAAGGATAAACGGCTTAAATTGAAAACAATAATCTTTGAGCGCTTTCTGCCTACGCTTTCTAGAGATACCATGAAGATTTCATACTAAAACTGACATTAAAAAGGTGGTAGAAAAAGAAATATACCAGTAGGCTAACAGCCCTCCTCATGTGCCATAACATCATGTTCCATGGTAGCATTATGACTTAGATCATTCTGAACAGAGGCTTCAACCAAGGGACCAGTTGAAGGCAAATTATTACCTTCTCCTGGATGGAAAATTGTTAAAGAGTCTGAGCATTTCATAGCCGAAACCATGCCCTCTTTGGCGTTGCCACAGACAAGAGTGTGGGAACCCCGAGCTGCTGCAACGGTAGAATTAATAGGTTTGGTAGATGAAGATTCACCATAGACAGCTTTCTTTTGAGGTGCCATAACCAAAGACTTTGAAGGATGCAAGGAGAAATCACCATCATTGGACTGAATTGGAGCATGTAACACCCCTATATCCCGTATACGTACAAAGCATGCTTATACGATCGTAATATACGTATACTGAATATAGAAAATGCCACAGTTTATAAATAAATACACAATTCTAATCTTTGGAAATAAGTAAAACAAATCTCAAACATTTAAAAAAAATTCAAAAGACACCAAATATAAAAGCGTTTATAAATCCGCAGCGGAAGTTATTACAAACTTTTACAAGTTCAAATACATAAAAATCAAAATATACAAAACATAGAATATATACATGATTGGCAGCTTGACTCTCTGATCTTTAAGCTCTAATCCAACTCTTCAAGCAAAACTCAACGAGGTCTAGATAAAACCTCAGTCTCAACCCTATCAACCCTACCACCTGCCCGATGAACCACAATCGCGCTGAGCCAACAACTCAGTAGTACAAACCACAATGATAATATGACATGTCAATATCAATATCATACATTCAACCAAGAAAGATCATATTTATAAATGTAACATTTCATTATTTTATTAATCATACCAACATCCATTATGTTCATTCAATAAAGACACCTATGGGCCCAACTAGTGTTTAATATGATATTCAAAGTTCAGAGTTACTGCTTTGGTTCATAATCACAATAATCAAGCCCGTAGGCAATATACATATATCTCTATCCATGGATAGGGTAACAGACCCAGTCTCTTGGACCATCAACTCAACATGCTTGAGGAGATCTTCAACCCGGCTAGACTGTTACCTATAACAGACCCAGTCTCTTGGACCATCAACCTGACTAATCGAGGAGATCCTCAACCCGGCTAGACTGTTACTTTAATTCATATTTATCATTTCACATTTCTCATAGTGTAACAGACCCAGTCTCTTGGACCTCAATTCAACTCAATTTGAAGAGATCCTCAACCCTGCTAGACTGTTACTTTTTCATTTTATAGGCATGCCACCAAACCCAGAACTCTGAAACTGAATGAACATATTAAACATACAATGATTTCATTAACCTCTTTATCATACTCTTTCTCAATTCATATCTCATACTCAAATAGGCAATCATGCCTCATCAATTTCATTTGCATAACCATGTCCAACAACAATGGTTTCATTATATCTCCATTCACATCAAGATAATTCATCATCATACATATAGCACATTACATTCCACAAGATTCATAATGTGCAAAATATCAAATTATTCATATATATATCAACAATGCCACATCAAATGGATGTATGCAACAATGTAATGTTTGTACTTACCTTAAATGCAATCCACACAATATTAAACACTTCTCCTTCCAATAATCTTTCTCCACTTGAATTAGGGTAATTCACCTTCTTCACAATCTATTCCAAAAGAAAGATGAAACCCACATAAGAACATAAGGCTAAGAACCAACTAGGGCAAACTCTAAACATGACACGCTCAACAACACGGGCGTGCCCCTGACCGTGCCCTAACTTCACAACACAGAAGCTTTTACACGCTCAACAACACGGGCGTGTCATTGGGCGTGTAACACATTCTGCCTCTCAACAACATTGACACGTCCAACATCATAAGCGTGCTCATGGCCGTGTCAATTTCCCAAAAATACAGTAGCTATGACACGCTCAATAACACGGGCGTGTTACTGGACGTGTCAATACCTAACCAACACAGTAGCTATAACACGCTCAGTGACATGGGCGTGTTACTGCTCGTGCCACTCATCTAAAATACAGAACCATCGACATGCCCAAAATCCTGGACGTGCCCTTGGGCGTGTCAGGCCAAAAACCCAGATTCCGGCCAAAACAACAACACAACCAACAAAACACTTCCTTTCACCAAAATCCACTTCAACCAAAGTCATCTCAACATACCCAAAAACCATAACAAACTTACAAACACACCAAAACAACTAAAAATATACTTCTAACACAAATCAAAATCATCACCAAAAACCTAAAACACAACCACAATACAATCACTTCCAACAACTTACTCTTTCCTCCAAACCATCCCCAAAACCAGAAATCAGTTTACTCAAACACTCTAAAACCCATCTCAAACAAACATAATCACATACCATCCACAAACTCAACTCAAAAACTCAAAGAAATCAAAGAGTCAAGTGAAGAACTTACCAAGGATGAAGAAACTCTTAACTTTTCCACTTGATCTCTTGAAAGCTTCCTTAGATCTTGAGTTAAGAGGTTCAAATCTCTCCTTTGTTCTCTTGTCTCTTTGTTAGCCGGCCAAAACAAAAGCAAAGGAAGGAGAAGAAGATGAGCCATGGCAAGGAAGAAAGAAAGAAGAAAGAGAAACACAAAGTCAACCTCATTTTTCCTTAAAATCCTCCCAACCAAGCAATTATAATATTTAACTAATCCATTCAATCTCTTCCACTCAAATAATTCCTTATTAATTAATTATTAAATTCAAAACACAAAATATCTTCTTCCACTACTCCCTTCTTTGACTTTCCATTGACTTATGTATATGTTGTATATATTCTAATATACACAACATATACACTCTCTTCAAATATCCTTTTCTCTTCCAAAGAAACATATACAATAAATCCAATTAAACAACAATAAAACCAAAACATCTAGGGTATATTTAGGGATATTACAGAGCATGTCTGGAAATGGATTTGTGCCCTATTGTGGGTATAACATTGTCGGAAACCTTTAATTTGGCTTGAAGGGAGCTGTCAACTTGTTTTGATTTGCCTTTGGACTTTACCAACTGGGCCTGGTGTTTGTTGATTTGTCTTGAGAGTGAATGGGCTTCAGGGTAGGAAGCATCATTTTTATTCAAAACTGTTGACGCATCCTCTACAACAGCATCCACCTCAGCAGAGTCCTCAGCCAACAAAGAGAACATGTTCCCACCCAAAACAGTATTTGCTTTCCTGTTGGGCACAGGTTTGGAAACAGCTTCCTTTGGATTAGCCTTATCTCCAAGATTATCGGTGATTTGCTTTCGTGAATTTCTCCTCACCTATTTTTTCGCCACCATCCAAGGGCCAAAAGATTCCACCACCTCCGCCTGAATCAAAGGCTCATCCACATTCGCCGGAGCTCCGCCATGATCAATGGCAGCTTCACCTTCAACATCAACAGGGTTTCGTTTCACAGTAGGACAATTGTATTTGCGGTGACCAAAGCAACCGCACTGAAAACAAATTAACTGTAATCCTTCATATTCAATACGCCGTACCTGCCTACGGAACCGGAATTTTACCAAAAGAGGCTTGGACAGATCAACTTCAACAGCCATTCTAGCATATTTGCCCCTCATAGAATCCAGGGTTGTGTCATTTATACGGACTAATTTGCCAATTTTTGCAGCTAGGCATTGAAGAAAAAGTCTGTCATAGTATTCAATTGGTAAAGTAGGAATACGTATCCAGACAATAGCTCGATCAATGGAAGCCAATTCTGGGTTAAAATTGGGTCTCCATTTTCGCACAGTCAAGTAATGTCCTGCAACCACCCATGGACCACCATTTAGAACCAGTTCATATTCCGATTGATTACTAAACCGAGCCATGTAGTAGCCATTAACCATATCTATCAAATCAAGAGATGATCGGATGTTCCACATAGTTTTCATTCTACGGAGTAAGTAAGTATATCCCACCGAACGTCCAAGAACTTTGACAATTAATGTCAGTTTCCATGGTTCCCTTAGAGCACGTTTCTCTACAGCAGGAATTCTAATTGTTGGGCATTCAGGATCTTCATCTTCATTTTCCCCATCAGATTCATCTTCAGAAATACAATCCTCCTTGTCATTACCGCTGAAACCCTGAGTGGGAGCATCATTCATCACCATGTCTCTGAAGGAGATTTTTCTCCTCTCAACAGTCGGAACATCATTAGCCGATGGTCTCTCATCTCTCACAATCCTACTTCCACCATCTCGTAGCTTTACTTTTTTATTACTCCAATTCTTAGCATCATCTTCTTTGGATGTCGCCGGATTGGCTTCTCCGTTGACATCAGTTTCCATCAAAGAAAATCTTTTGTGGTGGCTTTAACTAGTCAATCGAAAGTTACTTTTTTGAAATTCTCCCTGGATAATTTTTACTTATTTGTCCTCTATAAATTTTAGCTGAACCTTTCCTCTCCGCATTTCGCCTCCGACTAGCATCTTTCATGTACGAATAGAGAATTAGAAATTTGATTGTCATTTTTCTTATATGTATTATCTATTAAAATATTTGAATGAGGAAAACGTGACAAGCTAAATGAATTTTTTTTTTGTCAGACTAGCTAAATGAAGTGTTTTTTTTTAATCGTTGTACCTCCTCCATTGTTTTTGCATTACCGACAGACAGACGTGATTTTTCTATTAGTATTATCGATAAAAAATTATTTTTGTCAATAAATTTATCAACATATTATTTTTAGTAGAAAATTTTTATCGCTAAATATTTTCTCTAATAATTTACTTTAAATATTATCGACTCTTTGTTATTTCTATTGGTAAATTTTAATAGTAATTTCTCATAAATTTTTCTATTAGAAATATGTTAGTAACTTATCGGTGTATTTTTTAAATTTAATTTTCTTATATTTTCTCTTGGTATTTTGTTAGTATTACCAATAAAATTATTTTTGTCGGTAATTCTTTTTCGGAAATCTGTTACATTCTTGTAGTGTATATTAATATATGTTATATATACTTTAATTAAAAAATAGCAATATATATAAATATATGTCGATATATGTTGATATATGTCGGTATATAACTATTTTATATTTTAATTTATATGTGGTTATATGTTATATATAACTATATATATAGAAAAGAATAATAATAGATGTTGGTATATGTTATATATAACTAGATATATATTATTATATGTTGCAAAAGAATAACGATATATGTTATATATATATATGGGTATATATTGATATTTATAGGTATATATTAGTATTTATTGCTGTATATTATAACTAAAAAATAATGATATTTTTCGGTATATGTTAATATATGTCGGTATATATACTATATATAACTAGATATATATATATATATATATATATTGCATATATATAGATATATATTGGTATATGTCAGTATATATTACATATAACAATATATATGTATTAAATTTAAAAGGATTAGGATTATAAAATATTTATATGTTTAGTTATATGTCGGTATACGGTATATATAATAACACATATATGTTAAATTTTTAAAAAATAAGAGTATAAAACTATTATATATTTAGTTATATATTAATATATATTACACACAACAATACATTCTTATAAAAAAAATTTAAAAAAAATAAAAATATAAAAGTAATATATGTTTAGTTACTTATCGATTTATATTTTATATAACAACATATACTTATTGAATTTTTTAAAAAAATATAAAAGTAATATATATTTAGTTATATATCGATATTTATTACATATAACAACTATACTTTTTAAAATTTAAAAGAATAATAGTATAAAATTTATATATAACATATGTATATTTATATTTTAGTCATGTAATAACAATATATATGAATATATATTGGTATATAATAAAAGTCAATATATATTAATATATATTAAGTTATATATTGATAATATAAAATTAGATATACGTGCATAAAAGTGTGAATTATGTTATTTATTAAAAAATATTTTAAAGTAATTTTTACAGTATATGTTAAAATTATTTTTAAAAATATAAATTAATTAAATAAAATATATAAAAATATAGGGTTGTCAAAATTGATAGGCGAATCGTGTTCATGTTGGATTGACCCACTCTGGTGATACAATTAAGATTAACATTAAAACGACCCATTTATTAATCGTGTAGACACGAATATGGCACAAAAATTAAATGGGTGACACGATAAAATAATTTTATATTTCTAAATAATTAATTAAATAATTATTTATAAAATAAAATTATGATTAAATTATTTTAAAATATAAATTTATTAAAAAATTCTTAAAAATACATAAAATAAGATATATAACACAATTAATATGAAATAAATAATTGGTGTGTATTATATTTTAGTATTAGAACTTAACATAAAAAAATATTAAGGAGATAAAATATATAATATTAGATTTTTTAAATTATAAAAATTATTTAATTTTCAACATTTATTTAGAAAAATAATTTCTAAAATTCATAAAAAATTTAAATTTAAATTAATTAATAATTAAATTAATAAAATAATTTAGTAATTAGATAAAATTAATAAATTTTTAAAAAAAATAATTTAAAATTAAATAAAATATTTGTAAATAAATAATAATACATCATATAATAATAAAATTATAATAATATAATAAATATATAATACTTATTTTTATTTTTTTATGATAAATAATAATAAAATAATATAGTTTTAAATTATATAAAAATTAAATCATTTTAGTTAAACGTGTTACAACGTATTCTCGTGTCAACCCTTTTAAAGTCGTATCATAAGCGTGTTGACCCGTTTATGACATTAATCTATTTAAAATTAATACTGACCCGCTAATTTTACACATTTTATGTGTCATATTCGCCTGTCATGATCCATTTTAATACCCTTATAAAATATATGTAAAAAAGATAGTTTAAAATTAATTAACATAAATTATATTTTAAGTTAATTAATTAATTTTTTTTAATTATATACAATTTTTAAAATATTAATAAATAAATTTGTTTTGGAATAACATTTTAGACGTTTCTTCGGTTGTTAGCCCCATACAGGCCCGGCTCTCAAGGGGGAGCACCCTGAGCGGTTGCTCAGGGCCCCTCAAATAAAAAAAAAATGTAATTCAGTAGTCATATATGGGCCCCTCAAATATACAATTCATTAATTTATATAAAAATTGTTATTTTATATTGTTATTTTTAGGCCCTTAAGTCCTAAATATTTATTTTTGGACGGCCCCTCAAATCTAAAATTTTCGCTCCGATACTGTTTTTTAGGGGTCAATATCTTAATTTCTGCTCGGGACTCCTAAAATATCCAAGACGGCCCTAGCCCCATAATAAAGTACATTCGAAGGAAGATTCCAATGGAAATCGGAATTTGGAGAGTGAAAATCAAGTAATCCATGTGAATTGGTTTTGGGTTTCAAAGAAATGTTAAAGTTATTTGACAATTTTGGTTCTTGCTCCCAAAGTTGCACGGTGGGGTACCTGAAATCTAAAGCCTATGGAAATACGAGGAATACCGTGTAATTGCAATTGAAAACCTTTTTTTTTTTTTTTTTTTTTTTTTCTGTAAAATTTTTTTTGTTAGTGCAGTATTTTTTAAAATAATTTTAGTTGGTAGGTTAGTTTTGTAAATAGCCCAATAATTAAAGTTATTAAGTAAAAATAATTAGAGAGAATTATATGAATTGTTTGTTCAATTTTGTTTTATTTTAATTTATATTTATATTTTTTATTTATATATAAAAGCTGCAACATAATGCATCTATAATATATTCGCAATATATATATTATAATTAATTAATATATAAAAACTGAAAAAAATATATTTGTAGCATATAGACTATAATTTAGCAAAATATAATGATTATATAACATAAAAATACTAGAAGATAATATATATACAATAAATTCACAGTATATATATAATATAAAAGTTGAAATATAACGTAAGTGCAATATATATTATAAATCTCAATATATACACTATAATTAACTAATATATAATACTTAAAAAAATAATATATTTGTAATATATATATATTATAACTAAGCATCATATAAAAATTATATAATATATAAATACTTGAACACGATATATCTATTACATATACTTATGTTTATATTTTACAACATATATAATATATATACTATAAAATCAATTAATATATAAAGACTGATAGATAAAATGTAAATAATATATTTATAATATATATTTAATATAAATATTAAAACGTATTATATTTGTAATATATACATAATATATAAAATGATACTATAAAATAATATTATTAAGTTTTTTAAATTTTTTTTAAATGATATTATTTTTTTAAAAGTTATTATTTTATAAAATAATAATTAAAATAAATTTCATTTTTATATATTTTTTTAAAGAATTTTATAATATATATATATATAATATGTATAATATATATAAATAGTAAAATAATAAGACTTTTTGTGCGATGTGATGTGTCTTAATTTTGTGATTTTATAAGTTTTTTTTATTTATATAAATTTGATCTTTTTTTTTTTTTGGTAAGTGTCGTATTTTTTCAAAGACTTTCTTTCGTGTTTTTGTCAAATTTCCAAATAATTAATAAAAAGCACCCGCTTGTAGAATACGGCAGGTCGTTTTTAGAAACCTTTATCCCAGCCACTACCCACAGCTTCAAAAACCCTCATCTTTTCCCTTTATTCACGGGATCTGGCTCAATAAATATAGACGATGCAGCATTTAACCGTAGATTTTCGCTTTTTCATACCGTTTCGGTTTTCAATTTCAGTTTCTTCAAAAGCGATCAACAAAATCTTTCTTTGATTTAATCTGACGAAACCTAATTTTGAATTTTGAATATTGAAAATGGTACCTCCAATGAAATTGAGCAACGTAGGTCACAAGGAATCGGATGAGCAGGAGTCTCTTTCCAACAATCTTTGGGTGGGGAATTTGGCGGCCGACGTAACGGATTCAGATCTTATGGATCTATTCGCTAAGTACGGTGCTCTTGATAGCGTCACCACGTATTTCTCTAGAAGTTATGCGTTTTTGTACTTCAAACGTGTAGAGGACGCTGCGGCGGCCAAGGATGCGCTTCAAGGGACGGTTTTGCGAGGGAGCCCGTTGAAAATCGAGTTTGCGAGACCGGTTTGTTGTTCTCATCTTTTTTGCGTCTCGATAGGTTTAAGTAGTAGTTGTCGATTTCGGTCGTTGTTGTTATTGTTTGATATAATTATTCCTTTTGTGATGAATTGGTTAATTTCTGTAATGATGATTGTTTCTATTAGCATTTCTCAACTTCTTCTGTGTCTTGTGAATGATTGGGTTTTTTTTAATCTAAAACCAACAGTCGTCCTATTCTTGACATCGTTTGAAATCATCATCATAAAATTTCGAATAAAAATGATTAAGAACAGTTTGCGGTCGATTTCAATTTTCCAATTCGAATATGTCAAATGCATTTCTCCTGAGGGATTCAAATTTTAGCGGCTTCGAATACGATCTGAGACATTTCTAACCTGTTAATTTGGTGGATATGTGTCCTGACCTTAAGCAATTTTTATTTTAAAAAAAAAACCTATCTCACGTTAAAGCGTTTCTCAATCTGATACTGTATTTCTAGTTTCTTATAATGGGTTCAATTTAAAGAAACCTAGAATGTTCGCAATTGTGATGAATGCTTGTTCGCTCGTATAATTTTTTCCCAGTACAATTGTTAACTCTCACGTATTAATTGCCTTAATTGATCGATAAAAGGTAAAATATACAAACTAAAAGCTACTGCTGCCTAGTTCTAGTTCTCTCTTAGAATTAATCAATTTATATGGAGCATAACGCCTGCTAATGCTGTGTCATGATCAAGTTCAAATCGCAAATAAAATTACGCATTATGTGCCTTATAGGCAATCATAATTTTTAATTATTTTGAATTTGCATAATACAAACAAATTCCGAGCATATATTGCAATTTGAAATCATCCTATCGCCTTCTTTACAAATGAGGATATTAACACTTTTATGCTTAGCTCATATGGATTGAAGCCATTTGAAAATAAGAAAAAAAAATCTACTTCCCTTCGACAGCAGACACTTTATATTGAATTTTAGTTGATTACATCTAATGGAATCATAATTATGTGCTTTGTGCAATTTTATTTCAAGGGATGATGTAATTTGTTTCAAGTGGCCTTGACTGATGATATATAAGTGAAAGTGTCAGTGGGATTTTCAGGATGCAATGATTCATGTCCAATTCTTCACTTGCAATCATAGGTTTTATCAGTACTAAACATAATCATAGGATGTTTAAATTCCAACCAGTATAAAAGCAGAAAGAAGTAGAGCTCTTTTGGATCTTAAGTTGATAAGTTGAAGTATCATGATAGATGGATATGTTGTAAATTTTTAATTAACTACTGATATAGAAAGACAAGCAAATGGACCAAATTCTGTAAGATAGGTAAGACAAAAAAATGGATACTGGTTGAGCTCATATAAACAGAACATCTAATGTAATTACATAAGCCTCCAGTGTTTATTTCCAATTCTTAAATTGCAACATCATTTTGGTCATTAAAATGGTTAAATGAGAAGTTTAGTCTCCTTTGTGTTTAGAAAAAAAATAGGATGAATTTGATATAATTAGTAAGCTTCCTTTTGGACTATCATTATAATCGTTATACATAAATCTCTACAGCAAACCATCAAGTCTTTCAATTCATGACAATTCAAGCTCATTAGAAGGATTTATTCATCAGAGTATTCCTATTATGATAATATTTAAAATATATCCTTTTCAAATTGTTTTATTCTACACTTATTTATATATTTTTTTTCCAGATATACTTGATAGCAGTAGTCTCCTTACACTCACAAGAAAAAAAAATTGAATTTTTTTTTAACTTCTATTTTTGTGAAGAGAATATTCTTGTATTCATTGTTAACTTCTTTAGGAGAAGATTTTAACTTTGTAATTGTGATTCCTCATAGAACAAATATAGTATTTGTGGAATTTAACCTTTTGGTGATGCTATTGTCAATGACAGGTTGTAAACAATATGTGAAAAAGGTGGAAAATGAAAAAAAATTGAAAAGGATGTATTACAAGTATGATTTTAAAATTCATAATCATTCTTCCCTTTTCAAATATACAACTTGCGCCAGTTGGGCAAATTCTGCATCCTCTGCACTGTTGTAAATCCATAATTTGCCAGCTTTATTCTTTGATTTTCTAAGTTTAGAAGGACAGTTGGTTGTCATAATGTTGCTTGTCTTCCTATGTGGCGACCCTTAGAAATCCTGCTTGTTTCCATTTTATCTCATGGAAAGATATTTGTTTAATTGGTTAGCTGAGCATTCATAAAATTAAATGTCTCAAGTCTAGGTGCAAGTAGCTCATGCCTACCACTTATCATATGGTTATTTCTCTTCCACTGCCCTTTATTTTTCCTTATATTTCAGGGATCATATCTAAGTTTGTATGAGTGTTCTGTATGCTTTTGGAATGGATTTAAGGTAAATTGTAAAGTTTGAGTAACAAAGATTCAAGGGATCATTAACTTATTTGGGTTTTGGAGATAATATGGTATTGGAATATACCTAATTTATAGAGATGCGAGCTTTCTTCTCTCAGAATCACACAGATATATTCTTCCTTTGATTGATGTCTTTCCTGTTTTCTTTTCTTTCTTTTTCCAAAACACCAGGCTTGACGTTCAACAATTGTTTCTTTATTTTGTTTAGTTGTATAGCTTGATTCAAAATATAATATTTCTATTGGCAAATTTTTTTTTTGTCTATTTGGGAATTATTCATATAAATGATGCAATATCGCTTCTGTTTTCAGGCTAGACCTAGTAACCATCTATGGGTGGGTGGAATCAGCCCAGTAGTTTCTAAGGAACAGTTGGAGGAAGAGTTTCTCAAGTTCGGAAAAATTGAGGAATATAAGTTTCTTAGAGACCGGAATACTGCATTTATTGACTATGTTAAACTGGAAGATGCTTTAGAAGCCATGAGAAACATGAATGGAAAGCGAATTGGTGGTGAACAAATACGTGTAGATTTTCTTCGATCACAATCTTTAGGAAGAGTAAGTTGTTGAGAATATATAATGCATTCTTCAAAGGTTTAATTGTTGTTGATACTGAATTTGTATTCTAAAACAACTTATTTTAGGCAAACTAGATTTGGTAAAATAGGTGAAGTTACCAGTGAGGCATGCCCGTTTGTGCTTTTTTCCCCTGGCTAATTTTGTTTCTCCATGCGACTTTTTTTGATGACACATTTACTGAGCCTATGCTATGGATAAATCTTTCATTGATATGGCTAAGATGAGTGGAAGACGTGTGATTATTTTATTCCTTTGTCCTAATATGTTCCCATTCAATGAATATCCATCAATGAAATGCAAAATGTATCTGCTTTGTCAATAGGATTCATTTTTCCTCAGTTTGCATTTATATATTTCTATTTGATCATACAAGCTTAGGTTCCATTCGCCTTTTTTACTCAACAGGAACAATTAGCTGATTTTCGTGATTCAAAAGAGGGCCAAGTAGTTACACATTATGGAGTTAGAAGAGCTCAGGTATGCTGAATAACTTTGGCTAATTGCAGAAGTCTCACTTTTATATTCTAGTTGCCCATTTTTATTATGACTGCATTTTATAGTGTAATTGATTAGCTGGTTGTGTCATTTTTCACCTATTTCACAACTTTTGGCACATATAATTTCAGACAAAAGCACTGAGCCTGAGTGTGGCCAAATGGTTTTGGACTGCATATGGCACTAACTGTACAAAAGTTCACTTGGCTAATGCTTAAATTGTCTTATTCTGGACCAATCAAATTATGACTTCAGTTCACTAGTTTATATTTTAAGTTCTCAAACTTCATGTTTCAGCATTCTCAGCCATCAGCAGGCCGAAAGGAAGGCCTACCCAGTAATATATTGTGGGTAGGTTATCCTCCCTCTTTGCAGATTGATGAACAAATGCTCCACAATGCGATGATTCTTTTTGGTGAAATTGAAAGAATTAAGAGCTTTCCATCAAGACACTATTCATTTGTAGAGTTTAGGAGTGTGGATGAAGCCCGGCGTGCTAAAGAGGGCTTGCAGGGGCGGCTTTTCAATGATCCTCGCATCACAATTATGTATTCAAGCAGTGAGCTTGGTCCGGGTAAAGAATTCTCCAGTTTTCATGCTGGAGTTAAAGGGTCGAGGCCAGAGGTTATTAACGAACATCTTTTTGGGTCTAATCAGTTGGAAATGCTGGATCATCATCCTTCTATGGGACTGCATACTTTTCCTGGATCATTACCGCCTAGTAGTATTCATAGACCAAACCTACCATTTCGACCTCTTGGTCCTCAAGGTGGTTTTGACCTTGTGCTTTCTGGTGCAGAATTTAATGATTTGGCTCCTTTGCGTAATTTCCGAGATGGGAATTCAAATATTCCAGTGGCGCAAAACTGGAGCAGGCCGTCTCCTCCTGCATCTGGGATCCTTCCTTCACCAGCTGCAAGGATTAGGCCACCAACACGGTCAGTGTCTACTGGATGGGATGTGCTTGACTCCAACCAGTATCAGAGGGAACCAAAACGGTCAAGGATTGATGCGTCATCAACCTTTGATGATGATTCTTTTGCCTCACGAAAGATTGATGATCATGGGCTGGTTTTGGACAAAGCGTACAGGCTTGGTCCAGCTACTGACACAGGTATCTCGGCTCCATTCATAAATGTTCATGGGAAGCGTAGTCTTAGTCCAGTTGGTATAAAGAGCGCAATAGGATCGCATCACCGCCGTCTCGACATTGATTTTATATGGCGCGGTGTTATTGCTAAGGGTGGAACACCAGTTTGCCATGCTCGTTGTGTCCCTATTGATAAAGGATTAGAGTTTGAGCTGTAAGTATGACTTTTCTTATGTACAACATGCATCTACATGTTACAAGTATTTGGGTACTAGATTTTTAACTTGTTTAGTTGTAGGTGTACATTCAAATTTACACATAATATTACCTGAGACATTATTATCATTATTTTTATTGGACCCTTCAGTTTTCTTAATATTCTTATTTTCTTTGACTCCTTTTAAGAGTTGAGAATGGTTGTTTCACAAGATTTTTGCTGAATTGCTTATCATCCCTGGGATTAAGGCTTTGTTGTGTTGAGTTGTTGAGTTGAGTTTTCATATCATCCTTTTCCTGAATAGTCCAGTAAGTGCTTCATGCATTTAGAATTTTCTGGTATTATATGTAACCAAAGTTTTGTATTAAAAAATTATTGTTTGTATTAACCCACAATTTCCTGAATTATTTCCTGAATAATCCTCTGACTTCAAATGTAAATCTAAGTCCACTAGTAATGTTTGTTGCTATAATCTTGTTGAAGGCACTTAAGTAAACCATTTCTTTTACCCACTAATATGGAAGCTGTTTTGCAGTCCTGAAGTTATTAATTGCTCAGCCAGAACAGGATTGGATATGCTTGCAAAACATTATGATGAGGACACCGGATTTGACATTGTCTTCTTCCTGCCAGACAGCGAAGATGATTTTGCTTCTTATACTGAATTTCTTCGCTACTTGGGCTCGAAAAACCGTGCTGGTGTTGCCAAGTTTGATGATGGTACAACACTATTTTTGGTGCCTCCATCAGATTTCTTAACTAAGGTGTTGAAAGTTGCAGGACCTGAACGACTCTATGGTGTAGTTCTCAAGTTTGGGCAACAAGTCCCCAGTAGTGCCTCACTAGAGCCACAGCTACATCAGCCAAGCCACTTTCCTCAATCCATTGATAGACATCATATATCTCCACCAGATGTTGATTATAATCAAATTGCTCGGAATGATCAACATATGATACCAGTGGATTATAGCAGAGTTTTACATGAAGACTCAAAGCCTCCATCAAAATTGTATCATATACCAACTGAGTCTATTGCAGAGCAGTCAGTCCCTCATGACTATGCTTCTAGCAACACGACAGCTGTTTCTCAAGCAGGAGTTTCATTAACGCCAGAGCTTATTGCCACACTTTCAACTCTGCTACCTACAAATTCACAGTCAATTGTTTTAGAAGGTGGCCAGCCAACATCAGGCTCCTCTGTTGTTAGGCCTTCATATTCGTCAGTTGTTGCTGATAAAGGAACTTCTGGAAATACAGGTCATTTACAATTTGGAAGCCAATTTAATTCTCAAGATCAAGTTCAGTCTCAGTTTCAGCCTTACCCATCTTTATCCAGTGGACCTAACCATTCAGTAAACATGGTCCATGGAAGCAGTCAAATCCAAGATTCCTCTGTGAACCTACCACATGGAATTCCACCTAGGCCATTGACTGGTGTTGCCATATCTTCCCAAAATGGACAAGTTGCTTTGTCACCACAAGTTGGCCGGCACTATCAGCTTGAGGTTCCTCATCAGAAGAGCTATGCTGGGATGGTGCATGGAACAGATGCTTCAGTTTCATATAGTCCGTCCATAACTCCACAATCTAATAATCCTGTTGCCTTCTCTAGTCAGGCTCAGGGTGGTAATCATCCCCCAATGCAATCTGGAATGCCTTTATCTACTGACAAAGTGAATTGGGAATTTCCTAATCAAGTGCCCCAGTTCCAAACTGCAGTTTCTGGAGCTGGTCAAGGCACGTCAGAGGTTGAGGCTGACAAGAATCAGCGGTATCAGTCAACATTACAGTTTGCTGCAAACCTCCTCCTCCAGATACAGCAACAACAACAGCAGCAAACAAGTAGTCCAGCAGTTCGAGGATCTGGAAATCAACAATGAGTTCCCTTTTTGTACAGGTAATTACTCTTAACTTACCATGAAATTTGATTTATTTTTCTGAATTATTTAGTGCTAGAGGACAATCTCTGCTAGAAGTGTTCTAATTTTTTTTGTTTGTTCACATATGACATTATTTGTTAGGGTTCTTTGTTCAATGTTTCACTAAGATAAAATGAACCATATCTGGTTGATTCGTTTGGGTTGCACATGCTTATTGTTAGTTATTTGCATTGATATAGGGAGAAAAGCAAAGGTTATTTGTAGGTTAGTAGTGGAGATAATTTATACCATTTTTTGAGACTATCAACATTGGTCCATTGGATGTTGGAAGATAGTAATTTCCATGTTGTTTTTGACAAACTTACTGAATTTCAATAGAATTTTAATAGAAATTTGCTTGATTATTCCCTCAAGCTGATTGAGTTTAAATAGACTGAAGTATCTCACAAATTTGGGAATAAATCCCTAAATTACAGCCCTAATTGATGCCCATTGTCTCCTAATTATAGATGACAATTACAGCCTTAATTGGCTCCCTAATTGATGCCTAATTTGTCTTCTAATTATGGCTGTTTGTCTTCTAATTATGACTGATAATTACAGCCTTAATTAGCTCCCTAATTGATGGTCTAATTATGGCTGTTTGTCTTCTAATTATGGCTGATAATTACAGCCTTAATTAGCTCCCTAATTGATGGTTATTTACAGCTATCTTACAACAGTATAGTCAATTAATTACAATAATATACTAACATCCCCCCTCAAATTGATGCTGGGCGATCAAGAAGTATCAATTTGCCCACGAGAAATTGATGACGCTGTCTTGTCATAGATTTTGTGAACACATCAACAATTTGAAGAGCAGTGGAGACGTGGAAGAGAAATGACACAAGTATCTACGGCCTCTCGAATAGAATGACAGTCGACTTCAATATGTTTGGTACGTTCATGAAAAACTGGATTTGTAGCAATTTGTATGGCACTAGTGTTGTCAGCATGCAGAGGAGTAGAATGAGGCTGAGGAAATTCAATTTCAGCAAGTAACCCACGTAACCAAACAATCTCTGAGCAAGCAGCGGACATAGCCCGCTATTCAGACTCAGTAGAAGATTTTGAAACACGGTCTTGTTTCTTACTTTTCCAAGATATCAAAGAATCGCCAAGAAACATACACCAACATGTTATAGAGCGTCGAGTGTCTGGACAACCGGCCCAATCAGCATCATTATAAGCAATAAGACGTATGGGAGAGCCAGTAGGAAAGAATAAACCCCGAGAAGATGTGCCAAGGAGATAGCGAATGATTCGACGAACTGCCACCAAATGTAAGTGACGCGGAGTACTCATGAATTGACTGACTTGCTGAACTGCAAAAGAAATATCGGGCCTTGTGATAGTCAGATAATTCAAACTGCCAACTAATTGCCGATAAAGAGATGGATCAGGAAGAAGATCTCCGTCTTGACTATGATACTTGACGTTTAATTCCAAAGGAGTATCAACTGGGGATGAATCTTGAAGGCCTGCTGAAGTAATCAAATCTGTAGTATATTTGTGTTGATGCAAAAATATCCCAGAAGAATCATAGTGAACTTCCAGCCCTAAGAAATATGTAAGTGGACCAAGATCCTTCATTTTAAAAGAAGTTTGAAGAGATTGTTGGAGATTGAGGATCGTTGATGTATTAGTGCCAGTGATAATAATGTCATCTACATAAACAAGGAGTAGGACAAAACCAGCAGAATTCTTGTGAAGGAACAAAGAGGAGTCATATTTACTTTGCACAAATGAGAACTGAAGTAAGGTAGATCGAAACTTGTTAAACCAGACACGTGGAGCTTGTTTGAGTCCATACAAAGATCTTTTTAACTTACACACATGTGTTGAAGATGAGGAAGTCAAACCTGGTGGTAGTGTTATATAAATATCTTCTTTAAGATTACCATGAAGAAAAACATTTTTGACATCCATTTGATGAAGAGGCCAACTCCGCCTGCGAGTATCGTAGCCGGTCCCAAGCCCGGATAAAGGAGGAGGGTTGCGGTAGGTTGGCGGCCAGTGTAAAAATTTTGCCAAACTTTTTATGGATCCTCAAAGCTATCATTATACCGTTGGGACGTGCTCACCTAGGCACGCGCTACATCGGCACCCGGGTGTAGTGTTAAATGAGCAAGGGGTTCCATCACATCGACGCCCGGGTGTGGTGGAGTATGAGCAAAGGTTCCCATGCCATGGACGGGTATGGGTAAAGAAGTTAGTCCCGCCATATCAGCGCCCGGATGTGGTGTCAGACAGGAAAGGGCTACCGCATTATGGACTAATGCGGCTAAAGAAGCAAGTCCAAGGGAGCCGATTAAGATTAAGTAGTTGGAATATTGGCACTCTGACTGGGAAGTCTATAGAGCTTGTGGATACTTTGAAAAGAAGGAAGGTTAGTATTGCTTGTTTGCAGGAAACCAGGTGGAAGGGAAATAAAGCAAAAGAGATTGGTAATTCAGGATATAAGCTGTGGTATTGTGGCTTGGATAACAATAGGAATGATGTGGGCATTATTATTGAGCCTACGCTTAAAGACAAGGTGGTGGAAGTGAAGAGAAAGGGAGACAGGATTATCTCTTTGAGGCTTGTTTTGGGAGATGATACTATTAATGTTATTAGTGCTTATGCTCCCCAAGTAGGTTTGGACGGAGCATCCAAGGTTCAGTTCTGGGAAGATATGGATGATATCATGCAAGGTATTCCGGATAATCAGCAAATTTTCATTGGTGGGGACCTTAACGGGCATGTTGGTAAGGACAGTAATGGTTATGACAGGGTCCATGGGGGTTATGGTTTTGGCAACAGGAATGAGGAGGGAAAGAGCATTTTGGATTTTACGGTGGCTTATGATCTAGTGCTGGCAAATACCTGCTTTGAAAAGAGGGGGTCACACTTGATTACCTTTAAGAGTGGACGAACCCAAAGACAAATAGACTTCATACTTACTCGAAGACGGGTCAAAAGTAAGTGTAAGGATTGCAAGGTCATTCCGGGTGAAGCATTGACGGCGCAACATCGTATTGTGGTTTTAGATGTTAAGAATAAAAGTAGCTGGAGGAATGATAAAAAAGTATTGGAACCAAGGATAAGATGGTGGAAATTGAAAGACCTAGCTCAAGGTACCTTTAAGGAGGAGTTACTAAAGGAAGACATTTGGAACCTTGAGGCTAGTGCAGAGGACTCGTGGACAAAAATGGAAGGTGGCATTAAGAAAGCAGGTAGTAAATTGCTTGGGATCTCTAAAGGGGCAGGGCCTCGACCGCACGATGCATGGTGGTGGGATGAGGAGGTTCAAAAGGCTATTAAGGCTAAGAGGGAATGGTATAAAAAGTTACCGAATGCGGTTAATAGCGAGGCCTTTGAGGAATATAAGAGGGCTAAGAAAGAGGCAAAGAAGGCTGTTAGTGTAGCTCGTGGCAGAGCCTTAGAAGGGATTTATCAAAAGTTAGGTACTAAAGAGGGAGAAATGGATATTTATAAGATTGCAAGGATGAGAGAAAGGAAAAGCAAAGATTTAAGCCAAGTCAAATATATAAAGGACGAAGATTAACGGGTGTTGACAGGAGATGTTGCGATTAAGGAGAGGTGGAAGGCTTATTTTGAGTAGTTATTCAACCCTGAACATGAACAAGATTTTCAAGGTCTTATTGCAACAAATGGTTATATCAGCTGGTCTAGGAGGATCTTGCATAGTGAAGTAAGAGAAGCCTTGAAGTATATGAAAGTTGGTAAAGCTTGTGGCCCGGATGGTATTCCTATAGAGGTTTGGAAGAACCTTGGAGAGGTAGGAGTTGCTTGGTTAACTAAACTCTTTAATGCTATTGTGAAAAGACGTAAGATGCCGAATGCCTGGAGGAAGAGTATATTGGTACCCATTTATAAAAATAAGGGAGACATTCAATGCTGTACAAATTATTGGGGTATCAAACTTATGAGCCATACTATGAAATTATGGGAAAGGATTATTGAATACAGATTGAGGAAGCTTACAAGAGTTTCGGAGAATCAGTTTGGGTTTATGCCATGGAGATCTACCATGGAGGCTATTTCTCTTCTAAGAAGACTAATGGAATTGTATCAAGAGAAGAAGAAAGATCTCCACATGGTATTTATTGACTTGGAGAAAGCCTATGATAGAGTACCAAGAGAAGTGTTATGGTGGGTTTTGAAGAGGAAAGGAGTCAGCGACAAATATATCAACATCATCAAGGACATGTATGAGAATGCATCCACTAGTGTGAAAACACCTAGTGGAGACACTGAGGCTTTCCCCATTACTACCGGATTGCATCAAGGTTCGGCCATGAGTCCATATTTATTTACCCTGGTTATGGACGAGCTAACCAGAAGCATACAAGACGATGTTCCTTGGTGTATGTTGTTTGCTGATGATATTATTTTAATTGATGAGACTAGTGCCGGTGTAAACTGTAAGTTGGAAGTGTGGAGAAAACCCTCGAGGACAAGGGTTTTAAGTTAAGTAGGAGTAAAACGGAATATATGCACTGTGAGTTCAATCTAAGGAAGAAGCATGAACATGGGGTTAAGTTGGATGGAGTTTTGGTTTCTAAAACCAAGCAGTTCAAATATTTGGGTTCGGTGTTCCAGAATGATGGCCGTATAGATGAAGATGTGGCTCACAGAATACAGGTAGGGTGGTTGAAGTGGAAGGGTGCGATTGAGGTTCTATGTGATAAGAAAATACCTCTGAAAGTGAAAGGTAAATTCTATAGGACGGTTGTTAGACCTGCGATGCTCTATGGTAGTGAGTTTGTGGCACCAACGGGACAACATTTGCATAAGATGAGTGTGGCAGAAATGAGGATGCTAAGATGGATGTGTGGACATACCAGACTGGACAAAATTAAGAATGTTCATATTCGACAAAAAGTCCAAGTAGCGGATGTCGGAGATAAGGTGAGGGAAGGAAGACTTAGATGGTATGGGCATGTTTTAAGAAGACCTCCTAATGCTGCGGTTCGTAAGTGTGAGAATTTGTTGATTGAGGAGGCTAGAGGTCGTGGAAGACCTAGAACTGTGTGGAATGAGGTGATAGCAAGAGACTTAAGTGCCTTAGATCTTGATGCGGATTTGATTAATGACAGACTTGAATGGAGACGTAAAATCCGTGTCTTGGAAGGGGCCAAGGTTGGAGTATCTTTTTTGGTGTCTTTTGAGCTTATTTTGTTGAGGATCCATACAGCCGACTCCAACTTGTTTGGGACTAAGGCTTAGTTGTTGTTGTTGTTGTATTTGATGAAGAGGCCAACCCTGAGAAGCAGCAATTGCAATAATTGTACGGATGGTAGTCATTTTTGCAACTGGAGCAAAAGTCTCCTCATAGTCCACTCCGTACTCTTGCTTATTGCCAAGAGCAACCAATCGGGCTTTATATCGATCCAAAGTTCCATCAGAACGAAGCTTGACTGAATAAACCCATTTACATCCAATGGGCTTAACATTTGGAGGGCAAGGAAGAATTTCCCATGTATGATTGTCGTGAAGAGCTTGAAGTTCGTCCTGCATTGCTTTCTGCCAACATTCATTCTTGGAAGCTTGTGAGTAACAAGATGGAACAGAAATATCAAATAAAGTGGCAGAATATCCAGAAGGATGATCAGAAAAACCATACCGTCTTGGAGGTCGAGATACTCTGGTAGATCGACGAAGAGTAGATTCAGGAGAATCAGAAATAGATGATGGATCAGTCTCGGGAAGGGGCACCGTTGGTTGACGTCTTTCATACACAAATCAAGGTTTAAACCGAGTAGGAACAATTGATAAATCCTCAAAAATTGGAAGAATAGGAAAAGTAGGAGACTAAGCAAGATTAGGAAAGAAATATTGATGCTCAAAGAAAATAACATTTCGAGAAACACGAAATTTGTTAGAAGTTGAATCATAGCAAAGAAAACCCTTTTGAGAAGAATTATAACCCATAAATGCACATTTAATAGATTGAGCTGAAAGTTTATGATGTTCATGAGAAGGTTGATGAACAAAACAAACACAACCAAATGTGTGTAAATCATGATAATTAGGATATTGATGATACAAACGAAAATATGGGGAGTCAAGATTTAATACCTGAGAAGGCATTCGATTAATGAGATAAGTTGCAGTAGATAAGGCTTCAACCCAAAACTTGGATGGAACTGAAGATTCAATTAACAAAGTTCGGGTTACATCCAAAAGATGACGATTTTTTACATCCAAAAGATGACGATTTTTACGCTCAGCAACTCCATTTTGTTGTGGTGTATAAGGACATGAACGTTGCGAGACAATGCTTTTCTCACGTAGAAAATTTTGAAATTCATGAGACATATTCTCCTCCAGAATCAGATCGTAATAATTTAATATAAGTAGAAAACTGAGTCTCAACATAGGCCAAAAAGGTCTTGAAAACAAAATATACATCAGATTTAGAATGAAGGAAGTATACCCATGTATATCTACTGTAATCATCAATAAATGTCACAAAGTACTTGTACTGAGCATGAGAAATAACAGGAGTAATACCCCAGACATCACTATGAATTATATCAAAACATTTGACAGCACGACTACCATTAGAAGGAAAAGGAAGAGTTTTGCTTTTACCGAGTTTACATGTGGAACAATCAAAAGGAAACTTAGCAAAGAGTTTTTTATTGCCCAAGAAACCAGAATTCGATAAATGAGACAAAATAACAGGATTAGGATGACCTAAACGTCTATGCCATAGTTCACTCTTACTAATAACAGTAGTACAAAATGAAGAAATACGAGGAATGGAAAATAAAAGTGGAAAGTCTCCCAACTTTAGGCCCCTTTGCGATTACTGTCCCCGATGCCTGATCCTGCACAAGACAACCATTACGAGAGAAATGCACATCATAATTGTTATCTATTAACTGACCAACCGAAATAAGCTTAGTTGAAAGCTTTGGAGATATAAAAACATTGTTAAAACATGGTTTAAGATCTCCAATCTCAGTAATAGGTATTGTACTACCATTTGCAATCTGAATTTTAGTTGAACAATGATACTTGCGAACATTGTTAAGCATGCTAGATGTGTTTGTCATATGATTTGAGGCAGCAGAATCAACAAGCTAAAGTTGAGAGGGGGAGGTATTTTTACCTTGTAGTCCTAAGGCGGAGAAGGCTGAAATAATCATTTGTTGCACCATTTCTGGAGTAAGAACCACAGGTTTAGCAGCTGAAGAGGGAGTTGTAGAAACTGTTGGAGCAGCAAAATGAGTGGAATTATTCATTGCAATTGGGGCAGCATTCGCTTTTCGGTTTTGAGGCCGTGTAGGACACTCCTTTATGACATGTCCTGATTGCTTGCAATAATTACAAAACTTCTTTCTACAATTGGCAGCAATATGCCCATAATCTTTGCAGGAATAACACTGAATTCTGCTCATATCTCGACCCTTTCCTCTTCCTTGGGCAGCAAAAGCAACCTTGACAGTATTTTCTTGTTGGAGAGAGTTTTGAATGAGAAGACGCTGTTCTTCGCGAAGTAATTCGCCAAAACAAACATCTAAAGAAGGTGAAGGAACACGACTCATTAAATTTGAGCGAAGTGTCTCAAATTCAGACCTCAACTTCATTAAAAATTGATCTCTTTTGCTTTGCTCATAAATTTCTTGAATTACAGAGAGATGCTGCAGGTATTTTAGCATAAATAGTGTCAGTAAACTTAGCCCGTAAATTCTGAAAACCAGAATAATATTCTTGAATGGAGAGATTTCCTTGGAAATAATTAGCAATATCACTCTTCAATTGAAAACGTCGTGCAACATTGTCTTGATTGTAGACATTTTTTAAGTAATCCCACATGGCTTTTGCAGTTTTAGAAGACCTCAGATTAGGAGCAATAAGAGGGTCGACTGACCCCAGAATCCATGTCATTACTCTTGCATCTTTAACTTTCCAGTGAAGCAACTTCTTATCATCTTTAGGAGCTGGATCACTTCCATCTATATGGCCCAATAGTTCTTTTCCTGTAACAAAGAGCTGGAACTGAAATTCCCATGAAGAGTAATTTTTTCCTGTGAAACGAACATGAAAACTCTCAACTGCGTTTAAAGTGGCCATCTCGAATAGCACAAGGAGACCAGAAATGCAAAATTAATAATAACAAAACCAAGAGCAGCTCAACCAGAAGAAGCAGCAAACTCACCAAGACGAAAATCCTACAGCCAGAAAGTTGTAGGATAGAAAAAGTCCACCAGAATCTCTTTTAAAGCAAGAGAACCTCCAAATAGAAATTCAGAATTTCTATGACCGAGAGTTCATCAAAGATATGAACTAAACAAGAAACCAGAAGTAAAAATAGCAGCAGAAACAGAAGCTGCAGAATCAGAGGCAGCAGAAACAGAAGCTGCAGAATCAGAGGCAGCAGAACCTGCACTATGTTCTTCAAAAGAAAACAAAGCTGAAACTCATAAAAGAACAACTCTAAAATTGCCTAACTATGGCTCTGATACCATTGACAAACTTACTGAATTTCAATAGAATTTTAATAGAAGTTTGCTTGATTATTCCCTCAAGCTGATTGGGTTTAAATAGACTGAAGCATCTCACAAATTTGGGAATAAATCCCTAAATTACAGCCCTAATTGATGCCCATTGTCTCCTAATTATAGATGACAATTACAGCCTTAATTGGCTCCCTAATTGATGCCTAATTTGTCTTCTAATTATGGCTGATAATTACAGCCTTAATTAGCTCCCTAATTGATGGTCTAATTATGACTGTTTGTCTTCTAATTATGGCTGATAATTACAGCCTTAATTAGCTCCCTAATTGATGGTTATTTACAGCTATCTTACAACAGTATAGTCAATTAATTACAATAATATACTAACAGTTTTGAAATTTAAAAGTGCTGGAGTTCTTGTAACGTGTGCTCAAGAAGCGATGACTTGATATAGAATTGGTGAGAGCTTAATTGGAGTTTCTTGTCTAACATTATGAGTGAGGTCATTCTATTTCATGGAAGATAATGTTCTGAAGAAAAATTGCTGGCACTGAGGATTACAGTTTTACTTCAGGAGTTGTGAGCTTGGACTTTATCTCCAACATTGATTGCTTTGGAATGGTGGGATGCTTTAAGTCGAGTCTTCTATTAGTTCTTTGCTTCGTAAAATCTTCTTCTTGTCTCGGTGAAATACATGCATGAGTTTCCATTGGATATTAGTATGTATCAATTATTCATGCTAAAATCCTCATAGTTTGTGTCCATTCAAAATATACAAACTGAACTTGGACCTAGTAATTTTGGGAACACATGCTTAAAGACTGTTTACTTATAGAAAATTAGAAAATTTGGCTTGTTTTCCAGAAAATTTTGTTTTCTGTGTTATCTTTTTGCACAAATTGGGCATTCTCTAATTGGAAAACACTCATTTCCATCTTCGTGTTCCCTCTGAAACTTGGAATTGATTCCCAGCTAAAACAATATGTTACATTTTTATGCTTTTTTTTGTTATATATATATTTTTTAATTTTAAGCTTCCTTTTATTCTTTTCTTTAATTTTCTTTTTTCCTTCTTTTATATGAATTGTTTCACTGTGGCCTCTCTCCTATAATGATTTTGTAAAATAAAATGTAAATCTTCGCTATTATCTTCAGTTAAAAACTAATTGTTTCACTAATAAGAATGACTATAGATAAAGAAATTAAACAATAATTTTTATTCCTAATAAAATTCTAAGAAAAATGAGAGGGCTATAGTTTAATTGTACTGTGTCATAACAAGTAAAGAAAATCACAATATGAACATGTCCTGTAATTTCAAAATGGAAATAGTATTTCTATCCCTGACAAATGAACACGTTTTACAATTACAAATTTATTTTCCATGAAAATGAAGACAACCAATTTTCTTAGAAAACAGGAAACAGAAAACAGAAAAAGGTTTTCTTTTAAGTAAACAATCCCTTACATATTCTTAATTTTGTCCCTTGCAACTCGAGTTGCCTGGTACTCTATCCGCATGGGAAATAGTATTCTTAGAAAACAGAAAACAGGAAAATGTTTTCTTTAAGTAAACAATCCTTTACATATTCTTAATTTTGTGTCTTGCAACTCAAGTTGCCTTCTGCTTTATCCACATGGGAAGCAGTTTGTTCTAGATGATGTTTTAAAATAAAACAAAAATGTTTGGAACTCAAAATTTGATTCTAACATGGTCATTATTTATATGATTACCACGACATAATCCCTTGTGTTTTGGTGGGCAATGATTAATGTGATTATAGCATCTATATTTATTTTGGATGTCAAAATATTGTCAATTAGATATTTGTGAGGTATTGGTATATGTGCTCTACAATTTTGTTTGAGGCATAGGGACAACAAAGGCCCCAGCCATAGTCAAAAGTTTTAACAATTTTGAGGTTGTGAGGCTGCTTGTAAGGATTCGTGCAGTTGATATTTTGAAGCTTCAATTTCCAAATTAATCAAATGGTTGCTACAAAGTAGTTAAATTTTTATGATCATATGTTCGGAATAGCTTCAAATTGATGGGTGTAATCTGGTTGGTGGAAGATGCGATGAATGCTTTTTTCAACTCAGCTGGTTGAAGGGTCTTTTTATTAGCAAAATGATTTTTGGAGGTTTTCCGCTCAGGGTTTGCCTTTAGCTGTCTAGTATATCATGTTAGTTCACTGGATTGGATATTCATCAAGCTGGACTGTTTGTGTGCTCTCTTTGTGCGTATTGCTTCTTTTTATTGTGTGATATGCTTGCATATCATTTTCAATGCTGGTGTGCGAAAACATTTTCTCATGTTCAATATTTTTTTTCTGTGCGCATCCAATTTTGATTCTTGGTCTGCATTTATTTTAATATTTTCTACTAACAAATTCTACTAAAACTCATGAGGTGTATATGTTTGTATTTTTTTTGTGAATATCTCATTGATTTGCTTTCTAGATGGCAATGCTTCATTTGTTAATAAATGCATGTTTCTGTTGATGTACTTGTCATGCAGTAGCATTGAATATCACCTTATATTTATTGTTTAAGTTTCTATTACAATATTTTGCTTTTATGTGGTTTTCGGAGCTTTTTTCCTATCATAGACATTGTGCTTCCCAGTGCTGTGGTGTTAAAATTTTTAATTGTAACCATGAGATGTAATTCTATGTTGTAATATTGAGACTATTAAATCTTCCTACGAGTAAATTCAACCGAAAATAATAATAATAATAATAATAATAATAATAATAATAATAATAATAATAATAATAATAATAATAATAATAATAATAATAAATATCAATTGTCAAAAATGATAGGAGCCACTTTTCTTAGTGAAATAGGCAATATGCTTCTTTTCTATCTGGTTTCTTTCACACGAACATGTGTGGTTTAGTTGTCTTCAACCTGGTCAAAGTCAAACCCACAAATGTTTTTACACCTTAGTATGTCTGTCCAGATCAACCTTGTCTCACCAGTTCTAAAGATTTTTCTCTGAAATATACCTGTATTACATGGTTGGAAAAAAAAAAAGAAAAAATACTGGCTATATGTGTTTACGAACAATGTAGGTTAGACTTGTTGAATTGTAGGTAGTTAATGATACCAATTCTATAGCTGGCGAATGAATTAACCTGATGAGGAAGTCTATTGGCTTTCTTTTTAAACATGGAATGATATAAAGCAACATACAATATACCCTCTCAAGTAAGTTACAGTGACGATAACTCGATAAGCAGAAAATGTATGTAACATGTATACATATATTTATACATAACGGTAAGGGAGCTGCTTTTGCGTAATTATATGCTCGCGATAATTCTTACTATAATCATTTTCTCCTCATCACAATGATTCACAATAATTCTTATCATAATGATTTTCTCATCATCAGTTGGGTAAAATATTCAGATTACAGTGTGTCCTGCAATGAGGGGAAAAAAAAAAAGATACAGTTTCAGAGTAGGCTTTCTAAGAATCTGGTTAATTTTGGTAATGCATTTTTGCCCATCTGCGTTTTGGGGTAGGAATGACGGACAAAATCTTATTAATGGAATGTGCGAGTAAGATACAGTAAGCATTAAGCAAGATGCTATAAAATCACACCCATGGGAATATCTCAGTCTGTTTTTTTTTTACTCTTTTGGCAATCAAATCTTTTTTTTTTTTGAGATCAAGTGTTGGGTGGATGAGAAAAATAATGCAACTGAGGAATTAAAACCTTCTTAGATATAAAACCCCTCATGTTTGTGCTAATATAAGCTATAATCAATAGTATTATGATTTATTGGGTTTCTACAAGTACCGGTAAACTACAGTACCATGCGTGCTTTGCCCGTTTGGCTCAAGTTTGCTTCCTATTTTTGTTCAGGTTGTGCTGCCTTTAGCATGAAATAAAGAGTAGCTTGTGATATGACCTTTTTTGCAAGATTTAAAAAGTAAGAGGGCAGGGTTTTTAGTTCAGTTCTGGTGGGTTAGATTCTGTATTATTGTCTATATACTTCAGTGTTTTAGAATTGAAACAAGTCCTTACCGAATAATTACCATCCCCATAAGGATTTGGAACAACTAATCCTCACTAATAATGTCATTAAGAATAAAATGCGTTATTGAATCTAACATGAGACTCTCTAGTACAATATGTTGTATTTGCGTTATCATCCAAATCAAGAATCAACCTCTTCCCAGTGCGCCGCAAAAAACATTCATTGTCAGAACTTTGAATTATAGTTTTAATTTTTAATGTCAATGCATATTCTCTATTTTTAACACTTGCCAATATGCAAGTTAAAAACAAATTAATTTGTTTTCTTTAATTTAATTAATCTGTGGCCTGTGTAGGTAGTTGGGCTTTATTTATTTTCTGAAAAATGCAACCCATTGGAGTCTGCACTGGAGTCTGCACATACAATATCGCAAGAGAAGAACGTTACTTGGATGTTTGCTTATACCTACCGCTCGCGATAGTCAGATACACAATTTCACAAGAAAAGGGCCATCACTTCGCTGATTGCTTTTACCTGAACAAGGAAGACTGAAAATGCGATTTGCAAAGACATCTAATAGCATGCGCCTGTTTTATAAAATTAGTGTTTTTTTTTTTCTTTTAGATGAGCACTCGAGACAGCCTCCTTTTTTTTTTTTGTCTTGAACAGTTTTTCTTTTTATTGATTTTTTTTAGTTCCTTCAATTTTATTTGTATGTACAATTTCTTAATATCATCTAAATATCATTACTAGTTTTTACAGAAGTTTTGCCTATGAAAAAAGAACCAGCAATTCCAACCAACAAATTTGAAAAGTTTGATCAACAGAGGATTAGGATAATTAAATAAAATTTAAAATAATTAATCACAAGTGTTATCACTTCAAGACGCTTTATTTGCATGTAAAAAGCATGACCATTGCAACAGCTAGAACATGAAATTCACCACTCTTTATTTTCTTTTATTTATTTTCCCATTCTTAGCCAAAATTTATTTATACCATTTCAAGAACACCCCAACAATATGCATATTAACATATACTATTCTGCATAATGAGACAAGCAAAAAGAGTGATTCAAATTGCATTGCCTTCTCTTATTTTCTCTGTCATTTTCTTTATCTATACCGTACCATTATCATCCAACAACTCCATTGACACATTAAATCGAGCACCTTACAAGCAAACCAAATTTAGCATCTTAATCGGAATCTTCACCCGCCCGGAAAAGCAAGATCGCCGCAACTTCCTCCGACTAATCTATGGAATCCAAGAACCATCTCCCATAGCTGACATAGATGTAAAATTCATATTCTGCAACCTCACGAATTCAGATCAAAAGGTACTAATTGCTTTAGAAATTCGTCGTTTCAAAGACATTATAATTCTCAATTGCAAAGAAAATATGAACAAAGGCAAAACCTACACTTTCTTCTCATCACTCCCGAAAATCCTTCCAAAACAATATGACTATGTAATGAAAGCTGATGATGATGTATTCATTAGGCTAAAGCCATTGTCGTTATCAATAAAGCCACTTCCAAGGCAAGATTTGTACTATGGGTATGTAATTCCATGTGAACGCAAAAACCCATTTGAGGGTTACATGTCAGGAATGGGGTTTTTGCTATCATGGGATCTTGTTGAATGGATTGGGAATTCTGGGATTGCTGCAAATGAGACTCAAGGACCAGAGGATAAGTTGGTTGGGAAATGGTTTAAATTGGGAAATAAGGCAAAGAATCGATTTTCTAACAAGCCTGCAATGTATGATTATCCAGGAACTAATGGAAAATGCTCACATGAACTTATACCTGAAACTGTGGCAGTTCATAGACTTAAGAGATGGGATCAATGGTTTGATGTTCTTGAATTTTTCAATGTAACTAAAGCATTTGACGACTCCAACTCATAACAAAATCAGATTGAATCGACGTAAAATAGCTTGGATCAATTACTATCCTGTGAATACAGTTAAAATCACAAAATCAAAAGAATCGAGTAACAGGAATAATAAAATAAAATGAATCGGCCATAATAAAATAAAAAAATAAATATTTTTTATAATATATAAATTAATAATATATGTTAAAATTGATTAATAATAATAATAATAATAATTGAATTATTATAAAAAATTATTTAAAAATAACAATTTAAAAATAATTAAATAAATTTTATTAACAAACACATGTTACAATTCTTCACATAATAATATTATTAAATTAAAAAAAATAATAATAACATCAATAACAATGACAACATCAGCAATAATAATAATAATAATTGTTCACTCAATGATTAAAAATAAAGAAAAAATAGTTAAGAAATTTTTTTTCAATGAATTTCATGATGCCAATTCAACAAGTTAAAAAATAGTTAAGAATAAATTAAATATTTTTTTAT
The DNA here is from genome assembly GCA_947685225.1 of Garcia nutans. NCBI lineage: Eukaryota > Viridiplantae > Streptophyta > Magnoliopsida > Malpighiales > Euphorbiaceae > Garcia > Garcia nutans. The sequence continues at coordinate 7,571,263 of CANTUV010000055.1, forward strand.
TGGGTCAATAAGAATAAATTAACTATTTATATATTATAAATTATGTAGTATATATCATTAAATAAGTTAAAAAATGATAAATTACATGTCAAATAAATCAAGTTATGATAATAATTAATTATATATATGATATAAAAGTATTTATGAAAAATTTATTAATTATAAATTAAATAGAAATATGCAGTAAGAATAAAGTAACTATTTATACATTATATATCATTAGAAGAATTGTATGGTATATATCATTGAAGAAATTACGTAGCATATATCATTAAAAGAATTAAAAAGGACAAATTACATATCAAATAAATCAAGTTATGATAACAATTAATTATATATGATAGAAAAGTATTTATGAAAAATTTATTAATTATAAATTAAATAGAAATATGTAGTAAGAATAAAGTAACAATTTATACATTATATATCATTGGAAGAATTGTATAATATATAACCGACCCTAATTGACTTAGGACTAAGGCTTTGTTGTTGTTGTTGTATAAATTAAATAGAAGTATGTAATAATTTATTAAAAAAATATGTAATTGTAGAAATTATATAGAGGTATGTAATAGTTTATTAAAAAAAATATGTAATAATAGAAAAAGACCCAAAGCTCAATAGGAATATTATGTGTATGTCATAATTTTTTATGGGTATGCTATAATTATTTATGGGTTTGCGATAATTTTTTATGAGAATGCCATAATTATTTATGAGTTTGCCATATTTTTATGGGCATGCCATAATTATTTATGAGTTTGCCATAATTATTTATGGAATTGTCATAATTTTTTTAAAAAATTTTAATATCTAAATAATGCCTAATATTTAGAAAGTTAAATAGGTTTAGGGTTTATTATTTAATTTTTTTAAAATTTTTGATATTAAATATATAAATATATATAATTTTAATTGTATAATATTATAATTATATTTAATTTAAATATATTAATTTTAATAAATATGATTAATTTAATTTTAGGGTTAAAAACCTTAGATCATATTTTTTTTAACCAAAGTTTTCAAAAATATATATACATGTATAGACATATAATAAAATTAAGTAATTTTTCATGAAGTAATTTTTTTAAAATAATATATCATGCTAAGTTCTAGTATCTTTTTTATGTTTTATTTTAATTAAGTTATTAATTAATAAAGACCCATAATGTAAGAATCTAGAGATGCACTAAATAATTCTATATTCAAAAAAAGTATAGTTTATAGATAGATGTACATATTTTTTAAGTTTGCATTTAGTAAGATGCCCCTAGGTTTATTATCATTTCCTTTAGGTCTCGTTTGGCTAGAATTTCAAATCCTGAAGCATAATTGACATAGAATTAAGTGAAATTGAAATTAAAATGATTTAAAAATTTAGATAGAATTAATTATAAAAATAAAAAATATTTATTATATTTTAATTTAAAATTTGAAAAAAATTAATTTTAATCAATATATAAATATTTGATTGGTTTAAAAGAATTTATAAAGAAAAAATAAAAAAGATTTATGAAAATTTCACTAAGAATAAACTCATAAATAATTATAAAAAATCCATAAATAATTATGGCATACCCATAAAAAATTATGACATACACATAAATTTTCATGATATACCCATAAATAATTATGTTATACTCATAAAAAATTATGGCTTACACATTGATTGGTTAACGGTTAACTGACCGATAAAAGTCGATTAATCACTAACCAAACTAAAAATCGATTTTATATAAATTTATAATCGAAACCGACCATATATAGTCATGGTCTGTTAACCGATTAATCGGTCAGTTAGCTGAATTTTTTCCGCCCCTAAAAATTATTTTTATTATTTATTTATTAATTAATTATTTTTAATAATAATTTTTTGGAATAAAATTATTTTTATTATTTATTAATTAATTTTTAATAATATTATTTTTAAATTATTTATTTTTCTTTATTTCTAATTTTTTAATTATTTTAATTATTTATTAATCGGTTTCAATTCTTTTTCTTCATCTTCAAATTTCTTCATCTTCAAATTTCTTCTTATGCAACTTCAAAGTGATTGCCGTTGCTCAGCCCCAAACTGAAAAATTCAATCTCCTTATACTTCTTTTCCTGCAAAACTAAAACCAACCTCTCTCTTCTTCTTCAATTCTTCTTTTAATTTTGCACAAACCAATTAACCAAACTCCCACATCAAACAGAATCGGGCTTCATCCAACTTTCCTTAAAAACTGATTCAGCGATATGCAAATCGTTGTAAATCGACTGATATGCTGATTCTCCTCTTCTTGAAAGAGATTCATGATGATTTTTGAGGTTTAGAAAATCTCATTCCTAAATCGGTCAAAATCGTATCAGTACCTTTGAAATTCGTTAAGTATCGGCCATTTTGATACGAAACGGCCGATATTTAAAAACCATGGTTCTGATATGGCTTTAGTTATCTATAGAATTAATACTTTTTTTCCTTATAAAATGACTTTTAAAGGTATAAAGGATATGAGTAATGAATATATGAAACTAAGTTTCATTTACATAAGACAGGAACTAAGGAAGTTTTCCCTTCCTATGAAAGCTTTCTCTCACTCTGTGTATGTAAGTCTTCTCTTCTTCCTCTCTTTGATCTAAGGTCGATAACAGCTTTAGATCAGCCATCATTTTTGGATTCCACCTTTTAATTCTTTAGTTTTTATGCTATGACTTATTTTCTTTCAGATCTGGCCTCTAAAAGGCATTTTTGTCATCCACCCTCATGGTGAAATCTTTTGTGAAGTGTTTAATGTTGCCCTTCAATGTGGATTGGATGAATCTAAAAGTATTTCAAACTCTTTCCCTTGGTTTGTTGATCACTCATCTCAAAATGTGCTCTTTCCCTCCTATTTATATCTTCCCTTAGAGACTCTGACCTCTCCCTTGTGTGAAGGAGCATTTTTGGCATCCCCATATTTTTTCTGTCTAGCAGTGTCGCATATCGAGTATCAGTGTGACTCTTCTTACTGTTTATTCTGGGTGTTGGTCCATTCGAATGCAAACTTGTATGTTCAAATGGAGACTCTTTGGCAGTAGTAAAACCAGAAATTGGATGAGGGGAGCAAATTTAAAAAAAAAAATTGCAGGTGAATTCAAGATATTGAACATAGTAAAATTTAGATTTTTATTAAAAAAATTTCTTTATCAAAAGTTTATATTATTTATTAAATTCTAAAAGTTTATTAAATTTTTTACATATCTTTTCATTTTAATTATTAGATCTATTAATTTATTTATAAAATTTATTTAAATTAATTTTTATAAAAATACTATTTTAAATAAGAACATTAGCTTTATTTAATTTATATTTAAATTATAAAATTTTAACATTAACCTAAATATATATTGTTGGTATAGACTTCCTTTGCAAGATGAGTGGTCTTTTGTCCAGTAAATGTTTTGATGAACCTTTTTTCTGAATTTGTTGTATTTCTCACTATTAAAAGAAATTTCTCTTTTACTGGCAAAAAAAAAGTTTCATTTATATACTGTTTTTGATATAAAGGAAAAAAAAACATGAAATTATTTGAAACATGGAAAGAAAAAGAAAATAGGGGTAGTTATATGAAATATAGAAAAAAGTTTCCGTTTTCAATCTTAAGGCGCATTATTTTGTTTTTACACATTTATATGATTTTCGCTTTTTTTATTTCTTTTCTTTTTATGTTAAATGGTGTTGATTTTCTTTTTTTGTTTTTGTTTTTATTTATATTTATATTTTTTTATCTATAAATATTTTTTTATTATTATATTCTCAACATACACACAAAAAATATAAACATATACATAATATATAGAAAATACATACACAATAAATAATCAAACAGAAAACATCATTTGCACAATATTTACATAATTTAATTAATATTTTTTTAAATTTATTTTTTAGGCTTAATGCATAAATAAATACACGTACTTGTTTAAAAGAATCTATTAGCCTTCTCTACCTGGCGGGCATCCCATTACACATCTATCAAAGCTAAAAACAGAGATAACCAACACTTTTGAGCTCGTGCTGAGAGTGTGAAAAAAAAAAAAATTTAAGACACGTTTAAATTTCTTCTTCCTAACCTCTCTTTTGCGTAGACAAAAAAAAAAAACCTCCTCTCTTGTCTTCTACTCAACGCCAAAACTTCATCTTCCTTAAAGAAAAAGGGAAAACCATGTTTATCCGTCAACAATAACGTCTTCTACAAGTTCAACAACAAAATCAAAATTTTCTCTCTCATCTTTTCGAATGGGTAGTTTTCTCCTAACTTCTTTCTATTATATATATATATATATATATATTGTTGGATTGTTGTTGTAAAATTTCAATATTTGGGTTCAAAATAAAGGAAAAGTTGTAAAATTTGATGAGTTTTCTTATTGATTCACAAAAGGAAGTAGGATTTTGAGTATTCGAGGTTGAGATGACCAAAAGCTAGAGTTTTGATTAAATTATTTCACATATCCATAAATTAATTATTTTGATATACACATTGAGTATTTGTATTGTTTTTTCAGATTTATTTTGAGTATTTGAGGTTGAGGTGAAATGTAAGAAAGATTGATGAAGAATTCTAGAAATTAGATGAATTTTGAAATTTAATGAACAATAGGCACATGTAATACATAAAGAAGATGTGAGAATAGAAATTGCTCAACCAGGCATATTAATACCACTTAAACTATTATAGGTGTGTCGTAAGATATCTGCAAAGTATAAAAGATTAATAGGTTCTTTTCAAAAAGTACATATGCTAATTTATGTATTAAGCCATTTTTTTAGTTTTATACACATATAATATACGGACACCATGTTTTAATATATACACAACATCTATACAATAGTTAGATAACTTTTTTATGTGTATAATAAATAAAAATTATTTAAAAATAAATTTAATAATTTTTATTAATATGTTTTTATATATTTTACCTTTTTTATTTTATTTTGTGAATGTTATTTTTTATTGGTAATGAAAATCAAAAATTTTCTTTTATAAAAAATTAATGCATTTTATATGTTGAAAATATAATTTAAAATATTCATTTTTATTATTTTATTAAAATATATTTATTTAATAGTAAAGTTTGAAAAAATTAAAATTGTAGTACAATATTATTTGAAATGAGAGAAGAGGTATTTTTAAAAAAAAATCTTATTTTAATGAGTAGTAAGATATTTTTAAAAAAAATATTGATTTTAATTTTTTTTAATTTTTTTCAAAGATATACTATTTTTTAAAATGAAACATATTTTTAATATAGTTTTGCAAATGTCCCAAGAAAATAAGTGGTAATTAAATTTTTTTTTATATTGTTTGAGAAAATTATTCTCACCATCTTCTAAAATATACTAATGCATTTTTTGCATTTAAAATAAAATTATCAAAATGAGAGAAAGTAATTGGAATTTTGCACATTATGTATATTGTTAGGATTTTTTTTTAGCAAAAATAAGAAATATCATTAATAAGATAAAGCATTACAAGAAGCCTTCAATCTCCATGGCACCGAGCACTGAAGACCATCAAACTTTTCCCGAATTCAAACAAGTTCAATACATAAAGAAGATAACGTACCCCATATAACATAATGACCAAATAAAACAAGGATTAAATTTACAAATAGAACAAGGACTACATCCCTGTAGCAAGCCTCAGATGGAATGAGCACAACATAATGGAAGGTCAAAGGCCCTTTGTACCATGAGTCCCAAACAACCTCTGATATTAAAACACTATAAAGAGAGGGAAAATAAGGATCTATCATCCTAAATTGGGATTGATGAGTTAAAAGCTTAGATATAACAACTGAAATGAGTTGAAGGAGGGAGGCATCTAGCTCCGCCCATTGATCGACTATCTCTAACATCGACCAAGGATGAACCTCAAGGGGTAAATAGGTTATCGGAGCAGGTTGTGAAATCTCCAAGGGAGATTGACATGCTCTTGAGAGAAGATTGATCACTTCTAGAAGCCTTGGATAGGATTTATAGTTCTAAAAACAAAAGCAAACTCCTTATATATAGTTAAAACTCACCCTCTACCATTGAAGGCAAGCCAACAAAGGGAGCATCTCTGGAGTATTTTTTTAGTTTACACTTCAAATAGCCAAATCCAAAGAGCAAAAACCTTCCATCAAAGAGAAGGAGAACAAAAAAAGCCTTAATAAGGCCAGATCTAGGAAACCATGGAAAAAATAAAATAAAAATTGAAAGAAATTTCATATAAAGACAGAAAATCCACACAAAAATGTATATTAATACGTTATAGAGGGATGGCAGAAAGAAAAAAATAACAAGACTATATATAATTAATCATTAAAAATAATTGCACGCTGAGATAAAGTTTAGCGGCAAGTATATTTTTTCTGAAGTCAATAAACTTAGGATCGATTTTCCATTTCTCAATATAATATTAAAAAAATCATTAAAAATAATTATCAATAAAAAATACGTCATATGTTTTATAAGGATAATGAGATGTTTAGTTGTAGAAAATAACTCTTATTTTTAGAAAATTTTCTAAAAAAATAAAAAATAAAATTTATTATTTAGTTAGAAATATTTTTTATTTAGAAAATTAGAAAAATAACTTTCTATATTTATTAGCTAATAATTGTATTTTAGAAAACTAATTTTAATTGTTTTTAAAATGGAAAATATGCTCTTAAAGAAATACAATAGTTTATTTTCCACTTCGATTCTTATAGATTTATTTATTTATTTTTATTTGGAAAATAGTTAAAAATTAAAATTTGAAAACTAGAAAAAAACTAAAAACTAAAAATAAAAATACTGTTCACAACTAAACAGCCTTAAGTGTTTGATCACTATGCTATTGGCTCAATTATTTAATTTTTTTGGCATTATATGATTGTTGTTATTTTTTTTAATGCTTTATTCGATACCTTTTATGAAATTATGTTCCTTTGCTTGTGCTTCTACTATTTCTTGATGCTTATTTCATTTTTTTCTCCCAAAGACCTGTCTTTTTATTATTTTTCTACTTTGTTGCTAAAAGCATGTTAAATGTACACTAACCAATTTCAATGGAGATGAGCTTTGATCTTTTTGAGGCAAAAGCAAACACTTCTTTTTCAGCTACCCATATATATATATATATATATATATATGTGTGTGTGTGTGTGTGTGTGTGTGTGTGTGTAATGCAATTTAGTGTTTTGAATTGTTTTAATTGTTTTTGTATTTTAACACGTCTCTCTAAAAGTTATCATATAATAGGGATGAAATGTGTTTTTGGAAAGGTAAAAGGCATTGAGGTTTATGCTAGGGGGATGTAAAAGAGTGCTTTTAATTGTATTTAATAAAACAAGCATTAGGGAAACAAAACAAACTAAGTTCATGTAACTGTTATCTTTGCAACTAAATTCATTTGATTGTGTTTGATATATGACTTTATATATATATATATATTAATAATTTATTAAATATATGATATTTTATCTTCACATATTAATATTTTTAAAAATAAATTTTGTATTTATGTAATTAGTAATTATTAGTATAGTTATGAGAAATAACTGAAACTTAAATCAACTTTCTATCTTCATATATTAATAGTTTCAGTCGATAAATTATGTGATACAAATAATATAGAAGAGATAAATAACTATAACATATGATATTTTTATATACATTACATAATATATTACATTTGTTCCATTTTTATATAAGATATTTTTCTTTTTATATATTAATAATTTATAGATATATCATATTTTATTTTTATATATTAATTTTTTAGTTAAAAAATTTATTAATAATTATTAAATTATGACTTTTTATCTTTAGATATTAAGAGTTTTAATTAAATTATTTATTAATAATAATTATTAATTTATTAATAATTTATTAACTATATTAAATATATAATCTTTGATCTTCAACATTTAATTCACTTATAAAAATTATCTTCATTTAATTCATCATTTAAATGCTATATATCTGCTTAGGTAGATTGTCCCAACAATTTATGTTTTTCTCCATTCTGCATTATTAATAACAAACATATTTTTTATGTATAAAAAAAATGCTACATAACCTTGCAAATAAGCTTTGATTATTCAAAAAACCCTCTAAATTTACCATGGGAAATCAAAGAGAAAATAATATCAATATGAAAGCAGGTAAAATTATAAACAGGTTCGTCAAATAGAAAATTCCCATGAATTTGCAAGTTCGGATGGCGAAATTTCTTATGGTTTGTAACCCATGATGATATTCAAATGCAAATATTTATTACTCATTTTAGATTCAATCATTATGGTACATATTTTCTATATAACTACTGAGCCTTAAGACAGAGAAATTTATATTATAAAGAAGTAAGATTATAAGATATAACTATTGTAAAATCAACACTCTTACTTTCAATTTTTGTTTTTTCTATCTTTTATTATTCAGCAACTGATAAAACTATAATTGCGAGTGTTGTAATTTTTTTAGTGAAATCTACTATCTATATATTAATTTCTTCAATTGTTTATGTAGATATTATTATTAAGGAATTTGAGCAATGCTTTACAGTGTGATTTGGAGAAGCTAATATGCTATTTAGTGGCAACTTTGGGCATGTTTGTTGTTTGTGAATGTATATAACCAACAACCTGTGTGATTTATTGTGTAGCAAAATTTTATATTGATTGTTTTCATTTAGCTTGAAATAGTCATTTGAACTCAAGGTGAGATTCACCTAGATTTCCCATTACCAATTGATGAAATAATTCCAAGTAAAAGTTAATGTTTCCAAAATTTGTATTGTTGATTTTGTAACAAGTAGTAGTTTCATTAATTAATTTAATTTGTTGACCATTTTCTGGTAAAGAAAAATTATTAGTGTGATAGAATAATACTATCTAAAATAAATGAAATACATTTATTGAAAATAATATATAAAATTCATATTAATTAAATATTATTTTATATATTAATTTAAATATATAAAATAAAAATATAATTTTTTGCAATTACGTAACACTTTAGTGAATGCCATAGGTAGAGTGACAGGAAATTGGTAATGACTTGAGAATCCATTCACTATTAAAAATTAATTATGTGTTTCAAATTTTAGCAAACATAATTAATTTTTTTTACAATATCAAACATGTAGATGAATTAAAGGTTAAGTTACATTTACACTGATAATTATGTTTGCACCAGAATTACATTATGCCGGGCCCAAGCATAGGCCTCAATCTAAAATGCACAGAAAAAATGACTCTCTACCATATTTTTTAAAATTTTTTACTTTTTTATTAAGGTTTTTTAGTAATTTTATTATAAACTCGTTATAAACTATATAAAATTTATAAACTCATAATAAATTCATGATAAGATCATTATAAACTAATGAAAATCTGGTATTATGGTAAATATTTTATAAATTCTAGTATTTTGATAAACAATTTATAAATATAATAAATTCGAAATTATTTTTAATTTTTTTTTATTTTTGTTAAAATCCCAAATGCATGGAGACTGAGGAAAATGGACAAATGATGAGGAAAATGCTCGGGCTGATGAGAAAGAGGAGCATCATGATTTTGTGGATATGAACATGGCTGATGGTGTGAAATTTGAGACAAGACACTGAGAAAAAGGATGGCGGGTGGCAGAAGTAGAGAAAAATTTAGGAAGTGGTTATCAGCAGAGTTATAAAATTGAAGAATTAGGAAAAAAGACATCAACAAACTCTGTCAAGACTAGAAAATTAGCAATAAATCTTATTCTCTAAAATTCAAATTTCTTTTGATGTTTTAGTAGCAAATTTTTAATTCCCTTTAGTTTTGAGTTAGCATTCACCATAATTTATGCAAATATTTCAATATTCATATCAAGTTTTTAATGAATTTATGTCTTTTCAACTTTATAACACTATCCAAAATTTGTTAACATTGTCATTCCTCAGGTAAGTTCTTGTAAGAATCAAGTAGATCGTAAAGGTGAGCTTGAAGACTAATCTCACACCCTGCTTTTAGAGGCTTGGTAATTCTAAGGTCCAGGTAGACTTACGGCTACCAAACACTATGGAAAACTCATATTTGTTTCAATTTCAACATAATTTATACTAACTATTTAATATAATAGCTAAGCAACCTAGTAAGTCCATCCAATTTTCACATATCTATAGTGAAGCTATAGGACTTGTCATATATGAATATAGTCATATCTCATATTAATATTGACATAAACTTAATTTAACTTCTATTTATTCCCATTCTACCACTAAGCTACTCAACTCCTTTCTACTTCCCTGCTAAACCTTTGCTTTGCTTTGCCTCTCCTTTTACCATGATGCCATGGAGCTTCTATGGATCAAACTATTACCTGTAAAACTATCACAAATGATCTAATGAGCCATCAACTCAATGAGATAATAGCAAACAAAAATAATAAAATTATTAGAGTATATAATATAATGTTAGTTATAAAAGGAATGGAACAAGGTATTAGGTAGCTTACTAATAGCTTTCAAGGGTTACCAATGATGGTCAATCAAATAGTCATAGGTTATTATATCAAAGGATTGTGACCCATGCTCACAATGAGGAAAACAAGCTCATTGTGACTACACTTATCAAAGAAGAGAATGTCCAGGGTGAATTCCTCAAATTACTGATCATAGTAAATAAACGAAGTTACAAAAATTTATAATGAAAGTAATCACATATCAAATAGGCCTTAGCCATAGATGAGGACAATGATTTCTCTCTTTAATCAGATATTCTCTATATGCACATAACTTAGTGGTTTATTCAAAACTAGTGTTGGGCTCTATCATTTGTTTCATGTAACTCATCAATGATCATGTGTGGACCCTAATTTATGGCTCATAAAAATCTTCTTCAATATCTGTTGAGAGCTACCCGCTCTATGCTAAAATCAATCATGGATTCCTAAAAAATCTAATTGTCACAAATAATTTGTAAAGCTTCGAATACGGAGATCTAAAATAGATCTCTCATCTTTTGATGAACATGAAAAATTGAAGTGGAGAGTATCAGATGATTTCGTTGATTGGGAATAATCTAGGATGTCAACAAATTCTTCTATCATGAGACATATTTCAAAGTTGGTGAATTGAAACGCATGAGTGTTAGGGTCACATAATGAAGCAATAACATGTAAAAATGAATGATTAAGTTTGGTATTCTGAAAACACTTCAAAGTTTGCAACTATGACCATGTAATTTGGTTCCAATAAGACGAGCTCAAGGTAGAAAAAAGAACTCGCATTTTTCTTAAACCATTTCTGTCATGGTGAAAGAACAAGTGTTGGTTGTAAAGAAGAGAAAGGATGGGTAATGGGGTATCAAAAGGATGATTCTCATGAATGACTATTTAGTGAGAAAAATGCTAAAAGTTATAAGGTAAAAAGTCATTGCCTATTTTTATCAAGGGAGAATGACAGACGGTAGTCATAGCTCCTTCCGCCATAAACAATGACATGTACATCACTCATTGTGGCATTGCCATCAATCTCTATGGCGTGGTCGAGAAAAAGCTATAAAACTTGTAGCTCGCAGCAACTTGTCCATAATTTGTACAAACCTTCCAAAAGCCAATAATTTTTTACTAAACCACATCCAAACCAATAAGATTTGACCCAAAACATCATCTTCAAGTAAAAAAAAATGTTCATCATGATGTTTATAGTTTTCCAGTACATAAACATTCATCAACTACCTAAAAATCAAACAAATAAAACCTACATTAAATAAAACTATCCTCACAAGAATGAAATGTCATCCAAATGGCCAACCCAATGGCATCCAAAAAACAATCCAAACATTCTAAATGATATAGATGATCATAATAGAAGAATCAAAATGTTGGTAGAGCATGAGTATCCTTTAATTGTGAGATATGTTGTTGTCCTTGTTGTTGTCCCTACCAACTGGTTGGTTGCTTTTTCCAATCTCTGTATTCTTTAGGGGGAACAAGAACTCCCCCTATAATGACTTGGTGGGTCTTTGAGTTAAATCTACCCTTAATGTCTCCTACTCTATGAAGTTTTTGTAGGGCTTCTTGTCTAGGGGCAATAGAATGTCTACTACATCAATTAAACCTAGTTTGCCACTACTTATCAACATTTTTATCACCAACAGTAAACATAGAAAAGGAAGGATCATTCAGGACGCACTAACGCATGGGGCCAACCCACCACTGATACATCCTTTAGTTGAGGTACCAACAGTTAACACAATTGCTAACCATTAGAAAGCAAGAATAGTGAAGGGGGAGTGCATCATTCATTAACTCTATCTAGATACCAAGGCATTATCTTGATAATTGCACCACCATGCTAGCATAACTTGCCATCCAAAAGATCAAAATATTAAGTATGTGTAAGTTTTTATTCTTAATTAAGCATTAATGAAATTTTTTTGTTGTTCTTACTGAATTCAATGTAAGCTCATTAAGGATGACATAGTACGCCTTGAAGTGACTGGCCACATTGGGCTTATCCCTCTTTAACATCTAAGCCATAAGCCTGGGATAATCTAAGTGAGCCTGGGATTCTCTAAGTATTAATCCTCATGCATAACACGAGGAGATCAAACTAGATGATGCTCTCATGCCCAAATCTACAAGCAATCAATCACGATAAAATTAGTTATTTCAAGTATACAAATGGTAAAAGAAGCCAAAGGGGAATAGTCATACCTCAAGAATCATAGGAACCAGTAGTAAGCACTCTGCTTATTATTCATCTAATTTAACCCATGATAAAGATGAGCCAAACTAGCTTCACCCCAATTGAAACTACCAAATGCATTTAAATTAATACTGGTCTGCAAAGTAGATGTAGTCTCTTCAACCTTTGTGTCCGCCAAGATTGTGGAGCAAAGGAGGTAGAGAATAACTCCTTGAGTACACTGCTCCTTCATTTGCCTAGAATGAAGGATCCCATGGAATAAGGACATACAATGCTCCATATTTTGTCATGCTTAATCTGCTCATTATCCTTTTGTAGGCACTCAAAGCCCAGCAGACCAATCATCTCCTCTTTAGATATAAGGGCATTATTGAATGGCATGTGCTTCCCCTAGAATGGGATCCCCTTGATGGCCATAAATTCCATTGGTCCAATGGTTATCTCCCTAAATGAGAAGTGGAAGGTGTAAGTAAAGTCGACCGTGATTGGGCCTTTATCTATGACTTAGCAACATATGTATGAATGGTCCAACTCTAACATATTTCACCATCCTCTTCCTAGTCTCTTCCCAAAAGGGCCACCAATTGGCCGCTACACTGATGGAGCCCCTGGCTCACATGCTCTTAGCGTTGACCTACAAACATCAAAATAAATTTAACAAGATAAGTATAATTTTAATGAGTTTGAAATTGGATGTTCATTGAGACATTGTCTTTTGCCTATATGAATACAGGTGGAAAATACACAAAAATGAGAAATTTAAAATAAAATTGGACAAAAAAGGATTTTGGACACCCAAACTAGAAGGACTGGCGTGGGCACCAATCTATGTGGTGTATATGGCACTCTCTTCAACAAAGCCACTGCACTGAGTGACTAGATTGTTCTTCAACAAGCAGACGCCAAGACTCGATGTACTTCATGCATTATGTTCATTTTCAGTGTTTACACAAATGATTCTCATAAAATAATAATGGAAAAACAATATTTTTCACAAGCAACATCATCATAGGCTCAATTATCCAAAATGAAAAGAGACACAATAGATTCAAATTATATCATTCATATTCGTACAAATACTCAATTTAATATTTTTAATTCCAAAATATCTATGTTGTTTTATGGATTACTCTAGTTCCACTAGGGTTCAACAAAATATGCAAAGAGGAAAAGCACGACATTAGGTTTATTTCGGCTAACAAATGGAGCAAAATAAAAGAGCAAGACTGGAAGAAAGAAATAGATACCTTTCGTCAGTCAGCGCCAACCACTATGGTGATTCTATCACCTTCTCTCAAGCTCAATTCCTCTAGTTTCTTGTGGGTTTGCGCCCATGAGTAGAGTGGATGTATTAGTGACAGTCACAAACTCAACTAGTTGGGTTCTTAGTCCTTGGTGCCATAAATACAATGGAAGTTTGGAGAATAAAGAAAATACGGAGAATGCTAAATGTAAAATCAGTGAAATATTATGGGAGCCAAAAGGAACCTAAATTTTTTTTAATGAAAATGGGAATAAATGAGAAATAATGAGAACGGTAAATGGGAAGCTAATATCTCAACACTTCAAAAAGAGAAGATTGATGGTTTTAAAATATTTTAAAATTTTTAAAATTGTCAAACTTAAAAAATATTAATTGGTGAGACACGCAGTGTCACATCACTCCTTGTGGCATGTAAATCACATAGTATGATGGTACTGCACTCTATGCTACGTGATGGATTACAAACTTTAGAATCCAATGTTCAACAAGCCTAAACCCAAATGCCCAACTGATTAGACTATAAAAATGGATCCTAACAAGGGGCAACTTCCATAGAGCTCACTCATTATTTTATTTCAATTACTTTATGAGTCAAAAAGATATTTTTAGACTCACTTTCAATATCTTTTCATGTATAGGGTAAGAGTATAGAGAATAGGTGACATCTAAAAGATAGTCGAATTTATTGCAAATTCATTTTTCAAACAAAACAATCAATTTGGAAGAAATCCAGTCAAATACAATAAGTAGAAATATGACTTGAGGCTAATACATTATGGCTCCACCCCATCAACATGAATTGGTCAACTATGGGTCAAAAGGTCTTAGATGGTGGACTAAGAAACATATACATTAAGCATATGTGGTATTATTGATTCTAAGGTGTCAAATGTAATTTTTTGATAACAGAATATCTTTTAAGATATTAAGCATATGTGGTATTATTGATTCTAAGGTGTCAAATGTAACTTTCCTATAATGATTATTTTTGGATAACAAAATATCTTTTAAGATATTAAAAGATAATATCTTTTAATTAAAATGGGGTTTTCTTATCCCACTAAAACTCTCCAATATCTTTTATTGTCTAATTATAGATATGATTTTATTCATAGTGGTCTATCAACCCGTCATGAATGGATCCAATCCAATGAAACCAACATATGAGTTAAGATTTCATTTGTGATCCAATTTTTAGAAAAACTATTATTAATGGAATTAAATTCTCATATTAAACATCTAATCAAATGTCACTTAAACAACTTTGGAATTGATGCATACACGGATTCTTTGAGATCCTTTTAATATGGCTATTACAACATAAAAGTCTAATTTATACAAATGAAGAAGTGACTAAATGGATTCTTCTACTTGGACAAAGAAAACCAGCTTCAGCAAAGAACAGAAAAAGTCAACACCAAAATCAAATCACAATGAATCAACTTGATAATGATATGGTGTTCTAATGTGTTATATGAATTAATATATTATTAACTTATTTTTATCTTTATACTAAAACACTAATTACACACACATTAAATACGAAAATAAAGATGTCAATAAATATTCTCTTAACTTGCTTAATTATGCCTCTGTCTAGTTAACCATAACTTTGAGGAAGATTAAGAAAATTTACTGATTTCTTTATTTACTTGTATTTAATTTTTTGAAATTAGTATATTTACACAAGATATTTTTTCTAAATTTGATGAGAATACATTAAGTATAAAATTTTGATTTTGATTGACACAAAAATATTTTCATCGTATTAATTAAAAATTATAATCCTTAATGTCTATAAATATATGATCACACAATATTCCCTTCATTTATTGAATATTATAAGTTAGGTATATGGTTTTCAAACGTAAACAATTAAATTATCAATAACTTGCATCAATAAACTCCTATAACCTCAAAGCAAATCACCTTATCTGCCATAATTTCAATATTTAGTTTGAGAATATTTAATGATAAATTTTTAGGTACAAAAATTCCAAAAGCCATATCCAATCATATATGAATAATATCACTTACAAGAACTAATTTTATACAATCCTCTCATTAAAAAAATTAGGATCAAAATTGGTTGCCTTAGGTTTCAATTAGAGGAATTGACAACTGCAGAAAGCTCAAAAAGAGTATATTTCTTTGTTCTCTTATTGAAAGTTGTGTTCTAAGAGCAAAATCTCCTCTTGCTTCATTCGTTAGATGCTCTATTTTATGATGCTTCCATTTCAGGTTTTATGATGTTATGCTTTCATTCTTCAGTGTCTAAAACACAATTAGATTCTTTGTGCCGGCAAAAGTTTATTGGATTTTCAACCTTTAGATACTGATTATTATATGGCCGGTAGTTTATGTGAATATTTTAGCGGTGTCTATGTTTTTCATTAAATATTTTACAAATGATGTACAAAATTTATTTTTAAAAAATTATTCTAAATTTCTTTATTTATTGGTAGCCATATGTTTGCTGGTATATATTTATAATATATTAATCCATATCAGAATAGTACAGTGATGATGCTACATATATTGTAGGTTTTTTTATTTTTTATTTTTTCGGTGGATGTTCTGTTTTATTTTTATAAGCGGATAATACACATAATAAACAAAATAAATTAGTGGTTGGTTTCATTCTTTTCCTTTTAATTAACTAATTCCGAAAACATTCGTAGAGAAAGAAATTATTTAGTAATATGCTTCCATAGAAAGGTGTTACTGATAGTTCCTTCGTTATGTTTTTCATTATTTGATATTCATAGAATATTTAAATGGGCATTTGCTTTGTTTTTATTCATTTACTTTATTATTGGTGATTTTGAACTTTGGCTTTTCCATTGATTTACTTTATATTAGATAATACTTTTGTGATTTGATTCTGCTTTCATGGTTTGTTGTTCTATACAATTGATTTTTTTGGATATTTAAAGTTGCATTCGATATGTAGATTTTTAAATGAGCATTTTTTTTAAAAAATCTTTGTATTGATTTATTATATTTTTTATAATTTTGAAGTTTGTGTTTTCTTTTTATTTGCTTTAAATTAGATTCTACTTTTGTGGTTTATTTTATTATGCGATAAAATCTTACAGTGAATTTAGTTACATGAATAATAGTTACATGATTTTAGTTTGTTATGATTATTTATCATTTTTTCCAATTACTTTTTCACTTTGAAATTCATATTCACAAAAAAAAAAGTTAATATATATATACTAATTTTGAATTTGTGCAAGAAAATAAATTACAATTTTAATCATCCTTGGATTTCAATGCATATACACAAATAATTAAACTTTGAGTGACAAAATCTTAGAATGCGGTAAATTTGAAGGCAAATAATGAACTAATAATTACTAAAATGATAGTTATTGATGAAGCTGTAGTTTTTAAATAATGTTATTCAAAATCTATATAAATTTTCCACTTGATTTTTCTTACTTAATGAAAGATGCTTGATGCATGCATTTGCGAAAAAAAGTTTGTCTCACTATTATATGAATGTTTTATACATTTAATTATACAATTTCAAGGTTGTTGATTATGACAAATATTAGCAACCAATTTACAATGAAAAAAAGACAATGTTCCTTCTAATAACAAGAGTAAAGTGAATAAGACATAAATTTTGAATTCGTTATTGGCTCAGAAATTAAAATAAGAATTCATAGCAATATAGTTGTCATAAGTTAACAACTTACTTTAATCATTGCACTAGACAAAATTTTAGAAATTCTTTAATTTATTATCTAATTATACTAAGAATTTGTAGATGTAGTTGGAAAGGTAAATGCAATAGGACAGATTGAGCAGATAAATGTTCATGACTCAAAAGTATGGAAAATAGATTGTCTCTTTTAACTATCAAGGTAAGCATGATTATCTTATCTAAATAACCCATATCCCTAAATAACAATGAAAATATAAAACATGGTTGCAGTGTTTATCCAATTAGAGTTTCATCGTGAAACTATCATGCAAATGAAATTGGAGACATTCAATGCAAAAATGAGATTAGACCATTTATCATCATTGTTACATCCACGATAGTCAAGAAATATGAAGGTATATTATTGCTACTGATAAAAATATGGAAATTGAAAACAATTCTAAATATTATTTTCAATTTATAATATGTAGGTGAATTTTATTTATCATCCACAAGTGCACCAAAAGTATACATCAATTTGGATATTTTAGAAACAAAGATTTTCATTGACAGGTATAAGGATTTGCCAACAAATAATAATCCCCTTAAATTGATTTTTTCTGATAAAAATTTTATAACAACAACATTTCATAATCCAAATTTAGCACAGATCAATTGTAGATGAAGGTCAATTACTGTATATTGAACAAAAGCAATCATAACTGAAAAGCTAAGAAAAAATTATTTTCGATAATGGGAAAACGATATATTACATGGTACAAATGCAGTGCTATGATAATGAGCAGGTTCAATTTATCATTTATTTTTAGCTTCAAAACAAAATACATAATGATAGTTATTCATGCTTGTAGAAATTACACAGGTTCTGCGAGTGTTGGGCCAAATATACAGTGACCATATAAATGGATTTGGAACCTCATCTTAACACAAAACCAATTGGCTTGTGTTAAGGCCCAATCTACACCACTTTATATATCATTGTATTTTATTATACTTTTCAAATGTGAGATTCATTTATATTCTCCAACACTCCCCCTCAAGTGCAACTGGGCCTAGCCCAATTGTCACTTGCCAAACATGGATGACAATATTTTTTTTTTAGATCCATCACAAATTGCCTGGGCCTATTTTCACTGAGGTCCTAGGTTAACAACGGAGTCCAGGATCATCTGGCAGTTAGTCCATTACCTGGTTAGCTCTGATACCATGTAGAAACACTACAAAAAAACACGCTATCTGCGACGGACAGAATCCGTCGCAGATCCGTCGCAGATCCGTCGCAAATCAAGTCTTGCGACCGATCTGCGACCGATCTGCGACGGATACGATCCGTTAATAAAAAAAGGCGTCGCAATTTTCAATTCGTCACAGATTCCGTCGCAGATTGTGACGGATTTGCAACCACTCGGCGGTTGCAAATCTCGCCGCAGTTAAAGGGCAGCCGTCACAGATTCCGTCGCAGATTTTCGTCGCAGATTTCCGTCGCAGATTCCGTCACAGATTTCCGTCGCAAATTCGTCACAGATTCCGTTGCAGATTGCCGTCACAGATTCCGTCGCAGATTGTCGTCGCAGTATCTGTCGCAGATTCGTAGCAAATCCGTAGTAATTTAATATTGATTTTTATTGGAACTATTTATATTATTAATTAATTTTATGAGAACTTTATAAATACATTTGGAACATTTAAACACAATTTAAAAAAACATTAATTACATTGATAAAAATAATTCTTTTATTAATCTTCAATAGAATAAAATATTTTACAATTTAACTATACAAGTGTTAAGAACACTACTATAAATAATCTATCTTGAAAATAACAATATAGACCTTCAATTGTCATTTTCCACTGAATCATGACTTGCATCACCATTATTAACCTGCAAATAATATTAAAAAGAGTAAATGAAAAGAATAATATGATACACGTTAACAAAGTAATACTAACCGTGGTGTGTAGGCTTTTTAATTCAACTCGTGTAGCTACTCAGGAATTTTGTATATACACAAGCTGTTTGTCGTCGGGTGCAGGTTTTTCAGCTCTCTTTGCATTGACTTTGCTAATTCGTTTACATCAACTATTGTCTGAACCGCTGGCGACGTTGCCTGCAACCAGAAGAAATAGAAATTTTATTTTATTAGAACATATCAATAATTTTGTTTATGCTTCTCATCACATACGAACTAATTGCTACTCGAATAGCTCAATGCAACAACTAAAAGTCTTAAAAGATAATAATTAGTGATAATCAATAGGTATTCTAACAATATTTGATTATTTAAATGATGATTTTTTATAAAAAGAATAAGAAAGTTGAGCTAATTTACATAAATTAACTAAAATTACCTTGGTGCAGCTTTTGCTCCTCAATGACTTGTCTGCCTCTTTTACATGATTAGCTCAACTTCCATGCATTCCATACATGATTAGCTCAATTAAAAAAAATTAAATTACTATTTCCACTTTTATTTTAACTGAGCATAAGCTCGAACAAAACAAAGGAAAAGAGCAACCACGAAACCACTAATACTGAATTGGCAGAAGCAAATTCAACAATACAAACAATAGGTTGTCATTTTCAACTGGTGGGCAATACAAGGTGAATAGAAATGCAATTAATTGAACAACTT
The DNA here is from genome assembly GCA_947685225.1 of Garcia nutans. Taxonomy (NCBI): domain Eukaryota; kingdom Viridiplantae; phylum Streptophyta; class Magnoliopsida; order Malpighiales; family Euphorbiaceae; genus Garcia; species Garcia nutans. The sequence continues at coordinate 7,591,534 of CANTUV010000055.1, forward strand.
GCAACTTTAATTTGAACCGCAAGAAGCCATATTTTGTTAATTTATTGATCATTTTGTTAATGATACAAGTAATCAACACATAAAAACTATAATTAACATTTACGAAAAAAATAATTTGCTAATGTACAAATTATATTTATTAACAATTAAAAAAACCGAACTTCAATATTTAAATTCAATTAGATTTAGTTAATTGAACATTTACTCCTAATATGATACAACGGAGATTCCATAGGCTAACAGAGGTAATAAAACATACTAGTCCAAGGCAGTAAAAAATCAGATCAACTAATTGAGACTCTAAAATCAGGGCATGGAGAAAATATTGAAAACACAAAAAACTGCAAAAGAAATCTGTTATTTAATTGAAATCCAATCGTATATATATAAAAAGCAATCATTCAGACCTATAAGGTAGGTAGCTACATGTAGAATTGTAAAGGAAGAAAATGTGTGTATGCACATAGATAGAGATGGATAGAGGGAAGGCGAGAGACTTAACGTGAAATGTCTTAGCAATGTAACCAACCACTGTGGAAAGGACAGCAAAAATGACCCAAAAATCAGCCTTAGGCATTTCAATTGAACTAATCACAGCCGCCAGCAAACAAAGGACAACTAATTTCTTTTTAACAAGATGAATGAAGTGCAAGAGAACAGCATCATAATTTCACACAAATAACTTACCAGCCCAACTATAGCAGAACCCAGGAATTTGACCCAGTCCATCGGAGTTAACCCAGGATTTTTCTTTTCAGGCTGTCAAGGCATAGAAGTATCGATACTAGGTTGTAAGTGGGTACAAAGATTACGGAGATACATAAAGAGAGGCGATCAAAATCATACAAGAACTATTTCCATATCAGCCATTGGAATGTTTTTGAAATGCTTCACAAATATTCCTCGTTCTGTTTTTGATTTGGTACTTGCTCGCCTGGAAATTTTGCCATTTATCTGTGTTAGTTAATTAATTATTATGATTTGGTCCATTTAGAATTAATTTCAGTATGAAGTAATTCAGATCACAGGTGCACCCACCCCATAAAAGAAATAATAAAAGAATCCCGTAGCTCATGAGCCTCTTATCTAATATGAAATAAACCAGACTAAGAGAGCCCTCAACTTCCATATGTGAAGGGACTAATTCCTTCACAAATTACTGTGGAGTACATGCATCTCATTAATAAAGTTCAACAATCAATACAATATGATCTTGTGTAAAAATTGCCACAAAAATACAAGCATTGTTCATAAGAACAACATTTACAAATCAGTAATTCAAAAATAATGAAAAAGAAAACAGCACCTGTAAAACATCATTTACAAAGCAGTAAATAAAAAATAATGAAAAAGAAAACAGTACCTGTAAACTACTATTATCCTATCAAATGTAGGTTCTTGGATTGTAGTATTGCTTAGCAAATTCCTAAAACTGAAGAACAAAGAGCAAAAATAGGAATGTCATCAAGTAGCAATCATATCAGAAATTTAATTGATTCTTTGTCTAGTCATGAAACAAAGTTTTTACTTTTAGTTATCCCAACAAAACTCAATTAGTATATAATAGGAAAAACACAAGTATCCAGTGTGAGATTTTAAAGCATCTAAAATTTGCAAGCTAAATTCCAGCTGCTGATAAATAATATTTTAAACTCTCAACCTTTATCTGAACACAGCAGACTCTAGTGGCTTTAAGAGCAATATACCTTACATAACCAAGCTACTCTTTGTGAAAACAACAAAGTGACTGATATTCAACCCAATGAAACTGTTTAAAATCTTGATTAAAAAAAGCCTCAGCCAATAGTCCTGATCATCTAGTCCTATTTTTTCCCCCAAATTAGGGCATGTATGTGATATTGTTGGCATGTATACGAGTTCAAGAGAGAAAGCGAGAGTAGCTTTTAGCTGCAGCGACCACGATTAGTGACAGATTCAAGATCAAGATATAGAACAGCTATTCAGCTACTCCAAAAACAAAACTAAGAGTCCAAAAAATGATGTGGCCATAATAAGAAAACACAAAAAACTGCAAAAGAAATCTGTTATTTAAATTTTTTTTATGATACTTCTGATGATTTAAGATTCACTTGTAAAGGTTAACAAGTTCATTTTAATTATCTAAAAATATATTAGAATATTTCACGCACAACATCAAAAGCAACAGCACACATACAGCTCATTCACATTTGTACAAGCATAATGCCTTAGACAACCTTAATTCCATATTTTCCAAACGAATTCGTTCAACACATAATATATATTTATATAGATATATATTAACGGTTTCCGTGGAAAAAGCACAATGTTCTATTACAAAAATGAAAAAGAGCGTACTTCAGGAACATTAATAGAAAATAATCGAGATTCCACATAATGAAAAGAAATAGAAAGCATTTCACAGCTTCCTACTGAAGAAATTCACTTACAGTGATTATAAAGAGGTCTTGGATTTTTGTTGCTAATGAACCACTTGATTAATAACAGAATTTGTTTCTTTCTCTTCTTCTTTTATCCCAATCCCGTGATCAGTAGATCCATCATCATTTCTAGTATCCAATGGTGACCTAAAAGGCCTCGATTTCCCCTGTTATTAAAACTCAAGATTAATCCCTTATCCTCAAAAAACCCAAATTATAAATTAAATTCCACTTCCAATAAGAGCAGAATACGAACATTTCAAATTAAATTATTTTTGTTTATGTTGCAAATTAAAACCTCCACTGAAATCGACCTAATACCACAACTATGTTTGATTCACCAAATTAGAAATATATTAACGATGCAAAACGACTTTCAAGTCTCATTTTATTCCATATTTCGTCTAATTTCTTTTCAAAGAAAGGAAAAATCACAAAAGGAAATGATACCTTAACTATTTTCTGCGGCACAGGATTCGTATGCAGCTTCTGCTCAAGAAAATCAGATAATGAAATCCTTGAATCCTTGTTTAAACCCTTCTTTTGTGTATCACCCTTTCCACTAATTCGTAAACAAAAATAACCGAGAAAAATTCAATTTTTTTAAGTGTCAATTAATCCATAAATATTTATAAAATTAAAAAAAAATCCAATATGGATTACAAGGAAAATGGGAAATTAGGGTTCACTTGCTTACATATTTGAAGATCCAGAGATGAACGAGGAGGAAATAGAGCGCTGACCCAAAGCCCTAATTTGATTATGTTTCAAATTCATTTTCATTTCTCCTCTTCCATTTACTCCTCGGGGTGTGCCATAACTATGCTCATGACATTTTCGTTTTAGCGCCAAAAAATTTGAAAACTTTGGGAGGCATGCTTTAAAAATTTTTTCTCTGCAAACTTTTGGCGCCAAAATCCAGACCTAGATTGAGTACATAAGTGCCCAGGAAAATCTTGTACTCTCTCAATCACACAAGACTTTTTTTTTCTCAGAATAAAAAGACAAATTATTTCCGCACACTTAAATCAATATACTTGTTTCTCATTTCATAAAAATTTTAAAAAAAATTATTTATTTTTATTGAAAATATAAATTTGTATATATAGTAAATAATCATATTATATTTGATGCCAACTTTTGCGACGGTTATTTGAGACGGAATTATTTTCGTCGCTGATCTGCGACGAATTTGCAACGGATTTGCGACAAATTTCTCAAAATTCCTCTGATTTGTCCTTCCGTCGCAAATCCGTCGCAAATCCGTAGCAAATTTGCGATGGAAACATGTCCGTCGCAGATTTCCGTCGCAAATGCCGAATATTTTTATAGTGAAATTTGCGACGGCAGTAGACGGTAGCAGATCTCCGTTGCAAATTGATTTTTTAGTGTTTTCTCTCTCGTGCCAAGTTTCCACGCCAACTTTTGCGATGATTATTTGCGACGGAATTATTTTCGTCGCAGATCTGCAACGAATTTGCGACGGATTTCTCAAAATTCCTCTGACTTATCCTTCCGTCGCAAATCCGTCGCAGATCCGTAGCAAATTTGCGACGGAAACATGTCCGTTGCAGATTTTCGTCGCAAAATTCCGAATATTTTTATAGTGGAATTTGCGATGGCAATAGACGGTAGCAGATCTCCGTTGCAAATTGATTTTTTAGTGTTTTCTCTCTCGCGCCAAGTTTCCGCGCCAACTTTTGCGACGATTATTTGCGACGGAATTATTTTCGTCGCAGATCTGCGACGGATTTGCAACGGATTTGAGACCAATTTCTCAAAATTCCTCTTACTTGTCCTTCCGTCGCAAATCCGTCGCAGATCCGTAGCAAATTTGCGATGGAAACATGTCCGTCGCAGATTTCCGTCGCAAATGCCGAATATTTTTGTAGTGAAATTACATAGGCTCTGCGAGTGTTGGGCCAAATATACAGTGACCATATAAATGGGTTTAGAACCTCATCTCAACACAAAACCAATTAGCTTGTGTTAAGGCCCAATCTACACCACTTTATATGTCATTGTATTTTATTATACTTTTCAGATGTGAGATTCATTTATATTCTCCAACAATGCTAAATCATTATTTATTTACTTCAAGTAGCCAAAAAGATTAAGCATAGTTGCTGAAATCGAAGAAATATATAATACATTTTGTTGGTGTTATATTGGTTGTGATATATGCCAAAAGAAACTAACACATGAAGAAGATTTCTTATAGTGTGAAGAATATACATATATGTATTATAGTCAAGTTTTCCATCAACAGAGTAAGAATATGCATATTTTTTTTTATTAATATTTGAACTCAAACTTGAAGGATTTTTTTTTTTACATTATAGCAAAAACAAAATTCTCATAAATAATATAGATACAAAGTTGACTTTATAAACTCTAATCATACTGGGAAAACTACACTGGTTCTATTTAACAATGAATTAAAAAGACCTTTTAGGATTCTAGCAAAAGAATAGCTAGCAGTGCAAAGAACATTCAACAAAAACTTCATGTTCCAAAATATTTATGGTAATAAGTTGTTGTTCCTCATCAATTCAACTCAACTCAACTAAACAAAACCTTAATCCTAAGTTAATTGGGATCGGCTATATAGATTCTTCTTTTTCATTCGGTATGATTTATGGCTATCTCTTCTTATAGATATAATATTATAAGATCATTTTGGATTATCTTTGACTAAGTCAGTTTAAGCCTACTCCTACTTCTCTTAGCTATATCTATTATAACTTGTTCGATTTTTCTGACCGGCGCATCGCTATGTCTTCGTTTCACATGACCAAACTATTTCAATCTATATTCTATTATCTTATTCTCAATAGACGTTACCCCCACTTTTTCTCTAATATACTCATTGCAGATTCTATCTATCTTAGCGTCTCTACACATCCATTTTATCATTCTATTTTTCACAATATACATCTTACTCATGTGTTGTCCTTTTACTGCCCAACACTCACTATCATACATCATCGCAGGCCATATTACAGTACGGCAGAATTTTTTTTAATTTAATTGGCATCTTTTGATCACATAAAACTCTTGTAGCACTCCTCCATTTCATCCAACAAGCTATAATAATATGACTTACATCTTCTTTACAAACCCCATCTTCTTGAAGAGTAGAGCCAATGTACTTAAACTGTGTACTATGAGGTACTGCTATTCCGTCTAAAATAATTTTGCCTCTTTCTCTATTTCTGTTATTAAATCTATAATGTATACGCTCAGTCTTAGTCCTACTTAACTTTAAACTCTTAGATTTCAAAGTGCTTCTTCATAACTCTAACTTTTGACTTACCATTGTTTGAGTCTCATCTATTAATACAATATCATCTGCAAAAATCATACACCAAGAGATGTCATCTTATATATGTCTTGTTAGCTTATCTATGACCAATATAAAAAGATAAGGGCTAAAACCTGAACCATGGTGTAACCCAATAAAAAAGAAAAAAATTCTTACTATCATCTCCTATAGTGCGGACACTGTTGATGGCTCCCTCATACATATTCTTCAAGACTTGGATATATCGTATAGATATTTTTCTATGCTTTAGGACCCACCATAAAACTTCTCTAGGGACTCTATCATAAGACTTTTCTAAGTCAGTAAAAACCATATATAAATCCTTCTTCATTTCTCTATACTTTTTCATCAAATTTCTAAGAAGAAAGATAGCTTCCATAGTTGATCGACTAGGTATAAAGCCAAACTGATTTGAGGAGATACAAGTATCTAGATGCAAGCGGTATTTCACAACTCTCTCACATAATTTTATAGTGCGACTCATAAGCTTTATACCTCCATAATTTGAGCAATTCTGAGTATCTTCTTTATTCTTAAAAATAGGTATCAAATTACTCTATCTCCATTCATTAGGTATTTTCTTAGAACTTAGGATTTTATTGAACAAAGCTGTCAACCATGCAACTCCTATATTTCTCAAACATTTTTAAACCTCAATAGGTATTCCATCTGCTCTACAAGCTTTATCAACTTTCATTCTCTTCAAAGCTTCCTTAATTTCAGAAAACCTAATTAATCTAGTGTACTTTATATTTTTCTCGGGCCTATCGTCTAACCCCTCAATGTTACCATTATGATTACCATTAAGAAGATCCTTAAAATAATTTTTCCATCGTTCCTTGATAGCCTCTTCTTGAACCAAAACTCTATTCTCTTTATCTTTAATGTACTTAACTTGGTTTAAATCACGTCATTTCTTTTCTCTTATTTTAGCCAATTTATAGACAGCTTTTTTTTCTTCCTTTGTTCCAACTTTCTGATACAAACTATCTAAAGATTATGCTTTTACTTGACTAAATGTCTTTTTTTTTGCATCTTTTTTTGCTTGTTTGTACTCTCAAAAGTAATATTATTACTACACTTGGGTAAACTCTTATACCATTCCCTTTTACTTTTACCGCTTCTTGTACTTCCTTATTCCACCACTAAGACTCCTTCGAGGGATACCCACACCTTTTAGATTCTCCAAGAACTTTTCTCACTACTCTTTTAATTGTTGTAGATATGTCTATCCACATATCATTTGATGACATACTTACATCTGTCTTCCATCCTCCTGCTTTGACTAACTCATCCTTGAACAATAATTATTTTTCACCTTTTAAAGTCCACCACCTAATCTTAGAAATTTTGTTTTTCCTTGGCCTACTTGTCAACCTCTTAAACTTAACATCCAAAACTGTTAAACTATGCTGAGTAGTCAAAGCCTCGCCTAGAATAACCTTACAATCCTTGCATCGAGTTCAATTTGCTTTTCTTGTAAGTATGGAGTTAATCTGACTTTTATTTTGCCCATTTTTAAAAGTCACTAGATGAGCTGGCCATAATCAAACCATAGGCTAAAGCGAAATCAAAGATAGTCTTACCTTCTTCATTTCTAATTTCAAAACTATACCCTCCATGGACATTCTCAAAAACTACTATGTCTTTTCCTACATGTCCATTTAAGTCTCCTCTTATAAAAATATTTTCATCATTTGGGATCCCTTGCATAAGTTCATCCATATCATCCCAAAATTTTTGCTTGCTGTCCTCATATAATCCAACTTAAGGGACATATGCACTAACTATGTTGATGGTCTCATTCTGAAGCACAAGTTTAACTAAAATAATCCTATCGTCTACTCTTTTCACCACTATAACCGTCTCTTTTAGGTTTCAATCCAAAACTATATCTACTCAGTTCTTACCTCTGTCAGTTCCTTTATACCACATTTTATATCTAGTATTCTCAACTTTTTTTTACTTTTTTCTTCAACCTATTTAGTCTCTTAAATGCAAGTAATATTGATTTTCCTCCTCTCTATAGTATCAACAAATTCTCTCAGTTTACTTGTAAGAGATCTAATATTTCAAGTTCCTATTTTGATCTTACTTTTTACTTGTTCTTTTTTATGTTTCTTCCTATAGATCTTTTACCATTATTTGAAAATATATGTAATACCCTTATACCCTGAATACATATAATACATACATCTCATATATATAATATATATATATATATAATATAAGAGTATCACTGTTTCAGCCTTTAGAAAATTTCAAGAAAATTCCAATGAAATAATTTATTTCTTGAAACATAATTTTATTTGATAAACAAATGTATTTATATATAATTAAATATTAAAGTAGCATTTTTATAAGATCTCTGAAAAAATTCGCTAGAGTTTTATCTATATTTCAGACGTTTTAAAAAAAAACACAACTCAACCTGCAAAAGATTTTACACTCTCAATAAACATATAAATATTCATTTCTCCAACATTCTTCAAAAATATATTCACATATATATATATATACATACATACATACATACATACATACATACAAAAGTAATATAAATTTGTAACATTTAGGCCAAAACTTCATAATTTACAACATAAACAATAACTAATATAATTACATATACATACGTACATTATATAAAATCTTTTTCAAAATTTATTTAATATATAAATCAATGTTCATAATGTACTATATAAGTATGCATCACTCTCCGAGTTGGTCTTATGACATGCTTAATCTCCAAACTCCAACTTCAGTTTTGATCATACTGGTTTACATTTTCAATCACCTGTGTGATACACACTACCGTGCTAAGCCCAAGAGCTTGGTAGTATATTTATATTTCTTTTATATAATAACCATACAAATTACATACATATTAATTATTTTTTTTCTCAAATTATAGCTTTTCAATATTTTTATAAAACCCTAACTTTTATTTCATACCTCATATATAAATTATATTATCAATTTCTCAAATACACAAATTTACAAACACACTAGCTTAATTTTTTTATTCAATTACTAAGTTCGTGCATACAATATCAATTCCATGACCCAACTCTACTTGAGTTATCTCAGTTTTTAGGTTCAGCTCTCAAATCTTTCAGTTTGTACATTATTATTCACATAATTTGGTCATAACCTATTATCATACATTATTTATCAATTTATCTCACATACTTTATCTTATCACAATCAAATCATTATAATGGCCTAGCATCTGGCCCGAAGGCAAAAAAAATGACACACAGCGTCTGGCCCGGAGATAAATAATATAACACTAAAAAAATACTCCGGAACAAGATACTATATAAGGAAAAACACACATTCCATACTCTTTTTCCAATTTGCCACTCATAATCAACATCTTTATCACATACATTATAAATGTGGCTCACTTCTATATTTTAGTGCATAATTAGTACTTTTTATAACATACTTTTTATAGCATGATCACATTCTTATCACAATTTACTTTCGCATACATAATTTATATCACATTATATATTACTTAAATACCATTGCAATGTGAGAATTTATCACATTAGCAATAGTTATCTTACATTCCCACAATTTATGCTCAACATTAGTACTAGCCATATTTCCATGCCTTATCATCAAATTCATAATATATTACACATATCATGAACACTAACACACACATAGTCTCATTTTATCAATTTTTTCATATTTTTACTTATTTCATATTTTTAATATTTTTCAATCATATTACATTTTATATTTCATTCTCATCTTTTCAAATCATTTTCGATTATTGCTTGACCATTTCTTATATTCTCGATCACATTTCACATTTTGTTATCTTATTGGTGTATTTTATTAATTTTTCAAAATTTTCAAATTTTCTATTTATTTTCATTGATCAATTTCTCAATAAAATATATATTACATAACTATGCAACAATGCATAGATTACGTGTTTAACCTTCTTTTTAATTACATTCATTTTACGTATTGTTTCTACATTTAGTCTTAATATTATCAATGTACAATACTACTACTTTAAAGGAATAAGAATATCCTTTAAATTACACTAAAATAAGTAATGACATTCATATAAATTTAATTTAAGAGTTACCAATGAATGTACTAATCTCAATTTATCAATTTTTAAGTCAATTTATCTTCCAACTCAAACTTTATCAATGCATTTCTTCACTTTGATTTTACAATTTCACCTTAATCAATCTTAAACCACATTATTAGTTTCAATATAGCATTAGTAACTTATTTTAATACACTTTAGTCATTCAAACGCCAATTATATCATTTATATACAAAATTTCACCAAAACCTTATTTTCACCATTACTACCTTATTTAAACTTCAACCAAACCCACTCATTTCTAACATTTAACCATAAAATCATTATCTATATATTTAAATAACATTAAATTCATCCATTTCAACAATTACAACTATCAATACCAAAATCCTAAATTAAACATAACCTTTCCCATAAGCCTAAACTTAACCAAACTCTCTCATAATCATTTTTCAATCATAGAATCATTACATACATATTAAAACAACATTAAATTATTCCATTTCAACAATTAGAACTACCCATATTTGAAATCCTAATTATACATAATCATTCCAAAACTACAATTCCATCATTCTTCATTATTTTCAAACAATCAACCACCAATTCATCACATACTTACCTTACCAACTATAATTCTATCAATTGACAATTTTTAATTAACTTTCTCTCTCTAGAGAAAAATAAAGCTTAGAAAAGTTTACTTATTTGTATTCTTGATTTCCTTTTAAAAAAATTCATTTGATTCCTTAGGAATTTTGATGGATTTTCATGTCTTTGGCAATATCATTCTTTTCTCTTTTCTCTCTCTTTGGTTCGGCCATCGAAAGGAAACAAAGAAAATATGATGTCTTTTCTTTAATTTTTCATCCTTACCCTTCTGTATATTTAATTAACTAAATATCTCTTAACTTTAATCTCCCACCAATTAGCTCAATTCCTTGTTTGACTTCTCTTCTTCTCTTATTATTATTATTATCATTATTATTATTATTATTATTACTACCAACTTTTTCAACACCACTTTATATCTCATATATATATTAATTATACCTCATGTATATGTATATATCATATATATTTTACTTATATATATATATTTTTTATTTATGTGTATATGTAATGTATATATTATATATATAATGTATATTATATATTCCCATATGTATATATATTATGCGTATCATATGTACACACCAAATATACAATATATTTGTATTATATATATCAAGTATATAATATATATACATATAACCAACAAATATTATATAGATAATATGTATATACTATATATACACTAGGTATACATTATATATATATAACTCTCGTACCTCCAAATACTTATTTAATTTCTCTAAAATCACGGATATTCTAAAATCACGGATATTAAAATGTATCTCTCATATTACTTGTATTTTGGACTAATTCTTTAAACACATCTATCCTTAATGTGAGAACTCTTACTTATTATGGTCACGTCCAGGCGCCGACATGACGTTTTGCATTCGGGGAAAACCCTACACCCTTGCTTATTTCTCACTATACCCGGACTCTGATGTAGCGCATCGTAAATAGAAAACACCCCAACGATATTATCATTAGAATCCACATTATGAGATGTGACAAAAGCCTTACGCTGACTGTCACCTACCGTAGCCCTCCCCCTTTATTCGAGCTTGGGACTGGCTATACATAAGAAACTCATGTATAGGTAGGGTTTTGTTATTCCTCATCAAGGTGGCAAATTACAATTTTATAGAAGGATCTTAAAATTATTCAATTATAAGGACTTTTGAACTTCATGAACCGAATGCACTCCATCATACCATTAAGCACTCCAACATACCATTAAGGAGAAAGAGGTAATAACATTATTGCTATTTTGATAGCCAAGTGCACAATTCTTTTTAATGAAATCTACATAATGTGATCTACCATTCTCCTTTTTTCTTTTTGAAGCATAAAAATGATCTCCAAGAAAAAGATATGCCCCAAAGTATTTTGCATCGTTTAGACACTAAAAAGGTTTAAAAAAACCGTAGATTACTACATTCTTTTAGTTTGTAATAACCAACATCTAATACAAAATGTGTAGCATCAGGAAAGCAAAAACCCCATAGAGTGTAATATAAATAAGTTAAGTGATTTAGTACATTCTGTGATTTAATATCATAAATAATCACTTTTATTATCTCAACTACTTCCTATTTATAAATTATTGTATGTAGGATGAAGGTATGACTAGAAGCAATCTTCTATATTGCTCAAGTGCATCAGTCAAGCATACAGAAAAAGAAATTGATGGTGGAATTCGTAATATAGATATTGTTACTACATCAATAAAGAAAAAGTTAATATATGATGGAGAAAGTAATGAGTGACAATACAGTTCTTCTACGATAAAAGCTGCAACTTATTTATTCTGTTATTTACTATGTTTGTTGATTGATTTCATTTTTATTTTAATTTGAATCTTTTTATTTTGAGTTCCACCATTTTATCACAACTTTCATTTCAAATTTCTTTATTTTCCAATATTATTTGACCTCTTTCCTTTCAATATATAAAATTTTAATTAGTTAAAGTTGAAATGATAAGTACCTTATTATTTATTTATTATTTTTTCCAATTACTCTTCCAACTAATCATAAAATTATAGTAAAATAATCCATTTAAACATTATTTCAAAATATTTGAGTATAATTATTTTTTTTTTACATTTTCAGTATTCATGTAAAGATGCACTTTGGTTGAACATTCAATAAAAAAACTAAATTAAGGACCAAGACTCACTCATAATAGGAAATACTATATTAATTTTTTTTATTTAAGATTTTTTATTATTTAACTAATTTGGGAAGTTTTTATAATGTAATATGTCAAAATTTGCTTCAAAGGTATATTATAATTATCTTTAATTTGCTTTTCGATATAATAACATCAATTTTCAATAATATCAATTAATAAATCATATCTCTTTATTCAATTTAAATAAATTTCAAAAACAAAATTAATATTTTTTATATACTTAAAATTTAATATAATAATTAAATCAATTTTCAATAAAATTATTAAAAATTCTTATAAATTTCATAATTTATAAAATTTAATTTTTCCAACAAATTGTTCAATCACTCACTATCTCCCTTTCTTTCTATAATTAACTCACATTCTCTCTCCCTCTCTCTCTCTTTCCTCTTTCTCCCTTATTTCTTTTCTCATTGTTAATTTTATCTCTTTATAATTAAATGAATAATCACATAATTAATTAAAATTAAAATTTATATTAAATACAACTCACATGAACTTCAATTAAATTATATATTCAAAATTTACATATGAAAACGATTATTATTATTATTATTATTATTATTATTATTATTATTATTATTATTATTATTATTATTATATATTCTCAAGTATATTTCTTGGAAATTTGAAGTTGTGATAAACATCACATATTTGGAATAGTTGTTATGTGAAAAATAACATAGCAAATATCGCATCCATTGATTGAAAAGTAGTAAAAATTCGATAGTAAAATTGAAATATTGTACCAAGGAATATAAAAACCTAAGGACAAGTGCTCTTCAATTGTCTTGTCAGAATTAGGTGATATTGTTGTAAAACAAAAATGATTTTTCTGATCAATATCTCTAAAAATTAATAGATCTTTTTTTTTAATTTTAAATATAATCTTACTTTGTAATAAGATGATTAAAAGAACATTTTTTTAATCAATATAATTTTTAAAATTTCACACTCTATATTGCATTAAAAATTAGTTTTAAAAAATAAATAAATCAATTATTTCAATATTGAAATTGATTTATAAAAAAATCAATTTTTTTTTTGTATTTAAAAGTGAAGTTTTTGTATTTGTTTGAAATTATTATTATTTATTATTTTAACATTCAATTATTAAATATTTTATTATGTTATTAGATTACTATATATTTTTTTACAAAATAATGTTGAATTAAGTGCTAGCTAGCAGAATATTTGAGTGAAAGAAAATGCATATGGATGAAATTTGCCTTTGGGAAGGTGTAATGAATTTGTGCTAAAGGAATGGGAAAGAGTGTCTTTAATTGTGTTTAATGGAATAAAAGTTAGAAGAACAAAACAATAAATCAAAAATAGGAAAAATACTTTTGTCATCGTACATAAAAAAAAACTCGAATTAATTTTTTCTTTAACTGTTTGTCATCATATCAACACAGTAATCACATTAAGAGTTGAGAAAGTATTTTCAACTTTAATTATTTTATTTCATACAATATTTACCATTTGGTATAAATAATGCTTTTTTGGTATAAATAATACTTTAAATTAAAATAATATTTTTCATAGTCATAAAAGTCCGAGGAATGGAATAAAAAATTTTTCTGATCGCAAGATCAGCAAGCGTAGATATAGAATTCCAACAATGCAATATTTAGACCATACAAAGCACTTAACATCTTCGGACAAATGATTACCAACATAAGATAAACATCACTATTAGGGGCAAATTATTACCAACATAAGATAAACATCACTATTAGGGGCACATGCAGGATTTAAAGTTAATGAGAGTCTATTACTTGTTAAATTATATTTTAATTTTTTTTATTATTTTTGTATTTATAAGAACTTAACTTATAAGTTTATTTTAGTAAATAATTTATTATGTTATTCATATTTATTTTAATAAATGTTCTTAATGATATATGGTTATATTTTTTTTGGTTATTTTAATAATAAATATATTTATAAGTTATTTTTTATTAAATATGTTAGGTGCTTACTAACCATTTATAAACATTCAAAATAAATATATAACCTTGTGAAATTTTAAATATTTATAAGTTCATATTAATTTGATATTTATAGGCTAGTTTTTATGGCCAGGCCAAACGCCATATTAATCATAAATCTAGCAAAATATTTTCATTATATAATAATAAATTTAATATTTATTATATGTTTTAGTTCACCCTTTAATGATGTCAATTAATTAGAAAAAGTATACAAAATGATAAATTAAAATTTGAAAATTTTTATTTCCAACACAATTAATCCATTATAATTCTACATGTGAATTCTTAGATATAAATGTATATTTGCTATTCACTATTCATATATATATTTGTATATATATAGGGAGAGAAATAAATATAATATGAAAAAAATAATAAATTTAATAATATAAAAAATTTATAGATGTTGAAAAAAATAAAAAATAAAATTGAGAAAGCTACATGCAGAAAGATAGATAGAAGAGAAATAGAACTATGAAAAAAATGAAGTTATATTTTATATAAGAAAAAATTGTCTAAAAAAAAGAGATAAAGAGAATTCATAAAAATAAAAACTTAGAACCATATATTTTTTAACAGCAAGAGTCATAATTTTTTGAATTAAAAATAAATTTATATAACTTTTTATCAGTCCAAAAAAATATATTTTTTTTCAAATGATAAATATATATATATATATATATATATCTTTGGGTCTGCCAGTGATCACTGCCAAGTTGCAAGAATAATTTCGAAATCATATTAGAAAATGAAATTGTTCGAATTACACAAACATGGAATAAAAGTTGGAAAAATAGTGAAGTGCATTTAGGTAAAAATTGAATGACAATTCACAACCAAAGTATCATTTAGTATATGTATTTTTTGCAAAATAGACTTAATACTAAAACACAATGCATCATATGAAACATTATCATGAAATTATAAATGCAATGACAAACTATGGAGATATTATACTCTCACTAAAGCTTAAAATTTGCACCCTTAAAAATCAAAGACATTGGATTACAGTGGCAAACTTTTCTTATGGAGATGAAGATTGACACATGAAATGTATTAATTATTTGATTGATCTAGCAATGATCAAAATAAAGACTTTACGTAAATCAATCATATGGAAAAAAATGATAATAATGGAATGAAAATACAAAATAAATCATATCAAATTGTGATCATTTTCTATTAAGAAAACTATCTTTAATTATATCATTCTTTATGTTTCCAATCACTTAGTTACTTTATGTCTTTTGTGACAACCACCGAGTCTACATTCTTCCTATATCATTTAACTAAGATTATAAAGTAAATTTTAACTAAGATTATAAATGAAATTCTATTTACTAAATTTTTAAATAAATCATGTTAACTAATATAAATTTATATTCATTAATTATTTAAATTACATTAAACAGAAAATTTATACTAATAATATAAATTTAATACAATTTCCAATTATATACACGCATATTTCATTTATAAAAAATATTTAATGTGGAGTTCAATTAATTATAAAATGACTAATAAATTTTATATTGCATTTTTTAAAATATTTTTAGAAAAAAATTTTCCCCTGAATTATATATATATATATAACTACCATAATAATTTAGGTAAAATAATCTATGAAAGGCAAGAATGAACA
This sequence comes from Garcia nutans, assembly GCA_947685225.1. Taxonomy (NCBI): domain Eukaryota; kingdom Viridiplantae; phylum Streptophyta; class Magnoliopsida; order Malpighiales; family Euphorbiaceae; genus Garcia; species Garcia nutans. Next base: position 7,607,798 of record CANTUV010000055.1, read on the forward strand.
AACACCATAATAAAAAAAAATTATGTTTGCATATCTTGCGGGCCAATGCTTAATTTATACAAGAGGAATTTATGTTATTTATCCCTCTTTCCTTTTCCTTTTTCAAATCTACACACTTATCTTTTAATTTTCAAATATAAATCTTTTTTCCACTTTTAGTTTTTTCTGTGTCTTTTTTTTTCATTTTTACACAATTATTAATATTTGTTAACAGTCCTTCATGTCTATTTTGACATTGATTTTTTATTTTTTATCTTTTATTTTTTATTTTTTTATATTTTCTATTCAAGAATAATTTTTTGATATCTTATTCTAACAAATATATAATATAGATACAATATCTACATAACATCTATAAAAAATATACAAAAATATCTACCAAACATCTACAAAATTTATTTAATATTTTTAACTTTATTTATTTTAATTTTATATTCACACAATATATATACAATATCGATATGACATCTATATAGAATACACATAACATCCATAATAAAATTTAATATTCACGTAATATTTACTAAGCATTTATAATATCTACCAATTATGCATAGAATATCAATCAAATACAACTAATTTTTTAACTTTTATTTTGTATTCTTCTAATATACACACAATATCTACATAACGTACACACAATAAAAATTTAACATACACATAACATCACCAAATATCTACACAACGAAATTAATATTTTTTTTAACTTTTATTTTATATTCTTCTAACATATAAAAATTATCTATGAATAGATCAACACATTTATTATGTGTTTTTAAAATTTTTGTTTTTTTTTGTGCCTTTTATCTATTGTTGATTTTTTTTCTCAAAACAAAGTTTAAATTTGGTTACGTACAATATTTTTTTTTATTTGCTTTTGATATGATTTTATTTGTATTCGAAGCAAATTTTTAAATTTAGTTATATGCAAAATTCTTGAATTTTGATTAATGATTCATATTTGATTTTTTATTGTTGAATCTTTTATTTTTATACTAATGTTGAGAAGAAGACGATGAAGGTTTTGATGAAGAAGGTAATGAAGATTTGATTCTGATCTGGTTTTTTTGAGTTTTTTTTTTTATTTTCTTTTCTTCGTTTTTAATATTTTTTGAGTTTTGATTGTTGATTGTCGATTGATGAAGAAACAGAAGAAGATAACGATATTGTCATTTTTGCATTACTTTTTTTTTTTTTTTTTTGCATAAAAAGGAGGTATAACCTCATAACATCACATTACTTCTCCATGATAGGCTACTCCATTCATATCATGGTAAAGCCACTATTTAATCCCATCAAGAGGAATATCCAATATGTGAAGATCTAATGGAAGATCCATAGCATATGAAGCCATCCAAATCTACTGCAAAATTGACTTCTCTATAAATGTGGTTAATTCATACTTACCAATCCATCTTTAAAAGATTTTGAATACCCATCACCAAAGCCATATTAGCATTATGTGTCCAAGCTCCATCACTAATAAAGCCAATGATACACTTATTGTCAGCTTTTACTTCAAGCACACAAATTCCTTTATCCCATGCCACCAGGAGATCCTGATAGATACCTTATAACTCTGCTGTTATTTTTGCAATACTTTTATTTTTTTTTTCTTTTAATCATATTTATGAAAATAAAATTCTTTTTGTTGTTAGCTTTGTAGAAAACCCTTTGTTTTTTTTTTTTTGACAGATTGTAGAAAGCTCTTTATATAAATACACAAGATGAGATATATATATATATATATATATTTATTAAAAATTTATTTTTAAAATAATTTTTTATAGAAAATTATCAATATCTTTTATTTATTTATGTTATTAATCAACTTTTTTTTTCGAATAATATTATTTAATTTTTTTAGTTTTTATATAAATAAAGAAATATTTCATAATTTTTTAAAAATTAAATTTAAAAAACACAATATATCCACTTAAGTCAATTAATTTATTTTTGCATTATTTTTTTTTGAACTGGTATTTTTTTTTTATTATTTTGATCGGTTGAATTTGTATTTAATTTCAGCTTATTCAGTTCATGAAAATTCTCGCCGGAAAGGACCAAACAGACTGCAAACCCCTGCTTCCCTGACGGTGAAAGTCACGCTCTTTGCTTGCTGCTTTTTCCCTTCTTTTCCCGTGTCCATGAAGCAGAGTCCAATACTGAGTTGAAAAAGGAGATTTTGAGATCTTCTAATGGCGTTAGAATCATTGGGGAATTTAATCCTCAATGAAATTTTATCAAAATTGGGTCCTAAAGAAACAGCTAAAGTCTCATGTCTTAGCAATCGGTTCAAGGCTTCAGCCTCCGAAGAATCTCTCTGGTCCAAATTTTGTTCTCAAGATCTTGATCTCTCTGCCCCCCCTTGATCCTCAAGGCAATCTTGCTCCATCTTTCAAGGTATTTCAATTTTCAAATAATCAATCACTTTCCTCCTGGGTTTTATGTTTATTTGACGTGTCTATTTGCATAAAGACTAATCAGCTAAATTTTGAGCTTAAAACTTGAAAAGCAGAGAGTCAATTATTTGTATTGCGCTTTAATTCTACCTTAATCATTTGGTTGTTTTGTTGGTTTCTCTTGTTTGGTGCTATTGCTCATAGAAATTGTGAAAGATTGTTATGGAAACTACAAAGGTAAACTAACTCTTTTATTTATTTATTTATCTTAGCCATTTCCTGTAAATTTTGGATTTTCTGCAAAATTTTCGGGCAAACTGAACTTAGGTGTTGCATGACTTCCCAAATGCTGTGGTAAATTTATTTTGTTGAGTTGTATATCAACAAAAAGAAATCGGATAACTTAGGTTCTTGTTGAATACTAAGTGATCCTAGCTTCATTTCTATTTATTCCAAATGCATGGTTTATGGGTGCTTCAGATAAAGGGGGATTGTTTTTAAAGTGTGGAAATAAATTTTTAAATTTTTAAAATGTGGACAAATGGGTTATTTTTGGAAATTAGGTATGATAGTTCTTAATTTTTTAATTAAGAACTCTCAAATCTGTTATGAGAGTATAAACTCTCAAACTAGATATGAGAGTAAAGAAACTCTCAAATTATATATGAGAGTTTAGGGTAGAATCTTTTACGTGCACATTGTCAGGAAACTTGATATGAGAGTTATAGAAACTCTCAAACTTCGTATATGAGTTTAGGTCATAAGTTTTTTGTTTTATTTTAAATTTTATTTTAAATATCATATAAAATTAATATGTATAAATTAAAAAATTAATTAATTAATAAAAAATAAATATTTAAAATTTTGTTAAAATTTATATAAATATTATTTTTTATCTCTCATCTTATTTATTTATTTATTAATTAATAAAAATAATATTAAAATTTTTTAATTAATATTCTCTTAAATTTTTAAAATAATATTTAAAATAAAATAAAATAAATATTTTATATGATGATTAAAATAAAATAAATAGAGTAAAAAAAATAAATAAAATAGTTAACTGTTGATTAGTCTTACGTCACTCTTTCCTCTGCTTTCGCTTAGAAGTGACATTCATGCACTATATCATTTCAATTTTTTTCTTAATAATAATAATAATGTCTTTGACTTAAATAATTATTCATTATTCAGTATACTTTTATTTTAATAGAAAGTAAAATTCATTGAAACAAAATAAGAAAGAATATTCAGAAAAAACTCATGATTTAGAGAATCTAATAGTATGTTTGCCGTTATAAGTAAAATTGATTATTTAATTTGTATTTTATAAAGATGTATTATTAAAATTATATTTTATTAAAAATATTATATTATTATATTTAAAAAATATAAAAAATTATTACAAAATAAATTAAAAAAATATTAAATTATTTTTATTACAATCTAACTCTATAAAAAAAATTTAAATAATATTTAAATTAATCTTGTGATATATCTTTATTACGTTATCATATATTAAAGTAAATATATAATTATTTTTTGATATGTTAATTTTTTAATTTTTATTTTTAATAAAATATTTTTTATATTTTTTAAAATAAAATATTTTATCAAGTCATTAATAAAATTTAGTGGGCCTATTATTTTATTTTATATAAATTATTTATAAAAAAAATAATAAAAAAATAATATTATTGATCAAAAGAGTTATTTAGTTAATTTTCCTAGTATCTTTACGGAACCAAATACACTATAAACCTAGACTAGTCGAACTACCCCTTACACCCAAACTAGTCCACAAATCATGATAAAAACCTGAGTTTATGGCATTCAAAGGATTAGACTCACTACTAAAAAAAGATTCAGAAGTTATAAGACCAGAAATAGAGGGAGGACACTTTCAATCCAAACTAATTCTTCCTCATTTGCAGTATCAATCTTAGCCAAAGGATGAGCTACTATGTAATTTATTATTCATTCCATTTTGATAAATAAATATATTATTTATAAAAGTAAAATTTAAAAAATATATAACTTTATACATATTTTTATTATATTTTATTTTAATATAACATATATTTTAGTAAATAATATTAAATAAGGATAAAATAAAAATTTAACATATTAACTCATTTGTTAAAATAGCAAATGAATTATAATTTAAAAAAAATATTTTATTAATAAACTTAAATTGGAGCTATCCGCTAAGAATTATTATAGAGAATGCTTTTCCTCATTTTACTAAACGACTTGGATTTTAAAATGGAGAAAACATCATTTATATATAATTATAATATATATATAAATAACACTAATTAATTTAAATTTTTTATTTTAATAAAATATTTAATACGATAATCAAATAATTTTTATATTTAAAAAATAGCTCATCGCTAGCTTTTAAGATTAATTAATACTATTTGATTAAAAACTTCGCTATCATTAAAAAAACACTTAGCTAGGATTACTAGGAAAACAAAAGAACATAATAAAAAAAATGAGAATAACGTCTAATATTAAGTAAAATTAGAGTTTTTCGCATCAAGCATATAAAAGAAATAGGTAAAGTCATGTAATGGCAAAAATATAATTTTTGTTGGGTTGCACTTGCAGCATGCTGTTAAGTATAATATAATTTCATATTGATAAAATATAAAATATTGAATAAATTTATATATAATTAGATTTTTCAATCTTACAAGTTAATTTCTAAGGTTAGCTCCTTCAAAAGCGTATAAGCCCTGAATATTTCTATATGGTATCAGAATAAAAATAATATTTGTATCCATTTTTTTCTATCATAATTCATCTTCTATCACAATTCAGATTGTAATTTATCTTTTAATTACCACTTATTTTCTTCTATCATAATTATTATTTTATCATAATTCAGATTATGATTTTTCTTTCAATTTTTAGTATATTTTTTAATTTAGTATCATTTTAATTATTATCCCATGAAGGGTTTCATTTGTCTAATGATGAGCTTTTAAAATTTATTCTCCATCAGATATAAGATATCCCTCGGACTTTCTAATATTTCGCCTGATATAAAAAATCTATCAGAATGATTATCTTGATCTAGTCTATATTATAAATTTGTAAGTATCAACTGGATTTATCAAAAATCATCTTGGCTCAATTGACATTTGAGAGGGCTATTAAGTATAATACACAATTTCATATTAATTAAATATAATATATTGAATGAGTTTATATACAATTGGATTCTCTAACTTTACAAATTAACTTTTAAAATTGACTCTTTTAAGAGTATATAAACTTTCAATATTTCTACACATACATCGTATAATAATAATAATAATAATAAATTATGATTATGGAAGCAGATTTTAAAAGGCAGAAGGTTGGAAGTGGTTGGCTAATAATTTTAATGGACCGACTCTGTTATTCAATTCACATATTATATTTTAATCATTGTTCTCAATGTTCACAGTTTGCTTTCTTTCAAAAAAAAAAACAAAATTAACAATAATTAATGAGCCTTTTCCAGAAGATAGTAGTAAATTTAAAAGAAAAATAAAATCAATTAACAGCAAACTACAGTGGCTCATGAGTTAAAAAAATAATTAACTATTTAATTAAATATATAATGTTTTTCTTCCTTTTTAATCTTTCTCTAAGTAAATATATTACCTAAAAGTTAATAAAAGAGAACAATAAAAAAAATAAAAATAAGTAAAAGTGACAAAAACGTAAAAAGAGAGATTAAAAAAAAGATAAAAACCTCAAAGAATAAAATAAAAATTAAGAAAAGCAAAATTGGCCACACAGCTAATAATTTAAATATAGTCTTTTTTATTTTTTATTTTTTGCTTCTTTTTAGTAGTGTTAACATTTTTAATTCACTCATTTTTATGGAATTTAAATTTTTTTTGATAAAGTCCAAATATTATTTATCCGGATTCAAATAATCTATATGGCGTTGATTGAACTAAACTGACTTTTATTTTAGTTTTGATTTTTTTAACATCCATTATTTTTTTTTAAACCCATTTTTTTCATAACTTTTTTTCAAAAAATAAATAAACGTCCGTATTTTTTTCTTTACAATAAATAAATAAAAATAAACTAATACGTCAGTAAAATATTTGATAAAAATAAATTTAATCTGTAAAAAGATAAAATTTAAATAAAAAATAAATTTATGTACTAATTTACAATATGGAAAAACACTTTTTCCGAATTTAAAAAAAAAAACACTTTTTCCGACAGAGAAATATGAAAAAGTATATTAGGTCTATAATTAAATGCATTTGAAATTTTTAAATTCTTCTAAAAAAGGAATTCTCGTGTAAAAAAAAAAAAGGAATTCTAATTACTTCTTAAAAAACTGTTTAATAATATAACTAATTATAATTCAGATATATATATATATATATATGTATTAGTATAGTAATTGCGCGATGTTACAAGTGTTTTTAATTAATATATATACATCTAATAATTTTGAAATTCTATATTAATTTTAAGAGAAAAATATGAAAATTGATTATTATAAATTTTTTATTTAATAATTAATATAAAGATTATATATTAGTATCCTACAATCATAAATACCATTTATAGAATATTAGCATTATTATAATTTAGTATATATACCAGTGTTCACCAATATTAGTTTTATATCTTTTTATACTTTTGATTTTTTGAAATTTAAAATAAAATGATAAACTTACAACTTAAATATTGCTAACTTTTATTTTATATCATTTATAATCCAATGACTGCCTTCCACGATGTTGGTGTTCATTGGTCCTCCTAAAGATGAATTTGATCTCATCAATTAAGTTCAATGAACGTAATATTTATGGCTTTCTTGTAAGGTGGACACAATTTCGTTAATAGACTAAATTTTTAGTTAATTGATTAAAAATTTAATTTTATTAATCCACTGATAATTTAATTTGATAAGTTTGATCAAAAAATTTAAATTATTTTAATTTTTTATTTGATTAATAATTAATCGATTCTATTCGGTTGATTAATCGATTAACCAAAAAATTTAAAATTTTTTTTATTTTTATTAATTTTTTGTTAAATCTTTAATTATATAAATTTTTATTATAAAATAAAGTTATATTTATTTATTTTTTAATATATTTTTTAAAAATATATCAAAATAATTAATTTTTTTTTAAAAATATAGTACAGTTTTCCTTTGTATAAATCCAAAAAAAAAATCCTCATATTATGAGGAATATAGAAGGGTTTATTGCGCTCTCACTGAAAATTATTTTTAGACATTATATATATATATGGTCAAATATGACGGCGTTGAAAATTTTAAAAAATTATGTACTGATAATTTAAGTGATATATTTTAAATATTAAATAAAATAAGAGAAATAATTTTTAAATTGTAAAAAATAGTTAAAGATTTAATCACTTTTTATATTCTGTGTAAATTTTAAATTAGAAATTTTGTTGTGTTAATTTTAAGATATATATTATCAAATAAATTAAAATAATTAAATATTGAAATTTTAAATTTTAAATATTAATGAATGTGTCTTATATATTATCAAATAAATTAAAATAATTAAATATTAAATAAAATTTTTAATTTTAAATATTAATGAATGTGTCTTAAATAGTAAAACTGGATAGTCTCAAACTGGATATGAGAGTAAAGAAACTCTCAAACTATATATGAGAGTTTAGGGTAGAATCTTTCACGTGCCAGGCTACTTTGTCTTTTTTTCCCACAAAAGTCTCAAACTTGGTATGAGAGTACTTAAATCTCATACTGAGTATGAGAGTTCTGATGACTAATGATTATGGTTGGACCTTTTGTATTCCTCTCTCTGTACTCTCAAATTGAGTATGAGATTATATTTAATCTGTCATTAAATTGTTAGTTAGTGGGTAATTATTCTGATTAATGCTTTGTACTCTCATACTGGGTTTGAGAGTATATTTTTTAATTCAAAAAAATACCAGAACTCTCATATCTAATATGAGATTTTCTTAAACTCTCATAATCAGTTTCCGAAAACACCCTTCCGTGTCCAGAGTTTAAAAAGAGACACCTTTTTGGTAAAAACTCCCATGGTTTATGTTAACTTTTTTCAGGTTTTTTTTCGCAGGATATTGTATATTTATTTATGAATAAGGCTGGATTCAACTATGTTAGTCATTCATATTAAATGACCACAGCTCCATGTGTTCACAAATCAACAGAAAAAGCAATTGAGGAAATGGCATGATTTATGATTAATGTAAAATGAGCCACAAACTCATGTGCGCTTGTGTTTGTTACTAGAGGGCCTAGATAGAGCATATTGAAAATGAGGGTTTCATGATAATGGCTAACCTTCAATTTGAAATGCTCGTTGAGCTTGATTGCACATTAGCATCATCTCAAACAATTTGTCATCCCTCAATATCCTCTGTGTGTGTGTATATGTGTATGCAGTTTGCTCATAGATTATGGTGGGAAGCTTTTGGTGCCCCTTGTAAAATGACTTAAAAGATGTTGGGACAGACTTAAGAATTGGTTGACTGCAAATTTTCCCAAAGCTGCAGCTACACTGCAGCAGGGTGCATCAGAAGCTCAAATCCAGCAATTGGAGAAAGTTTTGAAAGTGAAATTGCCTCTTCCTACAAGAATTCTCTATCGCTTTTGTGATGGTCAAGTTTTCCAAGACAGTGATACAGAAAGTTCTTTTGGAAGTACATTGGGTCTGATAGGTGGCTACTCTGTTTATCATCGTTTTGTTAACGTATACTTGTTACCATTAGAGCAAGTAATCTTGCATACACAGTACATCATGTGCCATCTTAGGGCTTCTGGAGGTTATACCAGAACTCAATTAATTGTTGTGGCATCATCATCTACAATCAGTGAAAAGTTGTTTTTCCTTAATTGCACAAATGGCCAGCTTTATGTTGGTACCAGGAATCTTGCAACTGATGGAGAAATGATGCCCTGTGTACCTAACACGTTGATAAGGTCAGTGCATGATTTTGACGGAGACCAACAGCAGGATGCAATGTTGCTATGGTTAGAAGAACATGGCCGTCAATTACAAGATGGCACTATCAAATTGCGGGAAGAAGGAAATATGAAAGCTATTTGTCAATTTCCAGAGGAGCCGCCTCTCTGTTCAACTGCTATCACCAATGGTGTAAAGGTTAGTGGCTGTGTAGGACATGCATATATTATGCCTTTCAAAGCTTATTTTTCTCCTTTTAGATAAAGAAAAACATGATTGTCTTATGCAGGACATTTCAGGGCCACTAGTCAATTTGGAATATATAGGAATAAGATGATTGTCATATTGTAGGACTTGGCATTATACAGTAGGCTTGTGACCAAACTCTCCAGAACCTCACATTGAAAATCTCTTTTTCATTTTGCAAAACAATGATAATTTGGCCTTTCCCTCATGTATGCTGTTGGATTAATGGCTTGCAGGGGCTTGGATTCATTTGTTACTGGGTTTTGATTTCCCCTAGTTATATTCATAAATTCTAGGCAAGTCAAATCCAAGGAAACTGCTAAATTCCAGTTGTTACACTTTCTTTAGGGTTTTGTCTTGTTGTAATGACTATTATATTTAATTTTTGGCATTGAGGACCTATGAGATTTAAAAGTTTGTTCTTTATGTGTATACCTGAGGCCTTTTTTTGGTCCTAAGCTAGGGCGTGAACTGATTTCTAGCTGGTACTGACATGGTCATTTGAGTTGGTTTCTCTTGTTGCCTATGATTAGATAAACGACCTGTTTATCCTAAAAACCCTCTTGAGTAAAAGAACTTGTCGAATTTCTACTTGGATCAGCTGTAAAAAGAATTTAGTGAACAAAGGTTTTTGATTCAAACTATTGGTTTATTTTTTTTTTCTCTTTTCCCTTTCCAAGACTTACAGTTTTGGCTAGAGTTTTTAATTTTTGTAGAGTTCTGAGGCCTCATTTGGTTTATTAAGTAGTATGGAGTAGAATGAGAATAGAGTAGCTAAATTGTGTGGAAGAACAACTATTCCTGGTTTCTATTCAATTTTGTATTTGGAATAATGCCATAGAATAATTATATTATAATCTCAATTTTTTTTATTGAAATTCTATATATAAAACAAATATTTTCACAAAATTAAAGGTAGACAAATTTTATATATAATGAAGAATAGCTATTCCATGCCATGAATCATCTACTCCTCTATTCTATCCTGTGAAACAAACAAGTTCTGAATCTTTTCTTTTTACCTTTGCAGATCATTAAATGATTTAGGTTAGAATTTTTCTTTTTTCTAAACTTAAGACGTTTTTTCATCACAAATTATTATTATTATTATTATTTTCTTTTTTCCTCTTCCTGAAAGCACAAATATTTAAAATTTCATTTTTCATTTTCTTTTTCAAATGTCCTTTTTTTTTTCAAATAATATGTGCTTGATTAAAATGTCAAGATCCAGCCTTACAACCCAGTTTCTCCTTGTATCTGTAATTCTTTGTTTCAGAACCTATGGCTGCAATTAATAAAAGATAATTTTTAATTACTAAAATATTCTTTGTTATTTGCCTTCATATACACTTAGGTCTCTGATTATTTCAAAATTAGTAATTTTAGTCTCCAAGGTTTGTTGATGACTCAATACTTCAATTCTTGATTATAAATTTATGATCAAGTACCCAAAATTTTAAATCAGGATGCACTTTATTCTTTAAAATTTTAAATCAATTTCAATTTAGCCTCTAGATATTAAATTTTAAAGCACTTAAGTCCTTCAAATGGTTGTATAGGGAGTGACGTTTCTAATTTTAAAACAGCAGGGACCAAAGTGTGTATCTGGCAATCTTTTCATACTAAGTGCAGATATAATTCTTTTTTTTCCCCTATAAGAAGATGTGCATATTCAGAATCTTTCATTCATTGTCTGATAAAGCTTCTGGAAGCAGTGGAGATAGTAGTTTTATCTTTGCAGTATGTTCCGTTCATGGTGATTCCTCCTGTATATGCTGCCATATTTGGCAATTACTGCTGACACCAAGTGGTCACAGTTAGCAAATATCTTCCTTAAGCACTGGTTCAGAACTCTGGTCCTACCTGGCAAAGAAATATCCCTGAAATAGGGATATTGGATTCCATGTATAATTGTTTGAACTCCTTCAAAAGGGTGCAAGTTTTGAACAAGTTTTTGGTCCTTCCTTGCCTCTATTAATTCAGTGCTAGTGTACCGCCACAAAATGTGTTGCTATTGTAGGAGCTAAAAAAATGATCTCTCCTGCAGGCTTCTTATATGTGTATTTTATTTATTTAATATGCTGTTACTCATCAGGGCATAGGGCATGAAGTTCTAATAAAAATTTTTACTAGGTCCATGCTTCTACTGTTTTTGTGCCAGAGGATAGTGACCTACAAGATAGTTCTGAGAAATACCATTTTGCGTATTCAATTCGCTTGTCCCTCCTTCCAGAAGGATGCATTATAAATGGAATGTACTTCAGCTCTTGCCAACTGCATCATAGGCACTGGCTCATCTGTGCTGATGGCAATGTTGTACGTGACGTGGCTGGAGAGGGTGTAACAGGCAAGGTATGACTACTCTGCCTCTTTGGTGAGTGAAGTTTCTCTTCTAAGGATTCCAATGAATGTCTTTTTTCATGAACGTCCTAGGTCCTTTCTACGCTTTCTTAGAATGTTGCTTAGAGAAAAAAATATGGAAACATCAATGCAATCATCCTTTGTCCTTGAAATTGTAATGTTTTAGTTTTGTCATGTTCTGTCTTAACTGGTAGTTTTTTAACAGAAAAGTGATACACTTAAATGCTGAGAAAAGTTTTTTGGGTCCATTTGGCTAGGTGTGATTATTTGAATTTTTTGTGAATATGGACTTGAGTTTCAAGTGTAAAATCGTAAAAAATACACATGCTGTCAGATTTCAATGCTTAGTCATTTCAAGTAACTAGCTATACAAATAGACCATTTCCTTGGGTTGATTGGTTTTTGTGTTCATTTTTTATCATTGGCTATTTTCTACTTTCTGTTATGAAACATTACTTGCAAAAATATAATATTCGAAGACACAATGTTTTGCTCTGGAGCCTACTATGAAAAAGTAATCTTCAAGCAAAACAATAGTACAACTACTAATAACACTCAAAATCTCTTACAATCCCTGATCCAGTCCTGTTTACTCTCTTAATGGTGCTCTCTCTAGCAACTTTGTAAAACCACTTAACACGCACAAAAAGATTCTCACAACTCTCTTGGGCTCACACCACAATTGCACCATAGTTGAAACTTATGGGACACCACAACAATGTCAAATTCCTACTTGTGGTGTACTCTTCCACAATCAATGATGTAATCCATCAACTACGCTTCTATTTAGTGTTGCAGGATGGCTTGCTCAAGTCAAGGTTGAATTTACCTACTTCACCATTTCTTTTTAGTTCTTCATTTAGTATTTTCTTTATTCCCTCCTTTACCTATGGGCCGGACTCAACACTTTCAATGGCAAGAGAGAGATGGAGAAAAGTATGTGCTCATATGTTTTCACATGTATCCACAATCTCTCCAAGGTTCTCTTGTACAGCCAACCAGATGCTATAAGTGCCTGTTTCTTCTTCAAGTGTCTACCAGTGAAAAAGAAAAAGAGAGAAATAATAATATCATGTCTAATCTACCCTTTTAATTGAGATATAAGCTTGGAAGGGTGACACATGATGGCAACTTCTTAGTCCAGAAATAGAAGTCTTTCTTTTTCTTTTGTTTTTTTGAAAAAAAAGGAAATGGGAGGAGGAACAATAATAAAAGCCAAATGAATGTTTCGCTTTGTATCTCAAACCTGGAAAACTCCAATACCTTCCTCACATAACAGAAGTGGCTTCTTTGTAACAAAAACACAAAGCAATGTCATCAGATCAATTACCAGTTCTTATACAGGAGATGATAATACAATGGATGAAGGCATTTTAACTCTATGGAATCTCATTCTTCTCTTTTATGTTGCAGTATCCACTCTTGCATCCAGGTGAGAAAGAATTTGTTTATGAGAGTCAGACACCCCTATCATCTGCTCCAGGTTCTATTGAAGGCTCGTTCACATTTGTCCCCAACGGTACTCTACATAAGTCTATCCGAGCATTATATGTTGAGTTTGAATAATGTCTGTGTAAAGCTGAGATAAATATCCCTTGATTATGAGATGATCTTACCAAAATGGGTCTACTTTCTGAAGTAACTTTAGGGTTAGCAATTTAGCGTTTTAGGATCCTTGTGCAATGTCTGATACAATAGTTTTTATGGTGAGTTTATATTGCTTTTGGCTAAAATAATCTGCAACGAGTGTATGTGTTATGTGAAGCACAATCTTACAAGTACTTAATACTAGGACCTCTAAAAAGATAATTCCAGCTTTAATCACATAAGGTTTGGGATAGGATAGTTTAGTGGAATCAGATATTTAAACTTGTTGCATGTTCAATGAGCAAACGGATTCCCTAGTTGATTGAAAGAAATTTTATAGTCTTGGAATAGCAAAACTGCATTTTTTGAAGGTATTCATCACAAACAGGAATTATGACATCCTTGGCCTGACATCGATTTTTGATTTAATTTGGCTGAATCCCGATAATCACCTTTTTATTTCTAACTGAAACTAAGCTATTTTTTACTTTTCTTTTTCTCTCTCCCATCTTTGGTTCTTTTAGGTTGGTAGATCGAAGAGGAGCTCCATTTGAAGTTGAAGTAGCTCAGTTTCCCCTCAAAGTTCCACCCTACATTTTTTGATCATCATCTCTGAGATTGAATTTCTGTACCACCACCCACCTAATGATTTATCATCCTTGTGCTGTTGTTGATGTGTGATAATGACAAAGTTGAATGTTTGTAGAAGTCCTCATTATGTATTCGTTGTGTGAAAAAGTTGCTGAGCACCGATACATGGAATAGCATGAAAATATAATAATTATTCTATGTTGAATAACAACTCTTCTAGTTGGCTAAAATGTTTAAATGTGAATTTTACAATATGGACTTAGAAATTTTTAAGTGAAATAAAGACTACAAATTTTTGTGAAGTGCAAGTTCTGTAAAACATGTGAATGGTTTTCTCTTGACTAGCGTCCTCTTTGTTTGAAATGCCTTTATTGCTGAGGAGTGATGGTGAGAAGGGATTAGCGAGGCAGTCCAATTTATTAGAAAACAAAAGGAATTTACTTTGCCTTCCTCATGTGAAGATATTATGTTTAATGTGGATGGCAAAGGATGAAATAAAATCTTTTAAGAAAGAGTTGGAACTCAAAAGAATTAATTTATATGGATTATTGTGCTTGGTAGCAGTGCTCTCATTCTGTTGAAATTATAATTTTTATAATAAAAATTTATCTCTCTTAAATTATTATTATATAATTAAACAAAATTAATTAGTTTTTTATTTATATTTTTACAAGTAATAAATTAATTAATGAAGTGAGAATATAGTAATTTTAAGATTAATAAATTAATATAAAATATTTTAGTCTATTTAAAATAATTTTATATAATATTTAAAAAATTTAATAATTTTGTTAATAGTAATACCTAAGTTAAAGGAGATAATTTCAACGGAACGAAAAGAATAACATATTTAATTAGTACAATTAAGATTTTGGGATCTTCAAACTCCCTTCATATATGAAGGAAATTATGTTTTTTTTTTAATATTATTCATATTGTCTTTTTTTTTCATAATTTCATAATTTTAGATTTAAAATTAATATTTTTTTAATCTTATGATATATGCTCAATTTATGTTTAATATGTATATTTTATTTTTATAATTTTTTTCATTTATTCAATACTTTTGTAAATTTTTATAATATATTTATAATTTTTTTCCTTTTTAAATTATTTCTATAAATGATGACTTATTTGTAATGTGAGTAGTTTATCGGACCATTGCTTACTGGTAACCCATTTGGACATATCTCATTGATGTCGAAATTGTAGGAATAAAAAATTAATTGAACAGTCTTATCCATAACTTCCCTCCAATTTTTTCCAAGATTTACTTTAATATTTGTTTATAATTTTTAGATTATTATTTGCTGCAACATTAATTTTTTATTAGCTAGCAATTAAAATACATTCACATATTTCTTGTTACTATTTTATATGATATGTTTATTTTTGTTCATAATTATATGAATATAATTTATATTTTGTAATTTTTTGGTGGAATTGAATAAGTACTAACAAGTCCTAAAATAATTTATATTTTACAATTTTTAATGCAATTTTTTTTATTTGTATTGCAATTCTTTTATAGATAAAATAATTAATTATATTATTGTTAATATTTCATATAAAGATGTATGTTTGAAATTAAAATTTAGGAGTCAACCAAAATATCTTATAATTTTGAATTTTTTATTGTTATATAATTATTTAAAATGACAATGTGTATAGTAATGGTGATTTTCATTTCTATTTTTTAATATATACAGAAAATTGACTGATCTTATATATATATATATATATATATATATAGAGAGAGAGAGAGAGAGAGAGAGAGAGAGAGATTATTTTGTCTATTAGAATGATCAACCTCCACCTCCAAACTTTATGAAATTATATGATCTTAATTAAATTTTATAATATAGTGTAATAGATTATTACTAACCTTATATGCTATAATTTATTAATGAAGCTGGCAATAGACAAAATAATAGAATTAATTTATTATACATATATTTCTTTTTGCGATTAATATAATAAGATAATAATATGAATTTCAAAATAAATTATTTACTCCATAAACTATTTTTTTTATAAATAAACATATTCATAAATTCAATAAGAAGTCACATCCATTAATATCATGGGCGAAGGCATGTTTAGTTGAAGGGGCCCCCTTCTGCTTTGAAAAAAAAATACAGACAGACACACAAACACACACACACACACACACATATATATATATATAGTAAAATTTTAAATTTTTTTTTTTTTGGATACTAAGGAGGCCACTAACGGACCGGGTAACATTGTGGGCTACACAGTAGGGGGTAGTCCTCCACTGAGCACCATAGAGGTACTAGCATGCACCATAATGTTGCTGAATGTGTGGTCGGCAGGAATCGAACCCGAGACCTCCGCATCATACCAACTTTTTTGAAAGGTAGGATGACCAATCAGGCCACACCCTGATTGGCTTAAAATTTTTATTTTACCCCCTTTAAAATTTAAATTGTCCCCTTTATCTCTTCTTTAAATTAAGTAAAAAAAAACCCAATAAATTACTTTTTTTCGCCATATAAATATGATTTCCTAAAAAATTAACAAAATATATACTTTTCAATGGAAAAAAAGAAAAAAAATTAAGAAAAATGACAAACTCTTTAGCTAAATTAACTTGATTTTATCTAACAAATAAGGGGGATTAGGAAGAAATTAAAAGTATAATAAAAAGAATGAAAAATTGAGAAAGAATACAAGGTTGGAATCTTTATTTTTTTAAAAATATATATTTTTAAATTTTCTTGTTTTGCTTTTGTTTTTCATTTTATTATTTCTGTTTTCAATATTGTGTGATAATTTTTTTATTCAAAATTTTCTTGAAAGAGTATTTTCATGATATAATATTTTATTTTTTTATGCATCATTATGTAAATTTAGGAGTATATATATATATTTCTTTGATTAATTTAGTGAGTAATGATATAACAACATAAAAGAATAATCAAAGGTGGAGTCAAAACTTCAAGAGAAATTTTGTCTTTCATTCTCTTGGAGTTCCAGCTTTGCCCCTGATTGATATCAAACTTAAGTGATAAAAAAAATTATAGAAACATTAGTCCTATATATTACGAAATTCACTGAAATTGAAAATTAAAATTTTTTATCATTAAGGTTAATAATATGTTCATAATTTAAAATCAAACATAAATTAACAAGAAATTAAATTTAACATTAATATCACATATTGTGGCCCACATTAAGGTTAATATTAGGATCCTAAATTAAAGTCTAACATTATGGTCATTGGATCAAATTTAAAGTCACATTTTGATATTAAAATTGATTAATGTTGTATTCAACATGTTATTAAACATTAGATTATATAGGTTTAATACATCTCTAGCCCTGTATACTTGTGTTTTTTTGTCACTTTGCTTCCTGAACTCTTCGAGTAACCACCTTGTCCTATGAACTTATTTTTTCCTTTATACAACCACCTCTTCATTTAACAAACTCAATTATGATATAACGTCTGTTTGTTAAACGTGTTGACAGTGCAGACACTTGGACGCAATGCAAGTAAAGCTAAAATACGTTAGAAATAACAAAATCACTTTCCCAAGTCATTCATACACTGTTCAATTTCTTTGAAAATTTCTTTTTTTTTCTCAATCGATTTTCCCTAAAATCTAACTCGTCTTAAATTAATCTATCTATTCTCGATACTAATTGCAAATATTGTATATGAAATCGAATTTAATTTTCTTCTTTGAAATTAAACCCACAATCAAACAATTGGTCGTAGGAGAAGGAAGTCATGACAGTCATAATACTAGGTGATTTCTCTATTTTTTTTTAATTTTAGGGTTCATCTAAGACATTTGATAATTTGTTACTGTTAAGTGAAACTATAGTGGAGAATTTAGTGTAGATAAAAGGGGTAGAAAGAAATATATTGGGGTAAGTTTAAGTTTATTGATTATGATCTTGACTTAATGTCGATCCCTGAATTAATGGATGATATTAAGCAGCTGGATTTTATTTTAGCTGAGATGGTTTATTATAAGCCCTCTCATAATTCTATATTTCAACATGTTACTACTGATACATATTTGTATAACTTTGCCTTAGGTGTCAAAAATGGCGAAGTTATGGACTTATACATTTATAATGGTGTTAGTAGAGTTGAGGTTATAGAGACAAGTAGGTTGTATCTAGAAGATATGAATCTTAATTCTAATGAGAAAATATTTGATAGTGAAAAAGTGGTCACACCATGTGCTGTAAAGGGATATGGGGGTGTAAATTGAGGGTCATTTAACGGTGATAATACAGTTAACCTAGACAAAGTTAAATGAGATAGAAAATGGTAGGTGTGAGGCTGTAAATGTGGACGCATCTATCCATAAAGAAGTTTGTAATAATCCCACAGAATAAGCTAAGTTTGTTAAGAATGAGTTTGTTATAGGATATGATCTTGTAGAGACTGAAATTGCAGATGAGATTCAACCTATAGATTCTTGGCCAGAAGGGTGTGTTAATGATGCTGAGTTAGATAAGCCCGATAGAGACGATGAAGGTGGGGTAGAAGATGATGAGAATGAGTTAGATGTATAATGTTCAGGTAGGGATGAGAGTGATACAGATACCAAATTTGAGATGCCTAATAAGAGTGATAAAAGTAATAAAAATAATAAAGAGCTGAGATCTGCAAGGGCACATACTAGATAAATTGTGGGGAACAACAAGCTGAAGAACAAAATGATGAGATTGATTTGGGGGAATCTGGGAATGATGTGGGTTTTTCATAATGGTGGATTTAGGCTAGATAGATTTAAAGGACGAGTTGGTGGGGCTGAAAATTTTTTTGACAGCTTTGATGAATGGAGTTTAGAAAGGTGTGATAAAAATGTTGATGAAGAAGAAGAGCCACAAAGAAGAGTCACTAGCGAGTGTGTTCTTTATAACCCAAACTGTAAAGTTCCATTATGAAAATTTGGCATGGTGTTTAAGAATGCCAAACAATTCAGAGAAGCCTTAAGCAATTATAAATTACAAAAAAGGGTCTAGCTTAAAATAAGATTAAATGAATGGTCTGGAGTTAGTCTAGGTGTATAGAACCAGGTTGCAATTGGGTGTTATTTGGGAGTATAAGAGGTAATAGTGGTGATTTCAAAGTAAAAACATATAACCTTGTACATAAGTGTTACGAGAAGAATAAAAATAAGTTGTGTACATCCAAGTTTTTATCAAGAATTTTAAAGGACAAGATAATTTCTCAACCATATATTAAGTTATGGGAATTGCAAGATATATGTAAGAGAGTGTTTAAAGTGAATGCAGGCAAGACAGTTTGTAGAAGAGCAAAGTTGGGAGTAATGAATCAACACATGGGAGATTACAAAAAATAGTATAGTAAAATGCAATGGCATGTGGATGAGATTCTGGAATCAAATCTAGGAAGCACTTGTGTTTTAAAAGTTCATAAAGAGAGTGAAACAGGGAGAGTTTTATTTGACAAGTTATATATTTGTTTTCATGCAATGAAGTAAGGCTTTCTTCAAGGATGCAAGAGAGTAATTGGGTTCGATGAATGTTTTCTCAAAGGGATTTGCAAAGGCCTACTTCTGAGTGCAGTAGCAAAATATGAGAATGGCCAAATATATCTAATTGTTTGGGCTATTGTGAAGGTTGAGTGTAAAGAAACTAGAGTTGGTTCTTAAGAATTTCGAGGGATGATTTGGAGCTTGGAGAAGGTGAGGGTACTATCATCATAACTGATATACAAAAGGTCATTTATGATTATTGTTTTTGTCTTTGACAAATTGTTCAATTATTGATGTTTTAACTTCAATTGTGTTTGAATATTTATTTTGCTTTTTTCTTTTTTTGCTAGGAATTATTATATGTAATTCAAATGCTGCTACCAAAGGTGGGACATAGGATGTGTGCTAGGTATATTATAAGTAATTGGGAAAAAAATGGAGAGATAGAGAGAGAAGGAAGAGATTTTGGGTTTATGCAAAATCAACTTTTGAATTTGAGTTTAAAGAGAACTTGAAGGCTTTGAGTAAGCTAGGAAAGGGGATTGTTGAGGATTTGCTATAAAGAAACATGGGTTAGGGTATATTTTAGTACTGAAACTAAGAATGACTCGTGATAATAATATGTGTGAGATATTAAATTCTTAGGTCTTAAGCACTAGACATAAATATATAATCTATGCTAGAAGAGACTAGGGCTAAGGTGATGACAAGAACAAGAATAATGAGAGATTTTTTGTAGGACATGGATTACTAAAATTGCCTCTATGGCAATGGCTATACTAGAAGCTACCAAAGAATGATCAACGAATTGCAACATATCATGGAATGGAGATGTTGGATTTGAGATAAGTAAAGGAGAATATAGACATACATTTGACTTGATGAAAGAGGTGTGCAGTTGTAGAGCTTGGCAGCTAAAAAGGATTCCGAACTTGGCAGCTAAGAGCGATTCCATTTGCACATGTTGTATGTGTGATGTACTTTAGGTAATTGAACCTTGAGAACTACATATGCTACTGATACATAAAGGAAACCTATTTAAAGGCATATACTCAATATATTCAATCTGTGCCTAGAATAAAGCTATAGATAGAGAAGGACTACCTTGAGATAATGACACCAGAAAATAAGAGTTGCTCTGGTAGACCTAAAACATTATGCACAAAAAAGTATTAGTCATATAATAAAATAAGTTGATAGATCCATATCAAAATTTGGCACCATATCCAAACCCTAATATATGAAAAGGGAACTATAATTTTTTTATATAAACTATTATTTTAAAGTTGAGCTTTGTAGGATTATAAGAGGGATGAAACTCTCTCTACTGAGTAGAGAAAATATAAATTTTATTAGTGAATATTAAATTGAAATTAAGCAATATCCCTAAAATTTTTCCTCAGAATAATATGCTCAATGGAGAGAGAATTCATAGTTCACTTATATATTTTTGTAAATATTTATGACTAATTGAATGGTTAAATATTTATTTTATAGTAATAATTATTATATTCAAATATGCACTAAGATTTTAAATATAATCAGTATTATAATTAAAATTATTTTTCTATAAATATTAATTCAAAATTTAAATACTATTAGAAAATTTTTTTTTGAAAATTTTATTTAGCTATTTTAAAATTTTTATAATTAAAATTTGCAAAATTTATTCTAAAAACAAACTTGAATGACATCCCATTAATATTTTTAATGTAATAGTTTTTTTAATTGGAATATGTTAAAAAAGAAGAACCAGGTTTTAAAAAGAGAAAATTTCTTAATTTTTTGTATGTCTTACTACCGATACATAGATGTATATATACAAGAGAATAACAAACTGTAACTCCTAAACTATCTGATATATACAAAACTATCTTGATATATAGATAGTAACCTTATCACTTATTTAACTAACTTTTAACACACCCCCTCAAGGTGGGGGTTTATACGATCCAAAATCCTCATCTTGTTAATCAAAGCTTCATGTTGTTCTTTTCCCAAGGACTTGATAAGGACATCTGCAATATGAGCTTGACTTGAAACATGAGAAGTTGCAATTACTCTTTGTTGAATCTTTTCCCTCACTAGGTGACAATCCAATTATATATGTTTGATCCTCTCATGAAAGAAAGGGTTTTGAGCTATATAAATTGCAGCCCGGTTGTCACAATACAAATTTACAGGATGCAATAGATTCTAGTTCCTTGAGTAACTGTTGCAACCATATTATTTCACAAGCAGTGTTGGCCATTGAATGATACTCGGCTTCTGCCGATGAATGAGACATTATACTTTGTTTTTTTTTTATTTCTATGAAATAGGAGAATGTCCTAAGAAGATGTAGTAACCTGTAACCGATTTTCTGCTCATTGGACAGCTTGTCCAATCTGAATCGCAATAAGCATTAAGTTCCAACTTGCTTCTTGAGGACAGTAGAATTCCTTGTCCAGGTGAGCCTTTTAGATATGTTAGAATTCTGTAAGCAGCTTCAAGATGATTTTTCCAGGGGCTATGCATGAATTGGCTCAAATTTTGGACTGAAAAAGTGATGTCAGGCCTTGTAACTATTAAATATATTAATCTTCCAATCAAATGCTGGTAACTAGGAATATCATCAAGCAATTCCCCTTCCGTATCAGTCAACTTTAGATGCTGCTCCATTGGTGTTTTTGCTGGTTTACTACCAATTAGTCCAGTCTCCGTTGACAACTCGAGTGTGTACTTCCTTTGAGATAAACAAATCCCTTTTTCAGACCTTGCTATCTCCAATCCAAGAAGAACCTCAAGTCACCTAGATCCTTGTTGGGGAAATGAGAACTTAGAAATTGCTTTAATTTTCCAATTCTTTGTTCATTGTCTCGTGTAATCAATATATCATCAACGTACACTAACACAATCATGAAATGATCATTTTCATTGTGTATAAATAAAGAGTAATCAGACTTTGATTGAATAAAACCATATGACAGGAGAACAGCTGAAAATTTTTCAAACCATTACCGTGAAGCCTGATTAAGACCATATAGTGATTTTTTTAATTTGCAGACCTTGTTACACACCCCCTTTCGAGCAAGACCAACATCCAAATAACCAGAAGGAGGTGTCATATAAACAGTTTCAGATAAATCACCATGCAAAAAAGCATTATTAACATCTAATTGATGCAATTTCCAATTTTTTATAGCAGTAAGAGACAAAAGAGTGCGAACCGTGGTCATTTTTGCTACTGGCAAAAAAGGCTTATGAAAATCAATTCCTTCACATTGTGTGAAGCCTTCTGCAACTAATCTTGCCTTTTATCGTTCAACTGATCCATCAGAATTGAGTTTGACTTTATATACCCATTTGTAACCTATAGGTTGCTGTCCTGCAGGTAAATTAGTTAGTTCCCAAGTTTCATTGGTTTCTAAGGCCTGCAACTCATCTTTTATTGCCTTAATCCGTTTTGGATCAGTGGATGCTTCAGAATATGTTGTGGGCTTAGAAATGGAGTCAAGCTTAGCAAGATAAGATTTATAAGGCAAGGCAATATTTGAAAAAGTAAAGAAGCTAGAGATAGGATAATTTATACATGTGACTTTTTGGTCCCTGCTCGAAGAGACCTGTGAATTGGTAGTGAAAGTGTTGCAAACATAGTCCTGCATCCATATAGGTTGAGATTTTATTCTGATAGATTTTCTAGGTGAAGGATCCATGTTAACGGTCAAGGGAGTTGATGAAGGAGAAATATGTGGTGATTGGTCTTGAGTTATTTGGGATTCTGAAATGATATGAGTTGGACATGGACTAGCAGAACTATGAAGAGTGTCAAAATAAAAAGAATTTGGTGGAAAAAAAGGAGTGGAATATGAATCTTCATATGGTCTAGCCTTAAAAGGGAAAACATGATGTTTTTTCAGCAACAAGATCATACACTAAATAGCGTTTTTGCCCATACGGATAGCCTAAAAAACCACA
The DNA here is from genome assembly GCA_947685225.1 of Garcia nutans. NCBI lineage: Eukaryota > Viridiplantae > Streptophyta > Magnoliopsida > Malpighiales > Euphorbiaceae > Garcia > Garcia nutans. The sequence goes on from CANTUV010000055.1 coordinate 7,631,393, forward strand.
TTTTATAACACGCGGAGAAAATTTGTCTCTATGAGCTGAAAGGGTGGAGGCTAAACAAAGACAAACTATGGTTTTCATGTGATTAAGCGAAGGCGGATGACCAAACAAGATTTCATAAGGAGATTTATTGTTGAGGAGATGTGTTGGCAAGCGATTTATAATATAAGTCGTTGCCAGCATACAATCACTCCAGAAGGATAGAGGTAGAGATGCTTGAAAACGAATGGCCCTAGCAATCTCAAGCAAATGTCTATGCTTACATTCTACAATGTTGTTTTGCTGAGGAGTAGCAACACATGAGCTTTGGCATTGTCTGTTCTAACTTTTTGAATTGTTGTGATAAATTGATTTTGGACAAGAGAAATGAAGTTTTTAATATGCATCAAAACCTCAGATTTAGATGACATAAGTAGAGTCCATGTGATACGTGTAAAATCATCAACTACAGTAAAAAAATCTTGCTCTTGTGCAAGCAATGATCCGATATGGCCCCCATACATCCATGTGTAGTAATTCAAAAGGAGAAGCAGTAGTTGTATTTCTTTGCGCAAAAGGTAGTCTAATTTGTTTTGCGAAAGCACAAATTTTACAAACATATTGCTTGTAAAAAGAAAAAGAAGGAAACAAAGTCCTAAGTTTATTATGAGAGACATGACTAAGTCTAGAATGCCATAGATTGTACTTATTTATATCTGTAACTGAAGATTGATTACAAATTATTGATTGATCATAGGTATTTGACATGACAGGCTCAAAATGGTATATTCCTTGATGCTCTCTACCAATCCCCAGAACCTTCTTCGATGCAAGTTCGTGAAAAACGCAATGAGAAGAAAAAAAGTGACTGAGCAATTAAGTGCTTTAGTGAGTTTGCTTACTGAAAGCAAGTTAAAACGAAAAGATGGTGAAAAAATAACATTAGCTATTGATAGATTAGATGAAATAGCAGCTTGACCAATGCAATTGACATTTGCTAAACTTCCATTTGGCAATGTAATTGAGGCAAAAGTAATTGGAGAAAAAAACACAATTAGAGAGGAGATTTATTTTAAGTGATGTGTTCTGAAGCACCACTATCTATTATCCAAGTATTAGATGATGGAAAAGGGGCAAAGCAATGAGCAAAACCTGCCATATTAACCGCTGGTAATGAAGAACCTTTTGATTTAAAAGCGGTAGCAGCCATATAATTATAAATCTGGTCAAGTTGATCTTGAGTGAAAGATGTTGAATGATGTTGAGTGAGTTGCACTTTGTTTTTATTAGAGATAGATGCATCTGAGACTTGTGTCATGTTTGCAACTGGTTTTCCCTGTTGAGATTGGGATGAACCACTGCGATTTTTATTAGTGAACTTGAAATCGGGTAGGAATCCATGGAGCCTGAAACACTTATCTTTTGAGTGACCAGGTTTGTTACAATGACTACACATCACATTCTTCTTAAAATTTTTGTCATTGTACGATCCTGAAGATTGTGTTGCCAATGCTGTAGTAGTCTGATGAGTAGGAGAAAAATCTGCCTTTGTGACTCCTCTTGAGAAAGTTTGTTGTAAACTTGATTTAGAGAAGGTAATGGACCTATGAGCAAAATTTGACCTCTAATGGCAGTGTAAGACTCATTAAGACCCATGAGCAATTGCAAAACTTTTTCTTGATTATCATACTCAGCACTGATTATTAAGTTCTGACTTTGTATTCAACGAATTCAACCCGTCCCAAAGCCTTTTAAATTTTGAATAATAATTAGAGATTAAATCAGTACCTTGAGAGATGTGATAGATTTCCCTTTTCAACTGAAAAATCCTTGTGAGATTGGACCCAGCAAACCTTTGCTTTAGTTCATTCCACATATCAATAGCCAATGAGCAGTATACTATTGTGTTGTGTGGAAGACCTCTTTAGATATTGAATTAAGTATCCAAATCTTTACTAAACATTGAACCTTCTCCAATGTGGATATAACGTCGAAGTTTCTCCAATTTCTGTAAAAGTTCCATCAACAAAACCTATTTTGTTCTTTGCCTCGAGTGCTACACTCATGGCATGATACCATGGATGGAAATTCTCAATTACAGTCAGAATCTGTGATTGTGAAATTAAAGAAGTGTTGGTACTGTCGGAGGGATGAATGTAGTAAGGATGACTAGGATCAAGTGAGGTTTGTGAAGCAATGGAATCATTCAAACCAGAATTTTTAGAATTTTTGAAATTTGAACTCTCATCCTCTATAGTCATTGCTGAACAAAGAAGGAGAGAAAACTAAAAAGGTTGAGTAAACAAACCAAACCTAAATTAGGTCTCTGATGCCATGGTAAAAAAGAAGAACCAGGTTTTGAAAAGAGAAAATTTCTTAATTTTTTTGTATGTCTTGCTGCCGTATACATAGATGTATATATACAAAAGAATAACAAACTGATAACTCCTAAACTATCTGATATATACAAAACTATCTTGATATATAGATAGTAACATTATCTCTCTTATCTAACTAACTTTTAACTTTTAACAGGATAACAATATCAATTGTATTTAAGAATTCTCTAGTAAATAAGGGTTTATAAATTAAACCCTAATATTTTAGAGGATCAACTTACCAATGTTGCACATGTTAAGAGGTTCAAATTCAAACTTGTCTCCTTCCTTTTCTTTTTTTTTTTCTTTTTCTGTTCTTTTATTTGGTTTTCTTCCACTTTGTTGACCAAAAGCCTAGTATTACTTTTCTTTTTTCTAGTTTTGATTTGTTTAATTTTGGAAATTTAGGGTTTTTGTAATTTCTCATCACATCCTTTTAATTCATCTTAATTTTATGTGGATTTATACCCTTTTTTTTTTAAGCTCCAATATGGTTTATTCATAAACTATTTGCATTATGATGCTTGATGCATCGATTTAACCTTTGACTTTTTTTTTCTTTTTTCATGTTTAGCCATCCATTTTCTCCATCAACGCTTGTATGCATTAATTTTGTCATACTAATGAGTAATGTGGCTCTGCACTTATTTTTTTAATTTAAATTTTAAATTTTATCTTCCATAATTAATGCAATATATGCTTTAAACATTAGATAAAAATATTAATAAAATTAAATTAATATTATTAGCTCTAATATATTTTTTTAAAAAAGAATTCTTTTGGCCTTGACTAAATGATTTAAATGACAATTATTCTATCATTATGTAAATTTTGTCTCATTCGTAAGTTTTTAAATGAAAATATTTTTATGAAGAATCGTGTTAGAAATTGTTATTTTTTCTACCAACAGTTTGCCTTCAAAAAGCATAAGGGATAATAAAGTAATTTCAATTGCCATTAACTGTGATTAATTATGAACAATATAATTAAATTTGTAACAAAAGCAAAATAACCCCTATTAATCAAGATTAAATTGAGCTAGCAAAGGACGAAGCCATAATTGTATTATAAGGTGAACAATTTTTTTTTTAAATCCTTTCTATATAATAATTATTTAATAAATTTGTTAATCTATTAATAAGACATCTTCATTGGTTAATAAAAAAAATAATAATAAAAGGTATAAAAAATAATTTTTTAACAAATGTAATTGACTCAAAAATCATCCAAGTATATTAGAAGTATAAATAATAAAATAAAATTTAAAGAAAAAAAATTAAATAAAAAAAATAAAAAATAAAGATCTTAATTTTATATTTTTTTTCTCAATTTTTTTATCATGCTTTTAATTTATTATTAATCTTTTAATTGATTGAGTGAGATTGAATTAATTTTATTAAAGATTTAATTAATTTTATTAAAAATTTTAAAATTTATATATTTTTTTCATCTTAGATAGAAAGATAATTTGAAATTTTAAGAGATATAAATAAAAAATTTAAAAAACTTTAATATATATATATATTATTTTTATTTTTTTTAAATAAAAGGGGCGAAGCAAATCGATCCCCATATTCAATGTTTTATTATTTAAATTTAATAAATAGTATGTGTAAAAAAAAAGTTATAGAATTTAAGATAAATATTCATAATTAGTTTTTTAAATATGAAAAGTCAAATTTACTTAAATCTTATTTTCTTGACTATTTGTTATAAATAATTTGTGATACATGAAAATTCATTGGAGATGTTCTTGTATGATACAATTGATGTACTAAACAATAAACTATAATTCATTAATGAAAATGAAATTAACTGACTAATTCAATGCAAGCGTGCATGAATTCAGATAATTCTGGCTCTTTGTTAGCGTATCCAATAATTTCTGGAAATTCACAATGCAAAAATCAATTTTGAATAGGACGGGGGATGGGTATGTTATCACTTCCAAAACCAACCTATCTTAGTCTTTATTTATTTATTTCTTGATATGATATTATATGACTTAATTTTTATTTATTTTAACTTTTATCTTCTACGATATGTTTTTTTTTTTTAAATTTCATGGTTTAAAAATAATGAATTTCAAACCACCAACTTAATAGTTTTTCACAGTTTTTAAATTTTTTTTTTCAAGAATATTCAAAATAAAATTTTTAAATATCAAATATATTCTAATAAATAATTTTTCATCTCTATAATATATTAAAATTTTAAAATAATTATTAAATTAAATAAAAAATATTTTTAGTTAACCATATCACATTTTTAAATATGATAAACTTTGTTTTCAGTATAATATCATATAATATTAAATTTTATTAAATCATACTATCAGGCGTCTAATCAAAGTCTTAATGAAGATGACACCGATTTTAATATTTTTATTCAAATCAAAAAGAAAAAATATAAACTCGGAATATATATATATAGTTATTTATTGTTAACTATTAATTGTAATATCATACAGTTATGATATTTATGAAGAGTTAGGTTATTTTTAAAAGACATGACTTAAGTTATTAAGATATATATATATATAAAGGATTTTTTAAGAATTCTACTTTTATTCTCTTCTTTTGGATTTTTTTTTTATTAATTTTACTTATTCAAAGATATACATAAAAATTATTTCTAAAAGTTGATATCTAAAGATATTTATAAAGTGATTTACAATAACCTTATAATAAGTTTGTGGAAGCAAATATCATTTATAAGATTGTATTATCAATGTCTCAAAATTACAATAAAATTCATTATTTATTTTTTTTTCTTATTACATATTTTTTCAACATTTATTTATTTATATTTATAATATTTTTATGTGATCAAATTAATTTTATCTATACTAATGTAATTAATTTTCATAGTACTTTTTTTATTGAATATGTTATAATTGATAATTTGAATTTTTATTACTATATAAAAATAAAAATATTGACAAAAAGACCAATTGAAAAAAAAAATCTATCTACAATTATTATTATTTATATAAATGTAGAATAGGTTTGTATTTATTTATCTTTACAAACTAGCTTTTGTGTATACCAAATAAAATCTTATGAGAAAGTGAGGTTATAGTCTTTCTCACGTCATTAAATTATCTTCAATTTTCTATCTTTCTTACAAGTTAACGACTCTTTTGTCTTCATCTCAAACTGTTCTTATATATTTTCTAAACATGCCTTTCACCAAACGCACGAGTTCTGGAATTTCTTAGGGAAATCAAATGGACTTCTCTTACTTCTCGTTTATATATATATATATATATATATATATATATATATTTGTTTATTTATTCTTATTTGATTAATTATTTCTAACCTCTCTTAATTTGTCTTATTTTTTTATTAATTACATGTAAAAAGAGAACACCTAACACTAAAACTTAAGACTTAAACGAAAGCAATATGTCCTATTAACTACTAACAAGCTATGACTTATAAAATTTCTTCTTATTTAATTGCAGTAATAGTGAAAGAAAAATTTATAAATATAATTTATTAATTTAAAATAATTTTTTATGTTATGAAGATAGTAGATAAATAATAATTTTTTATAAAAATATTTAAGATAATTTTAATACAATATAGTGCAATTTTCCGTCTGTCCTGATATGTTTATCATAAACACTAAAATGTATTTATTAAATTTTTATTAGTTATATTTTTATATTTTACGTATTAAATCAATGAAAAATTAATTCGATATAACATACTGCATCAAAATAGACCTATAATATCATATATCACCGTTAATAAATAGAGTTTTTAATAATAAAAATTTATTATTTAGGATGATAAAAATTAAAATGCGTAGCTATCATATCATATGAAAATTTATTGGAATAAAGTTCAACGAAGTATTAAAAAAAATTAATTTAATAGTCATATATATGTTTATTCAATTATATTGTATGGATTTATAAATTAAATTTTAGTAATGCCAGTTTATTATTATTTTAGATTAATGTAGCAAAAAGAAAAGAAAAAGGAAATTTTAAGAGTAGAGAAAGTTATAATAATTAAGCTTATAATAAAAAAAATTATCTCCATAGTGGTAGCCATTAAAAAAAATAGATAAGAAAGAAAAGTCTCTCTTCCTCACATGGAATTTTGACTTGTAATGGAATTAGAAACAAATGGCACATGCAACAGGGACAACATTGTAGGACAAGCTTCACTTCTGCTTTAATTTAGTACTTAGTTAAGGACTCAACCGATAATTATCCCTTTAGTATAAAAATAATTATTTTTATTTATACAAAATTATTTAAAAATAAATACTTATCAAAATAAAAAAAATTATTCAAACGCTAAAATAACATACTTTAAAAATTTTCAGATATCAATAGTATAATTTTAAAGAATGGCTTAGAACAGATTTGTGGGTGATTTGGCAAGTAATATTTATCTCTTTTAGCCTAAAAACTTAATGTAATAATAATTAATTCATAAATGTATAAAAAAATTGTCTAAACATATAGATGGTAGAGAAAGAGAGATGAAAGTTAGACAAAGAGACTAAAAAAATAAAATAAAATATTAGTTTATTTCAATTATGAATATTTAAGTACTGTTAATTTTTTCAATTTCAATTTCAATTAATTTATTTCATTTGGATAAAATTATAATTATATTTAAAATTTGAGGAAGAACATTATCAAATTAAAAGTTTTGAATAAGATAAAAAAAATATACAAAAAATTGAATTTTTTTATCACTAGGCCTAAATGTACAACAATTTTTTATGTTATTATTTTTAGGGAACTTCTACCATTATCTTTTTTTTCCTAATCCTTTACTAAATTTGTAATATGATATCTTGTAAAATTATCTTTTTATTGATAAATATTAATAATACATATATCAACTTTGAAGTATTAAACATTAAAATTGCAACTTAGTAAATAGGATCCAAATGAAAAAAATATATATGTACAAACTATTTGTAGATGTGAAGAAGTTAATTAGGATCCAAATTCAAATTTTTTTAAGAATCTAATCAATTGACTTTTTTTTTTTTTTTGGAAACTGTATGGGTTTGAAAAGCAAAAGATGGAAATGTTGGGCTCATCAAATTCAGAAAAATACATGCACCTCATCTTTCGTTCATTTGTTATTAATATTTGATAGGATAGTATCTCGTAAACGCATACTTGCACAGTAATTCAGTAACCAATTATTTTTTATAATATATTTATATTTAATTTTATAATATAAAAGCATTAAAGTTGTTTCATAATCAAGAATACAGTATTTAAACTATTTATAATATGTTTGACACATAATGGAATTAAAGAATAGAGAATAAGAATATTTATATTTCGTTCAAGAGTTTAATCAATATCGTTTGATTTGACAGAAATAAAAATAAAAATGTTAAACAATTTTGAACGAAAGACAGAAAACAAATTCGTAATGAAAAATATATTGAATAATAATAATCCTTAACAAAGCAGAAATAAGGTCTATTTATAATGGCCAAAAAATACTAATTTAAATTCTAACAGACTTAGGAAAAAAAGACTGAAAAATCACAAATTAGTCCTTAAAATACTAAAAACGCAAAATTGAACCCCTAAACAGTGAAATTTGGGCCCCGAAATTTGCAACAGGCCTAAGGCTATAGTTGCAATTTTTAAAGTTGTTCGTCTCGCGAAATCCTTTCTGAAAAGCTATCATGGGCCACGAACGGAAATCATATGCAAAAGTTAGGTTTTTTTCTGTATCCTGCCGCAAATCTTGCCGCAGTCAAGATCCTCCTCGAAATCCAAAGCTAGCTGGTCTGCATCATTCCCTTCCACTTGTAAAGAACTCAACCACGAGTTACCATCATCAAGGTGATAATGATAAAGATCCGCCACGTTAAACGTCTTGGATATCTTCATATGATCTGGGAGGTCAAGAACATAGGCGTTGTCATTGATCTTCTGAATTATCTTGAAAGGACCAATCTTTTTTGGATCCAGCTTCTTCTGTCCTCCTTCACGTTCCTTGCGCAAGTACGATATAACTTAATCATCAACCTTGAAAACTGGAAACGTCTATATTTGTCAGCTGCAACCTTGTACTTTTCATTGGACTCCGCTAAATTCTGCTTCACCTATTTAAACAAATCAACATGCTAGTTGGCCAAATTGTTAGCTGCAACACTAGGAAGAACACCTGCAGGAAGTGCAATAAGGTCAACTGTCTGTGCTGGAGCCTTCCTGTAAACAATGTCAAAAGGGGTCTTCTTAGTAGAGCTGTTGACAGAGCTATTATAAGCAAATTCAGCTTGGAGCAGAGCAAAATCCCAAGCCTCTTATCACTGCATATGCAACGCAACAGATTGCCAAGCGTGCGGTTCACCACTTCAGTCTGTCCATCTGTTTGAGGATGTGCAGTGCTACTGTAACGAAGTTTAGTCCCAAAGCGCTTCCACAGAATAGTCCAAAAATGAGCAAGAAACTTCACATCTCTGTCAGAAGTAATTGTTTTTGGTATGCCATACAAATGAATAATCTCCTGGAAAAACAGTATGGCAATATGAGATGCATCACTAGTCTTCTTGCAAGGGATGAAGTGTGCCATTTTAGAAAACCTGTCAACTACAACATAAATAGAGTCAGAACCACGCTGGGTACGTGGCAAACCAAGAACAAAGTCCATTGACAAGTCTTCCCAAGGATAATCGGGAACAGGCAATGGTGTGTAAAAGCCCGTGTTCTGTGAATGACCCTTTTGTGTTTGACAAATTCAACATTTCTGAACCATCTTCTCTGTTTCTCTCTTCAGCTGTGGCCAATAGTAACGCTCTTCCAATCCAGCAATATTCTTATCACGGCCCAGATGACCGCACTCATGAATCTCTCGAATTAGCGACTCTTGCAAAGACGAACGAGGAATACACAACCCGTTTCCTTTGAATAAAAACCCTCCATGTATCATAAACTCATCAGTAGGTTCATGATTTTGTATTGCCATATCTCTGCGAAATTTGTATCCTTAGCATAAAGATCCTTCAGATGCTCAAATCCCACAACCTTTTGACACACTATAACCAATAAAGCTGCTCTTTTGCTCAATGCATCTGCCACCTTATTTGTAGCACCAGTCTTGTACTTGATGACATAATTAAAAGCTCCCATATAGGCTACCCAACGAACCTACATCTTGTTTGCGTGCTTCTGAGTCGGCAGATGAATCAATGACTTATGATCTGTATAGACAATGAACTCTCACCCCATAAGATAATGTTCCTAAGTCTTGAACGCTCGAAAAATTTTATAAAATTCCTGCTCATAAGTACCCCACTTATGTCTAGCATCATTCAATTTCTCACTAAAGAAAGCAACTGGTCTACCACATTGGGAAAGAACACTCCCAATTCCAACACCACATGCATTACAATCAATCTCAAACAATTTATCAAAATCGGGTAAAGCAAGAATAGGGGCAGAAGTAAGCTTATCTTTAATCTCCTCAAAGCTTTTGTTGGCAGCTTCGGTCCATTTAAATTTCTGCACTCTCTCCTTCTTTAAATAATCAGTAATTGGAGCCACAATACTACTGAAATTTCCGATAAACCTCCTATAAAAAGTAGTAAGCCCATAAAAACTGCGAACTTCTATAATACTTTTAGGATCGGGCCAATTTTGAATTGCTTTAACTTTCTGGTCATCTACATAAATCCCTTCTGAGCTAAAGATAAAATCAAGGAACAAGACTCTTTTTGTCATAAAGGTGCACTTATTTAAGTTGATAAATAACACATTTTCTTCTGAAGCTCTCATAATTTCTCGAAAGGTGTTGTACATGCTCCTTAATTCTGCGACTAAAAATTAAAATATCATCAAAATAAACAACCATGAATTTACATAAGAAAGGGCACAAAACCTGGTTCATAAGTCGCATGAACGTGCTAGGTGCATTCGTTAACCCAAACGGCATAACTAGCCACTCATATAAGTCTTCCTTAGTTTTAAAGGTTATCTTTCATTTATCTCCCTCCTTCATCTGAATCTGATGGTACCCACTTTTCAGATCAATCTTTGAGAAAATTATGGAGCTAGATAATTGATCCAGCATGTCATCCAAGCAAGGGATGGGAAAACAATACTGAACAGTGATCTTGTTAATGGCTCTACTATCCACGCACATTCTCCAGCTGCCATCTTTCTTTGGAACCAATAATGCAAGAACTCCACAAGGACTAATACTCTCACGTATGTGTCCTTTCTTCAATAATTTTTCAACCTGCTCTTGTAAAATTTCACTCTCCTTTGGGCTCATCTTGTAATGGGGCAGATTCGGCAAAGTAGCACCTAGAATGAAATCAATCTGATGTTGAATATCTCTTAAAGGTGGTACCATTGTTGGTTCCTCAACTATCGAAGGAAATTCCTCCAGCAACTTTTTGATCGGTAGTGGTAAGGATAGTGCATCTTCTTCTAATGGTACCTCTTCCTCTTCATTCTTCTTCCTGAGCAATAAAGCTACATCTTTCACACCTTATCAACAGGATGTCCTTCCACTTTAGAAGGTTTCACTGAACTAGAAGGCAAACTAATGATCCTCTTACTATTCCACGTGAACCTGTATGAGTTCGCCTTTCCTCTGTGCTCAGCATCAAATCATACTGCCAAGGACATCCCAACAAAATTCCACAAGCATCCATGTTTACAACATCACAATCAACTGTTTCAGAATAGTGCTTACCGATAGAAATTGAAACACTGCAGATTCTGTTTACTTTAATTGTTGGTCCCTCTTTGATCCACCCAACCTTGTATGGAGAAGGGTGAGGTCGTGTAGTCAACTTCAGTTTCTCTACCAACTGTTTCGCGATCAGATTCTCACAACTGCAACTATCTATAATCAATCTGCAAATTGCTTCTCTAACTTGGCACTTTGCTTGGAATATCTTCCTCCTTTGCGTCTCTCTTTCCTATTTTGGAGAGCATAAGATTTTCTTCACCACGAACGTAACCTCCCCATCTTCTGAACCAGTAATAGAACCATCATCTTTATCTGCTTCTTCCTCATAGATCACCTCATCAACCACATTAACTGGTCGTTGATTAAGTGATGCTCTTTCCTGTTGGTAAACATTCGATGTGTGTCCAGATTTCCCACAACGATTACAGTTGATTGTTACTGTTTTCTTGTAATGATTGGTGTTGCCCTTATCTGTTTGAGTTACTAGTGCCCTTGCATGTTTATCTCTCTTCTGCTCATTCTGGGTATTCTGAATATTTTGATTAGAACCAGAATAATTCGCAGCCCTAGAAGACTGTCCGTTGTAATTCCCCCGATATAGCTGACTCCCTGATAAACCAGAATTTCTATAATTAAAATTTCGATTACCCTATTGTCCAGGCTGGCATTCACGTTCTTCTGCTCTCTTCGCCATCTCAACGACATTTGTCAAGGTAAAAATTGCAGCGACTCCCATCATACAACAGATTTCATAGTTCAAACCCCTTTGGTAATGGGCGACTTGCTGTGCTTCATTCTCACAATTATCACATCTCGACTTAATCTCAGAAACTCCTCTGTATATGCTTTCACCTTTTTGTTGCCCTGCACACAATCATGATAATGATTGTACATCACTTGTGCATGATCACTCAGCAAAAATCGTTATTGAATCATCAGTTTCATATCCAACCACTTTCGAATGGGTGGAAATTGCCATCGATAACTTTCATTTTGGAGAGAAGTCCACCATGCTGCTGCTCCTCCCTTCAATTCATAAGCCACAATCGAAACTCTACGTTCTTCTTCCACATTCATAACCTCAAAGAATCTTTCAACCTCCACTAACCAATCTAGAACAGCTTCTACATCCAATGTACCATTAAAATTTGGAAGATCCACCTTGATTTTGTAGCTATCATTATGATCCTTACGTCTTCTATAATTATGAATTGCTTCGACCTGATCTGGTGGTCCTCTATAAACTGGTTGTGGATCTGCAACCCTAGGAACTGCCACCGCAAGAGGATGGTTATTCCTTCCTAGGTTTAACTGCTCTCCCAACATCTATCTTATTTCTGCTATTTGATAGGATAAGTTTGCCACGGATGCTTCTAAGGCGGTAATTCATTCTTCGTGATTGGAAGCCATAGAACTAGGTTCTGATACCAACTGACGCAGAACAAAATTAAAGAATAGGGAATAAGAACATTTATACTCCTTTCAGGAGTTTAATCAATATCGTTTGATTGGACAGAAATAAAAACAAGAACGTTAAACAATCTTGAACGAAAGGCAGAAGCCAAATTCGTATTGAAAAATATATTGAATAATAATAATCCTTAACAAAGCAGAAATAAGGCATATTTATAATGGCCAAAAAACCTTAATCTGAATCCTAACAGACTTAGGAAAAAAAAGACTGAAAAATCACAAAATAATCCTTAAAATATTAAAAATATAAAATTGAGCCCATAAACAGTGAAATTTGGGCCCCGAAGTTTGCAACAGGCCTAAGGCCTCATTTTCACATTTTAAAGTTGTCCGTATCGCAAAATTCTTTCCAGGAAGCTATCATGGGCCACGAACGGATATCATATGCAAAAGTTAGGCCTTTTTTTGCATCCTGCCTCAAACCTTGCTGCGTCAAGATCCTCCTCAAAATCCCAATTTGGACTTCTTCAAGATGCACCTTGACTTTAGTGTGATGGAAAATACTAATAGGAAGAAGTTCCAAATTTGGACTGAAGATGGGTCAAAGTTCTTAGTGTTCATGGTGAAAAGAGACAATAAGAATGGAAAATTCAAAGCCAAGATTGAAAGTGGATAGTATGATGTCATCAAGAAACTTAAAATCAATACAAATGATGAAGTTGTTGTGGAACTTGTTTAACTTAGAATCTCTAGATATTGTGATGGGTCATCATTTCTGTTAGAAATAGATAAAGAAGCATGGTAATCTAATCCCACATGGAGTAATCATGGGAAAAAAAACAATATATAAGTGTAGTGCTCATCAAACTAAGACGATTTAGGTAATTTTGGTAAAGGTGAGCCCAAATCAACATGGAGAAGCCCATCAAATACAAACTCAATTAAATATAAAACACTCCCAAATAATGCAAAACTTGGACAGGGCTCAACAACAAAAACTCTAACATGATATTAAAGTCGATATGGTCTTGCGACCCAACGATTCAAAGTCCAAGATGATAAAAGTCCATTGAAAAAAAATTAATGGAGCACATTTGGCAAATTCAGGACGACAATCAACAAGCCAAAGCCCATAAAAAGATCAAGACATGTGGCTCAGAACCTGAATTCCAAAAGAAATAAATAAAGTCTAAGTGAGAAAGACCTAGGTAATAATAAAATTGAGGTTCCAAATGAAGGAGTGCAAGCATAGGCAGAAATGGAAAGGTTCCAAATGAAGGAGTGCAAGCATAGGCAGAAATGGAAAGAGACCTGAGGCTTCTGAAACTCAAGAAACACAAGCCAAGGATGAATGAAAGACAAGTTATAACTGGGCCACGCAAGTTAAACTTAAGGAAAAGTGTTAAAAAATAGAAAAAGAAGCATGATAATCTAATCCCACATTGAGAAATCATGGAAAGAAAAACCAAAATATAAGTATAGTGCTCAACAAACTAAAATGACTTAGTGGAGATGAGTCTAAATCAACATAGAGAAGCCCATTAAATGCAAGCCTAATTTAAATATAAAACACTTCCATATGATGCAAGACTTAGACTTGACTCAACAACAAAAAGTTCAACAATTTCCTAATGGAAGTTATTTCCATACTCTTTTGGTTCATATTGGTTTTCCATACGAATGAGATTAGTGTACATGCTTGCAAGGTAGTTAAACATGCTAGTTATGACTTAAACGACAATGGCAAATGTTAAGAGAAGAAAATAATTCCAGTTGCCTCTTCTAGTTGGACTAAGAAGTAAATAGGCATATTTCATATCTACCATCTATCATAGCCTAAAGATAAGCAATGTAAATTTTTTGAGAAAGAACTATTATTATATGACAAGGAAAGTTCTTCCATTGTTAGGAGCTTGAATAATTAAGTTTAATTGACCTAGAGTTACAAGATAAATGCAAAGAGAAGAACATATCTTCTTTAAGTATGTTTTTCTCTTATTTAATAGTTTAAATGGTTTATCTCACAGCTTGATTCTTTTAGAAGGGTTAGATAAACAATAGGAATTTGGAGTAGAATAAGATGATTTAGTAGTGGCCACTGGGTAGAAATGCCTTCATGTCCATATGATCAAACATCTATATTGAGAACTAAATTTATTTTTTTAACATTGTATATGAAAAATTTTCGTAGAATGTTATTTCTATTTTTGATGGATCTAGAAGGAGATTGCAAATCCATATAATAAATGTTTAAATAGTTTATGTTCATACACATGTTATGATAAGAAAATAAATAAGCTCTAAGCACTTATGAAATATCTACCTTTCAAATATTATTTTGAAATAACTATATCATCTATTATTAAATCATAATGCAATGGACAAAACAATTAAGTTGAATAGATGGGGATCTTAACTCTTATGAGAAAAGTGAACAATTTCGACTAGGGAATCTAAGATCCAAATCATAGTGACTAATATGATAGAGCATGAAGAGTATAAGGCTCATGATTGAGTTGTATGGAGTCCATTCTAAGAATGGCTAAATGTTGTTACCCCCTTTGTCACATTTACACATCTAGTATATTTGACACATTTGGAAAGTTAAATGTGATGAAGGCTAACCATTGATCCAAAAGAGATCAAAGCACATTGTAGAAGACATATGGAAATAAGAAATTGGACATGTCCATGTCAAAGTGTCTATTGCATTTTAGGCTTGAAAACTCATTCTTAACAAATGAATGCTTGTTACAAGAAAAATTGTACCTCACCTTTTTAGATAGAACATAATGTAATGCTCATTTTAGACAATGAACAACTATTACCATAATGGGCATCTCAGACAAAAACAATTGTCACAACCATTCAACTGCATAACAATTATTCATGACTATGAAGTAATGCAAGCACTCATTATAGAAGACTATAACACCCTTTAAAATTAATGATATGAACAATTATTACCCCTTAAAGAGCATGGAGTCAGATCAAGACACACTTATGACAATATTAATGGTAATGTCCATTCACATCCATGAATGCCCGTTATATTTCTAAAGCATTTGAAATTTGAATTCTAGAAGTTTAATCAACTTTACGCCTAAGAAATTAGTTTTCAAGACAAATTACATAGAAGCCATTGGAACGCTCGTTCAAGAATTAGAATGCTCGTTCATCTAAGATGAAGAAATATTGAGATTTAGGTAGAAAGAAGCTTAGTGTTCATTCATGTGACTTCACACGCGTTCACATCAAATGAATATCAAACAAAAAGGTACAATGCTCATTCACCAAAAGTAATGTCCATTCACATGAGCTTAAGGCAATTCACTAAGATTAACATCCATTCACACGATTTTAAGGCAGAAAGGATTTTAGGCAAAAGAAAGTGTAAAACTTGTTCTGATAATGGCACACTCGCTCACACATGCTTAGTATAAGGCAAAAGAGCATAACGAACCTTCATAAGCTAAAATGATCATTACCAATGCTAAACTTGAAAAAAGATAAGGACACACAAAGAATTAACACCCATAATCCATAGTGTAACAACCATTACTAACATAAAAGTATGGAATTTGCAGAAAATCTACTAGCCATTATCTGTACCTGTAAAGTCAGGAAATCAAATGTATGGGACTAAAAGTTCAATGCTATAAAAGAAGCAATGTTCAATCAAGAAAAGAACTTTTAGGAATCATCATCTTTTAGCATATTGCTAAGTGAAAATCGATACTCTCATCTTATTAAGCTCATTAATAAGTACACAATTAATGATATTTTACTCCCATTTCTTAACATGATTATTATCCAATTGAGTTTGATTTGTTTGTTCAAAGTGCATTTTAAGGTTAATTGCAGGAATTCTCGATAATTTGAGGCTTTTGGTCATTTTGGAGCAATTACGGACGAAAGTAGAAGAAAAGAGAAAAAATATGTCAATGGACACGCCCATGAACACGGGCGTGTCAATAGGCGTGCCCTTGTTATTGCATTCAGTTGCTATGACACGTCCAGCTGCATAGGCGTGTCACCAAACGTGCCATTTGTCCAGGGTCACAGTAGCTGTGACACGCCCAGGACCAAGGGCTTGCCAATGATCGTGCCATTTATCCAAAGTCACAGTAGCTGTGACACGCCCAGGACCACGGGCGTGTCAGTGGACGTGCCTTTCATCCAGACTCACAGTAGCTGTCACACGCCCGGTACCACGGGCGTGCCAAGGAACGTGCCTTTTATTCAGACTTACAGTAGCTATGACACGTCCATTAACACGGGCGTGTCAATGGGCGTGCCCCTTGTTCAGAATCACAGTGCCTATGACATGCCCAGTGACATGGGCGTGTCAGTGGTCGTGTCACCTGTCGAAAAGTGAGATTCTTTGCACTGATTGGGGAATAAGTGGGGGACAACAGCTGGCCTTTGTCAAAAAGGAAAGAACAAGAAAAGAAGAGCTTGCCTAAATCAGGGAAAAGGGTGATGAACCAAGGGAAAGTGGTAGACAATGGATGGGTTGAGTGAGCTGGAGGTATGAGCTGGAGATTGGGAGAGAAATAAAAAGAGAAGAGGGGGAGAAGAACAGCAGTTTTTGCTGGAGCATTGCTGGAAACAGAGAAGAAAGAAGAGGAGGAGGAGCCATCTGCTGGAGCAAGGAGAAGGGTTTTGAGCTGAGTTTGAAGAAAGATCCACATCATACACAAGCCCTAAACTAAGAATCAAGAGCTCAAGTGAAGAAATACAGATTCACTGCCATGAATTGTTTGGTTTCTCTTACTCATTTATCTTACTCTATTTTTCTAGCTGTGAATATGAACTAAATCTTTCTCTATCTAGATGTTGATGAACCCTAGCCAATTTGTATGAATTGAACAATTGTATTCAGTTGAATCAATTAATTGAGTTGTTTTATTCTTATGATACTTGTTGTCATTTCCAATTGATAATAGCATGCTTATTGATTGGTTATTATTTTCATATTATTGACTTGAGAAAGCTTGATGTGAATTGAATACTCATAAGGATTGAGGATTGATTGGGGTACTAGAGATAGACCTACAAGATCCTTTGGTTTATAGTTCCTTGTCCTTAATGCATGATCTATTTAATTATGTTTTGAGAAGAGATTCTGGCACTCTACTTAGTGATTAGGGATTAATCCACTCGAGAGAGGCTTTAATCTAAGTTAGAGGAATGCCAATTCAATTTGATTAAACGATTTAGCTGAATGGATTGTTTATAAATATTATAGAGGCTAGGGGGATTCAATATCTGGATAGTTCTATCATTATAAATCTTTTGTGCACAGCATTTAATTTCCTTTCATTCATTAATTAGTTGATTTTAGTTACAACACATCACACAACTATTAATTCGCTAAACAACGATTAAGATTTGCACTAGCACTTGGCCTTGTCCCCAGAGGAACGATACTCACTCACTACTATATTACTTGAGTGACCCGTGCACTTGCGGTAATTGCATATAGCACTAACGGCACGCATCAAGTTTTTGGCTCCACTGCCGGGGACAACGGTTTCAATATTAGTAATATAATTAAGATTGTTGATTTAGTTTTCTTTTTAATCATTTTTAATTTTAGTTCTTGCCGGTTTACTATCATTGTAGGTATTTCTTATTGTTTATGACCAGATCTAGCTCATCCCAACTACTGGAGTTAGACCCAGAACTAGAGAGAACGCTAAGGAGAAAGCAAAAGGAAGAATAGGAGGCAGATCTGGAAGACGTAAGTTCAAGAGTAAATCTGGAAATTGAACAAGAAGAAATATTCGAAGTGATGGAAGGAGCTGGACCAAGAACAATGCAGGAGTTTGCTAAGCCCAATTTGAATGGGGCTGAATCTAGTATCCGGAGGCCGACAGTTGCTGCAAACAACTTCGAAATTAAGGCGAATGTGATTCAAATGGTGCAGTAGACTTGTCAATTCGATGGGTTCCCTGATGAAGATCCTAATGCACATCTTGAGAATTTTCTGGAGATTTGTGACACATTTAAGATAAACAATGTCTCAGAAGATGCAATTAGGCTGAGGTTGTTCCCATTTTCTCTTAGAGACAGACCAAAGAAGTGGTTGAAATCCTTTCCTCCAGGAACTTTTACCACCTGGGCCCAATTGGCAAAGAAGTTTTTAGAAAAATACTTTCCACCATCAAAAACTGCTAAGTTGAGGAATGACATCTCATCCTTTTTACAACAAGATGGTGAGACTCTCTATGATGCCTGGGAGAGATTCAAAGATTTGCTAAGAAGGTGTCCTCATCATGGGCTTCCACTATGGCTACAAATTCAAACATTTTACAATGGATTGAATTATATAAGTAAGCAATCCATTAATGCAGCAGCTGGTGGTACCATAAACAACAAGACACCTGAACAAGCAAGGGACTTAATTGAAGATATGGCCATCACCAATTATCAATGGCAAGCCCCAAGAGAGCAAGGAAAGCTGAAGGCCATGGGATCACACCAATTAGATCCGGTGGTGGCATTGACAGCCCAATTAGAAGCATTGAATAAGAAGTTTGATTCTTTGGCTTCTTCTTCTTCTTCTGGGAAAGTTATGCAGGTAATGTCTTGTGAATGGTGTGGAGGTGGACACCAAAGTCAAGATTGCCAAAGTGGCAACATGTTTGCCAAGCAAGAGCAGGTAGATTATGTTGGGAATATGCCAAGGCAACAACAGAATAATCCATACAGCAACACATACAATCCAGGGTGGAGGAATCATCCAAATTTCTCATGGAACAATCAAAATAATCCAAGACCTCCCCCTGGATTCCAGTAACCCCAACATCAACAAGCTGCCCCTCCAAGAAAGAGTAGTTTGGAGGACATGATGGAGAAATTTATAGCAGCTTCTGAAACAAGGTTTCAATCAACTGAAACCACCCTTAGAAATCAACAAGCCTCCATTCACAATTTGGAGAATCAGGTGGGGCAAATTGCCAAATTACTCAGTGAGAGACCACAGGGAAGTTTACCTAGCAACACTGAGGCAAACCCTAAAGAGCAGGTTAAGGCAATTATGGTAAGGAGTGGTAAAGAGATCAATGAAGATGTGGGAAAGAAAAGGGCTGAAGAACAAGAAAAAGAAAAAGATGATGATCCTCCTACCACTTCGAGAGAGAAAGCTGCACTTGAAAGTGAAAGAGAGAAGCAGCCACAAGCAAGCAGCCCCAATTTGAAGGAATACCGACCTAGAGTACCCTATCCAGCAAGGCTGAACAAGGACAAGATTGATGCTCAATTCGGTAAGTTTCTTGAACTCTTTAAACAATTGCATATTAACATTCCATTTGTTGAAGCTTTATCACAAATGCCTAAGTATGCTAAATTTTTGAAAGATATCCTTTCTAACAAAAGGAAGCTTGAGGAAGTGTCTTTAGTGCATTTATCTGAAAAAAGTTCAGCAATTTTGCAAAGAAGATTACCTAAGAAGTTAAAAGATCCAGGTAGTTTTACCATTCCATGTTTTATAGGTAATCTAGAGGTAAAAAGTGCATTAGCTGATTTGGGGGCTAGCATAAGTGTTATGCCCTATAAAATGTTTAAAGAGTTAGGCATTGGTAAACCTAAACCAACACTCATGACCATCCAACTTGCCGATAAATCGGTAGTCCACCCTCGTGGCATAATAGAAGATGTGTTGGTAAAAGTCGGGGATTTCATTTTCCCCAATGATTTTGTTGTCATTGATATTGATGAGGATGCGGATGTTTCGCTTATTCTTGGTAGGCCATTTCTAAATACAGCCCGTGCCCTCATTGATGTTCATGACAGCACATTGACTTTGAGAGTGGGTGAGGAAAAAGTAATTTTTAGGATACATGATGCCATGAAACATTCACTTTCACTTGATGAGGCGGAATCATGCAATGATGTTGTTGAGCATGAGACCGTAAACTGTTTAACTAACATTGTTTCCAAGGATCCCCTTGAGTTGTATTTATTGCAGGAAAATATTGAGGGTCAAGAAGCAATGGAGCAGCTTGCTTTTCTTGAAGCAAGCAAATCATTCAAATGCAGGGCATATGAGACCATTGAAATGCCAAAGGAAGAAAAGCCAAAACCATCGGTGATTGATCCACCCAACTTGGAACTGAAGCCTCTCCCGGATCACCTTGAGTATGGGTTTTTGGCAGAGAAAAAGAGATTGCCCATAATTCTGAGTTCCCACTTATCTTCTAAGCAGAAAGAAAAACTCATCCAGTTGTTGCAGAAACATAAGCAAGTGATAGCTTGGAAGATAGCAGATATCAAGGGGATTAGTCCATCCTATTGCACTCACAAGATACTGATGGAGGATGAATTCAAGCCAGTAGTGCAACCACAGAGGAGGCTAAACCCAAAGATGAAAGATGTAGTGAAGGCTGAAGTGATAAAACTACTTGATGCAGGGATTATATATCCGATCTCGGATAGTTCTTGGGTGAGCCCAGTTCAAGTAGTACCGAAGAAAGGAGGGATGACTGTGATCCCTAATGAAAATGATGAGCTGATTCCAACAAGAACAGTTACCGGTTGGAGGGTTTGCATTGACTACAGAAAATTGAATGATGCAACTAGAAAGGATCACTTTCCTTTACCCTTCATTGATCAGATGTTGGAGAGGTTATCCGGCCATGAATACTACTGCTTTTTGGATGGCCTTTCAGGCTATTTTCAAATTCCTATTGCACCGAAAGACCAAGAGAAGACTACATTCACATGCCCATATGGGACATTTGCATATCAAAGAATGCCATTCGGGTTGTGTAATGCACCTGCAACTTTCCAAAGGTGCATGATAGCAATCTTTGATGAGCTAATAGAGGATATTATGGAGATGTTTATGGATGATTTCTCAGTCTATGGCAGCTCATTTGAAAAATGTTTGGAAAACCTTGAGAGGGTCTTGAAGAGATGTGAGGAAACCAATTTGGTGCTTAATTGGGAAAAGTGTCATTTCATGATTCAAGAAGGAATTGTGTTGGGACACAAGATTTTGAGCAAGGGCATTGAGGTGGATCGGGCAAAGATAGATATCATTGAGAAGCTACCACCACCCACATCTGTGAAAGCCATCAGAAGCTTCCTAGGGCATGCAGGTTTTTATCGAAGGTTCATTAAAGATTTCTCTAAGATAGCCCGTCCATTGACAAGACTCCTTGAGAAGGATGTCGATTTTGTTTTTGATGAGGAATGTCTGAGGGCATTCACGACCCTGAAGGAGAAATTGACCCATGCTCCAATCATGGTAGCTCCTAATTGGAATCTACCATTTGAACTGATGTGTGATGCAAGTGACTTTGTAGTAGGAGCAGTCTTGGGTCAACGCAAAGAGAAATACTTTCAGCCTATCTACTATGCGAGCAAGACCTTGAACGCAGCTCAAGCTAATTACACAACTACAGAGAAAGAGCTGCTAGCTGTGGTTTTTGCTTTTGACAAGTTTAGATCATATTTAATCTTGTCAAGGGTGATTGTGTATACAGACCATTCATCTTTAAGGTACTTATTCGCGAAAGTTGATGCTAAACCTAGACTAATCTGATGGGTTTTATTGTTGCAGGAATTTGACTTAACAATTCAAGATAAGAAAGGAGTTGAAAATCTTGCAGCAGATCATCTCTCTCGCTTGGAGAATCCAACCCTAGAGAGACTTGAAGAAGGGGACATCGATGATCACTTTCCCGATGAACAGCTATACGCCATGGTAAGTGAGGTAAGTGGTTTAAATTTTGAAACACCTTGGTTTGCAGACTTTGCAAATTATTTAGCTGTTAGGGAACTCCCTAAGGACTTAACTTATCAAGCAAAGAAGAAATTCTTTTCTGATCTAAAGTATTATTTTTGGGAGGATCCCTTTTTGTTTAAGTTGTGTAAGGATCACATGATCCGAAGATGTGTGGCATGGCCCGAAACAATGAACATCCTTAGTGAATGCCATGCCGGACCAGCTGGTGGTCATATGGGGGCCAATAGAACTGCTCAAAAGGTACTAGAATCAGGATTCTATTGGCCCACTTTGTTTAAAGATAGCTACGAATTTGTAGTTCACTGTGATCAATGCCAAAGGGCTGGAAACATTTCATCTCGTGATGAGATGCCCCAAAATGGGATTCTAGTTTGTGAAATTTTTGATGTATGGGGAATTGATTTTATGGGACCATTTCCTAACTCTTTTGGCAACAAATACATTCTGGTAGCTATAGATTATGTGTCTAAATGGCCTGAAGCCCAAGCTTTGGCAACCAATGATGCTAGGGTTGTAGTGCAATTTTTGAAGAAATTGTTTTCTCGATTTGGCACGTAGGGGTGTAATTCGGTCGGTATGGAATGGAATCGCCTCTATTCCAATTCCATTCCAAAATATTTCGGTATTTAGAATTTTATTCCATACCAATCCAAGTATTATTCGGACTTAAAAATTTCGTTCCATACCATTCCATTAAAATTCGGTATGGTATTCGGTAATTCCAAAATTTTTCCATCAAAACTAAAATTAGAATAGATTTAAAATAAATCTAAAAATGAAAAAATTATATAAGTTTAAATTTCAAAGTAGCTAAATAAATTCATAAAATTATATCATTCAAGTTAAATTACTAAATAAGTACTTAATAATATTCTTTTTAAAAACAAATGCACTTAATAATTTAAGAAAAGTTTTTCATCTCAAGTAATCCTTTGAACCTCTATATCTTTCCAAAAAATTTCTTCACCGCATCATGGTAGTCTTGACAAATCTGAATATTGAAAAAAAAGAATAAATAAAAGGTTGTTAAATTTGTATTAAATAAAATATTTAAATTAAAATTATGAAAATTATTATATGTACCTTCCTCAAGTTGTTGAATATCTTCTTGTGATTCTTCATAATTGATTGGAAATGGAGAAACACGAAGCCAATCTTGTGCACATATAAGAGCCTCCATGACTTTAGGACTCAAAGAACTTCTAAAATTATCAAGTATACGACCTCCAGCACTAAAAGCAGCTTCAGAAGCAACAGTAGAAACATGAATGGCTAACACATCATGTGCCATCTCTGCAATTATTGGAAATCTAGAACCATTGTGCTTCCACCAAAGTAAAATA
This sequence comes from Garcia nutans, assembly GCA_947685225.1. Classification (NCBI taxonomy): domain Eukaryota; kingdom Viridiplantae; phylum Streptophyta; class Magnoliopsida; order Malpighiales; family Euphorbiaceae; genus Garcia; species Garcia nutans. The sequence continues at coordinate 7,654,962 of CANTUV010000055.1, forward strand.
TCAAATTCATTTACATCCTCAATGCAATCTTCTTCAAGATATCTATCTAACTCAGATTTGATATACCCTGTATTTTTCTCGCATTTATGCTTATTGTATTTTTCTTTCATTATTTGTCTTATTTTTTGAGAAGGTTGAAAACTATCCACCATATCATTAGAATGCAGATTTATTTCAGTAACTTGTGCCCCAACCTCATTTGTAGGTGAACCACCAGCACCCTTATACTCTTCAAACATGCAATTAATTGTCTCTCTCACTTTTTTAAGAATACTAGATGAGGTATAACAATCAAACAATTGATTAAGACCCCATTCTAATAAGCTCATTTTGAAGCGAGGATCAAGTACAACTGAAATAAAAATCATCATGTTCATTTTTTCAGGCTTTCCCCAATACTTGTAGTACTTATCTTTCATTTTTTCAGCCATAAAACTCATGTTCAAATCATAGCTATTATTCAACTCATTCAAAAGAGCATCTACAGCAACCATCTCATGAAAAAAATTATTAGATGTGACATATAAAGAGCCAGAAACACGCAAAGTCAACTCATAAAAATTTTCTAAGAAAGTCATCAACCTACCAACATTAACCCAATCATCATCAGAAGGCTTTCCACCCCCATCTCTATCTTTTAACTCACTTTCATAGCGAGTATCCTCTAAGTCATACCTATCAAATGCCTTTTTAAACTTGTAAGCAGCATCCAACATCATATAGGTAGAATTCCATCTAGTAGAAACATCAAGACACAATAATTTTTTACTTTGAATTTTCTCCTCTAATGCACATTTTTTGAACTTTTCCAATCTAGATGGAGATTGTTTCATATATTTTACAGCTTGTCGAACACGGAGAATTGATTCTTTTGCCTCATTCAATCCATCCCCAACCACTAAATTAATTACATGAGCCACACATCTCATGTGAAGAAAATCACCTTTCAAGACACTACCACCCCAAGTATTAAGTCTAGTTCTCATATAATTGATTGCTGTATCATTCGAACTTGCATTATCAACTGTGATAGTAAAAACTTTTTCAATGCCCCAATCTAATAAGCATCTCTCAATTGTTTTTCCAATTTGCTCACCCTTATGACTAGTAATTGGACAAAAATTTATAATTCGCTTTTGTAATTTCCAATTGTAATCAATATAATGTGCTGTGAGACACATATAATTGATTTGTTGTATAGAAGTCCATGTATCAGTTGTGAGACATATCCTCCTTTGGGATAAGACTTTTTTAAGTTCTATCCTTGAATCACAATAAACTTGGTAGCAATCTTCAGCAACTGTTATTCGTGAAGGAACATGAAAGGAAGGATCCACAACACTAAAAAGATATTTAAAACCTTGTCCCTCAACACATTTAAAAGGAAGTTCATCCACAATTACCATGTATGATATAGCCTTTCTCAAAGCAATTGGTTCCAAGCATGCTTGAAACTTTAGATTACTCACACCATCATTTTCTTTTGTGACACAAGGAAAGTTAAGTTGGGTTTGCTTACGATCCTTAGGCCTAGTATATGGATATTTAGGACATTTGTCTAAATGTGCCAACAAATTGCTTGTGCCTAATAAGGAGGTGTTATATCCATATAGTAAATTACAATGTTTGCATTGAGCTACCATACCTTTTTTAGGATCATTTTTTCGAACAAAGTGGTTTCAAGCTACAGATCGAGGGGCCATCTTTTTTCTTTTTGTAGTAATCTCTTTAGAAGGAGCATTTGCTTCATTAGTAGGTTGAGGGTTCGCACCTTCTCCGTCTATGAGAATTGGTTCGCTATTTTCAGTCATCTGATATTGAAAAATATATATACATATATATATTCAGTAATACTCACAAAACATTTAATAACATAAAAGAAAAAAAACTATTACCAGTAACGTAAAAACAGTTTTTATTACAATATCATAATGGTTGTTACAACTTTGGAGGAAAAGCATAATATAATCCTATATATATGGATCTAATGATTCTAAATAATATACTATACATATATAAACTGACGCTAGCAATAAAAGTTAATGATTGTGTCAAGAACCCTAACCTATATAAATATAATCCCTAAGCCACCATTAGTTGTAAAGCAAATAAAATAATAATTATCATAGATTGTGCCAATAGGTAGGATGAAAAGCCAAGAAGAAAGAGTTAGTATTCTAACCTTTAGGATTTGTAGCAGACTAGCAGTTTTCCTGTGTTTTTTGTTTGTTATCGGTATTCACAAAGCAAAGCTGCCAAAGCAGGCAATGAATATATATTAAACGAATATATATTAAACCTAATAGGGTAGGGTTAATAAAATATTGTATAAAATTGAATTACATATTTTAATATTAATATTTAATGATTTTATTTAAATATGTATTATTAATTATATTATTAAAAATCTTATAATAAAATTTCGGTATATGGAATGGAATTTGGAATTTCATTATAACATTCCATTCCATATTCCATATTCCAAAATTTTAGAAAATACATTCCATTCCATATTCCACATTCCAAAATTCCAATCCAAATAACAATTTCAGTTTGGATTTCGGTTTAAATCGGTAATATTCCAAACCAAGTTACACCCCTATTGGCACGCCAAAAGCAATTATCAGTGATAGGGGTACTCACTTTTGTAACGCTCAGCTTGAAAAGGTTTTAAAAAGATTAGGAGTTACACATAGGTTTGCTACTCCCTATCACCCCCAAACCAGTGGCCAAGTCGAGAACACAAATAGGGAGATCAAACGAATTCTGGAAAAATTTGTTGAGCGATCCCGAAAGGATTGGTCCAAGCAATTAGACAACGCTCTATGGGCTTTTAGAACTGCTTTTAAAACTCCCTTAGGCACTACACCATTTAGATTAGTATATGGAAAAGCTTGACATTTACCTGTGGAGATAGAACATCATGCATATTGGGCAATAAAACAGATTAACCTTGATCTAGCTTGTGCAGGTGAAAGACGAAAATTACAGGTGAATGAACTAGACGAGTGGAGGTTGCAGGCTTATGACAATGCAAGAATGTACAAGGAACGTACCAAGAGATGACATGATTCTCACATCAAGAAACAGAAAGAATTTCAAGCAGGAGATCAGGTATTGCTGTATAATTCGAGGCTTCGACTCTTTCCAGGTAAGTTGAAATCTCGATGGTCCGGTCCTTTTACTGTCAAGGAAGTTTTCCCTTACGGAGTGGTTGAAATAAGCCACCCAGAAAAGGGAGGTTTCAAAGTCAATAAGCACAGGCTCAAATCTTATTTTGGAGGGGAAATACAGGACTTCAAGGAGGTTTTACACCTCCAAGATTAGGGACATTCGTCCGACCGTCCAACTAATACGACGTTAAAGAAGTGCTGGGTGGGAGACAACCCGCCGTTTTTTATGTTTTTGGTTTGTGTTGTCATTTTGTTTTAACTTTCTTTTATTGAATGGTTGGTTGTTGTTTTGCATAATCTGAAGTTGCAGAGGGAATTTGATTTTTGGAGAATAAATTAAGCACACGCCCATGGACATGCCCGTGTCAGTGGGCGTGTCATTATGTTTTTCAGGCAGTAGCTATAACACGCCCATGAACACGACCGTGTCAGTGGGCGTGTAAATTATCTTTTCAGACAGTAGCTACTACACGCCCATTGACACGACCGTGTCTATGAGCGTGTCATTATATTTTTCAAACAGAGGCTATCACATGCCCATGGACACGACCGTATCCATGGACGTGTCTCTTTAAAAAAATTAAAAAAAAATCAAAATTCAAAAATGGGCACGCCCCCAGGAACACGCCCAGACTAGTGGGCGTGTAGTTTGCATGTGTCACAGAATGTATGACACGCCCACATCAATTGTAATTTCATCCAGTACCTGTGACACGCCTAAGGACACGTCCGTGTCTAAGAGCGTGTCACGCGAACTGGCTTTTTAAATCGTTGGGCACGCCCAGTAACACGGGCGTGTCACTGGGCGTGTTGACGTTTTTATATATAGCTCCCACGCCCATTTTTCCGAAAAACTTAAAATTTTCTCTCATTTTCTCTCGTTTTCTCTCAAATTTTCTGTATTTTCACCAGCTCATTCACACACCCATTCGATTTTTGAACGATTTTTACTCCCGGCTTGCATTCTTTGCGTGTGATTTCTCGTTTTTCCATTGCAACTACTCATTTTCACTCGGATTTGCGATTTCAGGTACGAGATTTAAATTTTTTTCGATTGTTGTTTGTTTTATTTCATTTTTCTTTCGTTTTTCATATACATTCCTTGTATTTGCTTGTGTTTACCATGAAATTCGCAATTTCGTGATTTATTTGCTTTATTCCGGTGTGTTTTTAATTTTTGTGGCGTTTGATTATGATTGTCGTTTTGAATTCCGTTTGATTCAGAATATGTTTGATTTTAGATTTGTTTTGAATTGTTGATTAATCAAATAATATGTTGTTTTAATTTTAGAATTGTTTTTTTGATCAATCGTTTGCGTCACTCTGTTGTGTTATTTGAAATTGAATAATATGTTGGTTTTGAAATTGTTTGATTAATCCTAGTTACTTATGGTTTGTGGATATTATGCTGTTATGGTGGAGATTGATTTAACTGTGTGCTGTCGTTCGGGTAGGATTACGTTGTGTGGCGTTATATTGTTTGCATTTCGGTTGAACTTGTATTGTGCTATGCTTTTGTTATTGACAAACCGTTTGATTTATTCTGCAGGATAATCGAAAATGGGCCCTCGCAAGCAATCATCTTCTCAGCTTCCAGCCAAACGGGCCCGAGGGGAGGGCAGTTCCAGCCAATCTGCTACCCGCCCAACTTCTAAATTCATGGCGGGACACAAGTGTCTCAAATTTTCCAACGCTGAGGAACGACGACGCTTCGAACTGTTCGGCAACAAAGAATGGTCGGCACCTCGGTTCTTAGACTGGGAGGCTATGGAAATGGTTAATATTGCTTCAGAGGTAAAAGAAATGATTGATCAACCGGGGTGGGGGTAGCTCTTCTCTATCCACGAGCCCTCATACCGAGAGCTTACACTTGAGTTTTACTGCACCTTCCAATACCAGAAGACCAAAATTTCCATCACTGAGCCGACAATTAAATTCCGACTGGGAGGGCAGAGGTTCCACATGAGCATCAATGACCTTGGGGTACATCTAGGGTTATATACAGAACAGGATGTCCAGACCGTCGAGTATCTCAGCGCCGAGGTGGATTTTGCTGAATATGATGTTGTTCCCCCTCGGGTTTGGCACGACTTTGCACTCACTGCCAATAGATATCAACCCAAGGTCTCCAAGGCATCCAACTTTGATTCTTTCCCCTGCCGGGTGGTGCATAATCTGTTGGTTCACACTCTTACAGCCCAACTGAGCAGTACAGGGGTGGTGACCTTGAGGGATCTATTTTTTCTGCACTGCATACAACAGAAGATCCGGTGCAATGTAGCCCATGCCATCACCTTTTTCTTCCATGAACAGTCTAGGAAGGGAGCTTCAGGTACTCTACATGGTGGCATGTATATCACGAGACTTGCTCAGCGGCTGGGTGTATTAGATGGTTGCCTCCCTATGACGGTGGATGGTATGCCCAAGCTGTTGGGTATGGACACACTGAAGAGGTTGAACAGGGAAAAGGTAGCTGGGCTACGGGCTGCTCCTATGGATTCAGATATACCAGAGGCAGCTCCTTCTGCTCCTACCTCCGATATACCACCACCTCCACCGTCAGATTATCCTGCTGGACCCTCTGCTGCTGGACCACCTTTTGCTGCTGGACCATCTGCTGCTGCTGGACCCTATTCTGTCGGGCCTTCTTTTGTCTAGCCTACTGCATTCCGGGATTGGCCCCAGTTAATTAATGAAGAGTGGGATGATGACAGGAAACCCACAGAGTTTGAGCGTCAGATGTGTCGGATTGAAGGTAAGATAGGCAATATCGAGCTAAACCAGAATATGATTTTAATCCAGCAGGAGGAGATCCAAGCCCAGTTGGATCACGAGATCTTGAGGCGGCAGTGGCTTGAGCAATCCATGTTGGAATTCTGGCGGTATCAGGGATTTCACCCTTCACAGCCACCACCTCCACCTTATCAGCCACCTGCCCATGCACCGACACCTGCACCTGCACCTGCACCGGAACCTGCTCCACAGATTGATGTCTCCGATGATGATGAGACCAGCAGTGACTAGCCACATTTTAATTTTCTTTTGATGTCGTCTTTTATTTATTTACTTATTTAATACGTTTTTTTTTTAGTTTTTCTTCTTTTTAATTGCTTTTGGATTATTATTATTATTATTATTTTCTTTAAGCATTGTTTCCTTTCTTTAATTATTTATATATTAACCCTGTTTTGAGTGCATTGTAGAATATTATTTTGCTGCAAAACCTCCTTCACCGCACTCTCGGCACCGTAATCATTTTCATCCACTAATGGACATGAAAAAGGGCAGTTATTCTCTCTCTTCATTGTTTCGTGTTTTGCGCACACATTGAGGATAATGTGCATCTTAAGTAAGGGGGAGAGGTATACTTTTATTGAATAAATTTCTACTACTTCATTTTTTTTTATTCATTTGTCTCAATCAATACCTGCTAAGTAAGCTAAATTGTTATGATAAGTATGATTTGATGTGATTTCCCTTTACATGTTAAACTAATTTGAGATTTTCTAAATGACAATTTCTTGTTGAGGTTAACTTAGTGATTTCGATCAATTGTTGAGGATCGATTGTAATGGCTATAGTTAAGTTGTGGATTGATGGAAATTGGAACATTACTGGAATTTAAAACCTTAGTTACATTTTTGAGCATAATATAATTCTGTAGATTCTTGAGTCGGATTTAGTACGACCCTTAAGTTTATAACCCTTGAAAAAAAAAATAATTCTAATTAAAGGAGCTTTGAAAATTTTTCCCTGTTCTGCTGATTTTGACTACAAATGAGTTGGAATCATGAATAGTGCTAGTAGCCATTTGAACGGTGATTCTAACTGAGTAACCGGGGGTCGGCATCACAAATGTTTACCTTCGCGTCAAAAGGCTAGTATCAGTTCAAACAAGTCGGGCTCCTTAAAATATATATAAATAATAATAATAATAATAATTTAAGGGTTAGAGTGCTTAAGAGAAAATTCATTTTTTTTTCGTACTTTGTTCATGGCATTTGGATTTGCTGGAATTTTATGCTCAATTTTTTAACTCTGGATTTTTAGGTTTTAGGTGTGTGAAAATTTTATTTTGAAACTTCTTGATTCAGCTGTTATGATTGTGAATTATTTTTTGTTTAGAAAGTGAGGTTATCCGATTCGAGCAATGTCAAAACTTTATTTTTCCTTATAGAGGGATTTCGTCATTTCTGCTTATTGCAGTGATTTAGTTTGCTTGAGGACAAGCAAAAACTCAAGTGTGGGGGAATTTGATAAGTACACAATTAATGATATTTTACTCCCATTTCTTAACATGATTATTATCCAATTGAGTTTGATTTGTTTGTTCAAAGTGCATTTTAAGGTTAATTGCAGGAATTCTCGATAATTTGAGGCTTTTGGTCATTTTGGAGCAATTACGGACGAAAGTAGAAGAAAAGAGAAAAAATATGTCAATGGACACGCCCATGAACACGGGCGTGTCAATAGGCGTGCCCTTGTTATTGCATTCAGTTGCTATGACACGTCCAGCTGCATAGGCGTGTCACCAAACGTGCCATTTGTCCAGGGTCACAGTAGCTGTGACACGCCCAGGACCACGGGCTTGCCAATGATCGTGCCATTTATCCAAAGTCACAGTAGCTGTGACACGCCCAGGACCACGGGCGTGTCAGTGGACGTGCCTTTCATCCAGACTCACAGTAGCTGTCACACGCCCGGTACCACGGGCGTGCCAAGGAACGTACCTTTTATTCAGACTTACAGTAGCTATGACACGTCCATTAACACGGGCGTGTCAATGGGCGTGCCCCTTGTTCAGAATCACAGTGCCTATGACATGCCCAGTGACATGGGCGTGTCAGTGGTCGTGTCACCTGTCGAAAAGTGAGATTCTTTGCACTGATTGGGGAATAAGTGGGGGACAACAGCTGGCCTTTGTCAAAAAGGAAAGAACAAGAAAAGAAGAGCTTGCCTAAATCAGGGAAAATGGTGATGAACCAAGGGAAAGTGGTAGACAATGGATGGGTTGAGTGAGCTGGAGGTATGAGCTGGAGATTGGGAGAGAAATAAAAAGAGAAGAGGGGGAGAAGAACAGCAGTTTTTGCTGGAGCATTGCTGGAAACAGAGAAGAAAGAAGAGGAGGAGGAGCCATCTGCTGGAGCAAGGAGAAGGGTTTTGAGCTGAGTTTGAAGAAAGATCCACATCATACACAAGCCCTAAACCAAGAATCAAGAGCTCAAGTGAAGAAATACAGATTCACTGCCATGAATTGTTTGGTTTCTCTTACTCATTTATCTTACTCTGTTTTTCTAGCTGTGAATATGAACTAAATCTTTCTCTATCTAGATGTTGATGAACCCTAGCCAATTTGTATGAATTGAACAATTGTATTCAGTTGAATCAATTAATTGAGTTGTTTTATTCTTATGATACTTGTTGTCATTTCCAATTGATAATAGCATGCTTATTGATTGGTTATTATTTTCATATTATTGACTTGAGAAAGCTTGATGTGAATTGAATACTCATAAGGATTGAGGATTGATTGGGGTACTAGAGATAGACCTACAAGATCCTTTGGTTTATAGTTCCTTGTCCTTAATGCATGATCTATTTAATTGTGTTTTGAGAAGAGATTCCGGCACTCTACTTAGTGATTAGAGATTAATCCACTCGAGAGAGGCTTTAATCTAAGTTAGAGGAATGCCAATTCAATTTGATTAAACGATTTAGCTGAATGGATTGTTTATAAATATTATTGAGGCTAGGGGGATTCAATATCTGGATAGTTCTATCATTATAAATCTTTTGTGCACAGCATTTAATTTCCTTTCATTCATTAATTAGTTGATTTTAGTTACAACACATCACACAACTATTAATTCGCTAAACAACGATTAAGATTTGCACTAGTACTTGGCCTTGTCCCCAGAGGAACGATACTCACTCATTACTATATTACTTGAGCGACCCGTGCACTTGCGGTAATTGCATATAGCACTAACGGCACGCATCACTCATGCTTATACTCTACATTTTGCTATTTAAAATATAGTGATATAAACTAAAGTGCTTCATCTCTATTATGTTATAAGCTTTTCATTATACAATTCTTGAGAGATTTTAAATCTCATCGTACACAATTTGTATGGTGGCTTAATACATCCGTAGCCTACTCAACTTAGCAAGATTTGTCACTTTTCTCCCTCTACTTCTAGTATAATCATGGAAATACTTCAACTTAATTATTTACTTATCCTTTTGACTCTTAATTTAACATAAATATAAACCTATTGATATGTGTTTTGCAAGCACTTTGAAATATATATTTGGCCATTTGTGTATACTCTCTAAAATTTATGCTTAATAATTACCAGTTGTTTGGTTCCTCTCAATGGCAAATAATTTCAAGTGGGAAATAAAAATTGTTCAACATCACCAGAAACTAGTAGTTGTTGAGTACGCTTTGACATTTAAGAAAAAGAAGAGATTCTTGTAGCCTAAACTTGAATTTTTGGCTAGGTATAATGCTCATTTTATCCTTTTATTTTATTGTTTAATTTCTTTATATATCCACATATTGGTATAAATTTATTTTGCAGTTCTTGGGTCTTTTACGCGAATCATCATCATATACATTTAAATGTAATTATTTTTATATGTATTTCTGTTAGGGTCGATTTAAAAATTAATTTGGGATTATATGAAAGATGCAATGATAAAATAGAGAAGACAATAAATTTTAACACGATTCGGTATAAGTCTACGTCCATGAGCAAAGGGAAGAAAAATCACTAATTAAATTATAGAGATACAAAATTTAAAAAAATAATAATAAAATAATACTCAAATCCTTATCATAAATTCATACAATGTGCTCATCACTCTCAAATATTGGAATTATAGCACTTTCAACAAATACTCTCTAAAACATAAAACTTACATAAGGCTTACAAAAATATTAGGCAAAAAATAATTATATGTTTGCACAAAAGACCTTAAAGAGCCTCTCATATAATATTTCTATTTATAATATTACTTACCACTAATCCTAACTCAAAAAGGATCCTCATTCAACTAGGAATAATATTAAAATTCCTATAAGAATTCTACTTTATGTAGGAAATAATCATTCACTCAATTTAGAAATATTTCTCACATAACAAATAGGAAAGGGTCTCTTTCCAAATCTCATTAGAATTTTGGGGCACAACTTTAATAATCTCCACCTTGACTCAAAATCAAGCAATCATGTAATTATCAACGATCCCAATAATTTTCACATTGCCTCAAATGAAAAGACAACATGATCTTTAAATCTTCAATTTGTCAAGCCTTCAACAAATTAGTAGAATTTTTCTCCACCTTCTCCATCAGGCCTTTAAGTCTTTAAGAATTTTTGTCCACTTTCTCCATATAATTTTCAATGGCTTGATCTTCTTAAAATCAAATTTTATCATAGCCATAAATAATTGCAAAATTTTTTTAACTAAGCTATGATACAACTTGTTAGGGTCAATTCAAAAGTAATTTGAGATTATATGAAAGAGGCAACAACAAAATAGAAAAGACAACAAATTTTAACGTAGTTCGGCGTAAGCTTATATCCAAGGGCGAAGAGAAGAAAAATTCACTAATCAAATTAGAAACAGATACAACATTTAAGAAATGAAATAACACTCAAACCATTATTTCAAATTCATCCAATGTGCTCACCAATCTCAAAGATTAAAATTATAGTACTTTCAACAAAACTCTCTTTAAAACATAAGACTTACACAAGGATTACACGAATATTAGGCAAAAGATAATTACATATTTGCACAAAAGCCCTTATATTACTCCTATATATAATGTTACTAACTACTAATCCTAACTCCATAAGGATCCTCATTCAACTAGGAGTAAAATTAAAATAAGAATTCAACTTTATATAGGAAATAATCCTCCACTTAATTTAGGAATATTCTCACATACCAAATAGGAAAATGTCTCTTTCCAAATCCTATTAGTATTTTGAGACATAATTCTAATTAACAATTTTTATAATCTGAATTATGGATGTAACTTATGTTTGTTTGTGGGGTTTTGTTGTATAATTCCTGAAATGGATTTCTTAAAATTGCTCATATTTTATCAAATTGATTGGGTTTTGGGTTTTTGCTTTTTTTTTTGCGCATTTATGTTTATGTAAATTGATAATAAAGATTTCTTTCTTTCCTTTTTTTTTTCTTGTTTAGATGATCAAAAGATAGTGTCTTAGCTTTGTGATAATGATAAAAAATAAATTATTAGGCATGTAGATTTTATTTTCTAGAATAGAATTGGGCAACATTTTTTGCTTGGGGAAGAAAGTGATGTGTGATTCATGGGTGATATCTATCACGTGACAATTTATTTTGATAAATATGTTGAATAAGTCTAGCTTAAATCCCTGTTTAGATGTAATTGTTGTTGAATAATAGCATTTGTTTCCTTGTAAATAGCTAATATGTTAGCTATTGTTGATATTTAAGTTAATGAATAAGCAAGTCCAAGACACCGACTAAAAACATCTCAGAAACGTGAAAACGTTTGAGGCCTTGGTTTCCTCCATTTAACCAGTTTAATTTATCTTTACTTTAAATTATCTATCTTTCTTTTCTTATATAATAGGTTCGTAAAAGATAAAAAGTGGTTTGTACCAAATTGGTATCAGAGCCCTGACATGGAACAAAGAGTGGAGGAGCTTGAACAATCTGTTCAATTTCTTTCCGATGGTCAAGAAGTCATTGCTAAACATTTAGAGGAGCTCTTCTCTAAACTCTTTGCTCGGATGGATCAATTAACGAGCCAATCTTCTAATGGAAAGGGAGTTCAATCGGATGCATGAACTTCTGAATCAAGAGGCAATCTGGTTGCTAATGAGGTACGGCATGAAGGACTAATCCGAAAGTTGGAAGCCCTTACCCATGAAGTGGCAAGTGTTAAACAAGCCGCTACTGGAACAGAAAATTCGCTCACAGCCTTTGAAGTATTGATGCCAGCAACGACAACACCGGTATTGTTTTGGCTGATTTTTCTCAACCATTTACAATGGAATGTGATGCGTTTGATGCAGGAATTGAGGCTGCTCTCTTGCAAAACAATAAACAAGTGGCTTATTTCAGCCAAGCTGTGGTAGTAAGGCACTAAAATCTGCCTGCTCATGAGGAGGAATTGATTGGGCTTGTCAAGAAAGTTAAGCAATGGAAATCTTATCAATGGGGGTACAAATTTATCATCCGGACTAATCATTGCAGCTTAAGGTTTCTATTGGTAGCTTTGGATGTGCCATTTGTTCCAAGAATTTTATTAGCTCCTTAACTCTTGAGGACAAGAGTAGTTTTTAAGGGGAAGGGAATATCAAGTGACAATTTATTTTGATAAATATGTTGAATAAGTCTAGCTTAAATCTCTATTTAGATGTAATTGATGTTGAATAGCAGTATTTGTTTCCTTGTAAATAGCTAATCTGTTAGCTATTATTGATATTTAAGTTAATGAATAAGCAAGTCCAAGGCACCGACTAAAAACATCTCAGAAACGTGAAAACGTTTGAGGCCTTGGTTTCCTCCATTTAACCAGTTTAATTTTTCTTTACTTTAAATTATCTTTCTTTCTTTTCTTATATAATAGGTCCGTAAAGGATAAAAAGCGGTTTATATCAATATCCTAAACGAAATTAGCATAAATTTACTGAAGCTATCTGTCTTCGTGTGAGATAATGATGGCGTAATCACTTGCTATGCCACTTCAGCAAAGAAAGATCAGTTAGTTAAATAAAAGGCCTTGAAGTGTCTACTGAGTTAATTAAAAGTATTAAAGATGGTAAAGTGCCAAATCATGCTAGGTATATAGGGCTACACATATATTAAGCCTTTGCTTGGTTGTAAGGGCAAAGTCATGGAGTAAAACTATTATAAGGGCAAAACCCCTTAAATAAAACTAAGGGCAAAGTTCTCGAATTCTAATTATCGTGATTGTTGGTGTAATCTCATTTGAACTAGTGGAACCCTAAGTGGTGATATTTGGAGAGTGGATACATGAGAAGGATATTGCTATGAACTACTATAAAATCTTGGCTTGTGTTTAACTTATTTCTTCTTCTTTCTTTCTTTCAAGTTATAGCTTTTGTAATTGATTTGCGATTAAGTACGAAGAAATTTCTTTTTCTTCTTTCAATTTTATGATAAGTAAATTATGAATAGAAAAATGGAAAACTTTTTTTTATTCTCTTCTCTTTTGGCATGAATAATTAGGTACATAAAAAATGGAAAAAAGCTAATTCCATATGCTCTTTGCATAAGTAAGAATTTAACCAAGGCCAAAAACAATTAATTCTTGCCTTTTCATTTCTCGTTCCTTGGCAATTACTACTTATTAGTATAGATGGTTAAAGCAAAAACACCAAACACATTACTGTTCGTACATAGGAATAGGCATTCGGTCGATCGATTAATTGACCGTATTAACTATAATTTAACTGAATTTTTTGATAATATATTTTTCTGATCGAACTGACTAAACTTTACTTTCAGTCAGTTTGATAATTAATTGAATTGGTCTGGTTCGGTTTGATTAATTCAAAAATTAACCTAATTAATTCTAATTAATTCAATTAAATGGTAAGTATTGTTTAATCGCCTAATTAATAGCTCATGGGTTACGTGCTGGTCAACTCATGCACACCCTTCAAAAAATGCATATTATATACATTAAATTCGTTGACTTGGTTGACCTCCATATCTGTTCATGTGATGATCAAATCTTCAACTATGTGGCTCCATAATTTTCTTTATTAAAGTCTAACCACAATATTTTTTATCCACCACTGATTCAATTAGTTTCGTATTTGAATTATTATTTAATAATTGTTTTTCATTAATTTTATACTATATAATATAATATTTTTTTAAAAAAACAAAAATCTCAAGATCTCGAGATTTTTATCCATATGATATATATCAAATGGGTGTTTGATTAATTTTTAAAAGCTAAATGTAATTTTTTAACTTTTAACATCCAATTCAACTTATTTGATAAATTAAAGAATAATAAATAACTACTGCTAATTGTTAGATAACCCCAATAATAATTGCTATTTGAAACAGTTTAGTACAATGTAATATATATATAGGTTAACATTTAGTCGATTATGATTAACAAAATTTTTTATTTTTATCAACTAAACTGACTGTAAATTTAAATAGTCGATAAGCCGAATTAAATTTTCGATCGATTAATTGAAAATTCTATCGGTTAACTATTTACTGCCCATCCTATTCGCAAGTCCCTATTTGAGCTTCCATGTATGAAAAGATGTCTTGGTTATTTCATACTACTAGTGTTCAAGAAGTGATATGGTTGTGTGGAAGGACTAAAAGCACTATATTTTGGGGGTGTTCAATATGAAAGTTGGATCAACTCGTCCTATACTACAAAAAGTAAATTAATTTCATAATTTTTTTTTCGTATTGCATAATATATTTTAGACCAAATTTAATTGCATCATTCTGAAAAAATCTTGAGTGACTATGGATTTCAAATAAAATTGAAACATTTTTAGCATGCACTTCTACTCTTTAGTATACTTCATAAATATTTTCAGCGTTTGAATTAATATTATTCATCATCATCATCATCATCATTATTTTAGCATAGAAAAATATTTAAATTTGAATTATTTCTTTATTTGACATTTCACATTTATTTATTTTATTATTGTTATCATTATCATTATTGAAAATACAACCACTTTTAGTTATTATTATTAAGAATTGGTTATTAATATTTGACCCATAATATAATACATGATAAATTAACATTTTTAGCATAAAACCCTATTCAAGCTTTAAAAAATCATTTTACTTATTTTAGTAAACTTTATTTCCTATGACACATTAGATATTCATATGATTAGGGTATTTAGTCTTTTTTAATAATATTAATTAATTAAGATGTCATTTTAATATTAGAGTATTTTATATTTTCTTGATATATAGATTGTTTAGTCTTTCTTATTGACATTAATTAAGGTTTCATTCTAATATTAGAGCGTAAATGTATGTAAGTATTGAGAGTTCTCATTAAATATTATTTTAAAATAAATATCAATTTATTAATTATAATTTTTAATTTTCAATAATAAAATTTATACAACGATAATGACAAATGTAATACATCATTCAAAATGATAACAAAAAAAATGATAATTGTTCATCATTAACAATTAATTCAATAATTTAATTTTAAAATTTTAAATGCACTTTATTTTTTCAATTTTCAATTTATTAAAAATAATTTTTGAGAAAATAATTCAAAAATTAGTTTTGTTTCATTAAAAAAAATACATTTAATAATTACAAAATCTAAAGAGTTCCGAGTCATTAATAACTTTCCAACAATTTCATGGGGGTAACATCTAGGTATTCTAGTGTCGGAACCAGCACGTAATCCGGCATTTATTACCCTACATTAACCTTCATAATAATCCAGTGCACTCATAGCTTCTATGAATTGTACGTTATAAACATAAGACTTTCAAATTCAACGATAAAGGACATTGTGGTCCTAAATGTACAACAACGAAATGCACAGCCATATCCTAAGAAACTACTTCGTCTGTCTGTAACACGCACATTGTACATATATATATATTATGGCAGAAGGTGACTGAGAAAGGGCCAAGCATGTGATTAGATGAATCAGATTCGGTTTTTGTGTAAAACCTGAAGATTCTGTGTGCATTTCACTTTTGATTTGTTTGCCATTTTTAATTGATCCGTAGGAAGATCTAATAAGAGAAAATTCATTTCTGATTTTCCTGGAAAAGTGCCCTGATTTTCCTGTAACATTTCTGTTTCTCGCATGCCGAGGACTTCTATTTATTTGTTTTTTGTTTCTTTATTTGATTTTTCTAGTGTTTGTTTGTTCAGCAGTAGCTTGAAATGCTTGTTTGTGTAATTTGTTCTGTTGAATAATTAGATCTTCATTTTGTCTAGGGTTTGTTGTGATTACTTTCTGCGTATGTCAATTGCTCAAGGGTCTTTGTGAGATTTGGAATTATTAAGCTCTTGCCTTGGAGTATCATTTCCTTATTCAAGGTTTTATTTTGTTTGTTTGCTGTTTATTGCTGTTTATTGGTTTTATTTTGAGATTTCTCTTGATGGATAAGGACAAAGCCCCAGGTCATAGTAGTGGTCTACCACCCCCATCTGGTCGCTTCTCTAGTTTTTCACCTTCTGGGAGTAATTTTAATGTGAAATCTGAACCATCATCCTCTGCATTCCCTCCTTTGGCTCCAGGAGCTAGTTCAGACTCTAGTCATTTTGGTCATGGGTCAGATTCTAATCGTTTTAGTCATGATATTAGTCGAATGCCCGATAACCCACCTAAGAATTTGGGCCATCGACGTGCACATTCAGAGATTCTCACTCTCCCTGACGATATTAGCTTTGATAGTGATCTTGGAGTAGTAGGTGGTGCAGATGGGCCCTCTTTCTCTGATGAGACTGAGGAAGATTTGTTATCGATGTACCTTGATATGGATAAGTTCAATTCATCCTCTGCTACATCGGGTTTTCAATTGGGCGAGCCATCAAACCCAACACCAGCGGCACCAGCGTCTGCTTCAGCACAAGCACCGGTGGAGGTCAGTGCAGGGCCCAGTGACAGGCCTAGAGTTAGGCACCAACACAGCCAGTCAATGGACGGCTCAACGACTATCAAGCCAGAGATGCTCATATCAGGTGCAGAAGAGGTCTCTGCGGCTGATTCTAAGAAAGCCATGTCAGCTGCAAAGCTTGCTGAACTTGCTCTTATTGATCCTAAACGAGCAAAAAGGTATCCTGTATTGATCATTTATTCGTAGTAATTTAATTATTTTGAAGGCTTTTTTTAGTGTTTTGATGCTAATTTAGTAGAAGCATGTTTTCAGAAAGTAAATCGTATAAGGGAGGTGCCTTCCATGTATTTCAATGTAGCAGTAAGACTACCATGTATGGATGGGATATTTTGTTTGGAAGCTAAAATGTCTGTTTGGTTGAAGCTAATGCTTTTGCAACATTTTTTATTGGTCTCTTCTGGTTTGAATCGTTGGTACTCAAAATAATAGTTTTAGGAAGTGTGGATTGAATTAATTCCCTTACCATTACAAGCGTGGCTAACTTATGAGGCACTTGTCTTAGGAATAGCCAAAATTAGAGATGGTCTTATGCAATTGATTCACCCTTTCATGCTTACAATGGGTTCGCTTCTTATTTAATATTCTGTTGTCCCATCTTGTCCATGGCCACAACCATAAAGGATTGGTATTTCTCTGCAGTCTTACCCTTAAGTTACTTTCCTTTCTAGAAAAACAAAAGACAAAGGCATTGTGATCTTGTTGTGAATTCTAGATTGACATTTTTTTTTCTCGTCATACGATAGGATCTGGGCAAATAGACAATCAGCTGCAAGGTCAAAAGAAAGGAAGATGCGATACATAGCAGAACTTGAACGGAAAGTGCAGACGCTGCAAACAGAAGCAACATCATTGTCTGCTCAGTTGACTCTATTACAGGTAAATTTGCTTCAGATTAAAAATGCTCCTGTTCTTGTTTTTATTGGTGAATGGCACCTGCTCCAGCATGATCATACCATGCATTTGTAGCCTATATACCCTGCTCGTTGTACATTTATTGAGCAAAAAAAAAGTCTATTTAGAACATGTATAGCTTGTAAATGAGAATAATAAATGTGACACTTTCTTGGTTTTTTTCCTTGCCAGAGGGATACAAATGGCCTAACTGCTGAAAATAGTGAACTCAAACTGCGATTGCAGACAATGGAGCAACAAGTCCACTTGCAAGATGGTAAGGCAATTATCTAGTAGAAAAGCCCATTTTTAATTGTTTTGTTTCCTAACTAATTTATTTGTTTTTTCTTGACTTGGCTGATAGAAATACTAGAATATGACAGTTAATGATTTGCTATAAGTTTATTTGAATAATTGAACAAGAATATGCCACAATACAACAAGGTTCTTGTTTGTTATGAAAGGATCAGTATGTTCTTGTTTGTTATAAAGGGACTGTTCATGTTTAAAATGCCTCAGGCTTTTGAATAATTGAACAAGAGTATGCCGCAGTACAAGTTAGTTCTTGCTATAAGTTCTTGTTTTTTTTTGAACTTGCTATATAAGTTCTTGTTTGTTATGAAAGGATTGGAATGTTCCTCATTGTCATACTTTCGTGCCTTTTTTGTTTCCTTTCCTTTTCTTAGTCAGTAAAATGCCTCAGTCAATATTGCTAGTGTTGGGTCTGCAATATGCTATGACATTCATGCTAATATTTGTTTCTTGATATTTAAGGTTTTATTTAGTTTCTTTTTATGATATGTCTGTTTTTTGTTCTTAAATAAGGAAAATAATAGAACCACTTTAAGAAAGTAATAATGATCCTTGCAAGGTAAATAACTTAGGAAAATTACAGAACTGTTTTAGTTATGAGCTAATAATATAAATAGATGTAGCAACATTGTAATATGGTAGGAATTATAATAATATAACTAAGCAAGAGTTCTTGCAATACTGTTACGTAGAGTATGGCTAGTTGTCTATGGCTATTCCCACTGTTGTTATTGTTCATGATGGACCATTTATTTATTTTCTAAATCCTCTCATTCTAAAATAATTTGTGATATTGCTAGCAAAAGAAAACTAATGCCTTTCTTAAAACATGGTAGGGCATAAATCTATTTGGAAACTGTTGTTGAAGCAGTTTTTTTTGCAGAAGTAACGGGAATCCTTTTTTTTTTTTTTTATTTGAATAGCAAGTGATGTTATTGCAGAAGTGTTATGGAAGTATTGTTATTGTAGGGCATAAATCCATTTGGAAACTGTTGCTGAAGCAGTTTTATTTCAGAAGTGATGTGCATCCTTCTCTTTTTATTTGAATAGCAAATGCTGTTATAAACCTTGGAAGAATTGCATCCCAAAAGTTAGCTTAAGAAACTAGAGACCCAAAGTCCATATAAATCATATATCGATGTTTTACTTTCAATTTGGATTCACGCAGTCTCATGCCTTAGCCAAATAGGATCTTAGCATTATCCCCGCACTTGAACACTCAGTGGCTCTTACCCCTATCAATAATGGCTTAGCTTAGCTTAGATTATTTTTTTTCTTGAGGCTTCTAGTAATTTTAATCTAGCTTGCAAAGTACTTTTTTCTGAGCCTCAGCACGCTTAGTTTGGCTCTGATACCAATGGTTATGAATTGTGGGAGAACCACAAAATCTAACTAAGAGGTTAAAGAACCCAAGTCCATATAAAATTTCATATTGAAATCTCATACTTCCAATGTGGGATTTGCAAGTCCTAAACCTGGGCCTACTAGGATACTCACTTTGTGTATTGCTAAAAATAGTCTTCAAGTAGATTTTCTGCTAAAAATTTGAGAGGTGCACTTGTTCTTGTAAATGGTATCTCTTCGATGCAAAATAATTTAGGCAAACATTATTGCTTATAAATATTGTGAAGAGAACTAGAGATCATGTATCTTTCTCTTATCTTTTTGATGATTGCTCATATATACACATTACTGATTGAACCATGTCTTGCTTGTTCTTGTAATTCTAGATAACAAGTGTGCTGGTGCTGGCCCCTTTTTTTTCAGTTTGAAAATTATGCTTTGTTCAAATAATTGATAGAGTTCATCTATGAATTCGAAGAGTTTTGATTTAGTTTTTTCCTCCGATCTTATTTTATATGTGATTGATTTTCCATATCCATAAATAAGAAATCAAACTACTTGTTTTACATGCTTTGAGGCTTGTACCTTATCTTGGGAGTGAGTTGATTGTTGTTCTTTTCTATTACTGTGTGATCCATGTTAACTAGACTTCAGGAATTTTATGTGATTATTCGAGTTGAGGGACAAAATGTACAATTTGCTGAAGGAGAGTTGCTTAGAAGTATTGAATCCTGAGGAAACCCTTAAGTTTTGCTTGGTTTTCTGTTTGGTTCCTATTTACTTCACAATGAAGACATAGCATATCAAATTTATTCATGCGGGGTATTTATTGTGGATCTCAAATGGTTGAACTCTTGGTTCTGCATGTATACTAGTAATTTTCACCATTAGCGCAGACTTTAAATGCTTCTTGTTTCGCACATTAACCTTGCATTTATTTATGCTCAGTACTTAGCTTGCATTTATTTATGCTCAATACTTTCTGCTTCTGTTATCTGTAGTGATAATGTATTTCATTTTTCTCGTAGCATTAAATGATGCATTGAAAGAAGAAATTCAACATATGAAGGTATTGACTGGTCAAGCGATGCCAAATGGACCTATGATGAATTTCCCCTCATTCGGAACCAGCCAACAGTTCTATCCCAACCATCATGCCATGCATACTCTTTTAACGACGCAGCAGTTTCAACAGCTTCAAATTCATTCGCAGAAACAGCAGCATCAATTCCAGCAGCATCAACTGCATCAGCTTCAGCAGCAACAATTGCAGCAGCAGGAACAACAGCAGCAGCAGCCGCAAGTTGGAGATTTGAAGATGAGGGGAACAGTACCTTCTCCTAACCACAAAGATAATGTATCAGATATTAACTCTCCTGCTACCACCGACTGAGAAGGGTTTCACCCTAGGAGCTCAGCTTATGTGTAAAATCCTAGTTGCAGGCTGTTGTCAGATAGGATATCCTCAGCTTCTCTCTCTCTTTCTCTCTCGGAAAACCTTCATTTTATTAATTTTTTCCCCCTGTATGTTTAGATATAATATATTTATCATAGGCAGTTACACATCTGAGTTTAGTTTGAGATTAGGGTATGGAATATATATTTACATGGTATGGTTTATGTAGTGTCTGCGTCGCAATCTTAATATACTTTGATGGGGATTTGTTAAAATAAAAAGAAAAAATTTGCAGGTTTCGAAGATTGTATTCGGTAAGACCTGTTGGTCTCCTAGCTTTAGACATCCTAGATATTTGGTTCCTTCAAGCCCATGGGCATACAAACACAGTATGGCAGATCTGACTGTCAATGGTCATGCGGTAAGTGACAAGCGTAAAATTTTTATCGAATCTCATTATATGAATGCTTTGTTAGTTTTGAAATTCTTAAAGGAACGGTTACGGTGTGATTTTCTCATCTCTACCATTAGATAAGCTCAAGGGGAGTGAATTTTAAATTTAAAATCAGACACTAAAAAATTCTTCATTTAAAATTTCACTTAAAGTTTACCAAAAATATGTCATTTTAATGATGCATTCTAATAAGTTTTATTTTATTTTATTGTAAAAGGCTTTTATCACAATGTGAATTTTTTTTACAATTTTATCCTGTTCTTTTTCACTTGCCAAGTGGAAACTATAACGCATTTGTGGAAGGTTAATTTGAGTTGGATTTTCTATGATTTGCCAAAAATTTTGAAATCCCAAAATTGTGTGGAAGAGAAAATTGGGATTTAGTGTCAAGAATAAAGTGGCGTGTGACTTCAACTATCGGTGGTCATCCATGAATTAAAGTTCAAGAAATCAGAGTTAGATTATCCGTCAGGAAGGTAAATACTTTGATATGAAATGGTTTCAGAGTCTATTCTTATATTCTTTGACATGAAATGGTTTCAGAGTCTAATTTCTTCTTTCTTGTAGAATACATTAATATCTCACTGTAAGTCGAAAAACTTTATGCTGCATGATTTACTGTTACTATCGCAAGAAAATTATTGTAGATTTTTACATGTGATACATGATAATGAGTTAAGAAACATGGAGATGAAACTGAAATTAGCTGAACAAAGAGCCCTAAAAAAGAAAGAGGTGAAAAAAAATAAAGAACAGGAAGGGTACGTTGCAGAAAACTACAAATTGGGTAGTCAAATACCCTTCATGTAGATGATGACAGTATAGAATGTTTAGAGCTTTGCGTGCCCCCGTTTTAGTGATTGATTTGCTGTTGGGTTGGCTGGAAAATTTCAATTTGTTCATAGCCCGATACAATATTTTGGCTGTTGTTCTTTATTATTATTATTATTATTTTTTGAGATAATAGCATCTCTGTAAGTCTTGTAAATAAAACATAAAACAAACTGCAATGTGAAAAAAAGGTGCTAAAATCTACATGACCGAGTAGCCGGGACCCCCACCTCCCTCTGGCACTGTCCACTCTATGTTTTGCTTTGGATCCTTTATATCACATGCCTGTTAATAATCATAAAAGCAAAGACAGCAGAGCACAAGAGGATTACTTCTTGAATACAACTTGCTTTTTCAAATTTCTATTTTCTTGAAAAAAAAAAAAAGCTTGAATGTTTAAAAACCAAGTTTCTAGTGCTCTTCGCTTCTAAGTTCTAATCATAAAATGTACTAATTTGATACTAAATGAGCATGTTACGCGTATTGATTGTGCAAACTAACAATCAATCCTACTGAAAATATGCCTATGCACGTACAAGCACATCCTTAAATTTCAAATCAAGTAAGCCTATGGCTACTAACTAGCATATTTCAAATTATGAATAGACCTAATATTAATTATAAGAAGACAAAGACTAGAATGCATATTCCAAGCATCAAAGCTTGGTATATTAATGTATTCTTGTAATTACGTATGGTTGTTGATGCAGAAAAATGATAACCTGATGCCTGCTTCTTATGCAAATTGTTTAAGCTGATTGTCTGCTGGTCAAACATGCTACAATATAAGAAGATATGATATCATATTGTAGTAGTGTTATTGACATCTTTTGTTATGCCTATTCATGGCTGTGCAGTTACAAGCTCAAGAGATTGGTTTTTAAATACTAGAAAAGGATCTAAGCAGTACCTTGCAGTGTAGACAATTCTGAGCATTGATCTGTAACTTCAGCTGACTCTTTCCATCTGAGACATACCTGCATTTCAATCCAAGATGGAAAAATCAGACATGCTTCATTTGTATAAGAAAACTTAGCCACAAGCCTTAAATGCATATTACTCGTATACAAGAGCAGGACAATATCGTGATTCTGGTCCTGCATACTGTGGCAAATTCACTAGCTCTGGAATAGTTGGGTCCCTCAAACGAAGATGAGCTGGCTGGTCATGTTCATGATTTGTGTTGCTCCTGAACAGTCAATAAATTTAAATACATCTTCACTGTCATGTAAAAATGAAAAAAAAGAAAAGAAAAGAAAAGAAATAGCTTTACTAATGAAATGAGAAATATATTTCAAATAAAAAGCATTCTATTTGTCGGTCATTCCCTCTAATAAACTCCCCCCAAAAATAAACAACTGATTATAGGAATTTTATTAACAATGAGGATTCATCATGATTATGCAGAGCGCTTGAAAGTTTTTTTTTTTTTTTTTTTATCAAATATACTAATTTTTCTCCCAAGTGCTAATAACTTGGTCCACATTGTAAATTCCCAGTGTGCTATAAGCAACTGATGGCAGGAGAATTATCAACAATGAATCCATATCTCCAGAATACTGACCATGAATCCAGCATAACCAATTCATTCTATTAAGAGCAATAACTTGTAAAAATGTAAACATCCAACTTCCTCAATGCCTTTATTCAGTCATGATTCATTTGATGGAATGGTGGTATTTCAGAACAACAAAAATCCTGCTCCACCATTCTACTCTGTCCAGACTAAATGTTTGCATAAAACTTTGAATAGAACATGCTGATTCATTCTGTCTCACCTGCCACTGAAACAAAATAAAAGTGGAGGCAGTTTACCTGATTATATAAGAGTACAGGCCAAGTTTAATTGTTGCATAAGGACAGTCGGTCACATTTGGGAACTTGGGTATCAATCAGAAGACATAACAAATAAGGGAGAGAACAAGGCTGAAACTTGGTTAAGGGTACAGATCAATAATGACCGAAGGATTATGAAATGTCACTCCATCGTGAAAAGCAGACCTATTGTCCATTGATTTCACACAGCCTAAAAGTTTAGACACCACTGCCTCACAATAAAGCACTTTTTTTTGGAATATGCTTGCAACTGTGACAAACATAAAACAGAACACTAAATCCATGAGGAATCTAAAAATTATTGCATATTCATCCACATCATCCCAATAATGGGTGGGAATGAAGAGGCTTCCCAAAAAACACTTGGTAAATGACATAGAAACTGTGAAAAAATGTTCATGTTAGAAACCTGTGCAAAGAGGTTGGAACATCAAAAGAAAAAACCCCATCTGGCTTTGGATATTCGATTGGAGAGTGCAACTGTGCAACCTGCAAATCCATGGCTGCACTTATCAGAATTCATTTGCAAATAGAACTATTCTTTTTTCCCCCTGTTTTAAGTCTATGACACAAGTCCCAGGTCCTACTGCAGAAAAAGCAATGCTGAAGTGATAAAATATAGATAGTTAAATTATTACCTTTCATTTTTTAGTCTCGTATAATTAAACTAATAAATATGAAGGCATTTTTGAAGAACTCAAAAACTAATATTTGATAATATTTTGAAGATATTTTTTTTTTCTCAAACATTGTCTACTTACATCTGTTGCTTCGTGATCAGGTTTCCCATGTTTCAGTGTAAAGGGGGCCTTTCCTTTTAGTATGTAGCTGCAACACAGAAAATTCAGCCATCAGATGTACAGTAAAGCAACAAATTTGAGATATTCTATTGTCAAAATGGTAAAAAAGTTTAGCAAATGTGAGTTCTTTACTGTTCTAATGCACTTATAGCAATTCCAGGAATAAGCCCATATTCAAATGCCTGCAAGAACAAAATCATCTTTTAGAAAGAAACAACACATTATATACACACCACAAAGGAAAACATATTGGTATTTTCTAATCCTGTAGACAATTTCTGCTCAATTAATGCTATCTTAATCATTTGCTATTGGAAAATCTACTAACTCTATCCAGAAAAAATAAGCAATGTCTTTAGTTTTATTTTCTTGGTTCTACGACTAGTAAACAAATGACAGCACTGTAAAAGATATTATATATGGTCCACATGAACGCTATGACCATATATGAGGCTTGAAAATGATCATCTTATGTTCCTCATCAAATAGAAGAACTAAAAGTAAAGTATAGAATTCACAATAGTTGATAAAATCCATAATGTAGAGCATCTAAAGCAAAAAGTTCAAAAAGAAAAGGAACAGCAGACAATGAATTGCTTAACTTACAGGTCGATAGTTCCGAGCTTTGTGCAGCTCTTCCCATATCCAAGAATTCCTTAACGTTTCCCAATACAATTCCAAATCTGAGCCTTCTTGAAGAGAACCAAATGCAGCCTCTGCTGCTAGCATTCCTGTATAACAGTTAGAATAATAAATATTAATCCCTAAAACTATTATTAGCAAAAAGACAAAGGCTAATTATTTTGGGATTCCAAAACATTTCCTATTTGTCTTGCTACTTAAGGGAAAAGTGAAGAAGCACAGAATAAATCAGAAATTTCAATGAGCGTGGTCACCATGTATCAATTGGCTTTAGCGCGTAAAGAATACTACAGCATGCAATTACACTGAAGAGAACACAAAAAGATTATACCTTGATGGGTATCAGCAATGTCTATTCAACTGAAATACATTGATTTGACTTGGTTCTTTCGTTTAGACCACAATAATGCTCACCTGTAATGCCCTCTATACATAAAAGAATATAATATTTCAATTGGCTACAGGCACCCAGTTTAAGTAAATTGGACATTGGTTTGGTTTGGTTTTTTTATTTGAACTGAAAAAGTTCTCACTCATAATGCCCTCTAAACATAAAAAGAATATTGGATTTCAATCGGCTACAGGCACCAAGTCTTTCTTCGGCAAACATGAGAAATAATTAGCATGAGGTTTCAAAGAACTACTTAAAGTTGAAATAACATTGCTCTTCTCATTTCATTTGCACAAATGTCTAGATCCAAGACAAGTCTTCCCTTTTTCCCTTTTCTATTTAAATGGTTAGAAAAATAGGCAAGAAAAGCAGCTAATATTTACATAAAGACAATACTATGGACTTCCTTGTTTCCTCTTTGAAAACAGTAAGCATGTACACATCAGATTGACAATACAACCACTTTGCAAATATAATCTAGTAGACCATCTAGTTGACATCCTTAGCCTCCAAATTTCTTCAATTTCATATATTTAACTTATTTACACTAAGTTTTGCACTGCAATAAGAATTTATTTTATCGATTGAGATATATTAAATTGAGCAAATTCAAGCAGGAAAAATAAAATGAAGATGATCCATCCATTAGAGTGATAGAAGAAATAAATGTACCTGATTTCATGGCAGTATGTGTTCCCTTTATTTTTGGTACATTTATGAAGCCAGCTGAACATCCAATAATTGCTCCTCCAGGAAAAACTGGATATGGAATAGACTGAAATTTAACTAGCAACATATTCATATTTGCATAGCACGTAATAGCTGACAAGAAATTATGCGTCATGCATGCTCTTAACATTTTTAGCCCATAGCCACATGCACTTTGAGTAGGATCTTTCCATTATATCCACATCAAATTTCATAAAATTTTACAAACGCTTGTTTTGGTCCCACTCAAATCAGATATAATCTACTGCATGGTAAAGGGCATCCATTAAAAAAAGATATCAACTCACCTGAATACCACCTTCATTCAATGTGCGAGCCCCATACTGAACGACAGTTCCACCTTCCAGAAGTGGCTTGATGGCAGGATGATGCTTAAATTTCTAAGACCAAAAGCCAATAAATGGAGCTTCAGATCCCAAATACTTGTGCTCCATAGATAAAGAATTAGAACTAGCAGATATAGACAGCAGAATCATGAATACTTTAACATAACTAATCAATAGATGCATCAAATAATGGAAAATTCTTGCCTCAACCCAAGTGTCTGACCTCATCTCACACACCCAACCAATATGAAATTCCAGCATGTATAAAGTAACTTATAACTAGTTTAGATTGACTTGTAATTGGTTTATCTCTTCATATAAAATGACCTTTCTACCCATATTTTTTAATGTTCAATAATCACAATGGCAGGGCATCTACATCCGGGTGTAGGTAAGAAGAACTCACAAATAAGCAAAAATGTTACAAAACCTGCCCAATTTAAATTTTTAT
Source organism: Garcia nutans (assembly GCA_947685225.1). Lineage (NCBI taxonomy): Eukaryota > Viridiplantae > Streptophyta > Magnoliopsida > Malpighiales > Euphorbiaceae > Garcia > Garcia nutans. The sequence continues at coordinate 7,682,228 of CANTUV010000055.1, forward strand.
CAATAGGAATGAGTGATATTTTCCAAACCATTTCATTTGAATTAAGGACAAACAATGTTACCAAACCCCTGCAAGTATATTTCCGTTATACACATGGTCCTAAGTCCAAGTCACCAGTAATTGAGTTGCTGAATTAGTCAGCAATAGTTGTTCTCTTTCTGTTTTGATTCTGTTTCAACATTCCTGCATTGTAGGAGGGTATTCCTCCATTTCCCTATTTTCTTGTTGCTAGTGGGAGGTTATTCCTCCATATAGAAGTAGTGCTCCTTGTATATAGGGAGTAGTTATTTCTGCACTTGTATATATTCAGCAAATCTGATGGAATAAAGAAGACTGTTAAAACCCAATTTAAGTCTTCTTGACTGAGGTTTCAGGCTCCCTTTAACGAGTTTGACTTTTCTTGTCTTCACCATAGGTCGCTCAAGGAAACACCCTAACCCAAACACCCAAACACCAACCCCTCCTACTACCCATCGACCCATAACTAGATCCATTAGCTGGGACCATAACAGTTTGGTATCAGAGCCAGGAGTTATAGGAGATTCTGTTCAAGACCAGCTGGCTAAGCTCTTCAACTTGTTATTAGCCGAGCAACAATCCAACAAGGAACTGCACGCCAAATTCGATGCTCTAACTCAGGAATGGGAATCCACTAAAAAGGATTTCCAAACCAGCAGCGCTGGAAGTCCAGCAAGCTTACGGAGAGATAAGGGAATTTCTGGTACTGCAAATTCTGAAAAATCTGGAGGAAGCTCGTTTGTACCGAAATTCACAAAACTGGATTTTCCTCGCTATGATGGGAAAGATGACCCTTTGGGATGGCTAAACCGTTGCAAACACTTCTTTGGGCACCAACAAACTCCGGAAGAAGAGATGGTCAGTTTAGCTTCATACCATCTCGAAGGAATTGCCCAACTTTGGTACATGCAGTTGCTGGATGACATTCTGAATCCCTCTTGGGCTGAGTTTTCTCACCAATGTAACCTCCGTTTTGGGCCTCCAATCCGCAGCAACAAACTTGGTGAATTAGCTAAACTGAAGCAAACGGGGTCTGTCGCGGACTACCAGAATCAGTTTGAGGCTCTTGTGTCTCGGGCTGGAACTCTCACTCAACACCAGAAGGTCCAATTATACCTCAGTGGTTTACAAGACTCCATTGCGGTTGAAGTGGAGCTTCACCATCCCACCGATTTGGTTAATGCTATGAGCATTTCTCGGCTGTATGAACGCAAACTGTTTCCATGTTCTTCAGCTGCGAGAGATACTCGTTGCACTGCAATTCCACCTGACAACCGCGCCAATCAGATAGTGAGGAGGCTGTCCCCTGATGAAATGGAGGAGAGGCGGAAGAAAGGACTCTGTTTTAATTGTGATGAGCAGTTTGTTCGAGGCCATCAATGTAAGAAATTGTCCTGGATTGATTTGGAAGAGACGGAAGATGTAGAAGATTTCACAGCTGATCCAGAAATTTACAGATTTCAAGCTTCCATTGGGGGCGGGAAGTAATGTTACCAAACCCCTGCAAGTATATTTCCGTTATACCCATGGTCCTAAGTCCAAGTCACCAGTAATTGAGTTGCTGAATTAGTCAGCAGTAGTTGTTCTCTTTCTGTTTTGATTCTGTTTCAACATTCCTGCATTGTAGGAGGGTATTCCTCCATTTCCCTATTTTCTTGTTGTTAGTGGGAGGTTATTCCTCCATATAGAAGTAGTGCTCCTTGTATGTAGGGAGTAGTTATTTCTGCACTTGTATATATTCAGCAAATCTGATGGAATAAAGGAGACTGTTAAAACCCAATTTAAGTCTTCTTGACTGAGGTTTCAGGCTCCCTTTAACGAGTCTGACTTTTCTTGTCTTCCACCATAGGTCGCTCAAGGAAACACCCTAACCCAAACACCCAAACACCAACCCCTCCTACTACCCATCGACCCATAACTAGATCTGTTAGCCGGGACCATAACAAACAACTTCATTTAAATGATTTAATAATTTCCAAGACCATAAGGAGATTGAAAGATATATTAGTTCTTCCAGTAAATTCTTAGTTTGATTCTGCATCAACTCTTAGTTTGATTCTGCATCACTCCACAAATATAAAGATTTTACACATTTGTATAAAATCCATGCTAAACTTTGTCTAAACCCCTCATTGGAGAACCTGTATATAAACATGGATTTGTGCAGAAACAACTTTTTCTTTCTGCCTCTTTCTTTAAAAGGAAAAAAGAATTCCTCTTAGCAGTCTCATGTGACAAAAGAAAAAAAAGGCCTTTGTATGGCATAAAAATATGACACAAGTCCACAAATCAATTTTCATATATGCCATAAACCCAAAAAGCAAGTACGAAATATAGTGTCAACAAACTAACTATAGAATATACCTTACCTGAAATTCCTCATAAGGGCTTAAGTAAGGATTCTGATAATTCAAAGCAACCACTAGGCCTATTGAGACCTGTACAATCAACAAAGGAAACACAACAATTAATAAAGCATTGAAAAACTATAATAATAAATAGCTTTGTCATTGCACAGCATGTAAATAGGATAAATTGCTACTATTTCCAAAACACATCCATAAAATTGGCTGCTGGTGAAGTGGGGAGGAGTAGAGTAGAGGAACCTGTTGTTACCTGCCTATCTTTCATGTGGTACAGAAACGATCCTCCATATGTTTTATGATCTAGGGGCCAACCTAATGTGTGAAGAGTTGCACCAGGTTTATGCTTGCTCTCATCAATTTCCCAAACCTGATGAACCACACAAAACAAAATCCCTAAAGACTTGGTTGGCGAACCAGGTTTCACAAAATTTATGGAAAATTTATGATCAGTCAATAGGTGATATCTTCCAGTTTTAGTCAAAAACACAATTGAGTTATGCTGCAAACAAAGCATGGAAAGTATCAATCTGATTTCATCAGCATGTACATAATTCATGTAATGTTGAAAGTACGTCACCTCTTTAATTCCTAAAGCATAAGTTTGATGTTGAGCATTCACCTTCTCTCTCAATTTGTATTTTCTAATTATTTTCTGCTATCAAGAAGGTTGAAACTGAATATTAGCACATCTATTAATTGAGAAGCTCAGAGGTTTAGAATACATGGCAACAACTGCAGCAAGAGGAATTATTCCTACAAACCTCTGACAATGATCCTCGACAACCTTCAGCTAAAAGCGTTATGCGACCTGCAGGTCCATGTGATCCACATAAATAACAGTGAATGCAGAAGTAATTTAGCTCATGTCACCTGAAAAACTGATTCTTGACAGAAGCCAACGATACTTAAGACTGGTATAACAATGAATATTAAGAAATACCAATACAAACACAAGTTACGCTTAAGTAGTATAAATAGTTTGGTGATGCATGATCCCTTAGCATCAAATTTGCATGTCATGTTTGAGTAAATTGTAAAATAAGGTCAACTATTACATCACATCAGTGCTGATTCATGCAGATTTCATTTGTAAGGCCAATCCAACTAAGAAATCCACTAACTAGAACTAAGCACTTTAGAATTATAATAGGATAATATCCTTCCTCAAAATATTTGAATTTGCAAATATGCTTTTCAATGGAAGTCAACTATTCCACCTTAAGGAGTATAGAGAAAGAGGCCTACCTTTTAATTCTACACCACGTTGAAAATTCTCCTTCTTAGAGCCATTTTTGGCAATTCCCATATCATTAGTTCCAACACCAATGACACTGTTATTTGCATCATATAGTACCTGTCAAAATTGCATAACTTGTGTACATATACTTTTTGGAATAAGACAAGAATTTACAAGGAGAGCCAAGACAAGACTACCTCGCTAGCAGCAAAGCCTGGAAATATTTCCACTCCAAATTCTTCAGCTTTTACTCCCATCCATCGTACAAATTGACTTAAACTGGATCAAAACACCGATAATAATGAACCTTTTTTTTGAAAAAAAAAAAGAAGTTTAGGATTAAAAACAATTGCTAAGCAAGTATTTTTGGACAGGGCACAAGTGCAAAATCATGAAGTGCATGTTTAGTTAACTGTTGAGGTTGCAACTGTGAGACGAACAAATAGCTTTCTAGTCTCTACTATCAGTTTTATGCAAGAACCTTCGTCAATAAGATAAACTACTGAGTAGGAAGGAAGCATGTGGGCCCCATCACATTGAACCCACTGTAGGTCATACCTGATTTGTAAGCTGAAAGAGAACACTCTTGTTCAACCTATTAATTTCACTGTTAAGTATGATTGATATGACTGATATGGTGGTTAAATCATTAAATTACTACGTTGTTTTCAATCCAGAATCCCAATGACTTGCAGTATTAGCATGATACTTGTCCAGCATACACCAGTTACTAAAGGGGAATCAGATTCATTGAAGGTAATGGACTATAAAAGAAATACATGAAATATAAGAAGCGCAACACAGAACCACACAAAATGTTTCTTTCACAATTTATCCAATTTGACATGCCATAAATAGTGAATTATCCAGTGCATTCTTGAGAAACAAAACTCCGACAGAATTGCAAAAGAAAACAAGAATAATCTTAAAATCTTAAAATATCAATATTTTTTTGAAAGGTTCACATGGAAAATTGCGCTAGCTCTATGGTCCAGAATTGGATCCTAGCACATTTTTCTCCCCATGTTCTAACCAAGGAACGAATGTATAATATAACTACCTTATAACATAGTTCCCCTTGTTATCAAAAGGAGATGGAAGTGAATAGGCACGATCCTTTGTGAGAAACCAAAACTTGTCAGAAGAAGCAGGGATACTAATTGGTGCCTGGAAAAAAATAGCAAGGAACATCAATAAGAATCAACAGATTTTGTGGGGTTACAATTTACAAATTGTATGTGTTGCATAACATTTTTCATCTACAGATGAAACACCTTGATCTATCTTGTACCTTGTTTTGCATTCACTGGTCTAAAGAATGCATATCAATCCTATGCACAGATATATGAAAGATAATAGGGCTATAAGTTTTCGAAATTACAAAAAAAAAAAAAAAGAAAAAAAAAGAAAAAGAAGATATGGACAAAAACCCAAAGTAAGTTTTTCAGAGATCTATGATTGTATTTATTCCACATTCATGAAGATTTCTTTCATCCAACTAGAAAACAAGAAATATCAAATTTATCAATTCTAAAGTACTGAACCAGATTGATGGAGCATGCACTAAAGGATCCAACATTTCCTCATATGGACAACACAAGCAATGTTGCCAAGGTGGAGTTTCACAGCATATTCCTAACATTTCAACGTGGAGACAACACAAGCAATGTCGCCAACATTGAGTTTCACACCATATTCCTTTATCATAAAGTAAGTGACTCTAGTATGTGACATCAATTAAGTATATCATACTAAGATGGTACGAACACTCAAGACATACTTTGCTCAAGTGATCAAGAAGAAATGCAAGTAATAAATTTGCAAAATAACACCTCTTCCTGTTTCCACTGTGGGAGAAGCTCATCTAGTGCCCGGGGCTCGAACACGTTGCCAGATATGATGTGAGCACCTATAATAATATGAATCAAAAAACCAAAGAGCAAATATTTTCAAACCACAGGTCTACAGAAACTTGATGCAAAAACTCACAGACCAAACTAGAATTTAAAGCAAAGAAACATTGATATTCAATGACACATAAGGAATTAAAAAACAGAAAGTAAGAGAGGATTAAAATTTGTAGCTAATATCTAGCCCATGGACCAGTAGGTCAGCAGTTAGAATATATGACGAAAAGGAACCCTCAGATAATGATTGTAACATTGCACATGAATCACAGCTGAACCATGTTCCTGGGTTCTTTTGGGTTTAGCAAGTATACTTGCAGCAACTTCAACTCCATAAAACCTACTATTCTTCCAACTGGTTTTACCTCTCCCTTCACATAACTGCATTTATTTTAAATTTAGCCCACTCTTTATCCTTGAAACTACCCTCACGACAAACTATATCTACATCCAAAATTCTGTTTCAATTTTCCTCATATGCATCTTAACTAAAAAAAATTACTCTGCACTTGTCAAAGGATTTCGATATTAACTTCTTTCAACAGCTACTCAGGGGTTGCTATGATGTAGCCTGAAAAGTAAGCCAATTTGAATTATCGTAAAACGTGTTCCACAAACTCCATATCATTTTTGGAGAAATATAACTAACATAATGCAGGAATCAAAATTAGAGAACGATAAAACAAATTCATTTCCAAAGCTCAATCGCAGTACATTTATAAATGCCATCAAATATAGTAGCCAAAAATAAGATCACTAGAAAAATCAGAAGAAAACCAATCCAACATGACAAAATTCCATAAAAATATCAGCTAATAACATACCTACTTCAGCACCTTTTTCAACCACACAGACTGATAAATCAGCACCCTTTTCACGGCACAATTGCTTCAATCTTATTGCAGCGGACAAGCCAGCTGGTCCAGCACCAACAATCACAACATCATACTCTATAGAATCTCGCTCCGTTTCAACGCTAAAACTCCTGAAAAAACCTCGATTTCCATCAAATTTCCTTGCATTGGCACAGTTTGGAGAGTGCCCAGATGAGAGAAACCGGTTAAAACCAATTTTCGAGCTTGGATTTTGATTAAAATGGTAAAAACAGGGAGACCCACTTGAAATTTGCGCTTGAAATGCGAAACTGGAGTGTTTTGGAGGAGATTTATTATGTGGATTGGACTGAGAATAATAATTAGGCGATTTAATTGAATCAGAGAGATGATTGTATAGGAAAATAGAGGCAGAAGAATTGGAAGAAACGGATTTGGAGCGGAGAGAAAAAAACCTATGCATAATTAATGGATGGAATATAGCAATGGAGATGCAAAGCTTCGTGCTTTCTATATGCGTTTTGCTTAAAATAAAATACACCCTCCATTTTATTTTATTATTTTAAGATCGTATGACAAAAAAAATTATTTTATTTTAAATGTCAATTTTAAATATTTAAAAAAAATTAATTAAAAAATTTTAATATTATTTTTAATTAAATTTTTTATTTTTATAATTTTTTATTTAATAAAAATAAAAAATTATAAAATATAAAAAGTATTTAAATATATTATAATAAAATTTTTATAAAATTTATGATAATTATTAATTTTTTTATTTACGCACATCATTTTTATATAAATGATATTTAAAATAAAACGGATAGAGTGGTTGATTAAGGATTAGGCAGAGTGACCTGCCAAGTTCATCGTCTTCAGGACACGTGGCGAATATAAGAAAGCTTTCCAATGTCCAGGGTAATTTGTCACTGTTACTTTGGGAGGGAAAGCAAGTGCGAAAGGCCGAAGGCAGAGTTTTCTCTTATCTGAGAAACGACATGAAGCATGCCCATTTTCTTATGCAAAACGACAAACTGTGTAAACGATGGCTTTGTTAGTGTTTTTCTTTTTATAAAAGATCGTTTGGCATTTGTTACATTGGAAAATTTTTGAGAAATTTACACTGTTTATGTCCAAAACAAACACTTTCTAATAATACTGGATCGTCCAATTTATTTATTTCACGATGATTTTTTTTATTTTTTTATCTTTTCACGATGTTATTTTATTTATATTTTTTATTTAAAAAATTTTTAATATCATATTTTTAATATATACATAAAAATAAATATATATACAATATATATATAATATATACATAACATATATAAAATACATACTCAATAATACAAACTACATCTACAATATATTTATAATATATCTACAATACATCCACAATATATTTACATAATATTTTTAATATTTATTTAATTTAATTTTTTTAATTTTTTATTCCAACATCATTCGCACAATATTCAATAATTTCTATAAAAAATATATGCAACTTAAATAATAAAAATATAACATACACATAATATCTACAGTATATTTACAATATATATAAAATATACACAACACATTTATAACACATCTACTATATATCTATATAAAAAAATTGTATATATTTTATTATTTTTTATCGTATAATATACAAAATTTATTTAAAAATAAATTTAATAATTTTTATTAATATAATTTTTATTTTTTTATTTTTTTAGTGTTGTTTTTTTATAATTAAAATTAATTTCTTTTTTCTTTATAAAAATTAGTGATTTTGATATATGAAAAATAATTTAAAATGTTATTTTTTATTATTTTACTAAAATATTTTTATTTAATGGTGAAGTTTGAAAAAAAAAATTGATTGTACGAGGATATAAATTTATTTAATTATTATTTTACTAGAATATAAATTTTTATTATAATTAAAACTGATATAGCGAGGAAGGATGTATTTTTAAAAAAAAATTATTTTAGTGAGAAATAAAGTATTTTTAAATTTTTGCACTAATTTTTTATAAAAATATAAATATTTTTAGTTTTTGTAGTATTTTATAATAAAAAATATTTTTTTAAATAATTATGTAAATGTCTCAAAAAATTTTCATTGATTGATTACATGCCTTTAATTTTTTATTTTTTTAAATTAAAAGGTGAATTTTATATGGGTAACTTTAAAATAAAGATATAAAAATAATATTGATTTTTATAAAGTGATAATTATTTTTTAATAAAATTTGTCACTCTAAAATGATAATTATTTGTGAATAGATAGAGTAATATTTAACCAGAAGTCTCGAATTTGATTTTTTGAATATGCAGTTACGTTAAAACTCGATAATAAAAATTTTATTGTTCTTGTAGTTATATTCGGTTCAATTTTGAAATGATAAGTTATAAAGAAAAAAAAATTATAATATATTTAAACACAATTTTTTATAACACTTAAATATATTTTTCATATAACATATATATTAATTATATTTGATTATATTACATTCAATTTTATTTCAGCTTTTTAAATATAATTCCATTTAATTCCATTTGCTTATAATTGTTTGTGAGTCGGACCATAAATATATCAAAAATATCCAAGAGTAGTTGAAGAAAAATAAAAATCCTCATTTTGTAATAAAAAGAAACTAATGTTGCAAAGTTCATAAATTTATATCTTCAATAGTAATATATTTGAGAAAATGAGTGGCAAAACATATTTTATTTATCAGAGAATAAAGAGAAGGAAAACAGAAACGAGTACAAAATAAAAGTTCACTAGACATCATCAAAACTAACAATACTAATACTGTTTTACACAGAGAAATTGCAAATGATTAATTCAACAAAACCTAAAATATTAATCACAAATTAAGAGCTTAATAATAATAATAACAATAATAATCAAGGATAAGGAAAAGTGGCAATATGATTATGAGCAACAGTTCCAATCCAAAGCTTTCCTTTAACTTCTCTAACTTCACTAACTAATTTCATTACCAAACCATTTGGATCTTCAAGAACTTCCATGATTTCACCATTTTCATTGAACAGTGAAATTACAGTATACATTTTCATTCCCATAATTCTTGCTAATAAGCTCATTTTGACTGGTAACCGGAAATATATATTCCTTATCCATGGATTGTGTGAAAGAACTTCTTGTGCTTGAGTTCTGCAACAATCTATTGCCACCCAGAATTGCCCTTTCTCATTTACTCTTACATTGTCTGGAAAACCTGGCAAGTCAGCTACAACTTCCACTCTTCCAGTTTTTGGACCCTCCAGCCAGTATTTCATCAATCTAATTATATATATTGTGTCATTGCAATACATAATTTACAAATAATTAATCTTAACTTGGTAGAATGAAAGTGAGAAAAGATGAGTAGGCTTCTGCAATACCTGCAATTGGTGGTTTCAGTGAAGAGAAGGAAAGTTTGGTCTTTAGAGAGTTGAACTCCATTTGGAAAAGCCAAGCCGTCCAATACTACATGAGTTGTTTTAGTTGGAGGATCATATCTCAGAAGCCTACCTGTGGATTCTCCTTCTAGCAAAATGAAGAAATGCCTCCTGTATATGAACTTTTTAGTATTTTAATTATAATTTTAAACCTGAAACTGCAGGATTTTGAAATGTTAATTCACAATTTAGTAACCTACACTCTGTCATATCTCTTGCTAGTATCAGTAAAGAAGATAGAGCCATTATGATGTAAATCAAGATCATTGGCAAAGAGAATTGGGTTTCCAGCAGCATGAGTTGCTAAAGAAGTAGCAACTCCTCCCTCAGGTCCAACAACCATAAGTCCATAATAAGCATCAGCAATGTACAAATTTCCAGTCTTTTTGTCAAATCTTAGGCCTAGTGGTCGCCCACACAGTTTCTCATATTTCCATTGCTTTGATGTTGTTGAATCTACACCTCTAACGCATTGCTTCTCTGACCTTTCAAACCCAATATATCAAAACACAGTAGTCATTAAAATTAATATACTTCAATGCAAAATGGTAAGCTTGTTGCTTATTTAATTCAAGTGATTAATTATTATAGAAACTCACCAATTTGTAGTAACAACAGCAAAAGTTTGCCAACCAATATCTTCCCCCATCCATCTAACAATACGACCATCAGCTAATCCAGTGTAAGGACCATTTCCAATGCTATCAAACTCTAAAGATTCAGGTCCAAATACTTCATTCACAAATTCCAATTTCCCGTTTCCCAGACGACCCTTTTCATCTCTTGGCCAATTCTCCATAACTTGCTTGTAAGGTGCAATCTCATGACTCACAGGCCTGAATTCATTACAAGCTCTCCCTAAAGGACCCATTTTAAAAGGATCCATTACAACAAAGCCTAAGACTAGAACAAGGAAAAGAAAATTTGGGTGTTGTAATAAAATGCCTTTTCTATGTAAGAAGAAGAAGCTCTTTTTCTCCATGTTTGTTTGGGAGAATTTAGTTTAGAGCGGTCTTAGATAAGTAAGTAGCAAATAATGCTTTGGTGGGATTTTGATGGTGATGATGATGGAGAAGTTGAGAAAATGCATGATTTGTGATTGGGGATTGTAAGGTTAGAAGTAGGTTTGTCTTTTGTTTGCCATGTTTTTTGCATTGCTCTTTGTCTTTATGTTATTGTTGAGAAGGGAATCAAAAAGTACAGGAAAGTGTTTAAGATTTTGCTCATTATTGATTTTCTCATTAAGTAAATATCTTTGTTGAATTCACATGCTTAGTCTAATTAATTACACATACAAAAATAGATATCTTTGTTAAAGGTTTTTGTGGGAGTGTAGGCATTGCATAATTTCATGAATGAATATAACTTGTTTAAAAATAAACTTGATCATTTGATGGTTGAAATTGAATGATAATTTTAATCCAAATTTTTTACTATCTAATTTTTAGTATTTTTTATCTGTTAGCCATTCATTAAATTAGAAGTTCTATTCTTAGTTCTTTCTAAAAATTTCTTTTGAGAAGCATAAGTAAATTTATATTATAATTATAGAAATATGAAAATTAAAGCTGGAATGAATTTAAATATTTTTCTTCACCATCTTATAAATTGTATTCTTCAGGTTTCCATCATAATTGTGATTGGTACAAGTAGTTTTCATTAAATTGTACATTCAAATACTGCATTTTTCTTATATTTTTTTGTATTGTGGAGAAGCAAATCAGAAGCTCGAGAAATTGTACAGGATTTTGTTCATAATGATGTAATTAAGAAAATTTTTTGTTAATAGGGTTTTGTGAAAGTTTATGCATCGTATTTCATTAATCACGGAATAAGAAATATAATAAGAAAAATTAACTGATTATAATTAACGAATTAGTCAAATATTCAATTATAGTTTTTTTTTTTTAAATAATATTCAATTATAGTTAATAATTAAAGCCCAATATGATTTTTTTTTTGTATCATTTAAAGGTGGTATAAGAATATAAAGCTTTCTTGTTGTTCACCAAGAAATGCATATTGAGAGTTAAAAAAACAAGAAGGGCTTATTGCTCTCGTGAAAGTGGTACAAGTCATTTCAGTAGCTTGTACATGAAAGGTATTGCATTTTTCTTGTCATTGTGTTACTGTTGAGGTATAAATCAAAATATACAAGAAAGTGAATAAGATTTTAGCTATAATTAATGTAAAAATTTTATCCTTAATTTAAGCATAATTCATAAGTTTAAAGTTCAAATTGAACCATTATACATGGCAAATTAAATTTTGGTTCTTAGTTTTATAAGGGAATATTAGTTTTTAATTTCAACAAATGTTAGTGTCATGTTGATAAGGATAAAAAAAAAGACTACATATATCTGTTCAAACATCAACTTATAGTTTGATGATTCTTCTTCTTATTTATTTTGAGGAGGGGCATAACAAGTTTTTAGAAACACTTGAAGGTAAAAAATTTTAATTGTTAAAATTTATTTAATAACACGCCAATTTAATTGTTAAAATACTTTTTCAAAGTGTGACTGTCAACTCTGTCGCTGGGCATCCGCTGCCATTAAAATTTAAATTTAGGGTTTTAAATAAATAATTAAATAAATTCTCAATTTTATTCTGTTAAAAAAAGAAATTCTTAATTAAATTTTTTAAAAAATTAACACCGGAGGAGAACTCAAAACCTTCAGCTGAAATTGCAGATAGAAAGCGAACTTGATGGGCAATAAAAATAGATTCAAATCCCCATCTCAATGCTTTAAAAAAAAATAGAAAGTTTTATCGAATAATCAATCTCTTTGTCTGTGGATTTCATTTTTTAGATATGCATAGAATTATGTAATATTCTTTATACAAAGTGGAAGATTATTATATATATATATATATATATATATATAATATTATTGGCTCTACCACCGCCATCGTTGAGCAACTCTACCAGGTAAATCCAATCACTTTCCCAAATTCTTCTACCTTCAGCCTTTTTCTTGTTGGGTCATGAGTTGTTTTCCTTTTCTGATAGAGGGTTATTTCAGTTGTCATTTAAGAATTTCCTTTTTATTTTTACTTTTTTTAAAAAAATCGAGATGCTTGTAAGAAGGCAAATTGAGTATTGTAGTGCGAGATGGACAATAATGGACTCCCTTTTCCGTTGATCTTCCCAAATTGGCAAAATTTTTATTATATTTTTTCGTAGTGATGAATTAGACATAAAATGAACCTTTTTTTAAAAAACTGTTTTTTTTCCGCGTCATTAAAATTTTTTCTTCCATTATTAAGGAGTTACTACTTTCTCTAATTTGATCATCGCCAAGAAATTGCATATAAATGTCTCAATCCCTGCTGGTTCCTTGATGTAGGAGTCCTATCTCTGAAAAATGATTCTTTAACTACTATTATATTTACTATAAAAAAAATGGTGGGTTACTTGTCTGGGAATCATATTATCTAACAGATGATACTCTTTAACTATTATATATTATTATCATGTCTCAGATTGTGACCAACTCTTCTGAAGTAAACTTCTAGGGAGTAACTTGTGTAAAAAAAAACCCAATTCTTTCCCTGCTCAGAATTTTCTTGCAAGGATCCTTTTCAATTGGTTAGTTGATCATCCTTGTCAATGGGTTAGGTGAATACGTGTTTTAAAAAACCAATATAACATTATTGTTTAAGCAACCAAATTTAGACCAAGAATTAGAAAGTAGAGAAAGTTCTTCCCCAAGATTCAGCCCCATCTGATGTATTTTTAATTTTTAAACTTTTTAATACCATAGAAGCAAGAAGCTGAAGCTTAGACTATAATCCATGGATGAGGAGAAAAGCATTGGTTTGGCAGTGTCATGGAAATTATCCAATCTGTTAGTTCAGGAGTCATTTTCTTTGCCTGGATTAGAAGATCAACTTGGATGCGTCGAAAGCAAATTGAGAGAAATTGTCCATTCGGGCCCTATGATTCATTGGAACAAGAGTTTGAGAGAAATTGTTTATGACATTGAAGAGATTATTGATGTCTTAGTCATTAAAGCATCACAAAAAATGGAGCATGGGATTCTTATGCATTGCATTCTGCCTTTCTTTGATTTGATTGATCAATACAAAATTCGGAACAGGTTAGATCAAATCAGTGTTGATCTCTCTAGTGCAAGTAAAGTATACTTGTACAGGGAATCATGGTGGAGTTTGTCCAAAAAGGATCTTGAGATAGGGGACACAATTATTTCTCCTGTGCTAAGAAAAGTCAAAGATATAGTCAGTGAGCAACACCTAAGTCCTGCAGTGAAAAGGCGTGCCAGATGGTTAAGAGATGAACTCACTTCCTTACATGGTTTTCTTAAAATTTTGGAAGATAATGAATTAAGCGAAGGGGGAGAATCTTGGATGGAGGATGTCTATGATGCGTTGCGCTTAGCGGAGAATGCTATTGTGTCTTTCATGTATGAAAGAGAACAAATTAGAAGTAAACAGATAGGGCCTTTCAGGAATATGACTACACCTATACAAAATTTCTTGTCCCAACGAAAGCTTGGCAAGGATATAGACCTCATAAAAGCAAAGGTTCAAGACATCTCCATAAGAAGGCGGAGTGCCATTCAGCAACGACCCATACCTGTTCCTCTTGATATTATAAGGAGAACTCCTCCTCCTTCTAATGCTGAACAATCTAATGATATTGCCATCTTCGATGGTGATATAGATGATATTGTGGAGATGTTGCTTAAAGATGATCCAAATTGCCTGACTATATCAATTGTGGGCATGGAAGGCGCTGGCAAGACCAGCCTTGCAAAGTTAATCTATGAGAATCATGCTGTTATAGACCATTTCCCATTCCGAGCTTGGGTGCCTTCAGCTAGTATGGACAATCTCCTGACACAAATTGCAGGGGAGGAGTACACAAATATGGCATCTGTGATTAATGATTATAACGATTTCTTATGCAGGTCAAGACAAATGCTCAATCTTGTACTGAAGTCTAAGAAGTATCTGATTGTTGTTGATAACGTGTGCAGAAAAAAGTTCTGGAATCAAATTGGGTCTGCATTTGATGACCTATCAAATGGTACTAGAATTATTTTTACTGCTCGCAAAGTTGGGTTAACTCGGCAAGTCATTGAGAGAGACTTCACTTATAAACTCCAACTGCGGAGTGATGAGGAGAGTTGGGCATTGTTTACTCATACTCTCAATAGGAACATCCCTTTAGAGCTTCTGAAACTGAAAAGAGAAGTTTTGAGGAGATGTGGAGGCTTGCCAAAAATGGTAAAAGAACTTGCAGGTCTATTGTTAGAGAAAGATGCAAGTTTTGAGGAATGGTCAAGGGTACTAGAGAACCTCAATCAACATGTGGGACCTTGGTCAGGAAACTTGTATGAAATCAATAAGAAGTTGCCACTGTATTTGAGGCGATGTCTCTTCTATTTTGTACTATTTCCTGAAGATTATGACATCCCCGCAAGACGATTGATTGTCTTGTGGGTTGCAGAGGGTTTAGGGCGTCAAAAGGAAGAAAAGGAATCTCCAGAATGTGTTTCAGAAAAGTGTTTAGTAGAGCTTGTAAACCAGAACATGATCCAAGTCACAAAGAAGAAGCTTAATGGAAAAATTAACAAGTGTCGCTTGCCTGATGCTTTGCGAGTGCATTGGCTATCTAAAGCCAAGGAAGGTAGTTTTCTCCAGGATAATGTTGGTGTCAATTTGACTACTACAAGAGCTGCAACACGCCGTCTGGCTGACCATCTTGACTTTAAGGAAGCTAGTTTTGATCTTATCCATGGCAGGAACAATAATTCATCTGTATACTCTTGTTATAGAGATGTTGTTTCTTTTCTGTCCTTCGATACTCGAGAAGGAAGCAGAGCTGGAGAAAATATAGGTAACTTTCTTGACCGATGCATCTCTGCTAATTCCTTTCGTTTCTTATTGGTGCTGGATCTTGAACAAGTATACAAGCCAAAATTACCCAAGGCAGTAGGCCAACTTACTTGGTTGAAGTACCTTGGCTTGAGGTCCACTTACCTTGAGATACTTCCTGTGTTCATAGACAAACTGCTAAACCTTCAAACACTTGATTTGAAGCGTACTTGCATCAAGACTCTTCCCAGTTCAATATGGAAGATGAAAACTCTACGACATTTGTTCCTAGATGAGAGTTTTCGCAGCATGTTTGTCCCTCAACAAGAGGTTAGCTCCCTGGTGGAACTTCAAACACTTTGGGGTGCATTTGTAGATGAGAATAGTCCAATGAGAAATGGCCTGGATACTTTGTTGAACATTACAAAATTGGGACTGAAATGCAAGATTTCATTCCCATCTCAAAAGGATGCAATGTCCTCGCAGCTTGTCGCTGTGGCAAATTGGGTTATGAACCTGAAACATCTTCAATATTTGAGGTTGAAATCATATGACGAATCAGGTCAACCATGGGATCTCTACTTGGAATCTTTATTATACCACAAGGATCTCTCCAGTTTGTACTTGGTCGGAAAGCTAAAGAATCAGCATCTTGTACCTGAATTGCCTAAGAGTCTGATAGAACTCACCTTGTCAGCATCTGAATTGGTAGGAGACCCAATGCAAACGCTGGACAAGCTTCCAAACCTTAGAATTCTCGGATTGTTCTCCAAATCATATACGGGAAAGAAAATGATTTGCAGATATGGAGGATTCCCTAAGCTTGATGTCCTAAAATTATGGGAGTTGGACCAGCTGGAGGAGTGGAACGTGGAGGAAAGGGCACTGCCTTGTCTGAAAGACTTGGAGATTAGATCGTGTAGAAATTTAAGGATGCTTCCTGATGGACTTCAGCAGGTTAGGAGTCTTCGTGAATTAAAGTTAACAAAAATGCCAGAGCTTTCTGTAAGGATCAAGAATAATCAGGAGGATTGGAATAAGGTTAGCCATGCACGCCACATCTGCATAGAAGATTGATGGTGCTGAAAAACATTTAGTACTGGTGACTGGCATCCACTTTTTACGAAGTTTCAAGACTTCAATCTGTTTGATTCTCCTCTATCATTGTCCCCACTCAATTAAGTTGTTCCTTTGTTATGGTCCCGACTAGTGGATTTTCATAGGCGAATTTGGAGTTCAAGTGGCATGATATTTGAATTTCTTATGTTTCGATGCTTTTGATTTTGATTTTACAAAGAAATGGCTATTAGTAAGCTCTTCAATCCTCACTCAAATAGATCCGTAGCTTACCAAATCGTGTGATCCATTAGACTTTTTTAGATGAGCTTCAGTGTTGTGACATGAATACATTGCGCATTCACATAAAATAATAACAATAATAAACTAACAAAATGAGAAGAAAAAGACAAATTTATAGCTTGAAATTTTCTGTACTTTAGAGGTTTCAGTTGCTAATTTTACTAAGAGAGTGGGAGTGTTAGAATGGTGGCGATCTGTCACACCACTAACAAAGAGCACTCCAAGCAATCCCATTGTGGCGAATTCGCCACTTGCAATGGCAAATCGTGGCTTTAATAGCAGATTCAATGATAAAGAAACAATTAAATTCTAGGTGATGCCAAATTCAATATATGGTTCTCTAGATTAATGTCTAAACCAGTTCAATATTTAATCCAACTTAATTAATTAATTAAGATTAATTAATTTATAAAATAATCAAAGTAGTAATGTAAATACCCAATCAATCAAATAAGCATATACAGTAAACAATAGTAAATTAATTGACCTATAATCAGAATTATTAAGGATAATAAGATAAATTAATAGGATTAATATAGATTATATAAATACTTCCTAAAAATGCTACCTAAAGTTTCTACTTGGTCTTTTCTAACCATAGAAGCCTAATTTTGAGGCGAAGAAACATATTTGCAAGTAGGATTCTTTGTTCTTTCACTTTTAGTCTACTGTGCTTCCCAAAATCAGACAAAATTGTAGAAATTTTCCTCCAGTAACGTTCATTAATATCTACTGTAGTGCTTAGATTTTGAGGTTGAGTTCTTGTGTTTCTGTGTTTTTCTTTCTCTCTATTCGCTCATGTCTATTTTTCTCTCCATGCTCTCTTTCTGTGTTCTCTTTGTCTTCTCCTTTTTTCCTGTTGTTTCTTCGGTTCTTTTTTTTCCTTTTTACTCATTCTCCTTACTCTTTATCATCTCCAACTGCTGGTAATTGCTGATCCCATGGTCTAGCGCGTTGAAAATTAATTACATGAGACGTCACTTCTAATTACTGATGTTTTCATGTATCTTATAGGCGATTCGCCTATGGAACAGGAAAATTCATCGGATCACTAAAGATGAACGAATTCGCTCGAGAGAGTGACGAATTCACCTAAAGGATTAGCGAATTCGCTACTCCCTTGGGCAAATTCAGTAGAACTTGTCCATGATCCAATGCTAAGCCCACTCCGCATGTCGGTCCCAGTTACCTTACACTTCAATCTATTCTGTACTGTACTGTTATAGACGAATTCCATCGAGTGGAAAAATTCGAAGGTTTCAGCTACTGTCTACCTCCCTGCAACAGCTCTTTGACTTCGTGCCTCTCCCTCATAGTCTTTCTCCTTCGTGTTCGTCTCACTCTCCCTTCTCCCTTTGTCTCATTATTGTAAGTTTTCATTTTTTTAAATTTCATTTTTTTTTATTTTCTTAATTTTATCAATTTTTTAAATTTCTTATTTATGGCTGGTGATTCACCTAAAATGATTTCTTAAAAGTATTAGTACTTTTTGAATTCCCTTAATTTTAGGTGGCTTAAAATTAAAATACTAATATTTTTCAAGGGGATCATTTGATGCGCCATTTCTCCATAAGTTTAAATTTTTTTTATTATTATTATCTTTTTTTATTAAATTTATTGAATAATATCCATTACTAAAAAATTGATGATATTTATTTATAGAATATTATAATTTATTTATTCTGCAAATTATTGAATAATATCAAGGAGAATTGGCAAAAATAACAAAATTTATATTGTGGTCGACTCAACCAACCCAATCCAAAAATGGGATTTAAAGTTACATTTTTGGTTTTACAGTGTATCTTTTTTTTAATATTTTTAGTTTTTTCATATTTTCATTTTTACTTTGTGCGAAAATATATTATGTTTAACTGTTGTTGGTTTCTTTTAAGGTTTTTATGATTTTCTTTACTTTTTTTTTTCTTTTCCTTCTCTGTTTTTCTTTCAAAGATTTTTGTTTTTAATTTATTTTTTTGTTTTCTTCTATTTTCTTTCATTTTTGCTACTAATTCTTTTATTTAGTTATTAAAGTCTCAGGTTTTTTTTTTAATTATTGTTATGGTTTTTATTGGTGAATAGATATTTTTCAATATAGTAATGATTTGAATTTTGTTGAAATTATTTATAGAAGCTCTTATATTCACAACATATTCATAATATATTCAACATATATATAATATATTTATGTTATTATTAATAATAATACATATATTCTTATATGAATAATATTTATATGATATATATACTATAGCTAAAGAGAATGTGTCACAACCCAAACTCGATGGCACGTGATTGACACTAAAAAATAGAAAAGTATGTAGCTTCTAGAATTCATAACAAGCCTGACAATTAATTTTTCGATAAAACTGAATTTATGACAATCGTCATTTGTCTCAAAATTGAGCCAACATGCCCATTGATTATACACAATCAATACATCACATAATCGTTGTCATCAAATTTTGGTTAACAAAATATATTTAATCCAAACAATGAACTAATCAAAAAAAATAGATAAAAAAAAGTAATACAACGCGGAGTTCTAAGATGTCACAAGCTCAACATAATCATACAATGCAATATATAAATAATATTCCTGCCAAGGAATGAAAAGTAAGATAATTTGATAAAAATATTTCTTTCATGCTCAATTTGTATCTGCAGAAAAAAAAAGGGTAAATAAGGGTGAGTATTTTACTCAGTGAGCTGTATAATAATTAATATAATGCAACAATCTCATGCATAAAAATATTCATATAAATGTCAACCAAACAAACAAATTGCACAATCATACAAAAGATAGGAGTTAGTTCATTGAATCACACTTAACCCATAATGGGAAGCCGATCCCCTATTTGGCTCTCTTCTTCCAATGTGGTCTCTTAAAATTCAATTTATAAAGATTGTTATTATGGTTTTAGCTAAACAACGTAGTCCAATTTACAAACAACACTGGGCATAAAAAAACTCATCCCGTCACGTCAGTCATAATCTAGTCATCACATAATATCATCATGTTATAACTCATATTTTAGATCATGTGTGGTCTCATATCATCCTAACTTTATTCGACAAATGCATATAATATGCACCAAATATAATCAACTCATACACCAATACACATTATGTTTATAATAATAAATGTATATATACTTGCACAAACAATCGATGCATATATGCAAATATAGCTATTAATGTAAATTAGAGGAGCAAAGTATTATACTAATCTATATAACTCATTGCAGATGAAAAACTAATAACTCTCCTCGAAGCATTTGATTTAAGATGAAAAAATACCTGAAAATTATTTTCAAACAATAAATATGAACTATTAGAATATTGAAGGATAGACGACTATAAAAATTCTGTCGAAATTTCAGCAGAGTCCCCCTTATAAATAAGACATTTTTCCTTGAAATAAAACAAGAAAATAATACTTCTAAATAGCTCACTTCAGTCAACATCAACTCAACATAATTTGGAAGCCCAATGTTACTATGTATTTAAAATATAAAAAATATAATTAAATTACATTAATTTAATTTATTTGTTCCAATAGTTTAATAATAATAATCATAATATTAATATTGCTAATAAATTTATTCAATTGAAATTTTAACAGTATTTATTTAATCTCCTCACAAAATAATCTCTTAAGATTTTAAGATCTACACTAAATTAATTTTGAATAACTCTAAAAAAATAAGTTTATAATCATCCTTCAATTATAACTAATTAATTTATGTATACATACACACACACACACACTCATATATATATATATATATATATAATTTTATTTACCTTACTTTCCAAAATAATTATTTAATATTTTAAATGATCTTAGTTTAATCTACATAACCTTAAGAAGAAAATTATTTTAAATACCCCTTAATTAAAATTAAATAATGTATAATTTATTTGCTTTATCTTTCAAAAATAATAATTTATAATAATAATAATGATGATAGCCAAAATATTTTTAATAACATTTAATTAAATATGAATTTTACTTAATTAGTTTTAGTTATAAGAATTATTTAAATTTTAAAACACATTTTAAATTGATTTTAATAATTTTAACAATTTAATTTTCACAAAATATCCTTCAATAAAACAATAGATCATACATTTCAATAATAATATTAATCTTAATAATAATACCTTGATTAACGATGCGACTAATAATTATATTATTAGAAATAATTATTATAATTTATATTAATAAGAAAAATACTAATTCTACCCATGGAATTTCATATTTTATTAATTTAGCAACACTAGTTTCAATCAATTAATTAATCTATTAATATTAAACAAAATTCTTTAATCATTTGACTTCATCAATAATTATAACTAATTAATTTGTGTTAATCAATAAATTTTAAGTTAATTAATAATATTATTATTATTTATATGTATATATGTTATTATTATGAGAAATGCTAATTGCAGTCACTTTGGAGAGTTATTGTTAGATAATTTTTCTCCTATTAGCTAAAAAATATTTATTATAAATTCATTTATGAAGAAAGATGTTATAATTAATATTTTTTAGCTAATAAAAAAGAGATTGTCCAACAATCGCTCGCCAAAGTGACTGCAATTAATATTTTTCTATTATTATTTACACAGAGATATATTAGGGTAAACTCCGATCTACCCTCTCTTTCTCTCTCTCTCTCTCATTCCCACCTTTTGTCTCCTTCCATTAATGCTCTCCCTCTCTTCATCAATGTCCTAATGCCCCATTTCTTATTGGTGAGTTTTTTTTATAAGCATTTATAGTTATACCTGAAAGCGGATCAAAATTAATTTTATAAAATCCTAGATCATGCTTAGATCACTAGATTATTCAAATTAAAATTTCAAGAACATAAGATATGTACCTGGCATCATTGATTATTGATTCCAAAAGCAAAGAATTGGTGGTTTGTGACCTTCCAGAGATTACCCAACGAGAAATAGCATAAGCAATACTCAAGGAATGTAGAGTTCTTTCTCGCTTAGTTTCCCTAGAGACCACGGCCATTTTATAATGTTATTTTTAAGGTTAATTTCTAATTTGGTCCTTGAACAAAATAGAAACCTCTAATTGGTCTCTACACTTTATTTCTTATAATAATTTGACACCTTAATAGTCAATATTCCTAATTTGATCATTACATTAAATTGACTATTTAATTTGACTTCTGTATATAATAATATTTACATATTTAGCCCACACGTAGAATTAATATTTCATATAATTTTAACAATCTCCCACTTGAGCTAACATATGTAAAATAAATTGCACATACCTTAATGAGCTCAAAATAATGCAGTCATACACAAGGTGTCCCAAACAATCTCGTCCATTGATCATATCGATAAAGGACTGAAGGGCCAGTTGCCACATTCATCGTGACTCAAGCCATCATCAATCACATTATCAACACTCTCAAACAACATAGATCAATTATAAGAGTGTAGCATGGAAACTACATGCAATTTGATCCAACCATGTCTGTTTCCAACTGGTCAATCTTAAGTGAAATCAAACATAAATATAATACAGAGTGTAAAACACATAATAAAGTGAAAGAAAAACTCATTTTTCTGTAGAAACCGAATGTACTTTACAAAATATATCCAATGCCAAAGAGAGCATACATAAAACATAATACAAACTTAATGAACAAACTCTCATTGAAACTAAATAGTCTCAAATAATGTGACACCCATATAAGCAGTGTACTCATGAAAAACTTTCGGTATCACAGCCTTAGTGAGTGGATCCGCAATCATGGAGTTCGTTTCAATATACTCTATGGATATCTGTCCACTCTGTACCCTCTCCTTCACAGCCAGAAACTTAATCTTGATATGTTTTGATCGAGAAGAGCCTCTGTTGTTGTTGAAGAATAAAATTGCTGAGTTATTGTCACAGTATAACTTCAATGGCCTTTCAATGTCACTCACAATGTGCAGCCCTGTGACAAAGTTCCTCAGCCAGATTGTCTGATTGGATTCCTCATAGCTTGCTACAAATTCTGCTTCCACGGTGGAGGTAGCTACAATAGTTTGTTTCGCACTCTTCCAAGAAATAGCACCACCAGCCAAGAGATATATGTAGCCTGATGTGGATTTTCTACTGTCTTGGCATCCAATAAAATCAGAATCAGTATACCTAATGATCTCAAGCTGATTAAATCTCCTGTATGTGAGCATATGTCCCTTCATTCTCTGAAGATATCTCAAGACTCTTTTGGTTGCTTTCCAATGATCCATTCCTAGATTGCTGATATATCGCCCTAACATGCCAACTATGAATGAAATATCTGGACGAGTGCAAACTTGAGCATACATCAGACTCCCAACTGCTGACGCATAAGGAATCTTTCTGCATCTCCTGAATTTCAAGTTCACCCTTTGGACACTGATCAAGACTGAATTTATCTCCTTTAGCGACTGGGGTATCAGTTGGTCTACTGTTGTGCATACTAAATCTCTTGAGCACTTTCTCAATATAGCCCTTTTGTGATAATCCAAGAATACCTCGAGTACGATCTCGATGTATTTGAATCTCTAATACAAAAGAAGCTTCACCTAAATCTTTCATCTCAAAGTGTTTTGAGAGAAAGACTTTGGTCTCGTGCAGCAAGTCATTACAGTTAGTAGCAAGCAATATGTCATCCACATATAAGACCAAAAAGATAAACCTACTCCTACTGAACTTGTGATACACACAATCTTCCCCAACATTTGTCTCAAAACCGAAAGAGACAACTACTTTATGGAACTTGAAGTACCACTGATGAGAAGCTTGAGTCCATAAATTAATTTCTTTAATATGCATACCAGTCGCTTTAGGTCTCCAGACACAAAGTTTTCTGGCTGTACCATATAGATGGTTTCATCAATGTCTCCATTGAGAAACGCAGTCTTCACATCCATTTGATGTAACTCAAGATCAAAATGTGTAACTAAAGTCATGATTGTCCTAAAAGAGTCCTTCGATGAAACCGGAGAGAAGGTCTCTTTATAATCGATCCCTTCTTTCTGAGTGAAGCCTTTAGCTACAAGACGAACCTTATATCTTTCCACATTACCATTAGAATCCCTCTTGGTCTTAAATATCCATTTGCAACCAATAGGTTTCTTTTCTTCAGGTAATGGGATAAGATCCCAAACTTGATTGTCTTGCATAGATTTATATTCTTCACCCATTGCCTCAATCCACTTGTGAGAGTTGGAATCTTGCATGACATGATAAAAGCTGATTGGATCATCTTCCACCATGTCTACAGTGTCCTCATGTTCCTGAAGATATACTACATAATCATCTGGAATAGCATTTCTTCTCTCTCTAGTGGACCTCCTTAAAGGCACAGGTTCTGGCTCAAATTCTTGAGGTTGTTGAGCTTGTTCTTGAGGAAGAATAACTTCTTCATCCTGATGAGGAAGTTGTTCAACATTGTCTTATATTGGAACTTGATGTGCTTCTGGAACAGTGACAGGCGTAGGAACCAGAACACTGCTAGGAGCAATGATGGAAATCGACACTGAGTGTTCCTGACTCGATTCCTCCTTAAAGACAATGTTTCTAACTTTATTTCTCCCCCCAAACTTAATATCCTCAAAGAATTTTGCAATTCCTGTCTCAAAAATAGTCATGGTAGCAGGATCATAAATCTTATAACCCCGTGATCACTCAGAATATCCAATAAAGTAGCTGCTAACAGTTTTGAAGTCCAATTTAGTTTCATTGGGCCTATAAGGCCTAGCCTCTGTAGGACATCCCCAAACATGAAGGTGCTTTAGACTGGGCTTGCATCCAGTCCAAAGCTTATAAGGTGTTTTTACAGCTGCTTTAGTTGGTACTCTGTTAAGGAGATAAGCTGCTATTTTCAATGCTTCTCCCCACAGAGACTCAGGCAAGGAAGAATGACTAATCATACTCCTTACCATATCTATAAGAGTCCTGTTACGTCTCTCAGATACACCATTCATACTGGGTGTACCAGGCATGGTGTATTGAGGGCCTATACCATAGTCCTGTAGGAAAATAGCAAATGATCCTGGACGTTGTTCACCTGAACCGTCATATCTACCATAGTACTCACCACCATGGTCAGATCTAACGCATTTAATCTTCTTTCCAAGTTGGTTTTCAACCTCAGCCTTATAAGATTTGAAAAAGTCTAAAGACTCCGATTTTTCATGAATGAGATATAGGTACCCATAACGTGAGTAATCGTCTATGAATTATATGAAGTATCTTTGGCCATTCCTTGATGCTGTAGGGAATGGACCGCACGTTTGATGATCTATTGATACCTAGTCTCTTTTGTTTAGTCTGTTTACCTTTAATACACTCAACACAGGAGTCCAAATCTGTGTAATCAAGTGTGTTTAGGATACCATCTGACACAAGACGGTCTATTCTAGATTTGGATATGTGACCCAAACATCTATGCCAAAGTTCAGCTGAGTTATCTATATTTAGCTTCCTTTTGGTACCTATAGTACTAACTTGCAGGGTTTCATTATAAGAAGCATTAATATCCAACATATATAGATTATCACATGCATTCAAGAAGCCAATACTAAAAATTTTTGAATCCATAGATAAAGTAAATGAACTGTCTCCAAATGAACAAGTAAAACCAGATTTGTCCAAATAAGAAACAGAAATTAAATTTTGTCTAAATGTCGGAATAACAAAAGTATCTACAAGATCCAAAAAACATCCAGTTCTTAAACACAATCTAATATGCCCAATTGCCTCCACTTCCGCCGGTCACCGTCAGTTGGTTTTCGGTAGCTCAGGCAACCCTGCAATGAAATACTTATATGAGCAGTAGCACCAAAATCCATCCAATAAGTGTTTCTAGGAGCTGAAGTTAAATTAACTTCGGAACAGACTAAAATAAGGTACTTACCCTTCTTGACACGCCATGTGGCATATTTAGGATAGTCCTTCTTTACATGTCCAGACTTGCTGCAGATGAAGCATTTTAATTCCTTAGGCTTCTTTTGCATAGGACCCTTATCAACAGTCTTCTTTCTTTTCTTGTTCTTACCCTTATCTGCTGAAGAGACCAAATGAGCACTCTCCCTCTTAGTAGCCAACATATTTTCCTCCTCATCCACACAATGAGCAATGAGCTCGTTAAGAGTCTATTTGCTCAGCTGGCAGTTATATAAAGTCCTGAGCTGCCCATACTGTGGTGGAAAAGAATTCAAAGCTAGATGGACTAACAAGTCATCTGGTAAAATCAAATCCAGGACCTTTAGCCTCTTGGCTATTTGGGACATGCCCAGTATATTCTCCCGAACACTACCATTGTCAGCATACCTTATGGAGGTGAGTTTTGCTAAAAGAGTCCCCACTTCGGCCTTGTCATTTTTGACATAGACCTTCTCCAGCTCAGCAAGATAGTTTTTAGCATTACTTTTCTCAGCAGAAATGGCTCCTCGAACATGTTCTGGGATTCCCTGCTGCATGATCATAAGACCTAAGCGGTTAGAACACTTCCACTTCTTATACGGAACCCTCTAAGCATCCGTGCTCACATCAGTAGGAGGAGTAGGTTCGTGCATTCTGAACACAAGGTCTAAGTCCATACAACCCAGATATATCATCATGCTTGATTTCCATGAACCAAAATTTGACCCCTCAAGCATAGGGACAGTGTTAGGATTATACGGCATGCTAGCTGGCATCATAGAAAGTGACAAAAAAATTAACATAAGCTCACTATCTACAAAATAAATGAAACAAAAAATGATAGAGTTCAAAAAATGAAAACAATATACCGGCACAATATTAATATTTTCATCTTTGGACATAAAATATTAACTGTAATTGGCATCTCAATGCAGCAATCAAATATTGATAATTCAATCCTGTCAAATATTAAACCTTCCTTTAGGCCGATTTATTATCCACATGGATGAAAATATAATAATTATCACATATTTATCACTGCACATGTATTCTCAATTCAGCCAGATAACAACATTCCTTTGGGCCGGTTTACTACCCGCAATGAATTTTAATACACATGTCTAATATTCCAAATAAATCAATTTATACAATAGAGGTCATTTTTGTGACTTTTTGCTTCAATCAATTTATTATTAAAAATATCAGACACAATCAAGACTAAAATACCAAAATTTAAACTCAATTTAATGAAATAAAATTCTCAAATTGCAATTAAAATCAAATATTGCAATAAAAATAAACTTTAATTAAAAAAATTGGGCCAAAAATAAATAAACAGAAAAATTTTGGGCTAAAATTAAATAAATTAAAAGTTTTGTGGGTGAAAACAGAAATTACAAAACTTTCTGGGTCAAAATCGGATTATTAAAAATAGGAGGGCCTGTTTGAAATATTTTTTTTTATTAAGCAGACAGGCCCTGATCAAATGGGCCTGTCAGGTCCAGAGACGTGCAGCTCAGAGCAGCGCGCCCAGGCGCTCGGCCTGTTCTCCAAAAAGCAGCGCCTTGGCTCAAAACGGTGTCGTTTTGAGCTAGGCCTTCTCACGTCTCCAAACGTAGTGCTTTGGCTCAAAACGGTGCCGTTTTGAGCTAGGCCATCATCTCCAAACGTAGCAGATCGCCATGGACGCCGCCTCACCTCCAGTCTCGATTCAGAGCTGCTCATCACTGGTGACAGCCTCCAGACGGTTGCTCGACCATCGAGCAAACTCCGACCATCCCTTATCAACGACGAACGGTGATGAATACCCTGAAAGTCTCAAAATCTCAAAATCGCAAAATCGATTTTGGAGATCTCAGCGCCGGCCCATCAATTTCAACTATTTTCCACCGCCGGCGACCACCGTATGAGGGTGTTAACCCTCCCTTACGCCACCGCATGTCCAAATCCTATAAAAAAAACCATCCAAAATTGCTTAGCCCAATAATTTCGAAACTGTTCTTCAAGAACAACGAAGAACAGTTTTGAATTTTTTTTTTGTTAATTATTTCAAAAAATTAATTGAAAACAGTGTTTGATTTCAGAAAAAAACACATCAATCAAAAAATCCAAAGTCTGATTATTAATTCCAAAATCATCAAACAATCACAATAATTTTATTCAAAAAATCTAGCAATCTAGCAAGTGGCTCTGATACCAATAGAAAGCGGATCAAAATTAATTCCATAAAACCCTAGATCATGCTTAGATCACTAGATTATTCAAATTAAATTGCAAAAACAGAAGATGTGTACTTGACATTATTGATTGTTGATTCCGAAAGCAAAGAATTGGTGGTTTGTGACCTTCCAGAGATTACCTAACGAGAAATAGCAGAAGCAATACTCAAGGAACGTAGAGTTCTTTCTCACTCAGTTTCCTTAGAGACCACGACCATTTTATAATGTTATTTTTAAAGTTAATTTCTATTTTGGTCATTGAACAAAATAGAAACATCTAATTGGTCTCTACACTTTATTTCTTATAATAATTTGATACCTTAATAGTCAATATTCCTAATTTGATTATTACGTTAAATTGACTATTTAATTTGACTTTTGTACATAATAATATTTACATATTTAGCTCACATGTAGAATTAATATTCCATATAATTCTAACAATACCTTAAATATTATTCAATAAAAAATTGAATCTCTCTTTTTGATCCCAGTTCAAATCCTAGGCTTGCTTCACACATTTTTTTCTTTTTTTTTATTTACTCTTTTTTTTAAATTAAAGTTTAATTTCAAATAGTTATATTATAATTATATGAATATTTATGATTATATTATACTTTATTATTTTATTATTTCATTCATTTATATTATACTTTTTTAAAAATTCATATTATCGGAATATAAAAATAATATATATACATAACATATGCACAGTATATTTAAAATATGTGCAAAATATATTCACAACCTATACATTATATTATATTCATGTTAATAGCAGCGTGCATGTTTGACTTATAATTCAACACACACACACACACACATCATATTAAAAGAAGATATAAAGGCAGTATATATATTTTTAGATAGAACTTAATATATTCATAATATATATTATATTATGTTAATGTTAATAGTGGTATATATGTTCTTACTTCGAATTTATCATATGAACTATATTTACACTATATATATATATTATATTTAAAGAAGATATACAAATAGTAAATATATTTTTAGCTAGAACTTAACATATTCACGACATATGCACAACATATTTAAAACTAAAATAATTTTAAATTAATATATTAAAAAGTTCTAATTTTGAAAAAAAATTCAAAAATTTCTAATTTCAAAATTATTTTTTTACATTTTTTTTCATTTTCAAATAATCTTTTTTTTTTTCAAAAAAGTATATATTTGAAAATAATCTATTTTTTTTTCATTTTTTTACATTTGAATAATTGTAATGAGTCCAATTATATTGATGTAATATATATTTAGGAATTTTAATAAAATTTTTGTTTAAATAAAAATAGTTTTAAAATTTTTATTTGAAATTAAATAATTTTGAAAATTTAATAAATTACTCATAAATTTATTAATCTAATTAATAAATTTTATTTAGTTATTAAAATAAATTACTCTATAATTTATAATTTTTCCCAAAATTATAGTTAAAATACAAATTACTTTATTTAATTATAATTTTCCTATAAATTATAATTAAAATATAAATAATGTAGCATTTTTTACATATAACAATTATAGCTCATATGGCAAGCAAAATATACGGCGTCACATCAACTCCTGAAATATATAATGCTATGTCAACTCCGTTAAATTTTTTAATAGAAAATAGACAAAAAGAGGCTAATATGCACAAAGTGAAAATTTCAAAAATCATAGTATGACAAATTAATAATAAGGGACAATGACGAATATTAGTAAATTTTTCATGGAGAATGGGTGAAATTAACCCTAATAAAAATAAATTAAAACAAGCTAGATTGCCCACACATTTTTTTTGAACGCTAGATTGCCCACACATTTTATTGCAAGAATTGTGAATAATGAAAAGTATATTTAATCAGTAAATATAAATAAGACATAATAATAAAATATGATTTAATATTTCTTTTACATCTTACAATTTTTCCATATTATATATAAAATATAACATTAAAATAATATTTATATACAAAACTATTATATCAAATACAATCTATTTTATAAGCCCATTTAACAATTAAGAAAAATAATAGGAAAATTACATAAATAACCTAAAAGAAATTAGTATTTAAAATACTACACAAAAAAATTTCAAAAATACTGCAAAAAAGAAAAGAAAAAATTAAAAATATGGTGAAAACTAGACAATAAAAAACACGGGAACATTTAATTACGAAACTATCATTATTTAGTAAATTAATGTATATGACAAATATATTCCGCATATATCTATATATATTACATATATGACATTTATTTTGATTGTGTCCTTAATTATATATATATATATATCATATATTTTACATATAATATGATTAATTATATAAATTACAAAACACTTAGATTTTTTATATAAATATTTTTATATCATATATGTTGCATATAAGGCCTTATAATTGTTATATATTTGAATGTAATTTGATAAATGTAATAAATTCCTATTAAAAACATACAATTAATTTGATAAATGTTAATAATATATGCAACATATATGAAATATAATTTGTTATATATTATATGTGTCTTCATATATGTTATATATAATCTGTTAAAAATGATATTTATAAGTTATATATATATATATATTGTATAAAATCTATTAAATGTGATGAAAAACTGAAAAATTAAGAAATATATATTACACATATAACATATACTCTGTTAAATATTGCATATATATCCTTATATATATATATATATTATATTTGGATCTGATTTGATAAATATAATAAATCTCAATTTAAAAAATATATAATTTGATAAATATTGATAATATATTCAACATATACATATGAAATATAATATGTTATATATTATATATGTCCTCATATATATTACATATAATATCTTATATTTTATACGTTACATATAATCTGTTAAATATGATGTTTATATGTTGTATACGTTACATATAATCTATTAAATGTGATTAAAAGCTAAAAAAAATAAGAAATATATTTCATATGTATAACATATAATATGTCCAATGTTGCATTTTGATAAGAGCTCTTTTTACTGCTCCAACAAGATTCATTCTTCGGCATCCACTCGAATTAAGAGCGTGCTTGGTATTAAACGCATGAATTTTCCTTTCTCCTATTTAGGTGCGCCGATATATCAGGGTATTAATCGGTTTAATTATTGCAAGGACCTGTTGCACAAGATTGAAGTTAACCTGTCGGGTTGGATGAAAAAGATTTTATCTCAAGGAGGTCGCTTGCTTTTAATCAAGCATGTGCTGAGCTCCATTCCTTTACATATTATGGGAGCCATGGAACTTCCTAAAAAAGTTATAAGACTTCTTGAGCAAAAATTGGCCAACTTCTTTTGGGGTGGTGATGTTACACACTCTAAGTATCATTGGATTAATTTCAAAAAGTTGTGCTTGCCAAAGGATGAGGGTGGTGTGGGTATTCGCTCTCTTTCCACTCTTCAAGAAGCCTACTCGATGAAGATTTGGTGGCAATACATGCAAAATGACTCAATGTGGGCTAAATACATGCATCAACGGTACCATAGGAGGGGTGCTATGTCCTAACAAATAATTGATTCTAGTTCTTGGAAAAGAATCTGTAAAATTCACTCTTTAGCTTATGGTCTTTGTAACCATGATATGGACAGGTTGCTTTGGAGCGGAAACGCAGCTGGCATTTTCACTTTAGCTTCGGCTTATGATTGTGTCCGGAATCGACGGTCTACATCTTTTATAAACCAGTCCATTTGGAGCCCCACTATACCGCTCAAAGTTTCCTTGTTTACATGGAAGCTTATTAATGGTGCTGTTCCGTTGCCGACAAATTTGATCCGTTTTGGTTTTCAGGTTCTTCCGACATGCTGTCCTTTTTGTCTGAGTGCTGAAGCCTCTGTTGATCATCTCTTTTATTTATGCCCTCATATAGTTAAGATATGGAGTTTCTTTGGATCTTACTTTCTAGCGGATATTTCTGTGCAAAGATCCTTGCACCAGGAGCTTGTTATATGGTGGATGACTTCCCATCCTAATTCTGTTATGGGTCGTCTTCGACTCCTTGTTCCGCAAGTCATAATCTGGGAAATATGGAAGATGTATGCGGACTGCATTTGGGGGAATGGTTCTTGCTACCCTGTGTTGCTATTTAAAAGAATTCAGCAGTTTGTCTATTCTTGGAGTATCTCTTACTCGCATAGAAGTTTTGCCTCTCCTCTGCCACGTCTGATTTCATCTGGTTTAATCAGTGACTGCTTCGGAAGGAAGAATTTGAAGCCAAGTATCATTCGGTGGAAAAAGCCACCTCTGGGTTCTTATAAAATGAATGTGGATGCCTCCTATACAACTCATGGCGCTACAGGTGGTTGTATATTTCGTGCTGATTCTGGAAATGTCATTGCTGCTTTCAGTTTTCCTATCCACGCTAATTCCGCTTTTCAGGCCGAACTCTCAGCTGTTGCAGCTGCTTTGTCATGGTGCAAGACTAACGAATACTTTTCAATCCTCTTTGAAACGGATTGTAGTGATGTTGTGAAGGCGATTAATGAAGCTCTCTGGACGCATAATGGTTCGGTTGATTTGCGGTCTTTAGCTTCTGATTTCCATGCTCAACAAGCTTCAATTCAACACATATGCAGGGTAGGGAACCAGCCAGCCCATTTGTTGGCTTTTCTTGCTAGAATCCACAATGCTTTTCATATTTATATGTCCTTTAATTCTCTTCCTTCTATTATTAGGAGCCTTGTAATTTTAGATAATGCTGGTACTCCCTATTTGAGATTTAAATATATAATAAGATAAAAATTTTCGCTAAAAAAAAATGTCCAATGTTGCATATATGTCCTCGTATACATTATATAGTTGGGTATAATTTGATAAATCTCATATTAAGAAACATATGATTTGGTTGGTATTAAAAAAAAGAAACATATGATTTGGTAAATATTGATAATATATGCAATATATATAGCATATAATATGTTATGCATTATATATGTCTTCATATATGTTACATATAATTTAGTATATATTATATATGTTACATATAATCAGTTAAATATGATGTCTATATATTATATATGTTGCATTTAATCTATAATATGTTATATATATTACATATAATCTAAAATAAATATAATAAATTTCATGTTAACAAACATATAATTTGATACATCTCCCTGTATATGATATATATGTTGCATGTAATATGTTATATATTATATATAATGTGTTAATGTGATGGAAAACTAAAAAAATAAAACACTCTTCTTTTAAAGTATTTTATTGAACATGTGATGTGCATTTAGATTGAAAAACGAAAGAAAAAATCCTAAGTATTATAATTCAAGCCTAAACACAATCAAAACAAACAAAAATAAAAGATTTATAAACAAATAGTAAAAAACAAAATAAAAAACCAAATTAGATTCATGTTTCTTCTCCACTTTGATGAAACAAATAAAAAAACATATAGAAAATACAAATTGGAAAGATGAAAAGAATAGACACCTGTGTGAATAAGCGGCAGTGACAGTGGAGGATGTAGATGCAGTCGTGAAGGAAAAATAAGAAAGCATAAAAAATCGAATAAAAAGAAAGATGAATAGGAAGAATAAAAGGAAAAAAAGAAATTGTTTTTTTAAAGAAAAGTGAAGAAAACATAAAAGTAAAAAAGTTAATTTTCTCAAAAATAATATCTCATTTTTTCAATCTTTCTCACTAGCTCGGGCGATTCCTCAATTAACAAGTAATGATATTAGTAGTAACATGAAAAAATGGAGAAAACTATAGGAAGGGAGTTAAAAAATTAATTTGGATGTAGCCTTACATGCAGATAGCACAAGTATTGATCGGGAAACCATGGTCACGGATTGGTTAATCAAGTTTGTTGGTTTAAGTCATCGGTTTCAGTTTATGGTGTGGTTGAATCTTAATTTTAATCGATAAGAGTCGATTTGATTAACGTTCAAATCCAAATTATACAGGCTGATTTTTGTTCCAATTTTGGTTTGAATAGTCTATTCAAACTAGTTTTCATCTTTTTAAAATTTATCTATAATTATTTTTTATAAGATTAAATACTAGATTCATAATTATATAAAATATTAATTAAGTTAAGCAAATAATATTAATTGTTAAAAATAATAACAAATTAAAAATGCTTATTAGTAGTACTATTGATAACAAATAATATTATCAATAACAATAATAATTATTATTAATAATGAAAACCTTTTGAAAATATAATTTTTTTATCATAAATATATGTATTTAACTATATAGTTGTAAATATATAATTGAAGTGCAGGAAAAATATTAAAAAAATTAATTCAAATATTTTATTTTTTGAATTGAAAATTGTATATAATGTTTAATATATATTAATTAAAAATTTATATGTATATATATTAATATTATATATTAATTTTAATATATATACTAAAATATATATATTCCTTTTATGTTTTTTTTTAATTTTCATAGTTTGGGTTTGGAATCGTCAATCCGACCCTGATTTAAAAAATTATAAATCGAAACTGGTTCCTTATAGATATGTTATTTCTAATTTAGATTTAGTTATCACAATTTTGGTTACGACTAAAATCAACAGGCGCATGGTTGGTAGCTTGAGCTTGGAACGCAAACAAACTTGGTTAGCTGCATGTTTGTGATGAAAAAAATATATTAAAATTATTAAATATAAATAAAATATAATTTACTATTTCTATTATATCTTATAATTTTTCATATTTATATGTAAAATATAACAATTAAATAATATTTATATATAAAATGATTATATTTAATATAATCTAATTTATCAGCTCAACTAAGGCCAAATGTTCAAATAAGCGCTTAAACTATAATGTGTATCTCAATTAGATCTTTAATATTTTTTTGAAGCATTCATGCTAATTTTTTTATTAAAATTGGCTCAAATACACTGAGGGATGGAGCTAGGATAATGTATGGAGGGGAACTAACTAACAAAGATAAATAGTTATAATAATTTTTTTAAAAAAATAAAAATTATAAATTTGAGATAATTAATATTCATTGCTAAAATATGTTCAAATATATTTAACTTATTAAAATAGAACACATCGTTATTTTAAATCATAAAAATCATCAATAAGTAAATCAATAAAAAAAATATTTCAACAATCTCTTTTTTTGATATATAGTAGGAAACAATAAAAAATAAATTCATCTCCAACCTTATCGTATAACTTATTTTTAATTATGTTCATTGTTGAAAATGTATGTTGGGCAGATTATAAATATAACTTTTCGCTTTAATAGTTTTAATCAAATATAAATTAAAGTTTAACATCTCTTATCAACAATTAAATTAAAAAATAAAACTAAAATATAATTAATCCTAAACACCAATTTAAAAAAAATTATAGATAATAGAGTCTCACTTTAAGTGATTGAAAACTAAAGAAAAAAAATTTAAAAAATTATAGAAAAATAAAAAAATCTTAAATCATAATCAATCTGAAACTAATATCAAGCATTAAGTAAAAAAAATCAAGTTGAAAAAACAAGTAAATAAAATTAAAAAAAAACTAAAAAAAAGACACTTATATTGTGAAACCATGGTCTAAAGCGTCAGTTATTGTTGATGTAATTGCTCAATTTTTAATTTGTAAAAGTAGATAGTAGAGTATAAAATAGTAAAATTATCTTATAAGTTTCTTTCTTTTTTCTTTTTATAAAATAAAATTTTAATATACATATACATATATATATATATTTATATATACCCACCGAAAGCATAGCTCCGTCCCTGAATACACTCTTATCATAATTGAGTTGTTTTCATTGTTAACTCTAGCTCATGAGTCTCATTTTTTTACGCATGCCCAAATCATATTGATTAAAAGATGCTATATGAGTATTATGTGATATCTATTCAATTAATATTTTGTTAAAATAATTAAAATATAAAAATATATTTTTAAATAATTAAAAATGTTGAAAATAGATTTTTAAGAAATATTAAATAAAAATAAAAAATAATAAAATAATAAAATAAAAAAACCATATATGTAATATCCTACATAATAATAATAATAATAATAATAATAATAATAATAATAATAATAATAATAATAATAAGAAGAAGAAGAAGAAGAAGAAGAAGAAGAAGAGGAGGAGGAGGAGGAGGAGGAGGAGGAGGAGGAGGAAAAGAAGAAGGAGAATCAGAAGAGAAGAAAGAGAAGAAGTGTCACATCCCAAAATTTAGGTAGTCGAGTATTAGGCAAGAAGGACATAAATAAGTGGTCAAATAGAGGCTTGAGATAGTCAAAAACAAAATCGGTGTGCAAAGGAGGCCCGTGAAGTATACGGGACCTGAAGGTAATTTTTCGAAAGACAGAGGACCTAATAGTAATTTTCCAAAAAATTGTGTCGGTTCTTAATAGTGACCCTAACGGATGCCATAAATGTTTTCTCGGGATTAATCGGGTCATAACCGTGGGTTTCAATTTTTTTCGAAAATGCACGGTTTAAAAGTTACAATCGATTAATTGTTGGAGGGTATTTTGGTATTTTCACACCCTAGACTATAAAATTACAGCACAAGAAAGTTAAGGGTGTCAAAATATGAATAAAAGGAAGCTTAATGGCTTGCCAAATAAATAGATAAAAGAAGAAGGCAAGTGGACCAATTAAAAGTGGTCATTTTTGCTATAAGGTGTACCAATTGGAAGTCAACATCTATACCAACATATTTTCACCACTTATGGCTGCCATTTGGATCAAAATAAGCTAAGAAAAGAAAATAAAAGCCCTCTCTTACATGGTGAACTCGTCCAAACCATAAGAGAAGGAAGAAGGAGGTGATTTTGCCAAAGTTTAAGGCTTTTGGTTGAAGATTTTGGTAACAAACAAGATTATAAGGTAAGAGAAACCTATCTCTAGTTTTAATTTTATGGATTAATGGTTAATTTAAGAGATTGAAATTAGGGTTCATGTAGCTAGATTTGGAGAAAATTCAAGAAATAATCATTTGAAGGATTTGATGAAAGAAATAATGGTGTTTAATGGTGAAAATAAGCTTGCAACCATTAGAAAAATCATAAGATAAGACTATATCTATACCTAGGGTTCTTATCTTTGTATATGTGATGTTAAATTTCATAGGAAATCAAGGAGACAAGGAAGGAAAGGAAGTGATATAGATAAAGGACTAAGAAATAGCAAGATTTGGTACTTTAACTAATTGTTTGTTCATTTTCTTGAAATTTTTCTGTTTTAGAATTAGTGAAATGCTGCGACTTGTATGATTTTTAATTAAATATAGAAAAATGTTCTTGAAGTGAATTTTTGATATGTTGTGCCTCAATGCGTCTAGAATGACTGAAAAATATTTTGAGTTGAATTTGAAACGGTTATGATTATGGAAAAATTATTTCTGTTAGACCTGCTCTAGGAGGTACCTTGACTGAGATAGCCATGTTTTCGGATTTTTAATAAAATTTAGAAAAATAATCTTCAATTGAATTTTGGATATGTTGTTTTTTAGTGAGTTTAGTATTTGAGAAAAATAATTTGGAACCACATTGATTAAATTTAATTTACAGAATTCATAAAATTCAGAACTGCTGCCAGGATGCAGGGCAACTGGAGCAGTCTGGTTGGGTGAACTACTTGACCAAGATTTTGTGTCCAGTTTGATATGAAATTTTAAAGGAATGATTTTAAGATGTAAAAATAAATTCTGTAAAAAATTTTAGAGTTTTTAGTCAAGTAGATTATTTTATACAATTTTTCAAAATAAGGATCAAGTTGAGTCCAAAACCAGAATTTACTATTCATATGGTCATTTTGCTAATATTCATTTGGTCATTTTTCAAAAGTAATCCAATTGATTCCTTATGCATATAAATGAGCATAATATGTTATTAAAAATGATAAAATATGATATTTCACGTTGAAATAATATAAGAACCATAAGTCGATAATTGGATAATGCATATTCGATTAAGAAATGACATGAGAATTTTGGCTCCACTAGGTATCTGGGATAGTACTGAGTAGGGTAAGAGTATGATATATCATACTATATGCAGTGCTCCTTTAATATAGGACTTCGGTCTGAGTTATATAAGGTGACGACCCGAGCTATATAGGACTTCGGTCCGAGTTATATAGGGCAATCGCCCGAGTTATATAGGACTCCGGTCCGAGGGCTTCGGCCACAGATTCCACAGGGCTTGGTCCGCAATTTTTTTTAGGGCCACAACCATAGAATATATATACAGTTGTTTCAGTTAGTTCCTTACCATACGTTAGTCCACCAAATTACCTTGTGGAGCGAACTGATAAAATGATAATAACTGAATATATGACATGTATGGATTGTTTTTACTGTGATATTATTTTTCAATACGACTCATTGCTTTTAAAAGTGCATTATGCTTTTATTATTTATTTTTCGTAATTAGTTAAAGTACACACTAAGCAATGCTTAGCGAGTTTAGTTTCTTCTAAACTCC
Source organism: Garcia nutans (assembly GCA_947685225.1). Classification (NCBI taxonomy): domain Eukaryota; kingdom Viridiplantae; phylum Streptophyta; class Magnoliopsida; order Malpighiales; family Euphorbiaceae; genus Garcia; species Garcia nutans. The sequence goes on from CANTUV010000055.1 coordinate 7,720,887, forward strand.
ACTACAAAAATAATCGGCATTTGCGACGGAAATCTGCGACGGACATGTTTCCGTCGCAAATTTGCTACGGATCTGCGACGGATTTGCAACGGAAGGACAAGTCAGAGAAATTTTGAGAAATTGGTCTCAAATCCGTTGCGAATCCGTCGCAGATCTGCGACGAAAATCATTCCGTCGCAAATAATCGTCGCAAAAGTTGGAGCGAAAACTTGGCGCGAGAGAGAAAACACTAAAAAAAGCAATTTGCAATGGAGATCTGCTACCGTCTATTGCCGTCGCAAATTTCACTATAAAAATATTCAGCATTTGCGACGAAAATATGCAACGAAAAATTTCCGTCACAAATGTGCGACTGATCTGCAACGCATTTGCGACAGAATAATAAGTTGAAGGAATTTTGAGAAAGCCGTCGCAAATCGGTTACAAATCCGTAATAAATCTGCGACGGATATCTGCGACGAACTTGTTTTCGTCGCAAATTTGCTACGGATCTGCGACGGATTTGCGACGGAAGGACAAGTTAGAGGAATTTTGAGAAATTGGTCGCAAATCGGTTGCAAATCCGTAGTAAATCTGCGACGAAAATCATTCCGTCGCAAATAATCGTCGCAAAAGTTGGCGCGGATACTTGGCGGGAGAGAGACCCGCGTATATTTTTTCTCGAAAATTTTTTTCGTCGCAGATTGATTGTAGAAAACACTAAAAAAAATAATTTGCAACGGAAATCTGCTACGGTCTATTGCCGTTGCAAATTTCACTACAAAAATATTCGGCATTTGCGACGAAAATCTGCAACGGATAATTTCCGTCGCAAATTTGCGACGGATCTGCAACGCATTTGCGACAGAATAACAAGTTGAAGGAATTTTGAGAGGAAATAAACATAGAGAGGAAAAAATTTATTTTTCTAATTTATTTTTTAATTTTAAAATATTTTTCTTTAAAATAAAAAAATGATAGTAAATAGAAATAAATAATTATTTAAATATATAAAATTACTATTCTACTCTATTTTAAAAAAAATAAAAGAAAATTTTAAATCATTCTCGCCTCATTTAAACTAGAAAAGTAATTTAGAGTTAATTTTTATTTACAGCAATGTTAATTCCCAATTTCTCCTCTAACTTCCTTCATCCAAACAAAGGCTTCATCTCTCTGCCAAACTGCTGGCAAACGATATCGTTTTTCTTGGTGAAGGAGGCGAGAACTAGCAATGGCGACGGCTACATACCCACCACCACCACCATATTACAGACTATACAAAGATTACTTAGAAAACCCTAAATCGGCTCCTGAGCCTCCTCCTCTAATCGAAGGGACCTACGTTTGTTTTGGTGCCAATTACACTGTAAGATCTCTTTCTCTCTCTGTGGTTATTTTTTGATATTATTATTACATTTTCTTCTTATTATCTTCGTAGACTGACTATGTTCTTCCAAGCTTGGAAGGACAAGGAGTGCGTCCGCTCTATCCTAAGGGACCTAATATCGGTATGTTTTTACCCTAATTTTCATTTTATTTTTTTACCGGAGTTTGATTAAGATTATTATTTTTTTAGTGAATTTCAAGAATTGAGCTCATTTTATAAAGAATTGGAGCTGCATATTTTAGTGCGTTTCATTCTCATTCACTAAAAAGTGATTATTCTAATCAGAGTTTTATTTTCTTTTTTCATATTTTTTTCCTTGTTTCTTTTTTGTATCTAGAGGGCCATTATTATTATTTTTTTTATAGATATTGTAGTTTCAAAACTTTAGTAAGTTTGTTATTAGTGCGTTTTTTTTTATTTTCTTCTAAAAACTTTTGGTCACTAGATAGCTGTTTTTTATAGATTTCAAGAAGGAGTTGAGGTCACTTAATAGAGAATTGCAGCTGCATATTTTGGAGCTTGCTGATGTTCTTGTTGAGAGGCCATCACAATTTGCTAGGAGAGTGGAAGATATCTCTCTAATATTCAAGAACTTGCATCACCTTCTCAACTCTCTGCGGCCCCATCAGGTAAATTATTTTTGAGTTGTTTCACCAACACCGGTACCCAAATCTCCGGTCAATTTGTAACCAATTCTATACTCGTTCTTCTATCTCTTTCAATTTCAGCCGTTCGATTTCAGTTCCTACCAGAATCAGAGCTTGCGATCGCTCTGATGGCAGTGGAAGTGGAGCTGTTAAATTTTCAAGTTCGCCAAAAGGGTTGGCTTTGGCCAAGCCATTATCAAATTTTGTGGACAAGAATTTTCTTCCTCTGGGTAATTTTTTTTTCATTTGAAGATTTGTGTATATGGAATTTGGGTTTGGTTTGTTAATATGATTTTATTTGCAGCTCTTATTGGTGGAGTACTATTAGGACTTGCAAATCCTAGTCTCGGTTGTCTTGCTGATAAATGGTATCTATCAAAATCAGTATTGTTGGGATATTTTTCATTTCAGGTAAGAAAATCCAAGTCATTTATTTCTTTCTTGTGTTGATGCATTGATTTGCAGTGTAATTGAACCATATATTATTATTCTATTTTGTGATTTGATGAATAGATTGGAGAACTATTTAACTAAGGCTTTCTTCTTCAATAAGAAAAAGTGGAAGCTATAGAATACAAAAATAATTATTATGGCTGAATGGACTAGGCTGTTCAAAACTAATAAAAAAAACAAATTGTCCAAGAAGAGGAAGAGGTGGATAAATTTAGTAAGGGCTCTTTTTCCCCTTCTCATTTTTTCCAAAATTTTGGATCTTAAACTCGAGAGATTTTTTTTATTATTATTTTGCTTCTTGTACTGCAGAATTACTGACTGTGTCTTTGGTCATTTTTATTTGTTTTTCTAAAAGATGGCGAAGCGGAAACTTAGATAGCAACTAGATTTGTAACCTCTTCATAAAAAAAATACATTCACGACCAAATTAACTAGGAAACAGTAAAAGAAATGCATGTTATAGGGTCTGTTTTACAAAGAACTAAGCACTTCAAATACTGCTTGGTGAACAATAGCATTATTACTCAAATTCTGAGTAATAAAGCATTACTACCTTTGGTATTTATATACTCCAATTGATTATTAACCTTTAAGAAACTCGAATCCTAAAACTAGTCCAAACCTCTATTCCCATACAAAAATGTTTTCCTAGACAATTAAAGACTCAATAAAAGGCTCAAAAGTAAATCCTGAAGATGTCTAGCCTACTCATTAATGCATATTTAAAGTTGCAAACATGCCCTGACGCTGAAAGTTGTATAATACTAGTCTAGCATTTAATTTACTGAAATGACACAAATGTAAGACTGGTAAATACCAATAATGTCTCAAATAATTGTTGGCATCTAGACCATAACTGTAAGCTTTTTTTTTTTAGTCTGTATAAATTACCCGTAGAACAATTTCTAGATGGTTGAATTGGAGAAGCATGAAAATCCCTCTCATTAACTACCATTAAGCTAAAGAGTTCAAAAGGAAAGGAGAATTAAATATAAAAAAAGATATTCATGATCTATCAGTTTCATGCTTGGAATAAATTTACATGTTGACAACAAAAACTCTCTGTTGATGTTTGGTGCATTTGACTCTGTATAAGCTTCATTAAAATGCAGAAATTTTTTTTTTCATTTAATAATGACTATAATCTTATGGGCATTTACTGTATTCATGTCACTTTCCTACTTAATGAACTAATATGCAGTTGAAAAAGGTTTGCCAATGATTGTTTCTGGCCTTGTTATATACTGGTGATGCTTTAATGTTGAATGCCATTCATTAGTTCAGATGGCTTTAATTTCTTGCCTTGTTATGCATCAATCATGCCTTGATGTAGCATGCTTTCATTACCTCAGACTGGTTGAAGATGTTAGACCTTATTGTGACTGGAAGTAAATTTGAGCCACAATGAGCTTTATTGTTATGTCTTTATCATCATTTTTATGTTCTAAGTTGTTCTTTTGCATATCTTATCCGTAAAGGTTTCATCTAAGAAACAGTCTAAGAAAAATTTATAACGATTATTTGTGCCTTCAGGGCGTCATTCTAACTGTTTGTATTTTAGGTCTATCACTCGTCTTGTTATGTTGATGTTTGCATTGATGGTAATATGGGTTGTTGACACATGATCTTTTTCAAATGCAGTTGTCAATTCTATTGTTCACACCATACTTCTCAAAGCTAATTTTGCAAATTCAGCTCCAGCCACAAGAGTTTGTAACAGGTAAGAGGGAAGAAAGTTGGGGAGCAATGATCTGTTTGATTCCTGACAAAAAAAAAAATCAGACTTTAGCCTCTCTTCTAATTCATTTACTATGCGAATAAAAAAAAGGACATGACTTCATCATCTGTAATTGTGTGAAAGTACGTGTACTTATGCTTTCTTGTCTGTGTGTTCATGCATGCATATGTTTGGAATTATGTATAAAAATTAAAAACTTCTAGCAATTCCATTGTTGCTTTTATTGCCTTCGTTTTTTTCTGTTGGAGTGTACTGGTAGTATTTGGTGGTTGGATTTCAAAAATATTTTATATTATTGAGTCTTTCCATGTATTTATTTTTATGTTTTTTTTTTGTCAAATTGGGCTTCTTAACATTGTGTGAAACAGCAATCAATTACTTTATGGCTTTAGAGCAAACTGTCCAACATAGTCCATGTTTTTCACAGGACTAGCTTTCTTTTGCTGCATGCTAACTACATTATCAAGTGGAGTGGCTCTAACTCAGGTTTCTTAACTTATTTTTTATTTCTTCATTTCGTTTTTTTTTGTGTGTAATTTACTCCTTTTTTCCTTTATTTTTTGAAACAAATGACTTTTATGCTTAACTTTTCCACACCTCAAATGCAGCTTGCTGGAGGAAATGCTGCACTTGCTCTGGGTAATTATTTTTTTAATTATTTTATACTGCACACCTCCAATAGTGCAAAATCCACTGCTCATAATCCACACCTCAAATGACTTTTGCTTCTTTAGCTTTGGATGTGGTTTTGATAAAATCTTGGAAAAAAAGATGTTATTTCATGTTTCAAGTGTTTCTGTAGCAGTTTGGGTTTTGGAATTCATGTGAATGTTGGAGAATTTTGAGAATTGTAATTACGTGTCTTATATTTGTTTATCTGGTGTTATTAGAAATATTAAACAGGGAGGACGGAAAAATAAAAAAAGAGATTTCAGAGACGGCAATTAATGTAATGGACCAAATTATTTTGCGCACAGTGAACTTCAAAATTTTTTTCTTAGTGTGGTCTTCTGTTTTATCTACTTATTGCATTGATCTTCATCATTATTTTCTTTCTGTTATCTCTCTCTCTCTCTCTCTCTCTCTCTTTTATTGCAGTGATCTTGTTTTTTACATGTTAAAAAGATGCTTGATTTTTTGGCTATTATATTTATTGTTCTCTCTTATTTGATGACTAACCTACACTTTGAATATTTGAGAATTAAAATGCCATAGTTTGTCAACTAATTCTAAGTGGTTAGAGTGGTGTCAATTAAGTTTACTTATTAATGTCATATGTTTACATGTGCAATGAGGACGTTAGTTTTGTTTTGTTTTGTTTTTTTTTGGCATGAAATGGAATGCAGGAACTATTTGAAATATATCCTCAAAATTACTACCCACTTCTTAGTGATATTGTATTTAGTTGTTGATTTGTGAATTTTATTACCCTAATAGCTGCACGAGTTGAATGAAAAAGCCTACACACCACGGTTAGTATTACTTTGTTAACGTGTATCATATTATTCTTTTCATTTACTCTTTTTAATATTATTTGTAGGTTAATAATGATGATGCAAGTCATGATTCAATGGAAAATGATAATTGAAGATCTATATTGTTATTTTCAAGATAGATTATTTATAGTAGTGTTCTTAACACTTGTATAGTTAAATTGTAAAATATTTTATTTTATTGAAGATTAATAAAAGAATTATTTTTATCAATGTAATTAGTGTCTTTTTAGATTGTGTTTAAATGTTCCAAATGTATTTATAAAGTTCTCATAAAATTAATTGATAATACAAATAGTTCCAATAAAAATCAATATTAAATTACTAATGGATTTGCTACGAATTTGCGACGGATATTTGAAATCTATGACGGAATCTGCGACAGATACTGCGACGAGGATTTGCGACGGAATCTGTGACGGCAATCTGCGACGAAATCTGCAACGAATTTGCGATGGAAATCTGTGACGGAATCTGCGACGGCTGCCCTTTACCCGCGAAAATTTAAGCGCGAGATTTGCAACCGCCGAGTGGTTGCAAATCCGTCGCAATCTGCGACGGCCTGTCTCAAATTTGAAAATTGCGACGCCTTTTTTATTAACAGATCGTATCCGTCGCAGATCGGTCGCAACACTTGATTTGCGACGGATTTGCGACGGATTCTGTCCGTTGCAGATAGCGTATTTTTTTGTAGTGCTCGTAGGCTATTAGCAAGGAGCCAGTAGCGAGCAGAGGAGTCCTACGATCTGCCGGTCATCAACAAACTTAGGTGGTGCTCTTCATTTTGTATTTTGGTATTAGAAACTGGCATGTACTTATTTGAACAATACAAAGAGATAACTTGATGTAGCATGTAAATCTAGTAATGTATAATAACTGTATGGTTTTAAATTGAGTTGGCTTGTGACTATAGAAGTGTGAATTCTTCTTGCAGGATTGTAGTTGAGGTTATAAGGGTGGATTATTGGGAGTGTGCTTGATTTGAATTGTGAAACAAAATATTTTTCAAAAATAAGAAAAATCAGTTTTGTCGACACTTGGGACCTAGAATTTTAAGGGAGACTCCATTAAAATTTTTGGAAAATTTTTATAAGGAACATTAAGTAAGCTGACATAACCAGAGCTCGTATCCCGATGTAGCATTCCTCCTCGGCTTATTCATAGGTCGGGAAGGGGTGTTATAAAAAGAAAAGAGAGAGAGAGAGAGAGAGAATCTGGAAAAAGGAGAGGAAGAGGAGAGCAGCTAGAAAAAGTTGTCGATCTATCTCCGTCCGGTGACCAGACTTCAATATGCGCCAGATCAAATGAACTGCCACTCGACGATGCTTCAACTGCCACTTGACTCACCGCCAATGGCCACTAGAGCAGTCTTTCAAAGGTCATCTGCATTGTACCTCTAGTGACAGTTTCTGACCAATTTTTCATCCATTTTCTAGCCTCCTTTTACAGCAATTCAGGTATACCATTTGTAATTTTTGGACTAAATTTGAATTTTGGCAGAAATTCGGCGAAGACAGTGACTTTCAAAAGTTTTTTCTGCGAAATTCCAGTAAGTGGGGGAGAGTGGTATATATTTTTGGAACCCTCTCTTCGAGATGAATATGTGGATACCCAATTTGTTATTGGAACCTTTCGATAATAATTTTTCAGCGAAACGCCGGTGATGAACCGGTGAGAGTTTTTGACAGAATTCATCGCATATTAAATAATTATTTTTATCGAGCATGAAATTATAGAATTTATTAGACGAGTAATTAAACATCCCAATGACCAATATTAATTTATTAAATTAATTAAATAAATAATATTTATATTAATTACCTGTCAGGGACCCTAAATTTCAATAAATTATAAATCAATTTAAATTTTAAAAATATTTAATTTAATTTGAGAGACTGAAATTGTCATCATAATATTTTTATAGTATTATATTTCGTAGACCATTCAGCATCGGATTCTACTATTGTAGGGTCGAGAAGTTGACGGAGTCTAGTTTCTTTGCCCCAACTGTGAGTGATACTTTTTAATATATTTTTCTATACCCCATGCATTTGCATTTGATGTATGTGTATATTAGTATTAATATTATGCATTATTTAGAATCTAGAAATTCATCATTTATTTGTGCTGTGCAATTATGTCATGATTATGTTATGTGATTGTTGGATGGAAATTGGGATGATATGAGAATCATATAGGATTTGATCAAATTGTAAAATAAATATGCTATGATATGATGATGAGTTTAGGACTAGTGTGACAGCGGGGGCATTTTAATGCTCAGTGCTACTTGTCAGTTGGGTAGTGCTGGTTGGCTTAGGCTGTGGCGACATACCTTATATGTCTTGGATTTTAAGAGATCACTTTGGAATAAGAAAGCCAGATAGGAGGGATCGGCTCCCCAATTTTAGGATTAGAGTGGTTCCCATGGACTGAATTTTATCTTTGGATGATTATTTAATGATTGTATGTTGACAAGATGTATGAGCAAATTCTTAATGATGATAGTATAGTAACTAATGTGTGACACTAGGTTGGTATATTGAGTGGTATTATTCACAGAGTTGAGACATTCACCCCTATCTCACTATTTTTTTTCAGGTCCCAAGGTGAGCACTTGCAGTATATTTATTCTGTAACACTACTTTCCTTCTTCGACAGTGGAATCTATGCATGAATTAATTTGGATATGTAATTTATCATCTATTAGACTATATTTCTATTTTAGAAACTCCGTACACTTTAAATTGTTAAATAAATTATGGATTGGTATTGTATCTAATGATTGATGTGATAGTTTGAATATTTCTGTTATTGTGTTAAATTAGGCTGACTGAGGGGTTTAGTGCCTCGAGTTTCCCCACCCTTAGTGTCGATGACGTGCTCCTAGGATCAGGTCGTAACAATATAAGACATTAAAAGCCATTTCTAAAAATTCACAGAAATCCTTAACCATTGTCGCCGCCACCTCTCATCTGATGGTGATTTTCTGATCATCTAAAAAACCACTCCCTCTCCCATGTGTTCTAAACCCTCCATTTTCACTCTCCCTCCTTCTTCATTATATAAGTATAAAAATGACACTCCATTAATTGAAACAAAGATAGCATGAGATGAAGGGGAAATTTAGCGACGATGGTGATGATGAAGGTAAGCATTGTAACACTCATATACTCTATATACGTATAATATATATATCCCGTATACGTAAAATACATAAACATAATATAAGAGTGTCATTAGAATTGCCTATGAAAATCTCAAACTTTCATTCAATTACATAATTATACTTTTAGAATTTTAATTTATATATTATCATCAATTGTATTCAGTACTATCGAAAAACTTTATAGGAAATTCTCTGAAAAAAATTTATCAGAGTTTTGTCTGTAATTATAATAAAACCCAAAGTTCAACAAGCACAACCTGAATGAAAATTTTGCACCTCCAAATCCATATTTATTCACATACCAACAAATATCAAATTATCTCAAACATATCACCTAAAACTCATTATTTTATAAATATACATACTTAATAAACATGATTTTTTATTTACAAAACCTTTCAGAGAGTACTTATACTAACTTAATATAATGTATACAATATATACCATAATTCTAAATGCATCTATTTAAAAATTATACATATATGTACTTCTGGCACAGTTGATTTTATGGCACTGAAATGTTCTAGATATTACCACGATCTGGATCTCTTAGATCAACAACTCTTCCACATGCGCGATTCATTAAACTGTGCTAAGCCATATAGCTTAGTGGTATATATAATACAACAGTGACATAATAATATTATCTTTCAAGCATGCACTATATCCAAGTATTATATAAAATAATTTTACTTGTACACAAAACATAAGCAACCACATGCATTGGGCCCAAATTTCTTATAAAATGATCTAGTTCCAACAATATTATCTTGGGCTATTTTATTCATCTATGACACCAGTGTGCCTCATCCGAAGGTGTAATAAGTATGTAAAACCAACGTATCTCACCTGAAGGCATAATAACTCTACGACACTAGCGTGTCTCACTCAAAGGTGTAAAAATCCAACAATAATAATATGAAACTAGATGTTGTATAAGGTGACTTGTAAACACATTATCTCATATTCCATATTTCTCATTTTTTTTTTCATATTTTTAACTCAAAAACTACATCATCAATACATTTTAAGCAAATGTGGCTCACTTCCACATTTTAGTGCACATCTTACACTTTTCATATTTTTCACAAATATCACATTTAGCCATTTTTCATTGGCTTATCATGCCATAATCAATGCAAATTAAGCACTATTACTTCAAACAATGCCATGCACACACATTCACATATAATGCTACTTTAAAAGATCATTAATATTCGTTAAAGTATGCCCAAAATAAAATATACCAAACACAAACATTCAAATTAAATATTAGTGAAATATATACTAATGTCAATTATGCCGATACACCTCCCAAGTCTGACTTCACCAATTGCCCTTCCTCTCTTTAATTTTGTAGCTTCCCTTTACTCAACCCTAAATCATATTATATGTTCCAATTTAGCATTAACAGTCCATTTAAATTCACTTTAATTATTCAAATACCATTTACATCAATTCTACTAAGAGTTTTGCCAAAATACTACTTTCACTATTATTACCTTATTCAAATTTCATTCTATCAAAATCATTTTCAACATTTAACTATAAAAACATCACTTATTCATTAATGTAACATTAAAACAATGCACTTCCACAATTATGAAAATCTCTTTCAGAAATTCAAATTTCACGTAATGTAATTATTATTATTAACTTCACCAAAACCTACTCATATCACATTCTCAACCTTAAAATTATAATATTTACGTTAAAAATAACACTAATTCATCTGATTAAAATAATTATCAATATCCATATTTGTGACACCCTCATTTTTAGATAAAGATTAAATAATTATTATGGAGGTTTAGTTAATATGTTAGAAGAGAGAGATATGATGTATAAACATGAAATACACACACACATATATATTGTATACATAATGAGCACACAATATATAAAAATATATAAAACATATATATAAAGTATACATGACATATATATATATGAGTTGGAAGAAGTAAATAAAAAAAAGATAAAAGACAAGAAAAGGGTAACTTATAAAAACGTGGGAAAGAGAAGAAAAGGAAAAAAAAAATAAAGAAATAAAAGTCAAAGAGTAAGGAAGAAATTAATGATAGTTAGCAATTAAAATAATATAATATTTAATTATTAAAATATTTAAGTTATTAAAATAAAAAAGAGATGTGGATGGGAAATAGAAATTGAATTAAATTTTGAATGAAAGAATAAATATCTCTTATTTAATAATTATTTTATTATTTAATTAATATATATTTAAGTGGTTAAGGAAAAAATAAATGAAAAGACAATATTTCTTCTTCTTCTTCTTCTTCAAGGAGTTCGGCCACCATTGTTGTTGGAAGGGAGAGCTTTGGTTCTTCATATACATCAAATTATACAAGGATTCCTAGGGATGCAAGGTTGTTTTGAGGATTAACTAAGTATTTGGTAAGTAATTTTTCAATTTAAGTAAGATTTCTTTAAATTTAAGAATATGTAATTTTTGGGGTTTTAATGGAAGTAGTTATAATTGATATAATAAGTTGTTTTGAAGTGATTTTAATGTATATGTTATGATTTTAAGGTTTGTTGTTGGATATGATTGAATTTTGGTGAAGTTAGGGCTATGGTTAAATTATGTCAAATTAGTGTTTTCAAATATGGGTGGTTTTAATTGTTGTAATGGGATGAAGTAATGTTGTTTTAATGTAAATACTATAAATTTATTGTTGAGAATGTGATATAAGTTTTGGGAAGGTTAGTATTTATAGCCATATTATGTGAAATTATGATTTTGGAAAATGGTGTTTGGAATTATTGTAATGAGTTGTTTTAATGTTATTTTGATTTGTAAATTATGATTTTTGGGTTAAATGTTGGATATGAGTTGAGTTAGTTGAAGTTTGGATAAAGTAGTAAATGGTGAAATTATATTTTTAATGAAATGTTAATGAAATGGTTTGAATAATGGTGATATGATATACAATGGGTTGTAATGCGAATTTAAATAAGTAATACAATTAATGTTGGATTATATATGTGTAGGCTATATTGAAAGAAGTGGAAAAGTATAGAGTTTTATCAAGTTAAGGCTTGAAAATGGGAAACAAGGTTAGTAGATGCTATTATAATTATTATTATGAGAACAATAATGTAGTTGACATAACACATTGTGAATTGGAGAAAGAGTTATGTTACTTATATTATTGGAGTTGATAAAGGGCATGCGTATTATAAAAGAAAAAGAGTGCTTAATGCATGTGATGTGAATAATGGGCCATTGTAGAATGGCTACCAAGGTGCTATGTGTAAAATTATATGAAATGTTTGATTTATATTGATTATGGCAAGATAAACTATTAAAAATGACTAAATGCGATGTTATGTAAAATGTGAGAAGTACAAGTTATGCACTAAAATGTCGAAGTGAACAACATTTGCACTATATACGATGATGGTTTGTGGAAACCATGATATGAGTTGAGACGTGAAAATATATTGAAATATGAATGTGTATTGTGTGTGCCTTATACATTATCTAGTTGCTAAAAGATTGCGCTTGGATGTTGGCAATACCATACGCTGTGGATGAGACACTCGGTATCATAGATGATAGCTACATCCACTAGCGAGATGAGATAGACTAAGATAACGAGTCTGGGACTAGATAATTGTATGAGAAGGTTGGGCCCAACGTATGTGGCTGTTTATGTTTTTTAAAAAAAGGTAAAATTAATTTGTGTATTACTTAAATATGGTGCATGTTGTAATTATAAAGTTATTATATCAATGTTGTATTATATATACCACTAAGTCATATGGCTTAGCGCGGTTGTATGAATCGCCCAGGTGATAGAAGTGTGGAGCAGAAAAGTGTTGTTAGACCTGGGTAGGTCTATGTGTTGGAACATAACTTGAAGATAGGATTTTTCCACGAGACCAAGTCAGTTGTGCTGTATGCATGTATTATTTTAATAAGGCATTTTAGTGTTGTGTATCATGGCAATACAAACATGTTTTAAACATATGATGTTTTGTAGAATTTTGTATATGTATATAATGTATATTAACCATATTTGTAATATTTGGCTATGAAATGAAGAGATGAAGATTTTGGAATGATATGTGATTTAAGAGTGTTAATTTTCTTGCAGGTTGAATAAATATGTTATTTGAGATTTTATGAAATTATAGATAAAACTCTGGCGAAATTTTTTGTAGAGATTTTTTTTATAAATTTGTATTTTAACAATTTACAACTTAAGTATATATTATTTATTTGTTATTATTTTTGTTAATTAAAAAGAGAATCTTTAATATGGAATTTATTATGACACTTTTATATTCTGTATGCATATTTTACATAATGAGATATATGTACTGTATGTATATATGATATAAGCATGTTATATTTATTTTGGTATCAGAGCTTAGGTTTGAGGTTATCGGTCAAGGTGGGTTTCAAAAATAAGAAAGGGAAATTTCAAAATAGTGATTTGAGTTTTAATACATACATATGCATTGACACTTGTGTTGGTCTTTGATGTGGCAAAGTTCATTTAACATAATGGATAAACTTTGAGGTGGTGTCTAGATATTTTATATTTTATGGATAAACATCATTTTAGATATTTTATATTAAGGATCTTTGGAGCATTTAATTGAAATTAAGATTTGTGGTTGATAAGTATTATAGTTGCTGAAAATTCTGCTTATATACTGCAAAGTGATTTTTTTGAATTTTTAGACTAATTTAGAGACATTAGATGAGCTTGAAATTTTAATGAAAATTTTTTCTATGTGTTAGTATTCAATGTATAGAATTTCATAATTTTTAAAGATGTTTTCTATTTAATAAAAATAGAAGAACGTAGATTATTGGAGCAATTACAGTAATTCAGAATTTGTAGAAGTTGAGAAATATATTTAAAAACCATAGCAAGCCAACTCAGAAAAATCTATAATTTTACATACAATATCATATGTATTTCTAAAATATATTGTTAAAATTTTATGAATTTTTATTAAGGTTTGGTACCTGAAACAAATGGGTGAATAAGTACTGTTAGAAGGATTATTAAAGAAACAGATTCTATTAGATTGGAAGACTTAATTTTTAATTATAGTAAATCAACATAGAAAAATCTAAAATTTTAAATACAATTCCATATATTCGTCGTGAATATGGTTAAAATTTTATAATCTTTTGTAAAGATTTGATGATGAATAAAAAGTTAAAAATTGAGATTGACATGAAAGTTAGGAAGTTATGCAAATTTGTGGAATTGAGTAACAAATTAAGTTTATGTGACAAATGATTGAAGAAAATTATGAAAATTTACATATATATTGGTAAATATATGAAGAAAAGATATGAAGTTTTTAATAAATTAGAACAAATAGTTCAAAATTAAAATTAAAGAGAGAATTAATATATATGAGCAAATCTTTTTGTTGTGGAAGTAGAGGATTTATTAAAGTGATAAATAGTATTAATTTAGTCAAGATTTACTTTGAGTGAATAAACTTTTATACGTCATTCCTTATTATAATCAATTAAAAATTAAATTTATATAAATATTTGCATGGATATAAATTATTTATTATGTATTTACGTGTGAATATAATGATTGATTTGAATTTGGTAGTGCCGGGTATTTGATTGTGTTCCTTAACAAGTTATCTATAAGTTGATGGAAATGTGAATGATAGTTTTGATTTAAAGGAATCATAAGTAAGGTTAATTATATTAATAATTGCTAATTTATAATGTTGAAATGCATATGTTTATGATGTTTGTAAGAGAAAAGAAACATTAGAATGAGTAAATAGAAATTATGGTGGTAATTATTTGATTCCAGGTGCAAAGTGTTTTTGGAGCTAAATGGTTATTTGAAGTATGTAAGTTAAAGAGATGAAATATTGCACTATTTATATGATTATAGAAAATGTATGAGAAATTACATGAATTATGTATTAAAGAACAACTTTGGGTTAAGTAAGTTATATGCAAAGATAATGATAACATTATTATCTTAAGTTATGAGGAATGGAAAAACAACATAATGGAAATAAAAGTTTGAATTTTATTATGACTCTAAGAAATAAGATATTAACTATATAATTCAATAAGTATATAAAGTATCGAATTGTTGAATTATTTGGTTGGAGATGATATATCTATTGGTTTTGAAAAGAAATATAGTTATACAAATATTTTGTTATGCAATTATGTATGGATGAAAATTTAGGGATTGATTAAAATTATGGGTATTAGAAGGAGAAAAGATAAAATTTGAAGTGAGTACAATTATATACGTGTTAGGATAATGCAGTATAAAGGATTGGGACATTTCTAAAAATTTATATACATGGTGATTGAAGTGTATGTGATGGTTTTGATTCAAAAGAATCGCGAGTAAATATAAAAGAATGACATAAATTAAATTATATTGATGGTAAATAATTAAAAAGGAAGAAATTATTATTAGTAAAGAGAATTTGATGAAAAATTAAATTAAATTGAATGTTTGGAGAACTAGGAACTATATGTATATTGGATATAAGTAACTGGAGAATTTATATTTTTTAATGATATTTATGATGGACATTATAAAATAATTAAGAGTATTTATAAGGAGAGAGAGTAGAGATTATGTTACTAGTTTATGGTAATAAGTTTTGCAAGAAGATGAGATTTGTGTTTGATTTAGCGGTGTTTGATTTTGGACTATTATAGCTAATTTCGAGGACAAAATTATTTAAGGGGGAGAGAATTGTTACACTCTCATTTTTAGATAAAAATTAAATAATTATTATGGAGGTTTAGTTAATATGTTAGAAGAGAGAGAGATATAACGTATAAACATGAAATATACATACATATATATTGTATACATAATGTATACACAATATATAAGAATATATAAAACATATATATAAAGTACACATGACATATATATATATATATATATATATATGAGTTGGAAGAAGTAAATAAAAAAAGATAAAAGACAAGAAAAGGGTAACTTATAAAAAGTGGGAAAGAGAAGAAAAGGAAAAAAAGAAAGAAATAAAGGAAAAAGAAATAAAAGTCAAAGAGTAAGGAAGAAATTAATGATCGTTAGCAATTAAAGTAATATAATATTTAATTATTAAAATATTTAATTTATTAAAATAGAAAAGAGATGTGGATGAAAAATGGAAATTGAATTAAATTTTGAATGAAATAATAAATATCTCTTATTTAATAATTATTTTATTATTTAATTAATATATATTTAAGTGGTTAAGGAAAAAAGAAATAAAAAGACAATATTTCTTCTTCTTCTTCTTCTTCTTCTTCTTCAAGGAGTTTGGCCACCATTGTTGTTGGAAGAGAGAGCTTTGGTTCTTCATATACATCAAATTATACAAGGATTCTTAGGGATACAAGGTTGTTTGAGGATTAATTAAGTATTTGGTAAGTAATTTTTCAATTTAAGTAAGATTTATTTAAATTTAAGAATATGTAATTTTTGGGGTTTTAATGGAAGTAGTTATAATTGATATAATAAGTTGTTTTAAAGTGGTTTTAATGTATATGTTATGATTTTAAGGTTTGTTGTTGGATATGATTGAATTTTAGTGAAGTTAGGGCTATGGGTAAATTATGTCAAATTAGTGTTTTCAAATATGGGTGGTTTTAATTATTGTAATGGGATGAAGTAATGTTGTTTTAATGTAAATACTATAAATTTATGGTTAAGAATGTGATATAAGTTTTGGGAAGGTTAGTATTTATAGCCATATTATGTGAAATTATGATTTTTGGAAATGGTGTTTGGAATTATTGTAATGAGTTGTTTTAATGTTATTTTGATTTGTAAATTATGATTTTTGGGTTAAATATTGGATATGAATTGAGTTAGTTGAAGTTTGGATAAAGTAGTAAGTGGTGAATTTATATTTTTAATGGAATTTTAATGAAAATGGTTTGAATAATGGTGATATGATATACAATGAGTTGTAATGAGAATTTAAATAAGTAATGCAATTAATGTTGGATTATATATGTGTAGGCTATATTGAAAGAAGTGGAAAAGTATATAGTTTTATCAAGTTAAGGCTTGAAAAGGGGAAACAAGGTTAGTAGATGCTAATATAGTTATTATTATGAGAACAATAATGTAGTTGACATAACACATTGTGAATTGGAGAAAGTGTTATGTTACTTATATTATTGGAGTTGATAAAGGGCATGCGTATTGTAAAAGAAAAAGAGTGCTTAATGCATGTGATGTGAATAATGGGCCATTGTAGAATGGCTACCAAGGTGCTATGTGTAAAATTATATGAAATGCTTGATTTATATTGATTATGGAATGATAAACTATTAAAAATGACTAAATGTGATATTATGTAAAATGTGAAAAGTGCAAGTTATGCACTAAAATATGGAAGTGAGCCACATTTGCACTATATACGATGATGGTTTGTGGAAACCATGATATGAGTTGAGATGTAAAAATATATTAAAATATGAATGTGTATTGTGTGTACCTTATACATTATCTAGTTGCCAGAAGATTACGCTTAGATGTTGGCACTGCCACACGCTGTGGATGAGACACTCAGTGTCATAGATGATAGCTACATCCACTTGCGAGATGAGATAGACCAAGGTAATGAGCTTGGGACTAGATAATTGTATAAGAAGGTTGGGACCAACGTATGTGGTTATTTATATTATAAAGAAAAGTAAAATTAATTTGTGTATTACTTAAATATGGTACATGTTGTAATTATAAATTTATTATATCAATGTTGTATTATATGTATCACTATCTGTATGGCTTAGCTCGATTATGTGAATCGCACAGGTGATAGAAGTGCAGAGCAGAAAGTATTGTTAGACCTGGGTAGATCTAAGTGTTGGAACATAACTTGAAGATAGAATTTTGCCACGAGACCAAGTCAGTTGTGCTGCATGCATGTATTATTTTAATAAGACATTTTAGTGTTGTGTACCATGGCAATACAAACATGTTTTAAATATATGATGTTCTGTACAATTTTGTATATGTATATAATGTATACACGGGTAGTGACACGGCCAAGTCAGTGGGTGTGTCACATGCTGTCAAAAATTTCTATTTTCTTTGATGAGTGACACGGCCAAGTCAGTGGGTGTGTCACATGCTGTCAAAAATTTCTATTTTCTTTGATGAGTGACATGGCCAAGTCAGTGGGTGTGTCACATGCTGTTAAAATTTTCCATTTTCCATTGATGAGAGATATGGCCAAGTCATTGAACATAACTTGGCCGTGTTATGAAAAAGAGTGATAAACTTTAGAAATGTGACAAATATATATCATACTACATGTTGATAAAAAGTATTGTACCAGTGAAATGATATAAACAATTTAGTGTTAATCAAAACTAATGTATTGCCCAAATCATACTAAGGTTATATCTAGCTTTGGATTGAATGGCTAACCAGAGAAAGAATAGCCATAGTGATAGTGTGCGCCGTGTGCCATTAATGGACACATTGTGTTATCAGTGATAGTGGACATAATTGCCATTATACATGTTCGAGATTTGGCATTAACATTGCTACACTAACATGTTATCCAAACCTATGATCTAAGTTTAGTATGAATAGGCATATTTAATAAAGATATCTAAATTGAAAATATATGTGAACATGATAGTTGTGAATAATGGAAGAAATGCAAAATAATAATATAAGTCAATTACTTAAAATTGACTTACTGTGTTCCAATGTAAAAGTGATAGTTAATATATATATTACTGTTTTACGAGTGAAAGTTCTAATGCACGGAATGGAAATGTTATGCTCAAGATATTGAATTAATCAAATGATTGAAAATGTATATAATGATATGAGACAAAGTGCTAAATGTAAGTGCTGAAAATTATAGATTGAATGAATTATCCTATATGTAAAAGTAAGACGTATTGAAAAATAAAATAAGCATATTGTGAACAATGTTATCAAATGAGAAAACAAGTCTTAAATAACATGATTCTTAACGAGAAAAGTTGTATTACCAAAAGTATTGTATAGTATGATAACTTTTATCAAGTTAAAGCTATTATTTTGTGTAATTAGAATATTATGTTGGTTTGTTATTGAAATTAGTTAATATAGTGAAATAACTCTTAAAACTAAGTGTTATTCCTATATTTTCATAAGTATTTTTCTTTAATATTAAGTGACAAATATGTGTATACAAGCACCACTAAGCTTTGCTTAGCGTGTTAGAATTATTTTCTGACACGCAGGTATCAGGACATCGGAGCAAGTTAAGAACAGATGAAGATCTTGTGTATATTGTATTCATAAGTGATAAATGTATATAGATATTTAGTTTAGCTATTTGAGATATTGTACAAATTTGTAAACATGAAAGGAATATATGTATTTAAAGGATGAAGTTTGAGAATTCTAGTGAATGATTATTAAAGAAAGGAATGTATTATATTTATTTGACAATTTTATTAGTTGGAAGAGAATTTTATATGAATTGATTTGGAGCACGAACAGTATATCAAATAACATTCTCTGATAGTTTTTATGTAAGAACTGTCAGGAGATGTTACATTTAGTGGTATCAAAGCGTGGTTTAGGCGTTTCTGGCATGTGGAGTTATGGGAGAAGTGAAATGTACTTTTCTAAGTTATGTGAATTGAATAAGTGGATATGTGTTTTGATATAGTTGATATTCCATATGTTTATGGTAGTAGAATGTTTACTAAGAATTGATTGAGCATTCATAGTGTATTGTTTGGAGTGCACTAGACCTATTTGTGAAAAAGAAAGATGTGAAAAGAAAATAAGATATGAGTAGCAAAGAAATATGTCAAAGTAACACAGTGGAAGTGTAACAATTCATTGGAATTTGAGGAATGAATTATGACAGATAGATAAATTTCAAGAATGAAATGTCTTACGAGAATGAGAATTGTCATGTTTTTCAATTTTAAGTATTGATTTTCTGCATTAAGTGAATATATGAGTGTCAAATTGGATTGATTATGATATGAGACCATAGTGATAAGGTTAAATAAGCCTTAATAAGAGTAACAGTGAATTCGAGTATGGATAATATCTGTATAATGGGAAAAGATTTTGAAGAGGTAAGAAATTATGAAAATACCCTTATAGCTCGAAATGAATTCGAGCTGTAATTTGAATGTGATATATGGATAATGGAGTCGTGTCTAAAGTACTTGTTTTAATAATATTTCAACGTTAAGGATTGAAGTGATAGTTAAATGAAAGCACGTGAATGCATCGAAACTATTGTATAAGCGAGTATCTTGGATAATAGGTCTAAAACTTATTTAAAGATTTCTAGTGTCTCCTATTACCTTCTAAAACATCATCAAAACAAAAAGATTGAAATGAAAAGTGATGGAAGAGTATTGGTAAAGAGGTTAGAGCTTGAATACTACTTAGTTTGCTATTTATTGAAATGATCTTGATTTTTAATATATAAAAAAAAAGAATTGTGAATTGATAAAACACCAGTACTTATGAAAGATATGGTGTATTCAATAATTGTGAAAACTTTACTTCTATGATAGTAAAGTTATGCTTGCAATATGTAAATGTGTATTTATATATTCTTAACTGGAACAATGATTAAATCTATCATTGAATCATTTATGAGTTAATATAAGATTGTAGAAAAATATAAGGTTGAAAGATTTTAGAATTATGGAAATTTATATTTGAATTTGATTGTGCTTTGAAGAGTTGGATCCTATTTCCTCCATTTGTATGAGTTGCATTATTAATAACTTATTGATTAAATCATGAAAAGAATTTCTAGCAGAGATACGCATGATTATTTGTATAGTCATGTATATGCTTGTGTAAATGTCTATTCTTCAAACATTGAGAAGAAATTCCAATAGTGAGATACCTGAGCATTCATATGGACATGCATATATTTGTGCCCTTAAAATATTGAAAATAAATTTCAGTAGAGATGTGCAAGACCATTCGCATGGTCATGTATCTGGCTATGCATATTTCTATTCTTCAAAACTTTAAAAATAATTTAAACAGTGATGTGCATGATCATGCATTTGCTTATGCATATTTCTACCTTCTTATTCCTTCACAAAGTAGGGTTTATGGGTGGAATAAGTAGTGAGTTATTAAATACATCTGAAACATAGTTATAATTGATTGCTTATAAGATTGAAATGAAATCAATCCATTAAATGATGAAACTGAAATGTGAAGAAAATGTGAGGAAAGTATGGATAAATGTAATTGGAGATCTGAAATAAGTGTAAAGTTAGAGAAAAGATAAAAGACGATTACAAATTATTAGTGGATTTAACATTATTCATGAAGAAATAAGATAATTTTCGAAGCAAGGTGAGAAGAATGATTTGATAAATTATTGATGATTGTACATAATTTGAAGAGCAAGATAAAGAAAACAAAGAGAAAGTGTTATATTTCAAAGGATAGTATAATTGACACTACATTGTACCATTAAAATAAATGATACTGATGTTAAATCTAGTTTCCGGAGTAGCTAAAGGGTAAATATTCAAAGTGATAGTGGGCATTTTATGCCATATTGAAAGTGGGCACTCTGTGCCATAGAGAACATTTATGTTCCATATTGAAAGTGGGCACTTTGTGCCATAGAGGACATTTTTTTTATATATGTCCTAGTGATATTGGCATCTATGCCATCAGTAGACGCTTTGCATCATAGCGGATCTTTAATTCCTTTCTCTTAGTGGTCACTCCGTGACATCATATACAGTGGGCATTCATGCCATAGTGGGCCTTTGGCCATATTGATACAGTGGGCATTTACTTGCCATCAGTGACTCTCTATCCGGAACTAAGATTTAAAGTTCAGTATATAAGAGAAAGAAAGAGATATATATATGTAACAGTAATGATACAAATTAGATATAAAAAAAAATTTCTAAAGAGAATTAAAGGTAATTACTAAATTGAGCTTGAACAGTGTAAGTGTGTAGAGGTGAATCTTCTGCAGTTCTATATTAAGATTATTCTAAAAGTGTTATATTGATTGATATCAAATATAACTAAAAGTTATGTAAATCAATAAAAGAATTGATTTTATGTGAGATTGGAGATTAGTTAAAAAATTAAATGGCTTATTATCATAGCATGTAAATTTCAAGGACGAAATTTCTTTAGTGGGGGAGAATTGTAATGGTCAAAATTTTAAACATGAACTTTTAACTAATATTGAAAAAAAATTGATGGTATATAGTGATAAAAGTATTGTGGATAAATGCTATAAGTAGAAAATAGTAAATTGTATATCTCAAAAATTTACTGAAGAGATTATTTTTACTGTTTTACGAGATTAAAACTCGATTTAGAATCAACGGTTAAAAATGAAGATGCACCATAGTTATTATGAGCATTCCCTCACTTGATTAAAAATATTATAAATATATATATATATATATATATATGTGTGTGTGTGTGTGTGTGGAAATTTCTGATTTCCTCTTCATCTTCCACGCCATCATCATCATCTTCACTTCTTTCTTCTTCCTTTCATCAAATCCATCAAGGATTAAGAGTAAATCAAATATATGTATAGATTGTAAGAAGAATAAGCTAGAAAAGGCAAGATTATCAATAAGAAATCAAAGGGAAAGAGAGAAAAAGAAAGAGAAAGAGGAATTTTGAAGAGGTATGTGCTTATGTATTATACTTTGCAAATAATTGAATTTCTATGAGTTTGAATGTTTGAATTGATTGATTGAGTCATTTACAATGAATTATTTCTTAAAAATATTGATTAAATGGATTGATGAGTGAAAAATAAACTAAAAGAACTTACATGTGATGAGTTTGATTTTTAATTCAATCTTTATAAGAATTGGATAATTTGATGTTGTTTTAGCCATAAGTGATATTTGAAGGTTTGATTACTTGAAGTTTGAGTAAAATATTTGATTCATTATTATCATAGATTTTGACTTTATTGAGTTAAAATGGTTAAGTGTGTGAAATGCAGAATTTTTGCCTGACATGGCCAAGTCAGTGGGTGTGTCACATGCTGTCAAAAATTTCGATTTTCTTTGATGAGTGACATGGCCAAGTCAGTGGGTGTGTCTAGTGCACGAGCAGTGACACGGCCAAGTCAGTGGGTGTGTCACATGCTGTCAAAAATTTCTATGTTCTTTGATGAGAGACACGACCAGTGACATGGCCAAGTCAGTGGGTGTGTCTAATGACATGGGCAGTGACACGGCCAAGTCAGTGGATGTGTCACATGCTGTAAAAAATTTCTATTTTCTTTGATGAGTGACATGGCCAAGTCAGTGGGTGTGTCACATGCTGTCAAAATTTTCCATTTTTCGTTGATGAGAGATATGGCCAAGTCATTGAACATAACTTGGCCGTGTTATGAAAAAGAGTGATAAACTTTAGAAATGTGACAAATATATATCATACTACATGTTGATAAAAAGTATTGTACCAGTGAAATGATATAAACAATTTAGTGTTAATCAAAGCTAGTGTATTGCCCAAATCATACTAAGGTTATATCTAGCTTTGGATTGAATGGCTAACCAGAGAAAGAATAGCCATAGTGATAGTGTGCGCCGTGTGCCATTAATGGACACATTGTGTTATCAGTGATAGTGGACATAATTGCCATTATACATGTTCGAGATTTGGCATTAACATTGCTACACTAACATGTTATCCAAACCTATGATCTAAGTTTAGTATGAATAAGCATATTTAATAAAGATATCTAAATTGAAAATATATGTGAACATGATAGTTGTGAATAATGGAAGAAATGCAAAACAATAATATAAGTCAATTACTTAAAATTGACTTACTGTGTTCCAATGTAAAAGTGATAGTTAATATATATATTACTGTTTTACGAGTGAAAGTTCTAATGCACGGAATGGAAATGTTATGCTCAAGATATTGAATTAATCAAATGATTGAAAATGTATATAATGATATGAGACAAAGTGCTAAATGTAAGTGCTGAAAATTATAGATTGAATGAATTATCCTATATGTAAAAGTAAGACGTATTGAAAAATAAAATAAGCATATTGTGAACAATGTTATCAAATGAGAAAACAAGTCTTAAATAACATGATTCTTAACGAGAAAAGTTGTATTACCAAAAGTATTGTATAATATGATAACTTTTATCAAGTTAAAGCTATTATTTTTTGTAATTAGAATATTATGTTGGTTTGTTATTGAAATTAGTTAATATAGTGAAATAACTCTTAAAACTAAGTGTTATTCCTATATTTTCATAAGTATTTTTCTTTAATATTAAGTGACAAATATGTGTATACAAGCACCACTAAGCTTTGCTTAGCGTGTTAGAATTGTTTTCTGACACGCAGGTATCAGGACATCGGAGCAAGTTAAAAACAGATGAAGATCTTGTGTATATTGTATTCATAAGTGATAAATGTATATAGATATTTAGTTTAGCTATTTGAGATATTGTACAAATTTGTAAACATGAAAGGAATATATGTATTTAAAGGATGAAGTTTGAGAATTCTAGTGAATGATTATTAAAGAAAGGAATGTATTATATTTATTTGACAATTTTATTAGTTGGAAGAGAATTTTATATGAATTGATTTGGAGCACGAACAGTATATCAAATAACATTCTCTGATAGTTTTTATGTAAGAACTGTCAGGGGATGTTACACTTAGATTCCAACTACATCAATCTTATTCAAAAATTTCATGAAAACCCTAATTCATCTACTTCTTCTTCCAAAGCCCAACCAAACCTAATCTTTTCTAGAAACTAACCTTAAAATCAATATCCTCATATCAAAAGAACATCATTCAAACCCATTTTATAAATTAAAACATCTTCCATCAAAATCACTACTTACACATAATAGAAATTTTCAAAGAACTTCATACTTTTAAAAGAAAGATTACCAATAATTTGATAATCCACTAAAACTTCTTTTAATTCTTGAAAATCCCTTCAAAAATTTAGTATTTGGATGAGAAAAAAATATCCTCATATTAGCCATGGTGGAATTTTAGGTAAAAGAAAGAAAGAAGAACAAGATGGACTTTTTTTTTTAAATGACTTTTCTTCTTATTTCAAATTCCAACAATATATATATATATAATATTTTATTATTTTAATTATTTATTCAATTAATTATTTTTAAAACGCTAATTTTCATCTTCCACTTAAAAATATTTTATTTTAATATTTAATAAATATTTAATTTTTTCATCATCTTTCACTATCTAAAAAAATTATTTTATTTTATTTTATTATTTTTTATACATTTATTATTATTTTTTAACTTTTAACTCTTTTACTATTTACCCTTTGATTTTACCATTTATCATTTGACTTTATATGTTATATATATTTAATATATATTTAATATTTATATTTGACATTTTCTCACTTTCAATACTTTAATTAACCATTTAAATTATTTATTTAAATTTTTTTTAATGAAAATATGGATGTTAAAGCATTTCTGCAACTTGAGAAGGAGAAATTTTTTAATATTCAATTATTTTGTGCATAAAGGATAGAAAAATTAATACTCATTAATTTCATTGTCCATGTGGCTAGAACTAGATATTCCTGGTTATTTGATATTTGTAATCAAGTGAATTAGATTGTCTATGTTGAAGAAGCGGAACTGTGTTACTATTTTGTGAACTATTTAGAAATAAATAAATAAATCCATTTGACTTCAAGAACCAGACCTAAAATTTTTTCCCTTCATTCAACCCATCCATGCATGATTTTCGAAGAAAATACTAGGTTCAAAATAAGAAAAATTCAATGAATAGATGGTGTGGATCAGGATTTAAAGATGGGTTTGGATTAGGGTTTTAAGTTGAGAGATTGTATTAGTGTTGTTGACAAAGATGATATTGATGGCGATGGCTGCTGGTTGCTTCAATGGTGATGGAATGGAGCTTTAAGAAGAAGATAATTAATTTTTTTTTGTTTATTTTATTATTTTATTTTATTTTTTACAAACCTATAAATTTTGGGTGCATGTAAAAAGATAAGACCCATGTTGCCACATAGGCAATAGTTAATGGCAAAAAAAAATAATTTCGTAACAGTAAGGGTGTATTTGAGCTAATTTTAATTTTTTTTGTTTATTTTATTATTTTATTTTATTTTTTACAAACCTATAAATTTTGGGTGCATGTAAAAAGATAAGACCCATGTTGCCACATAGGCAATAGTTAATGGCAAAAAAAATAATTTCGTAACAGTAAGGGTGTATTTGAGCTAATTTTATATAAAAAAAATAGACATGAATGGTTAAAAAAAGGGTGGAGATATTGACACCTCATAAAAATACTAAATATGCCCTTAAAATATTTTTTCTAAAGCATCCTTAAGAAAATTCCAGCGATAGATATATGAAATTACAATATTTACAATATTTATTATTTACATTTACACCTCATCCTCTTAAGTTACTATACACACTCATCCTAAACCCTAAAAATACCTTAATCTATTACATTTCTTCTACTTTCACTTTTCTAACTCTCAAATACTCTTCATCCTCTTACTCCAATTACTTCATACTCTCTTTATTTGAATCTAAACATAAAAAAAGATATGAATTCTGAGTTTCTTAAAAAGTTTATGATAAGTATTTACTGGTTTAAAACAATATAAATAAAGTTAAGCACTGATTTTGGAATCAGGCTAGTTCGGCCAAAGGTGATTATATAATTAAATATATTTAGTTATATATTATTGATTATCTTAGTTTTTTCATCAAATAGTAGCCTAATAAAAGCAAATGTTAAGCTTAGACTCGGTAAATTATTACTAAATTTCGGCTCTGGTTTGCTGAATATATTTTATTGTTTAACTGAAGCTAATATAATATTGATTTTGTACAGTTTTATCTCATTGAATAAAAATTATTTTTCATCATTATTCTATTGAATAAGATATTATATTCATTGAGCGTCTGTTGAATAATTGTACATCACTTTATGATTAATGTTTGAAAATTAAAATTAAAATATGTGTACTAATTAAATGAAGAAAGAGTTACATCAAATCAAATTTCAAGAATTTTGAAAAAAAACTTAAAAATATCATATGCTTTTCTCTTTTTTCGTTTCATTCTTTTTCTTTATCAAAAGTAAAGGTTAATAAAATAACCCTAAATAAAATCTAATATTTTCTTAAATAATATTTTATTTCACCAATCATGCATCTAAATTCCAAATATTCAAAAATTAGGTACTAATAATTAAAATTATAAAATAAACATAAAATTTAATTATTTTCCACATAAATCTTCTATTACTATTGAAATGAAGCAAATGAAAAATGAATTTAGAGCTGAAAAGTACAAGAAGAAGGAAATGAAGCACCACACTTTTGCTATATAGTATTAGTTCTTACTTTGTTGAGAGAAAAGAATGAAATGTGGATTTTTTGAGAGATATGATTTAATGAGTGGGGTATGTAAACAAATATAGTAAAATAAATGATATCAAGGTCTTTTGATAGGATATAGTAATAAAAAAATTAAATTTTAGATTCTTATGTTAAATTGCAGTTGTTTAATATTTTTGTGAAGTGTAAATATTTTCATTCTTTAAAAAAAATCAAAGACATAATTGAGGTATATTTTATGGTTCAGGAGCTTATTTAAATCATTCACCAAAAAAATATAATATCATACAAAGGGGCAAGCATAGAAAGACTACTTCACTGTTTGGAAGTTCTTAGTTATGAGTTTTGATAAAAATGAAAATTTACTGCCACTAGTAACAGTTGCAACATTTTTGGTATAACACATGGTATCTTCCTCTTCTCAGTACTTGCGAAAAATAAAAAACTGGAACTGAAATCAAAATCTCAATTCATTTATTGGTTAAAAATTGGCAAAGCCTTCTTTAAACAGAAAAATCATAGTTCGAGAATCCTCAAATCCCTTTGTCAGTGGATTTCTAAATTTTTTGTATGTATCTATAAATTTCTTTATGAAGGGTGAATACTCAATTCGGAGCTGAGTAAGAAAATGTAGCAGATAGAGTCAAAATGTCAGGCTATCCATCATAGAAATATGAAATATTCTTTATGCAATGTGGAATATTATTTTAAAGAATTGTCTCTTGCACAACCATTATTGAACAATTCTACCATGTACATTCATTCACTTCCGCACATTCTTTTCCTTTCATCCTTTTTATTGTTGGGTGAGTTTTTTTTTTTTTTTTCTATTTTTTGTTCGAGGGTTGTTTTAGTTATCATTAAAAATTTCCTTTTTATTTTTTTATTTTTAAAATAAAATGCTTGTAAGAAGGGAAAATGAGTATAGCAGTGCGCGACGCACAACAATGTGTTGGTCAAAGTTATCAAGCTTGGTTGGCCAACAACCAAAGAAATATTTGGTTGTCAAACTTGGTTGGCCAACAACCAAAGACATTAAGGAATGGTTAGCCAACAACCAAGAAAATTTAGGCACTTCTTCATCTATAAATATAGCACCCCAATAGCTATTCATAAATTAATTCAATTTCAAAGAAAAATCCATTAGCTAGAGTTTTGAGAAAAAAAACTCAAGAGAGAAAAACTTTGGTAAAAGAAAATTGAGAGCAATTTTCTTGTGTGTAATTGTGTTGTGGGTTGTGAGTGTTGTAAACACTTTATATAATTTTTCTCCTTTTATTAAAAAAATTTACAGCAAGTTCGGAGATATAGACACAATTAGTCAAACTCCGTTATCAATTTTGTATGTGTATTATTTTTCGCTGTCATTTCTCATTCTCACTAATCTGACTTATAGAAAAATCTGCTTAATTTTTTCAACAACTGGTATCAGAGCTTTGGTGAAATCTGTAAGTTTTTTCTGCAAGGTACTATTCATATGAATAGTAAATTCTATGAACAGTAAAATTTTATCGGTGGTACCGGTTTGTCAAAAGAGGTGTTCTAATACGTGGTGGTACGCAAGAATTGTCAAAAACAATCCAGAAGGAGCCAAATTCGAGTGGGAGCAATGGCCACAGACGAAGGGAAAGTGAAAATTGAAAAGTTCGATGGTGCAGATTTTAAATTCTGGAAGATGAAAATAGAAGATTATCTATACTAAAAAAATCTATATTAATCTCTCTCTGATAAGAAGCTAGATGATATGAAGAAAGAAGATTGAAAACTTCAAGATAGACAAGCTCTCGGAGTTATCCGAATGACACTATCCCGCAATGTTGCTTTAAACATAGCAAAAGAAAAGACCACGACAGGTCTTATAAAGGTTCTCTCCAGTATGTATGAGAAGCCATCGGCCTCTAACAAAGTTCACTTGATGAGGCTGTTATTTAATTTGCGAATGACAGAAGACGCATAGGTAGCTCAACATTTAAATGAACTCAATACAGTTATAACCCAATTGAGTTTAGTTGGGATTGAATTTGATGAAGAAATACGAGCATTAATACTTTTGTATTTTTTTTAGAAAGTTGGAATGCTACTGTCACGAATGTGAGTAGCTCATCGAAAAATAATAAGTTGAAATTTGATGATGTTCGTGATCTCGTTCTCAGTGAAGAGATCTGACAGAGAGAGTTAGGTGAATCATAAACCTCTTCAGTTTTGAATACAGAGTCAAGAGGAAGAAATTCAGTCAGAGAAAATGGGCATGAGAAATATCGCGGTAGATCAAAGGGCAGGAGGTCCAAATCTAAAAATTTCAACAATTCTCATAGCTCAAAGACTATCGATTGTTGGAATTGTGGGAAGACTGAACACTATAAAAATCAATGCAAGAGTGCATCGAAGGACCAGGAGACGAAGGTAGAGGTAAATATTGCTTCCACCTTAGGAAAAGATGACGCGTTGATATATTTTTTAGAGAGTAATGAAGAGTCTTGGGTGTTAGACTCTGGAGCATCATTCCATACTACTTCACAGAAAGAATTTTTTGAAAGGTATGTCCCCGGAAACCTTGGAAAGATATATCTTGATGATGATCAATTTTGTGATGTTATTGGTAAAAGTGTAGTGAAGATTAATTTAAACGAGTCAATTTGGGAGCTGAAGGATGTCATGCATATTCCTGCCCTGAGAAAAAACTTAATCTCAATAGGGCAGTTGGCTAGTGAAGGCTTCACTATAATCTTTCATGGTGATGACTGAAAGATTTCGAAGGGAGCAATGACTGTTGCTCGGGGCAAAAAGAATGGTACTCTTTACATGACAACAGGGGCATGCTGTTCAATTATAATTGCAGTAGAAAATGAAAATCCCAATTTATGGCACCAAAGACTTGGCCATATAAGCGAGAAAGGGATGAAAATTATACACTCAAAAGGAAAACTTTAAGGTTTACAATCAGTTGACATAGATATGTGCGAAGATTGCATACTTAAAAAGCAGAAAAGGGTCATCTTTTAGACAAGTGACAGAACCCCAAAGAAAGAAAGACTCGAGTTCATTCACTCTAATATTTGGGACCAACAACAACTTCATCCATTGGTGAAAAAATACTATTTTGTGACTTTCATCGATGACCATTCTTAGAAAGTATGAGTTTACTTTCTAAAGCATAAATCTGAAGTGTTTGAGATTTTCAGGAGATGGAAAGCTATGGTGGAAAACGAGACAG
The DNA here is from genome assembly GCA_947685225.1 of Garcia nutans. Taxonomy (NCBI): domain Eukaryota; kingdom Viridiplantae; phylum Streptophyta; class Magnoliopsida; order Malpighiales; family Euphorbiaceae; genus Garcia; species Garcia nutans. The sequence goes on from CANTUV010000055.1 coordinate 7,751,392, forward strand.
GTTTAAAGATTAAAAGGCTCAAAACTGACAATGAAGGTGAATATGAAGACATCAGATTCAAGAAGTTCTGCTATGAGCACGTAATTAAAATGGAGAGAACCGTGTCGGGTATGCCTCAACACAATGGTGTAGTTGAGCGTATGAACCAAACGTTAACAGAAAGAGCCAAAAGCATTCATATACAGTCAGGACTACTAAAATAGTTCCGGGCAGAAGCAGTTAACACAACAGCTTACTTAATCAATCGAGGCCCATTAATTCCGTTAGAGCACAAAATACCCGAAGAGGTATGGAGCAGAAAAGAGGTAAAGGTATCAAATCTAAGAGTTCTTGGTTGTGTAGCTTATGTGCATATTAGTGATCAAGGCAGGAATAAACTTGATCCCAAATTCAAGAAATGCACCCTAATCGGCTATGGTAAAGATGAGTTTGGCTACCGCCTTTGGGATGATAAAAATAAAAGGTGATTCACAGCAGAGATGTAATTTTCAATGAAAAAGTGATGTACAAGGATATGAATAAAACTGATGCCAGTGATATAGAGTTGAGTGAGCTAGTATTTGCAGATATAGATGATGTCTCAGATAGTCCAGTGACGAAGCCGATTGTAGTAAGTCCTCAGCTAGAGGAACTTGTTGAGCAAAGCAGTGTGCAACAGTCTGACACACCACATCTTCCTACTCCAACTCGTGTATTGAGAAGGCCCTCTCGGCCTCATTTGTCTAACAGGAGATATATGAACTATTTGTTGCTCACTGATCAAGGAGAGCCTGAATGCTATGATGAAGCTTGTCAGACTAGAGATGCTAGCAAGTGGGAGCTTGCCATAAAAGATGAGATGGAGTCTTTAATCTCTAACCAGACATGGGAACTAGCTGAGCTACCTGTTGGGAAGAAGGCACTTCACAACAAATGGGTGTACCAAGTGAAAGAGGAGCATGATGGTTCCAAGAGATACAAAGCCCGACTAGTTGTTAAAGGATTCCAGCAGAAGGAAGAAATTGACTACACCAATATTTTTGCTCCTGTTGTGAAACTCAATACTATCAGATCGGTGTTGAACATTATTGCCATTGAAAATCTTCATCTTGAACAATTAAACGTAAAGTCTGCATTTCTTCATGGAGATTTAGATGAAGAGATATATATGCATCAGCTAGAAGGTTTTCAAGAAAAAAGGGAATGAAAATATGGTGTGCAGACTTAAGAAGAGCTTGTATAGACTGAAACAAGTCCCAAGATAGTGGTACAAAAAGTTTGATGGCTTCATGCATAAGGAAGGATTTCAGAGGTGCAACGCCGACCACTGTTGCTACTTCAAAAGATATAGCTCCAGTTATATTATTTTACTACTTTATGTCGATGACATGTTAATAGTAGATTCAGATATGGAGGGTATCAGAAGATTGAAGCAACGATTGTCAATGGAATTTGATATGAAAGACCTAGTCCAGGAAAGAAGATTCTAGAAATACAAATTACAAGAGACAAGCAGAAAGGACTTTTGTAGTTATCTCAGGCAGAGTACATCAACCGTGTTTTGCAAAGATTCAACATGAGTGACGCCAAGCCATTAAGCACACCTTTGGCTGGTCACTTTCGTCTATCTAAGGATCAATCTCCTCAGATAGAGGGAGAGAGAGAACTCATGGCTAAGATTCCTTACGCCTCAGCCATTGGAAGATTGATGTACGCTATGATCTGTACAAGACCAGACATTGCCTATGCAGTAGGAGTTATGAGCAAGTTTATGTCAAATCCAGGGAAAGCTCATTGAGAAGTTGTAAAATGGATTTTTAGATATCTATGGGGCACCACAGAAAATTATTTATACTTTGATAAAGGAGAGTTAAAAGTACAAGGCTACGTAGATGCAGACTTTGGAGGTGAAGTCAATCATCGGAAAAGTACCACCGGTTATATATTTACTGTTGGAAATACAACTATTAGTTGGATATCAAAGTTACAAAAGATTGTCACTCTATCTACTACAGAAGCTGAATATGTAGCAGTGATTGAAGCCAGTAAAGAGATAATATGGCTTCAAGGTTTGTTAACTGAGTTGGGATTCAAGCAGGAGAAGAATGTCTTGCATAGTGATAGTCAAAGTACAATACACATGGCGAATAATTCAACATTTCATTCTAGAACTTAGCATATTGGACTTCATTATCATTTCATCAGATCTTTATTGGGGAAGATGATATGTTAATACTGAAAAAGATCCAAGGCAATAAGAATCTAACGGATATGTTAACAAAGGTAGTGACTATCAATAAACTGAAGTTGTGTTCGACTTCAGTTGGCTTATTAAAGTAACAAGACCAGAAAGACTGCTGCAGAAGTGTGAAAACAGATTGAAATTAATCTTCAAGTGGGAGATTATTGGTTAAAGTTATTAAGCTTGGTTGGCCAACAACCAAAGAAATATTTGGTTGTCAATTTCTTTGGTTGTCAAACTTGGTTGGCCAGCAACCAAAGACATTAAGGAATCGTTGGCCAATAACTAAGAAAATTTAGGCACTTCTTCATCTATAAATAGAACACCCTAATAACTATTCTTGAATCAATTCAATTTCAAAGAAAAATCCATTAGCTAGAGTTTTTTTAAAAAAAAAAACTCAAGAGAGAAAAGCTTTGGTGAAAGAAAATTAAGAGCAATTTTCTTGTGTGTATTTGGGTTGTGGGTTGCGAGTGTTGTAAATACTTTATATAATTTTTCTCATTTTAGTAAAAAGATCTGCAGCAGGTCCGGAGACGTAGACACAATTGGCCGAACTCCGTTATCAATTTTATGTGTGTATCATTTTTCGCTGTCATTTCTCATTTTCTCTAATCTGACTTATAGGAAAATTTGTATAATTTTCCCAAACACAATGGACTTCCCTTTGCATTTATCTCACCAAATTGGCAAAATTCTCCGACTAATTTTGGCATGAATGATGAATTAGACATAAATTGAGCTTGCTTCTTTTTTTTTTTGTTTCTTCGTGTCATTCAAGTTTTTTCTCCCACTATTAAGGAGTTTTCACTTTCTTGAATGTGAAAATCGCCAAGAAATTATAGACAAATGCCTCAATCCCTGGTGGTTGCTTGTTGTAGGAGTATTATCTCTAAAAAATGATTCTTTTAACTATTATATTATTATTATTATTATTATTATTATTATTATTATTATTATTATTATTATATATACTATACAAATGGTTTGAGAGTTACTTGTCCTAGGAATCACATATCTACAAGATAATACTCTTAACTATTACATATTATTATCATGTCTTAGGTTATGAGCAACTCTTTTGGGAAGTAACTTGTGCAAAATACCCAGTTATTTCCCTGCTCAGATTTTCTCTACAAGGATCCTTGTCAATGGGTTAGGTGAACACAAGTGTTTAAAAAACCAACATAACCTTATTGGTGTCAATTTGACCACTACAAGAGCTGTAACCTGCCGTCTGGCTGACCATCTTGACTTTAAGGAAGCTAGTTTTGATCTTATCCATGGAAGCAACAATAATTCTTCTGTATACTCTTATTATAGAGATGATGTTTCTTTCCTATCCTTTGATACTCGAGAAAGAAGCAGAGCTGGAGTAGATATAGGTAACTTTTTGGACCGATGCATCTCTGCTAATTCCTTTCTTTTCTTTTGGGTGTTGGATCTTGAACATGTATACAAGCCAAAATTATCCAAGGCAGTAGGCCAACTTAGTTGGTTGAGGTACCTTGGCTTGAGATCCACTTACCTTGAGATACTTCCTGTGTTCATAGACAAATTGCTAAACCTTCAAACACTTGATCTGAAGCGTACTTGCATCAACACTCTTCCCAGTTCAATATGAAAGATGAAACTTCTACGACATTTGTTCCTAGATGATAGTTTTCGTAGCATGTTTGTCCCTCGACAAGAGGTTAGCTATTTGGTGGAACTTCAAACACTTTGGGGTGCATTTGTAGATGAGAGAAGTCCAATGAGAAATGGCCTGGATAAAAGTTAACACTTTGGGATGCTTCATGATGAGAGAAGTCCAACACTTTGGGATGCTTCCTGATGGACTTAAACAGGTTAGGAGTCTTCGTGAATTACAGTAAACAAAAATGCCAGAGTTTCCTATAAGGATCAAGAATAATCAGGGCGAGGATTGGAATAAGATTAGCCATGCACGCCACATCTGCATAGAAGGTTGAGGATGCTGACAGAAGTTTAATACTGGTGACCGGCAACCACCTTTTACAAAGTATCAACACTTCCATTTGTTTGGTGTCATGTCAGGTGTTTGCCACTTTAGTTGCTGCCTTTGATTCTCCTCTATCATTGTCCCCACTTTAAGTTATTTTTGTTAGAATTAATTTTATATTGATTAAAATTAATCCTAAATGTGGGCTAAATATATTTAATATTTAAATGTGTATTGCAGTCAAATTAAGATAGTCAAATTAAAGTTGTGATCAAATTAGGATTGTTGACTATTGAGGTGTCCTACTCGTAATAGGATTATAAGTGTAGAGACCGATAAGAATTTCTATTTTGTTGAAGGACCAAAACAGAAATTAATCATCATCATCAGTTATAAATAAGGGGTCGTGGTCTCCAGGGGAACATAACAATTTGAGAGAACATTACGTTCCTTCAGTAGTGCTTCCGCTAAACTTAAAGTGTGTATCCCCTGGAAGGCAACAAACTCCAAAATCGTCTTCAGCTTCAACATACGATGATGTCAGGTATGCAATTTAGCCCTTTGCAATTTAATTTGAATAATCTAGTGATCTATGCATGATTTAAGTTTTAGGGGGAATCAGGTTTTCTCCCCCTTTCAATTGGTATCAAAGCCCTGTGCTAGGTTGCTAGATTTTCCGATTAAATTGTGGTATTGATTATTGTTTTAATTCTAGAAAATTAATTCGGTGATTGTAATTTTTTTGGATTAAATTACTGTGATTATTTTGGAATCGAATTTGATAATCTGAAATCAATTTTGGTTTGATTTATTTTTTGGATTAAATTACTGTGATTATTTAATTGATTCTGAAAATAATAACAGTAACAGTGTTATTGATTTCATAAACAGTGTTATTGGTGATTGGAATTAATAACAGTGTTAAATCGTGAAACAGTAATCAATCGTGAACAGTGTTTACTGTTTTTAATTCGTGAACAGTGTTACTGTTTTCAATCGTTACTGTTACTGTTTTCAATCGTTACTGTTTTAATTCGTGAACAGTGTTAAATCAATCGTTACTGTTTTCAATCGTGAACAGTGTTAAAACGTGAACAGTGTTAAATCATGAACAGTAACAGTGTTATTGGTGATTGGAAATAATAACCGTGTTTTGTGAACAGTGTTTCGTGAACAATGTTGTTGTTCTTCGTTTTGATTTAGAAGAACACAGTTAAGGATTTTAATTAATTGATTAAATCTTTATGAAATTTTGATTTGATCTTCGATTAAATCGTAAATAAAAAATCATTTAATTTTAAAATTTCAATTTAAAATTTAATTCAATTGAGTTTAAATTTTGGAATTTTAGTCCTGATTGTGTTTAATATTTTTAATAATAAATTAATTGAAGCAAAAAGTTACCAAAGTGACCTCTATTGTGTAAATTAATTTATTTAGGATATTAGACAGATGTATTAAAATTCATTGCGGGTAGTAAACCGGCCCAAAGGAAGGTTGCTATCTGGCTGAATTGAGAATACATTGCGGTAATAAATATGTGATAATTATAATGTATTCATCCATGTGGATAATAAATCGACCCAAAGGAAAGTTTATTATTTGATAGGACTGAATTGTCAATATTTGATTACTGAGTTGAGATACCAATTACAGTTAATATTTTATGTCCAAAGCTGAGAATATTAATGTTGTGTCCAGTATCTTGTTTCCAATATTTAAACTCTACTTATGTGATTTGTTTCAATTTTTTGTGGATTGTGAGCTTATGTCATTTATTTATTATTTATTTTCTCTGAATTCAGCTAGCATGCCGTATAATCCTAACACTGTCCCTATGCTTGAGGGGTCAAACTTTGGTTCATGGAAATCAAGCATCATGATTTATCTGGGTTGTATGGACTTAGACCTTGCATTCAGGATGGACAAACCTGCTCCTCTTACTGAAGAGAGCACAGATGCTCAGAGGGTTCAGTATGAGAAGTGGGAGCGTTCTAACCGCTTAGGTCTTATGATCATGCAGCAGGGAATCCCAGAACATGTTCGAGGAGCCATTTCTGCTGAAGAAAGTAATGCTAAAATCTATCTTGCTGAGCTGGAGAAGGTCTATGTCAAAAATGACAAGGCCGAAGTGGGGACGCTTTTAGCGAAACTCATCTCCATAAGGTATGCTGGCAACGGTAGTGTTCGGGAGCATATACTGAGCATGTCCCAAATAGCCAAGAGACTAAAGGTCCTGGATTTGGTTTTACCAGATGACCTATTAGTCCATCTAGCTTTGAATTCTCTTCCACCACAGTATGGGCAGATCAGGACTTCATATAACTGCCAGCCGAGCAAATGGACTCTTAACGAGATCATTGCTCATTGTGTGGATGAGGAGGAAAAGTTGTTGGCTACTAAGAGGGAGAGTGCTTATCTGGTCTCTTCAGTAGATAAGGGCAAGAACAAGAAGAGAAACAAGACTGCTGAGAATAAGACTGCTAATAAAGGTCCTGTGCAAAAGAAGCCTAAGGAATTAAAATGCTTCTTCTGCAACAAGTCTGGACACTTAAAGAAGGACTGTCCTAAATACGCCACATGGCGTGTCAAGAAGGGTAAGTACCTTGTTTTAGTCTGTTCTGAGGTTAATTTAACTTCAGCTCCTAAAAATACTTATTGGATGGATTCTGGTGCTACCGCTCACATAAGTGTTTCATTGCAGGGCTGCCTGAGCTACCGAAAGCCAACTGACGGTGAAAGATACGTCTATGTGGGAAATGGCGATCCGATGGAAGTAGAGGCAATTGGGCATATTAGATTGTGTTTAAGAACTGGTTGTTTTTTGGATCTTATAGAAACTTTTGTTATTCCGACGTTTAGACGAAATTTAATTTATGTTTCTTATTTGGACAAATCTGGTTTTCCTTGTTCATTTGGAGACAGTTTATTTACTTTATTTATGTATTCAAAATTTTTTAGTACTGGCTTCTTGAATGCATGTGATAATCTATATATGTTGGATATTAATGATTCTTATAATGAAACCCTGCAGATAAGTACTATAGGTACCAAAAGGAAAAGAAATATAGATAATTCAGCTGAACTTTGGCACAGACGTTTGGGTCACATATCCAAATCTAGAATAGAACATCTTGTGTCAGATGGTATCCTAAACACACTTGATTACACAAATTTGGACTCCTGTGTTGAGTGTATTAAAGGCAAACAGACTAAACAAAAGAGACTAGGTGCCAAAAGATCATCAAACGTCTTAGAATTGATATATACAGACATCTGTGGTCCATTCCCTACAGCAACAAGGAATGGCCAAAGATACTTCATATCATTCATAGACGATTACTCACATTACGGGTACCTATATCTCATTCATGAGAAATCAGAGTCTCTGGACGTTTTGAAATCTTATAAGGCCGAAGTTGAAAACCAACTCGGAAAGAAGATTAAATGCGTTAGATCTGACCGTGGTGGTGAGTACTACGGTAGATATGACGGTTCAGGTGAACAACGTCCAGGGCCATTTGCTATTTTCCTACAGGATTGTGGTATAGTCCCTCAATACACAATGCCTGGTACACCCACCATGAATGGTGTATCTGAGAGACGTAACAGGACTCTTATGGATATGGTTAGAAGTATGATTAGTCATTCTTCTTTACCTGAGTCTCTGTGGGGAGAAGCATTAAAGACAGCAGTCTATATTCTTAACAGAGTACCAACTAAAGCAGCTACAAAAACACCTTATGAGCTTTAGACTGGACGCAAGCACAGTCTAAAGCACCTTCATGTTTGGGGATGTCCTGCTGAGGCTAGGCCTTATAGGCCTAATGAAACAAAATTGGACTCCAAAACTGTTAGTAGCTACTTTGTTGGTTATTCTGAGAGATCTCAGGGTTTTAAGTTTTATAATCCTACTTCCAGATCTATTTTTGAGACGGGAATTGCAACATTCATTGAGGATGTTGAGTTTGGGGGGAGAAATAAGGTTAGAAACATTGTCTTTGAGGAGGGATCGAGTCAGGAACACTCAGTGTCGATTCCTATCTTTGCTCCTGGGACTGTTCAGGTTCCTAGAATCGTTAATATCCCAGAAGCAATTCCAGATCCAATATAAGACAATGTTGATCAACTTCCCCATAAGGATGAAGAAGTTGTTCTTCCTCAAGTACATGCTCAACAACCTCAAGAATTTGAGTCAGAATCTGTGCCTTTAAGAAGGTCCACTAGAGAGAGAAGAAATGCTATTCTGGGTGACTATGTAGTATATCTTCAGGAACATGAGGACACTGTAGACATGGTGGAAGATGATCCTATCAGCTTTCATCATGCCATGCAGGATTCCAACTCTCAGAAGTGGATTGAGGCAATGGGTGAAGAATTTAAGTTAATGCAAGACAATCAAGTTTGGGATCTTGTTCCATTACCTGAAGGAAAGAAACTCATTGGTTGCAAATGGATATTTAAAACCAAGAGGGATTCTAAAGGTAATGTGGAAAGATATAAGGCACGTCTTGTAGCTAAGGGCTTCACTCAAAAAGAGGGGATTGACTATAAAGAGACCTTCTCTCCGGTTTCATCGAAGGACTCTTTTAGGACAATCATGGCTCTAGTTGCACATTTTGATCTTGAGTTACATCAAATGGATGTGAAGACTGCGTTTCTCAATGGAGACATTGATGAAACCATCTATATGGTGCAGCCAGAAAACTTTGTGTCTGGAGACCCAAAGCGACTGGTATGCAGATTAAAGAAATCCATTTATGAACTCAAGCAGGCTTCTCGTCAGTGGTACTTCAAGTTCCATGAAGTAGTTGTCTCTTTCGGTTTTGAGACAAATGCTGTGGAAGATTGTGTGTATCACAAGTTCAGTGGGAGTAGGTTTATCTTTTTGGTCTTATATGTGGATGACATATTGCTTGCTACTAACTGTAAGGACTTGCTGCACGAGACCAAAGTCTTTCTCTCAAAACATTTTGAGATGAAAGATTTAGGTGAAGCTTCTTTTGTATTAGGGATTCAAATACATCGAGACCGTACTCGAGGTATTCTTGGATTATCACAAAAGGGCTATATTGAGAAAGTGCTCAAGAGATTTAGTATGCACAACAGTAGACCAATTGATACCCCAGTTGCTAAAGGAGATAAATTCAGTCTTGATCAGTGTCCAAAGGGTGAACTTGAGATTCAGGAGATGCAGAAGATTCCTTATGCGTCAGCAGTTGGGAGTCTGATGTATGCTCAAGTTTGCACTCGTCCAGATATTTCATTCATAGTTGGCATGTCAGGACGATATCTCAGCAATCCAGGAATGGATCATTGGAAAACAGCCAAAAGAGTCTTGAGATATTTTCAGAGAACTAAGGGACATATGCTCACATACAGGCGATCATATCAGCTTGAGATCATTGGGTATACTGATTCTGATTTCGCGGGATGCCAAGACAGTTGAAAATTCACTTCAGGCTACATATATCTCTTGGCTGGCGGTGCTATTTCTTGGAAGAGTGTGAAACAAACTCTAATAGCTACCTCCACCATGGAAGTAGAATTTGTAGCAAGTTATGAGGCATCCAATCAGGCAATCTGGCTGAAGAACTTTGTCACAGGGCTGCGCATTGTGAATGGCATTGAAAGGCCATTAAAGTTATACTGTGATAATAACTCAGCAGTTTTATTCTCCAACAACAACAGAAGCTCTTCTCGATCGAGACACATCGGGATTAAGTTTCTGGTTGTGAGGGAGAGAGTACAGAGTGGACAGATATCCATAGAGCATATTGGAACGAACTCCATGATTGCGGATCCGCTCACTAAGGCTGTGATACCGAAAGTTTTTCATGAGCACACTGCTCATATGGGTGTCACATTATTTGAGACTATTTAGTTTCAGTGGGAGTTTGTTCATTATGGTTACATTATATTTGTGTATACTCTGTTTTGTAATGGATATATTATGTTATACTCAGTTTCTGCAGAAAATAAAGTATTTATTTTTTTTACACTCTGTATTATATTTATGTTTGATCTCACTTAAGATTGACCAGTTGGAAACAGGCATGATTAGATCACATTACATGTAGTTTCCATGCTACACTCTTATTATTGATCTATGTCATTTGAGAGTATTGGTAATGTGATTGATGGTGGTTTGAGTCACGATGAATGTGGCGACTGGCCCTTCAGTCCTTTATCGATATAATCAATGGACGAGATTGTTTGAGGCACCTTCAGTATGACTGCTTTTATGAGCTCATTAAGGTATATACATTTACATTTAATATATGTTAGCTCAAGTGGGAGATTGTTAGAATTAATTTTATATTGATTAAAATTAATCCTAAATGTGGGCTAAATATATTTAATATTTAAATGTGTATTGCAGTCAAATTTAAATAGTCAAATTAAAGTTGTGATCAAATTAGGATTGTTGACTATTGAGGTGTCCTACTCGTAATAGGATTATAAGTGTAGAGACCAATAAGAATTTCTGTTTTGTTGAAGGACCAAAACAGAAATTAATCATCATCATCAGTTATAAATAAGGGGTTGTGGTCTCCAGAGGAACATAACAATTTGAGAGAACATTACGTTCCTTCAGTAGTGCTTCCGCTAAACTTAAAGTGTGTATCCCCTAGAAGGCGACAAACTCCAAAATCGTCTTCAGCTTTAACATACGATGATGTCAGGTATGCAATTTAGCCCTTTGCAATTTAATTTGAATAATATAGTGATCTATGCATGATTTAAGTTTTAGGGGAATCAGGTTTTCTCCCCCTTTCAGTTTTTTTTTTCTTTACGCTCCCCGGTAGTGGATTTTCATATGTGAATTTGGAAATTAAGTGGCATGTTGTTTATATCTTGATTTCCTATGCATTGAATTTCTTATATTTGCATGGCTTTGATTTTAATTTGACAAATAAATGGCTGTGAGTAAGCTCGACAATCCTCTGACAGATATGTAACTTACCACATCATGTGATCCATGAGACATTTTTAGATGAGCTTCAGAGCTATATACAACATGACTACATTTCTCATTCATATAAGATAATAACAATAGCAAAATAATAAATGAGAATAAGAAGAGAAATTCTCCAGTCATATCGGCTTGCAGAATGGGAGAGCAATTTTCCACCTCTATATCCATCAAACAACACTGACTTTTTTCTATACCTTTCCCTTTAGATAGTCAATCTCAGTGTTGAGATCAAGCAACTTTTTTACAAGCCTGGTTCGTCCCTAATATTATGCATTTATATTCTTAAATATATATATATATATATATATATATATAGCCTCAGCACAAGTGACTCGAAATTGGATTTTCCCAGTTTCCCTTTGGCAGCGTTACAGGGTGAATCACTGGAATATATAGCATGTAATCTGGTAACCATTACCTAAGATTATAGCTTGAACTATTGGCAATATCAGGATTTTCTTCTAAAGAATGGCACATACGTATCTGTTGCAAAGTGCCATAAAAATAATGGCTTTGGTCGAATTCAACCTCAGTGCTCCAGCCTAGAGTTGTTACAGTTGATGTCTTCGAGTTAACGCCAAGTTACTTGGTTCTTTTTAATTATTTTTTTAGTTTATTATTTTTTAATTCATTAGTAATAAAAAAATTCACTTTTTTTTAAAAAATATTATCTTTGATTTTATGCGTAAAAGGAAAAAAAAACTGAAATGAAAATCTCATCCTATTTCTTTTTCACTATATCTCAATTGTAGTTTTCACTGGCATCGAGTATTTTTCACTGTTTTATTTTTACCTCGGATACAAATGACAGTTCTGAAACGACGTCGCATATCAGATGCATTCGTTTCACCATTAAGGAGCCAAGGAGCAGAGAGAAACTCAAAGAAGCAGGACGGAAAGAGAAGTGAAGCTGCCCAAGATTTCAATAAAGATGAGGAGAGTCGTAATCTCTTTTTTTCCGCTTGTTGGGTTTTCGATAATTGGGCAAGAGAATAGATTTTTAGCATATGGCTTTCTTTCTCAGAAGTACAAGGTGAAAACTTTTTACATTTCTTCATTCTTCTTTTTCTTTTTATTTTTGTAATTGGTTGGAGTTTCTAAGGTAAAATCAGTGTGGAAGGCAGCTAAGCTGCCCAGAACGAACGATTAACAGAAGAATTCATTTGGACGTCGTGGAATGTCAAGAAAATAGAAAGAAGTGAAGGATTTTAGACCCAGTTACAGGTTTTTACTAACTATACTTTGAAGATAAATAATTATGTTAAATTTTGCTTGTTTCCCATTTTGGTTGACTTTGCTAGAACGCTAGTAGTGAGCCTGAAATATATAGGCTTCACTTGGCTATTTTATTTTTCTTGATTTTGTAGATTACTGAACTTCAAACTATGGTTTTCATAAAGATTTTAGGAATTGAAGAATGGAGCTTTTGGAAGAATATAATTAATGTCTTCTAGATATCTATCCTTTGATGTTTGATTTTGTAATTATTCAGCTAACTTTTCCTAATTACAGTTCAATATACCATCTAGATATACATAACTTTCAATTTCCATAGATTATAGGTCTAATGTCCAAATAATTTACTTTGCTTAAATCTTGTTGATTTCGAGAAGGGATTTGTATGAGCTGCATTAGTCCTAGTTCTTGATTAATCAGCCAAATTAGTAGTTTTCACACTTCTTTGGATCATCACTTATAGTCTGAATGAATTATATGGGCGGGAATGTGAATGTTCTTAATATTGAACTAATGTATATGAACCAAAGTTAACAGAGAAATTGAGGGCTAAAATTTCCCCATCTAAATTGTTCAGGTATGTTTAGTTAATTTGACTTACAGGTTGCGCCAAGATTTTGAAGGGTAAGTAATTAATGAGCATGGTACTTGAATTAATTTGATAGAAGACATTCAACATTATGGTCATTTTTGCTAGGCTTTCAAATCTTCTAGATGTGCTTAATTCCTTGATTGCTTTTTTATTTATTTGATTATATCTGCTGGAGTTAACATGTTTTAGGCCTCACATTTTCCTTTTGTTTTGAATAAGGTCATTTCATGAGTAAAATAGATGAGCAGTGATGCTATCTACTGGTATGCTTATTACTTCTCTGCCACTTCCATGTTTCAATCTATGCATCTTTATTGTTCCTTTCTTGATGCTGTGTGTCTCCAGTTGTTAGCAGCATGATCTTCATTAGCAACAGGAGATTGGTTGAGATCTTCCCTGAAAGCTTACAGAACCTTTGGAATGAATGGGAGCTCCGTGGAGCAGTTATGGTCAGCCTCTCCATGCAGATGATTCTAAGTATATTAGGAAGCAGAAGAAAGTACATAGCTAGAGATTGGTTGGCAGTCATCCTTTGGCTTGTTTACTTGTCCGCAGACTGGACTGGCATTCTCTCCAACATGGGATCATGCAATGAAAATGGTTCACCGGATACAAAGTATGTGATAACGGCATTTTGGGCACCATTTCTTCTTCTGCATCTTGGTGGTCCTGACACCATTACAGCCTATTCATTGGAAGACAATGAATTATGGAGGAGGCAACTGCTTGGGCTAGTTGTCAAGTTTGGAGGGGCAATTTATGTCCTAATTAGGTCATGGATGAATCACAATTAACTATGTAGCAGTTCCATTGTTTGTAGCTGCAATAATCAAGTGCGGGGAGAGGATCTGGGCTCTCCAATTTGCAAGCAGTGATCAGTTTAGAAAGTCCTTGCTTCCTCAGCCCAATCCAGGACATAGCTATGCTAAATTCATGGATGATTACACTTCCAAAAAAGCAGAGGGGTACAATATGTCACTGGAGCCAGTGATTGATGAGTCTTCCATTTTGCTGGGTCAATCTCATAAAGCTGTGGTAAACAGCATTGTGCCTGATGCTTTGATCTTGCATGATGCTGCATATTTCTTCAGCACTTTCAAACGGTTATTTGCAGACCTCATCCTCAGCTTCCAGGATATCAAGAGTAGCAGGTCCTCCTTCCAAGATGAGCACCTGACTTGGGAGAATACTTTCAAAGTGATTGAGATTGAGCTTGGATTTATGTATGATTTGCTTTATGCCAAGGAAATTGTGATATGTAATTATCTTGGCAGCTTTCTCCGTACTATCAGTTTACCTTCAGCCTGTTTTGTTCTCATGGCCTTTTTTACAATTGATAAGCCTTCTTATTCAAGCATTGACAAGATCATAACTTGTATTTTGCTGGTTGCTGCTGTTGCTTTACAAGCATATGAGATAGTTATACTTCTTTCATCAGATTTCACATTACTTTGGCTAAGCAAATGCAAAAATCTGTTGATGGATTTCATCTACAAGATTATCTGCTATCTCCAGTTATTGCTTCAATCTTGTTGTATGATGCCCACTGTGAACAAGAGATGGTCCAATTCCATGGCAGAGTTCAATCTAATAAGTTTTTGCCTTAAGAGGCAAGCCAATCAAGTTCAGTGGAATATTCAAGTTCTTGTGCATTTATGAGATGCTAGAGCAGCATCAATACAAAGTTTTAGATACTGTCTCCCCTGATTCAAAGAAGCTAGTCTATGAACAACTTTTGGAGGAATCTAGGACTGGATTGGACATAAGCATTTCCAAGCAATTATGTGCTCAAAGGGGGTATCAATGGCAGAGGTTATGGGCTGTCAATTGCTAAGATTATGGCAGAAATCATGGTTGAGATTTGAAGATCTAATTTATCATAATTTGTGTATTAGCTGTATATATTCTTACCTAAAATAGATTAGCAGTAATTAGTGTAATTGATGTAAATATTTTCTTGCCTAAAATAGGTTGTACAACAATTCTTATTTAAAGGAAAGATCATCAAAGAAAGGGATTCAGCCATTTTCTCAAACTTTGTTAATGGGTGATCGAGCACTCTGAGAAATGGGATGTTTCGACAAGATTGGCTGGAGTGTAGAAACAGAATTTGATCAGAGCATTCTTCTTTGGCACATTGCCACGGATCTGTGTTTTTACATTGATCTAAACAAGAACTCAAACGTAATTGAAAACCCATTATGTAAAGAAAGCAGATTGATAGCGAATTACATGCTGTATCTTCTAGTCATGTGCCCTTTCACGCTTCCCAGTGGATTGGGCATATTAGATTTCAAGACACGTGCAGAGGCTACTCAGTTTTTTCAAGAAAAAAAAATATGTATCAGATAGGAAGCAAGCTTGCACAGCATTGCTTTAAGTGAACACTGATATTCTTCCATCACAAGTTAAAGGAGATAGAAGCAAGTCGTGCTATTCGATGCCTGCAGGGTTGCTAAGTCTTTGCAATCCTTGAAGACAGAAGAGCAATGGACAAGTGAGAAGAAATGGGAGATGATAAATCATGTGTGGATAGAGATGCTTTGCTATGCTTCGAATCAATGCAGCTAAAACGATCATGCAAAGCAACTCAATAGAGGAGGGGAGCTGCTCACTCATGTCTGGCTATTGATGGCTCATCTGGGCATAACTGAAAATTTCCAGATTTCAAAAGGCAGTGCAAGAGTTAAGTTGGTAGTGAGCTGAATAAAGCTATCGGCTTTAGAAAAATTGCATTTTTTACTATTCTATTAACACTTCATTTGTTAGTGAAGAGTACGGGAAGATAAAGGAGGGAAAGTTAGTCATGGGTTGTAACCATGCCATTTGTTATTTTTTTTTAGCATTATATCCATCCCATTTGTTATTAAACACAGATATATAGTTGTGATTAAGAAGTCAGTAGAGCATTTGTTATACGTATGTGAAAGGCTGGATATTTAACTCCACGCACTTTGAAGTTTATATTATATATTCAGTACAAATATCAGTTATAATGATTGTGAGAGTGTGAGAATAATTTCAACTAAAAAAAAAAAACTCGAGTTTGAGAATAAGGTGGAATTAAGAGTGGGAACGGGTGTGGTACTGCAAAAATCATCGTAGAACCTATTTTTTTTTTTTAATATCTATATTTGTCCCCCAGACTCATTTATAAATATTTTTTCAGTATTTATCCTAAACTCATTTATAACTATTTATATATTATCCATATCAGTATAAGTATAAAAATTTTAAAATACAATAAATTTAAATTATTAATTATAATTTTATCAATAAAATAATTATAAATAAAAATATAATTCTAATATAATTTTATTAAAATAATTTTTATGCACCAAAATTTTGTAATTAAATATAATATAATAAATATATAATTAAATTTAATAAAAATATAATAAATAAAAATCTTATTATATAAACGGGATTCAAGGTAACGAGTACCTAGAGATGTGTTTTCGAACTTAACATGAATCTGTCACGAATTGTAAAAATACTATTTATATCCATCTAAACCTTTTTACAAACTACTCAAATTCTATGTAAAGGATCGAGTATCGAAAATACCCGACCAATTTTATAAACATAATCACACATCCATTGATTTTTTTTTTCCTAATGCTTTTCTTGTGAAGGATTTGAGTGCATGGGCACCTTTGGCTCATTGACGTAGTAAAAATAATCTATATGAATGGTTATCATTAACACCACTACTCAAGCTATCCAACTTTCAACCAACTATCACCTCCATTACCTATACCTCCCACTTTGGCATCAAAACTTAGCCACCCTTCTACCTCTATTCAAAAGAAGATCTTAGCTAATATATGTTTCTATTTAAGTTGATTTTAGTAAATTTGTAACTCTTACTTATGTAATAAAAGTCACAAATTACCATTTAAGAACTCCTTACTTATTTGTGATAGACCTTTTAAAGTTATTTATTCAAATGTTTTGGGTCTGGCTACATTCAATTCATTTGGAAATTTTCTTTTATTATATTATTTTTATATTGATTATTTTATAAAATATACTTGGTTTTATCCTCTTGTCTGAAGTATGTAGCATGTTTGCAAAATTTTAAAAACTCATTGAGAAATATTTTGAAACTAACATCAAAACAATTTACATTATAGAGGTGGAGAGTATCAAACTCTTGCTTAACTTTTATCCAAACTTGGGATCTAACATCCCACCTGATCACTATACACCTCTGAACATGTTGGCTTTCTAGAAAGAAAACATTTGTCATATTGTAGAAACTGGCTTTGACATTTATGCATCATGTTTCAATTCTTATTCGTTTTTGGTTTCATGTGTTTCAAATTGCTAAATACCTCATAAACCATACGCCAACATATGTTCTTAATAACGACACGACATATAACAAATTATTTGGCCACCCGCCAAAATACACTTCACTAAGAGTATTTGAGTGTTTGTGTTATCCTTGGATTCGCCCTTATAATACTAATAAACTTGAACAACAGTCCCATCCATGTGTTTATCTAGGTTTCCCTATTGCCATTTATGCATTTAACTATTTTGATGCCAAATCAAGCAAATTATTCATTTTTATAGACATGTAAATTTTTTTTTTGAAAATTGTTTTCCTTATAAAAAGGACAAACAACTTTTGTTGATGGTCCTTCTCCTCCTTAACAGACAACTTTTGCTTCATCTAGTGAAAAAGATGTGCCCCCAACAATAACTCCATCATCCACTTGCCCTCTATTGATCACTCTTTGATATGATCTTGTATTGGATGTGCATTTGAACTTGTCTCCACATCAAATAAGACTTAAAATATTGACACTAGCTCTTCTAGAATTTGTAACATGATTTGATTATTAATAACTTATGCTCCTTGATCAAGCTTATCTTATTCATTACGAATGATATGATAGTGATTTGTGATTGATGATTATTGACATTTGACCATGTTAGTATGTGTTATACATTTGTTTATATGCTCACTATGGGGGCTAATCCACTCTCAGTTAAAGGAAGAAGTCATCATTATCCTGCTCTATGCTTACTAGCAGCGCAAATACATGATATATGAATTATGATGCATGCAGTCAACATGGTCTCCTCTAAATTTGATTACGTTTCTATGGTACATTCTCTGTTTTGAATTATCATTAATTCTAGATACTGGTTGCGCTTCTCAATGATTTCCTGTTGGAATCATAACTATGTCTAGTTTGTGGATTTGTTATTTATTGTTTAACTCATTTTAGCATACTAGTATCTCATTAAGTTGACGACTCATTAGATCATTTGCAGTGTAGTTTTACAAGTAATAAATCAATCTATAAAAGCTTCGTGGAATAATGGACAAACAGTGTAACACCCCATCTTAGCCTACGTTTATAGACCAAGATGGACTGTTATTTCATGGTGGTTGTGTCTTAACATTTTACTTAGCCAATTTTAAGTGCAGATTTTAAAAAAAATTTGCCAGAACCTCCCCTAAAAATGGAGGTCCCAAGTGTCGCCAAAACTGATTTTTTTAATTTTTGAAAAATATTTTGTTTCACAATTCAACTCAAGCACACTCCCAATAATCCACCCTTATAACCTCAACTACAATCCAGCAAGAAGAATTCACACTTCTATACTTGCATACATAAGTGCTAAACCCAAATAAGATTTATTAAATTACTAGCAGTGTACGTGTTCTAGCTTTTCATTATTATACATTTATTTGCTAGATCATACAAGCTTATGTACATGCCATATTGCTACAATCAATCATATCCAAACTCCTACCCAAAGTAGTAGTCAAGGCCAGCTGCGCAGGACATGCTGCAATCTCGTCTCCTCATTTAACCTACGAGTTTAGAGGGAAACTAAACTCGCTAAGCAATTGCTTAGTGGGTACTTAAATCATTGCAATAAAATAATAAAATAAAAGAATGATTTGATCATACATTTATATACTTTAAATACTTGAAAGGGATCAATACAAAACACAGATGGTAAAAAGGCTTGACTGAATAATTTGAATTTAAATCATTTTTCTTGCTTTTATCATTTTGGTTGCTCTACTGGTTTAACAGAACGTCAGCGGATAAGGAAGGGTCATGATAAACATATCTCGTCATGATCATATTTCATTATCTTTCATCATAATTCTTGCACATGTGCCAATGGCCATTATCATTGCATCATTGATCATGTCATTGCAATCATCGGCCTTCAGCCGGAATATCATATCATGTCATAAGCAGTACTGCAGTAATAGTATGATGCATCATACCCTTATCTCAAGGGTTCTGTCATAACCAAGTAGAGCGTAAATAATTTATTAAATTACTTTGATCATGATATTCAATAAGCCATGATTTGTCCATAATGCATGTATTGTCGGAATAGCTTGTCATGATGCCTTTCTGATCATTTCCAATTCTCCTTCATGTCATTTTATATGATTTAACATCAATCCATATCATAATATTCAAGTTTTACACATTTAGAAAAATTACCAAAGGAATAGTAGCGCGGCGCGTAAAATCTGCAACGCAATGGCGCGCGACAACTAAATGGTAAAATCTGTTTTTACTGCTGAAAATTAGTCAAATTTGGCAACGGTTTTGACCAAGTAAAAAAACTTATTTTTGGCTGAATTTTTGCAGGAAAACACTTTCATAAGTTAACTAAATGCATGTAAAATTTCGTCAAAAAATTCTTTCGTTTGCCCCTTCAACGGACTGCCCAAAATGAAAGCTGCAGAATGGTGCCCAAAAGGGACCATTCGGCCCAATTTTCCAAACTTGAGGGAAATTCATTTTTTTCTTGCAAAATTGATTTTTAGAATCCTTTTGTGATACCATTGAAGGACTAAGGGTCCCTCTTCCAAAAATCAAACCAAAGGAGTGATTAAAAACTCATCAAAGTTTATGAATAATTGCATAAATTTAGCTAGTTTGTTTTGTTTTCATTCTTTTCACAATCAATTGATTACAAATGGTTCAAGAGCACTTTTCCACATATTTACCACACATAATAACATCATTTCAAAACCATTTCAAAAATCCCATAATGCAAAATATGTGAATTAATTGAAAAGGCAATGATTTAAGTACCAAACCTTGTTTATTTGCTTTGTTCCTTGCTTGTCTTATTCTTTCTTCCCTTCTTCTTCTTTATCCCTTTGATTTCCTATAATTTTCATAACTTCCATAATAAGAATATTATAAAAACCTTATGTTCAAGCCTTGATTCTTGCTATCTTAAGCTACTAATTACCATTTATTCATCACTTCTACATGTATGAATCATTTACTCTAATTTCTCTTCACTTTCTTATCTTTCCCATAATCTTCCCAACTTTTCTTTCCTTGATAACTTGAAAACTATCAATCAAATGAATAAAATAAAGCTAGAATTGGAATCCTTACCTTAAAATAAAGCTTTTCCTTCCAAAAATCCACTTGAACACTTGAAAAATTCCTTCCCTTTTGTTGGTGGAGAGAATACGGCATGCCTCTCAAAAATGGAGAAAAAAAATGTGTCCTTAATTCTTTAATCATCCCTCTCTCCCTTTTTATATTTTTCCATTTTCCATTTATTTAATTAATTTCATTTTGGAGGGTTAAGATGTAACCACCACAAAAGTATCTTAACTAGGATGGTGCCATATGGAGGGTTAAGATTAATCCAACCCAAAAGTGTCTTTAAACAAGATTTTGCCATGTGTCCCTTTCTAGAAAATTACTATGCCATGTGTCCCTTTTCTAGAAAATGGGTGGAAGTGAAAAGACCAAAATACCCTTCAATGGAAGGTTTTGCCTTTTCTTCGTACCCGGGTGGTTTTACGACGCGTAAAATGTACTGTTCTCCTCCTTTCAACCTCTCGTTTCCATTTCCGACATTCATTCTTGATTTAGAACTAATTTATAAAAATTACGCTCATGCCCTTGACTTTTGTAAAAATTCCCTTTAGGTCCTTACGTGATTCGGGTCTCCACTTAGGTTCGTTCTTCAACATCGATCACTGTGGAGTCCTTCCTTTTACTTCAGATACCTTTACGTGTCTTGTTTTTCAGTGTATACATTATTATCACAAGAATGACAAAAATACCCTTGGTCAAGAATCCACTGTATCTCTCAAACTATGCGTTTTCGGGAAAAACCGCGGTGTTCTATTTCGAACCAATTTTTCTCTACTTTCCATTTCTGGAGTCTGTTATATGCACTATTAAGAACCTCCAGTACAACTTTTGGAAATTACAGTTACCTCCCCAAAATTTTTTGAAATTACATTCACCTCCCCAAAACTTTTACAATCTTTTCAGTTAGGTCCTTTTTGTCCTATAACGCTTCCTTTCACTTTGTGTTCTTTGGTGATTACTCAGGATGGCTCCTCTTACTGTACATGGATGTACTGTACATATGTACAAATTGGGTCGTGACATTTCTTCCCCTCTAAAATTTAGGCTTCCTCCCGAAGTCGATCGGGTGTAAAATTGAGGCTTCCATCCTCATTATTCCTTCTCTTTCCCAAAATATCTCTTCCATTCTATGGTTCCTTCGCCGCACTTTAACTGGAGGAAATCTCTTATTTCTTAATCCTTTGACTTTTCATGCTAAAATTTCTATTGGTTCTTCTTCATAATTTAGGTCAGATTGGACTCTAATGTTTTATATCTTTATATCGTGTGTGAAGTTCAAACGATATTGCCTTATCATTGAAACGTGAAAAACATTATGTATTTTGTTCAGTTCTGGTAATAGCGTTAACCGATAGGCTATTGATCTATGCGTTCGATGATCTCGTATAGTCCAATAAGCCTAAAGCTTAACTTACTTTTCTGCTTAAATCTTAATACCTTCTTTCATAGGAAAGTCTTAGGAAAAACCTTGTCTTCCACTTAGAGTTCTATGTCCCTTCGTTTCGAGTCTGCATATGATTTTGCTCCTACCTACCCGCATATGATTTTATCTTGTCTTTACTTAATTTCATCCAACACTCTAGTGTTCCATGTTTTCTTTCGTATAATTCTTTATAGGGCGTCACCGTATGCTGAATTAATAGTTATTGTTATATGCATATTCAATTAAACTCAAATACCTATTCCAGCCACTTAAATTCTATAACACATACTCTTAATATGTCCTCCCAAAATTTGGATTACTTTTTCAAATCGTCCATCTGTTTACGGGTGAAAGACAGTGCTATAATTTGTTTGGGTTTCAGAAGCTGTTTGCGACTTCTATCATAAATTCATGATGAACTGTGGACCTCTGCCTAAAATGATAGACGTTGGAATCCTGTGTAATCGTACAATTTCCTTGGCGTACATTTCCACCAATTTATCTATTGAATAATCCATTTGTAAAAGTAGAAAATGAGCTAACTTAGTTAGGCAGTCAACGATTATCCGAACAACGTCCTGCCGGCCTCGTGTCATTGGTACTTCTATGACGAAATCCATAGTGATATGTTCCTACTTCCATACCAAACTGGGAATTAGTTGTAACTGTCCCGATAGGATTTGATATTTCGCTTTTGCTTGTTGACATATTAAACATTTGGTCATAAAATCAACAATATCTCTCTTCATTCCAGGCTACCATTAAAACTTCTTTAGATATTGATACTTTTGTAACTCCTGGATGCATTGCGTAGAGACTACTATATGCTTTTCGAAAAAATTTTCTTTCTTATGTCTCCCATTGTTAGTATCATTACTCTATGGTCATAATACAAACTACTGTTCTTAGAAATTTAGAATTTTATATCCTTTCCTCCTTGCACTTGCTTGATCCATTTTTGTATTTGTTCATTTTTCTTTTGCACTTGATGAATTTCTTGAAAAGAAACATAGTTTATGCTTGCATTTCTATTACTAGTACTTCCTCTTCCATTGGTCTTAAACTGATCTTTATAGCGCCTAAGGCTGGTATCAAATTTCCACCAAGTGCATCGGCCACCACGTTAGCTTTTCCTAGATGATAACTTATAACTTAGCTGTTATTTCCAAAACTTGGGCTTACTTTCCTTACCATAAATTGAGATCCTCATGGGTTGGCTGATATTTTAAACTTTTGCGTCTGTATAAATATAACACTTTTCTCCATATAAATCATATCTCCAAATCTTGAAAGCCAATACGATAACTGTTAATTCCAAACAATGTGCCGGGTTATTATTATTATTTTCGTATGGTTTAAATCATCAAAAGACTTATGCGACTATTTTATCCTTTTTCATATGCATATAACCTTAACCGATGTGTGAAGCATCACTATATATCACAAATTCTTTGCTGGACACGGGCCGTATGGGTATTGAAGCATTCGTTAACTTTTCCTTTAGTTTCTCAAAGTTCCTCTAACATTTATCAGTCCATTGGAGTTTGGCATTCCTTTGAAACAACCTTGTCATTGGGATGATAATAATGGAAAACCCTTTTATAAAACATTAATAGTACCTAGCCAGTCCTAAGAAGATTCTTACTTCTATTACTGTCCTTGGTGTTTTCCATTCCAAAATGGCTTTTGTTTTCTTAAGACCTACTTTAATGCCTTATGCTAATATGGTGTGTTCTAAGAATGTCACTTTTTCCAATCAAAACTCGCATTTATCATATTTGACGTACAACTGCTTCTCTCGCAACATTTGCAATACTATGCAAAAGTATCGATTGTATTCTTCTTTGTTCCTTAAATAAACGAAGGTGTCATCTATGAACACCATTTATAAATTGGACAAAGTATGGATGAAAGATATGATTCATTAAATCCATGAATACTACTGATGCGTGCCGTTAGCTATATGCAATTACCGCAAGTGCACGGGTCGCTCAAGTAATATAGTAGTGAGTGAGTGTCGTTCCTTGGGGACAAGGCCAAGTACTAGTGCAAATCTTAATCGTTGTTTAGTGAATTAATAGTTGTGTGATGTGTTGTAACTAAAATCAACTAATTAATGAATGAAAGGAAATTAAATGCTGTGCACAAAAGATTTATAATGATATTAATAGAACTATCCAGATATTGAATCCCCCTAGCCTCAATAATATTTATAAACAATCCATTCAACTAAATCGTTTAATCAAATTGAATTGGCATTCCTCTAACTTAGATTAAAGCCTCTCTCGAGTGGATTAATCCCTAATTACTAAGTAGAGTGCCGGAATCTCTTCTCAAAACACAATTAAATAGGTCATGCATTAAGGACAAGGAACTATAAACCAAAGGATCTTGTAGGTCTATCTCTAGCACCCCAATTAATCCTCAATCCTTATGAGTATTCAATTCACATCAAGCTTTCTCAAGTCAATAATATGAAAATAATAACCAATCAACAAGCATGCTATTATCAATTGGAAATAACAACAAGTATCATAAGAATAAAACAACTCAATTAATTGATTCAACTGAATACAATTGTTTTAATTCATACAAATTGGCTAGGGTTCATCAATATCTAGATAGAGAAAGGTTTAGTTCATATTAACAGCTACAAAAACAGAGTAAGATAAATGAGTAAGAGAAACCAAACAATTCATGGCAGTGAATCTGTATTTCTTCACTTGAGCTCTTGATTCTTGGTTTTGGACTTGAGTATGGTGTTGTTCTTCCTTTAATCTCAGCTCAAGACCCTTCTCCTTGCTCCAGCAGATGGCTCTTCCTTCTCTTCTTTCTTATCTGTTTCCAGCAATGCTCCAGCAAAAACTGCTGTTCTTCTCCCCCTCTTCTCTTTTTATTTTCCTCCAAATCTCTAGCCCATGCTTCCAGCTCACTAATCCCATCCATTGTCTACCACTTTCCCTTGGTTCATCACTCTTTTCCCTGATTTAGGCAAGCTCTCCTTTTCTTGTTCTTTCTTTTTGACAAAGGCCAGCTATTGTCCCCCACTTATTCCCCAATCAGTGCAAAGAATCTCACTTTTCGACAGGTGACACGACCACTGACACGCCCGTGTTCCTGGGCGTGTTATAGGCACTGTGATCTTGAACCAATGGCACGTCCAATGACACGCCCGTGTTCCAGGGCGTGTCATAGCTACTGTAAGTCTGAATAAAAGGCACGTTCCTTGGCACGCCCGTGGTCCCGGGCGTGTGACAGCTACTGTGAGTCTGGATGAATTACACGCTCATTGACACGCCAGTGGTCCTGGGCGTGTCGCAGCTACTGTGACTTTGGGTAAATAGCACGATCATGAGCACGCCCGTGGTCCTGGGCGTGTTGAAGCTACTGTGACTCTGGACAAATGGCACGTTTGGTGACACGCCTATGCAACTGGGCGTGTCATATCCACTGAATGTAGTAACAGGGGCACGCCTAACGACACGCCCGTGTTCTTGGGCGTGTCCATTGGCTGATTTTGCTTTTTTTTCTTCTACTTTCATCCGTAATTGCTCCGAAATGACCAAAAGCCTCAATTTATCGAGAATTCCTGAAATTATTCTTAAATTGCACTTTAAACAAACAAATTAAACTCAATTTGATAATAATCATATTAAGAAATGGGAATAAAATATCATTAATTGTGTACTTATCAAATTCCCCTACACTTGAGTTTTTGCTTGTCCTCAAGCAAACTAAATTACTGTAATAAGCATAAATGACAGACTCCCTCTATATTCAAAAAGAAAAATAAAGTTTTGACAATACTCGAATCGGATAACCTCACTTTCTCAATCAACATAATTCACAATCATAACAGCTGAATCAAGAAGTTTCAAAATAAAAATTTCACATACCTAAAACCTAAAAATCCAGAGTTAAAAATTTGAGCATAAAATTCCAGCAAATTCAAATGCCATGAACAAAGTGCGAAAAACGTGAGTTTTCTCTTAAGCATTCTAACCCTCAAATTTATTAGTATTATATATTTTTATTTTTATTTTATTTTCATTTTCATTATTATTATTATTATTTTTTATTTTTTTTATATGTTTTAAGGAGCCCGACTTGTTTAAACTGATACCAGCCTTTTGACGCGAAGGTAAACATTTGTGATGCCAACCCCCGGTTACTCAGCCAGAATCACCGTTCAAATGGCTACTAGCACTATTCATGATTCTAACTCATTTGTAGTCAAAATCAGCGGAACAGGGAAAAATTTTCAAAGCTCCTTAGAATTATTTATTTTTATTCGAGGGTTATAAACTTAAGGGTCGTACCAAGTCCGACTCAAGAATCTACAGAATTGTATTATGCTAAAAAATGTAACTAAGGTTTCAAATTTTAGTAATGTTCCAATTTCCATCAATCCACAACTTAACTATACCCATTACAATCGATCCTCAACAATTGATCGAAATTACTAAGTTAACCTCAACAAGAAATTGTCATTTAGGAAATTTCAAATTAGTTTAACATGTAAAGGGAAATCACATCAAATTATACTTATCATAACAATTTAGCTTACTTAGCAGGCATTGATTGAGACGAATGAATCAAAAAAAATGAAGTAGAAATTTATTCAATAAAGTATTTCAATAAAGTATACCTCTCCCCCTTAAGATGCACATTGTCCTCAATGTGTGCGCAAAACATGAAACAATGAAGAGAGATAATTACTGCCCTTTTCCAAGTCCATGAGTGGATGAAAATGAGTGCGGTGCCAAGAGTGCGGTGAAGGAGATTTGGCATCAAAATAGTATTCTACAATGCACTCAAAACAAGGTTAATATATATAAATAAATAAAGAAATGAAATAATGCTAAAGAAAATAATAATAATACTACTCTAAAAGCACGTAAAAGAAGAAAAACTAAAAAGCGTATTAAATAAGTAAAGAAATAAAGGACGACATAAAAATAAAACAAAAATGTGCTAATCACTGCTGGTCTCATCATCATCGGAGACATCAACTGGTGGAGAGGGTTCCGGTGCAGGTGTAGGTGCAGGTGCTGGTGCACGGGCAGGTGGCTGATAGGGTGGAGGTGGTGGCTGCGAAGGGTGAAATCCCTGATACCGCCAGAACTCCAACATGGATTGCTCTAGCCACTGTCGCCTCAAGATCTCGTGATCTAACTGGGCTTGGAAGTCTTCCTGCTGGATTAGAATCATATTCTGGTTTAGAGCGATATTGTTTATCATACCTTCCATCCGACACATCTGACGCTCAAACTCGGTGGGTTTCCTGTCATCATCCCACTCCTCATTGATTGACTGGCGCCAATCTCGGAATGCAGGAGGCTGGACAAAGGAAGGCCCGGCAGAAGAAGAAGGTGCAGCAGCATCAGATGGTCCAGCAGTAGAAGGTCCAGCAGGATAATCCGACGGTGGAGGTGGTGGTATATCGGAGGGAGGAGCGGAAGGAGCTGCCTCTGGTAAATCTGAATCCATAGGAGCAGCCCGCAGCCCAGCTACCTGTTCCCTGTTCAACCTCTTTAGTGTGTCCATACCCAATATCTTTGGCATACCGTCCACCGTCATCGGGAGGCAACCATCTAACACTCCCAGCCGTTGAGTAAGTCTCGTGACATACATGCCACCATGTAAAGCACCTGAAGCTCCCTTCCTAGACTGCTCATGGAAGAAATGGGTGATGGCATGGGCCACATTGCACCGGGTCTTATGTTGCATGCAGTGCAGAAAGAACAGATCCCTCAAGGTCACCACCCCTGTACTGCTCAATCTGGCTGTAAGTGTGTGAACCAACAAGTTATGCACCACCCGGCATGGGAAAGAACTGAAGTTGGATGCTTTGGAGACCTTAGGCTGATATCTATCTGCAGTGGGTGCAAAGTCATGCCAAATCCGAGGCGGAACAACATCATACTCAGCAAAATCCACCTCGGAACTGAGATGATCGGTGGTTTGGACCTCCTCTGCAGTATACAACCCGAGATGTACCCCAAGGTCGTTTATGCTCATGTGGAACCTCTGTCCTCCCAGTCGGAATTTAATTTTCGGCTCAGTGATGGAGATTTTGGTCTTCTGGAACTGAAAGGTGCAGTAAAACTCAAGTGTAAGCTCTCGGTATGAAGGCTCGTGGATAGAGAAGAGCTGTCCCCACCCCGGTTGATCAATCATCTCTTTCACTTCTGCAGCAATATTAACCATTTCCATAGCCTCCCAGTCTAGGTACCGAGGTGCCGACCATTCTTTGTTGCCAAACAACTCGAACCGTCGTCGTTCCTCGCTGTTGGAGAATTTGAGGCACTTATGTCCCGCCATGAATTTAGAAGTTGGGCGGGTAGCAGGCTGGCTGGAACTGCCCTCCCCTCGGGCCCGTTTGGCTGGAAGCTGTGACGATGATTGCTTGCGAGGGCCCATTTTCGATAAATCTGCAAGAATAAATTTAATGGTTCGTCAATAACGAAAGCATACCAACATGCAGGCTAAACAACGCAATCCGCTAGAACCAAATACCTCAATTAATTGCAAGCAATAAACCAACCCGAACGATAAACACACATTAAAGCCAATCACCAAATCAACATATTATCCATAAACCACAAGTAACTGGTTTTAATCAAACAATTTCAAAACCAACATTTTATTCAATTTCAAATAACACAACAAAATGACACAAATGATTATTTGATCAACATATTATTCATAAATCACAAGTAATGAGAATCGAAACAATCATTTGATTAATCAACACAATAATAACACAACGGAATAACACAAATGAATAATTAACAAAACAATTCAAAATTAAAACAACATATTATTTGATGAAACAACAATTCAAAACAAAACTAAAATCAAACAAATCCCGAATCAAATGGTAGTTCAAAACGACAATGAAAATCAAACGCCACAGAAATTGAAAAACACCATAATAAAGCAAACAATTCACGAAATTTCAAATTTCATGATAAACACAAGTAATTACAAGAAATGTATATGAAAAACGAAAGAAAAACTAAACAAAACAAAGAAAAATCGAAAAAAATTAGATTTCGTACCTGAAATCGCAAATCCGATGGAAAAACGAGAGAGCACACACAAATAATGCAAGCCCGGGAGTAAAAATCGGTCAAAACTGAATGGGTGTGTGAATTAGCCGAGAAAAACGCAGAAAATTTGAGAGAAAACGAGAGAGAATGAGAGAAAATTTTTGGTTTTTCGGAAAAATGGGCGTGGGGCTATATATAGAAAACGTCAACACGCCCAGAGACACGCCCGTGTTGATGGGCGTGTCCCTCGATTTAAAAACCAGTTTACGTGACACGCTCTTGGACACGGGCGTGTCTTTGGGCGTGTCATAGCTACTGGATGAAATTTCAATTTACACGCCCATAAACACGGGCGTGTTCATGGGCGTGTCATTCATTCTGTGACACTCATTCAAACTACACGCCCACTAGCCTGGGCGTGTTCCTGGGGGCGTGCCCAGTTCAAATTTCAAATTTCAATTTTTTTTTAATAAATGCGACACGTCCATGGACACGGTTGTGTCCATGGGCGTGTAATGGCTTCTGTTTTAAAAAATGAAACGACACGCTCATTGACACGGGCGTGTCCATGGGCGTGTAGTAGCTACTGTCTGAAAAGATAATTTACACGCCCACAGACACGGGCGTGTTCATGGGTGTGTAATAGCTACTGCCTGAGAAACCTAATCACACGCCCACAGACACGGGCGTGTCCATGGGCGTGTTATCAATTTATTCACCAAAAATCAAATTCTCTCTGCAACTTCAAATTAGGTAAAACAACACCCTCCCCTTCAAGAAAAGAAAGTTAAAACAAAATGACAAAACAAACCAAAAACATAAAGACGGTGGGTTGTCTCCCACCCAGCACTTCTTTAACGTCGTATTAGTTGGACGGTTGGACGAATGTCCCTAATCTTGGAGGTGCAAAACCTCCTTGAAGGCCTGTATTTCTCCTCCAAAATAAGATTTGAGCCTATGCCCATTGACTTTGAAAACTCCTTTTTCCGGGTGGCTTATTTCAACCACTCCGTAAGGGAAAACTTCCTTGACAGTAAAAGGACCGGACCAACGAGATTTCAACTTACCTGGAAAGAGTCGGAGCCTTGAATTATACAGCAATACCTGATCTCCTGCTTGAAACTCTTTCTGTTTCTTTATGTGAGCATCATGCCATCTCTTGGTACGTTCCTTGTACATCCTTGCATTGTCATACGCTTGCAACCTCCACTCGTCTAGTTCATTCACCTGTAATTTTCGCTTTTCACCTGCACAAGCTAGATCAAGGTTAATCTGTTTTATTGCCCAATATGCACGATGTTCTACCTCAACAGGTAAATGGCAAGCTTTTCCATATACTAATCTGAATGGTGTAGTGCCTAAGGGAGTTTTAAAAGCAGTTCTGAAAGCCCATAGAGCGTTGTCCAATTGCTTGGACCAATCCTTTCGGGATCGTTCAACAGATTTTTCCAGAATTCGTTTGATTTCCCTATTTGTGTTCTCGACTTGGCCACTGGTTTGGGGGTGATAAGGAGTAGCAAACCTGTGTGTAACTCCTAATCTATTTAAAACCTTTTCAAGCTGAGTATTACAAAAATGAGTACCCCTATCACTGATAATTGCTTTTGGCGTGCCAAATCGAGAAAATAATTTCTTCAAAAATTGCACTACAACCCTAGCATCATTGGTTGCCAAGGCTTGGGCTTCAGGCCATTTAGACACATAATCAATAGCTACCAGAATATATTTATTGCCAAAAGAGTTTGGAAATGGTCCCATAAAGTCAATTCCCCAAACATCAAAAATTTCACAAACTAGGATCCCATTTTGGGGCATCTCATCATGAGAGGAAATGTTTCCAGCCCTTTGGCATTGATCACAACGAACTACAAATTCGTAGCTATCTTTAAACAAAGTGGGCCAATAGAATCCTGATTCTAGCACCTTTTGAGCAGTTCTATTGGCCCCCATATGACCACCAGCTGGTCCGACATGGCATTCACTAAGGATGTTCATTGATTCGGGCCATGCCACACATCTTCGGATCATGTGATCCTTACATAACTTAAACAAAAAGGGATCCTCCCAAAAATAATACTTTAGATCAGAAAAGAATTTCTTCTTTGCTTGATAAGTTAGGTTCTTAGGGAGTTCCCTAACAGCTAAGTAATTTGCAAAGTCTGCAAACCATGGTGTTTCAAAATTTAAACCACTTACCTCACTTACCATAGCATATAGCTGTTCATCGGGGAAGTGATCATCAATGTCCCCTTCTTCAAGTCTCTCTAGGGTTGGATTCTCCAGGCGAGAGAGATGATCTGCTGCAAGATTTTCGGCTCCCTTCTTATCTTGAATTGTTAAGTCGAATTCCTGCAACAACAAAACCCATCTGATTAGTCTAGGTTTAGCATCAACTTTTGCGAATAGATACCGTAAAGCTGAATGGTCTGTATACACAATCACCCTTGACAAGATTAGATATGATCTAAACTTGTCAAAAGCAAAAACCACAGCTAGCAGCTCTTTCTCTGTAGTTGTGTAGTTGGCTTGGGCTGCGTTCAAGGTCTTGCTCGCATAGTAGATTGGCTGGAAGTGTTTCTCTTTGCGTTGGCCCAAGACTGCTCCAACTGCAAAGTCACTTGCATCACACATCAGTTCAAATGGTAGATTCCAATTAGGAGCTACCATGATTGGAGCATGGGTCAATTTCTCCTTCAGGGTCGTGAATGCTCTCAGACATTCCTCATCAAAAGTAAAATTGACATCCTTCTCAAGGAGTCTTGTCAATGGACGGGCTATCTTAGAGAAATCTCGAATAAACCTTCGATAAAAACCCGCGTGCCCTAGGAAGCTTCTGATGGCTTTCACAGATGTGGGTGGTGGTAGCTTCTCAATAATGTCTATCTTTGCCCGATCCACCTCAATGCCTTTGCTTGAAATCTTGTGTCCCAACACGATTCCTTCTTGAACCATGAAATGACACTTTTCCCAATTCAGCACCAAATTTGTTTCCTCACATCTCATCAAAACCCTCTCAAGGTTTTCCAAACACTTTTCAAATGAGCTGCCATAGACTGAGAAATCATCCATAAACACCTCCATAATATCCTCTATTAGCTCATCAAAGATTGCTATCATGCACCTTTGGAAAGTTGCTGGTGCATTACACAACCCGAATGGCATTCTTCGATATGCAAATGTCCCATATGGGCAGGTGAATGTAGTCTTCTCTTGGTCTTCCGGTGCAATGGGAATTTGGAAATAGCCTGAAAGGCCATCCAAAAAGCAGTAGTATTCATGGCCGGATAACCTCTCCAACATCTGATCAATGAAGGGTAAAGGAAAGTGATCCTTTCTAGTTGCATCATTTAATTTTCTGTAGTCAATGCAAACCCTCCAACCAGTAACTGTTCTTGTTGGAATCAGCTCATCATTTTCATTAGGGATCACAGTCATCCCTCCTTTCTTCGGCACTACTTGAACTGGGCTCACCCAAGAACTATCCGAGATCGGATATATAATCCCTGCATCAAGTAGTTTTATCACTTCAGCCTTAACAACATCCTTCATCTTTGGGTTCAGTCTCCTCTGTGGTTGTACTACTGGCTTGAATTCATCCTCCATCAGTATCTTGTGAGTGCAATAGGATGGACTAATCCCCTTGATATCTGCTATCTTCCAAGCTATCACTTGCTTGTGTTTCTGCAACAACTGGATGAGTTGTTCTTTCTGCTCAGAAGATAGGTGGGAACTCAGAATTATGGGCAATCTCTTTTTCTCTGCCAAAAACCCATACTCAAGGTGATCCGGAAGAGGCTTCAGTTCCAAGTTTGGTGGATCAATCACCGACGGTTTTGGCTTTTCTTCCTTGGGCATTTCAATGGTTTCATATGCCCTGCATTTGAATGATTTGCTTGCTTCAAGAAAAGCAAGCTGCTCCATTGCTTCTTCACCCTCAATATTTTCCTACAATAAACACAACTCAAGGGGATCCTTGGAAACAATGTTAGTTAAACAGTTTACGGTTTCATGCTCAACAACATCATTGCATGATTCCGCCTCATCAATTGAAAGTGAATGTTTCATGGCATCATGTATCCTAAAAATTACTTTCTCCTCACCCACTCTCAAAGTCAATGTGCCGTCATGAACATCAATGAGAGCACGGGCTGTATTCAAAAATGGCCTACCAAGAATAAGCGAAACATCTACATCCTCATCAATATCAATGACAACAAAATCATTAGGGAAAATGAAATCCCCGACTTTTACCAACACGTCTTCTATTATGCCACGAGGGTGGACTACCGATTTATCAGCAAGTTGGATGGTCATGAGTGTTGGTTTAGGTTGACCAATGCCTAGCTCTTTAAACATTTTATAGGGCATAACACTTATGCTAGCCCCCAAATCAGCTAAAGCACTTTTAACCTCAAGATTACCTATAAAACATGGAATGGTAAAACTACCTGGATCTTTTAATTTCTTAGGTAATCTTCTTTGCAGAATTGCTGAACTTTTTTCAGATAAATGCACTAAAGATACTTCCTCAAGTTTCCTTTTGTTAGAAAGGATATCTTTCAAAAATTTAGCATACTTAGGCATTTGTGACAAAGCTTCAGCAAATGGAATGTTAATATGCAATTGTTTAAAGAGTTCAAGGAACTTACCGAACTGAGCATCAATCTTGTCCTTGTTCAGTCTTGCCGGATAGGGTACTCTAGGTCGGTATTCCTTCACATTGGGGCTGCTTGCTTGTGGCTGTTTCTCTCTTTCTCCTTCAAGTGCAGCTTTCTCTCCCGAAGTGGTAGGAGGATCATCTTCTTTTTCTTTTTCTTGTTCTCCAGCCCTCTTCTTTTCCACATTTTCATTGATCTCTTTACCACTCCTTAGCGTAATTGCCTTCAGTTGCTCCTTAGGGTTGGCCTCAGTGTTGCTAGGTAAACTTCCCTGTGGTCTCTCACTGAGCAATTTGGCAATTTGCCCCACTTGATTCTCCAAATTGTGAATGGAGGCTTGTTGATTTCTAAGGGAGGTTTCAGTTGATTGAAACCTTGTTTCAGAAGCTGCTACAAATTTCTCCATCATGTCCTCCAAACTACTCTTTCTTGGAGGGGCAGCTTGTTGATGTTGGGGTTGCTGGAATCCAGGGGGAGGTCTTGGATTATTTTGATTGGTCCATGAGAAATTTGGATGATTCCTCGACCCCGGATTGTATGTGTTGCTGTATGGATTATTCTGTTGTTGCCTTGGCATATTCCCAACATAATCTACCTGCTCTTGCTTGGCAAACATGTTGCCACTTTGGCAATCTTGACTTTGGTGTCCACCTCCACACCATTCACAAGACATCACCTGCATAACTTTTCCAGATGAAGAAGAAGTCAAAGAATCAAATTTCTTATGCAATGCTTCTAATTGGGCTGTCAATGCCACCACCGGATCTAATTGGTGTGATCCCACGGCCTTCAGTTTTCCTTGCTCTCTTGGGGCTTGCCATTGATAATTGGTGATGGCCATATCTTCAATTAAGTCCCTTGCTTGTTCAGGTGTCTTGTTGTTGATGGTACCACCAGCTGCTGCATTAATGGATTGTTTACTTACATAATTCAATCCATTGTAAAATGTTTGAATTTGGAGCCAAAGTGGAAGTCCATGATGCGGACACCTTCTCAGCAAGTCTTTGAATCTCTCCCAGGCATCATAAAGAGTCTCACCATCTTGTTGCAAAAAGGATGAGATGTCATTCCTCAACTTGGCAGTTTTTGATGGTGGAAAATATTTCTCTAAAAACTTCTCTGCCAATTGGGCCCAGGTGGTAAAAGTTCCTGGAGGAAAGGATTTCAGCCACTTCTTTGGTCTGTCTCTAAGAGAAAATGGGAACAACCTCAGCCTAATTGCATCTTCTGAGACATTGTTTATCTTAAATGTGTCACAAATCTCCAGAAAATTCTCAAGATGTGCATTAGGATCTTCATCAGGGAACCCATCGAATTGACAAGTATTCTGCACCATTTGAATGACATTCGCCTTTATTTCGAAGTTGTTTGCAGCAACTGTCGGCCTCCGGATACTCGATTTTGCCCCATTTAAATTGGGCTTAGCAAACTCCTGCATTGTTCTCGGTCCAGCTCCTTCCATCACTTCGAATACTTCTTCTTGTTCAATTTCCAGATTGATTCTTGAACTTACGTCTTCCAGATCTGCCTCCTCTTCTTCCTTTTGCTTTCTCCTCAATGTTCTTTCTAGTTCTGGGTCTAACTCCAGTAGTTGGGATGAGCTAGATCTGGTCATAAACAATAAGAAACACCTACAATGATAGTAAACCAGCAAGAACTAAAATTAAAAACAATTAAAAAGAAAACTAAATCAACAATCTTAATTATATTACTAATATTGAAACCGTTGTCCCCGGCAGCGGCGCCAAAAACTTGATGCGTGCCATTAGCTATATGCAATTACCGCAAGTGCACGGGTCGCTCAAGTAATATAGTAGTGAGTGAGTGTCGTTCCTTGGGGACAAGGCCAAGTACTAGTGCAAATCTTAATCGTTGTTTAGTGAATTAATAGTTGTGTGATGTGTTGTAACTAAAATCAACTAATTAATGAATGAAAGGAAATTAAATGCTGTGCACAAAAGATTTATAATGATATTAATAGAACTATCCAGATATTGAATCCCCCTAGCCTCAATAATATTTATAAACAATCCATTCAACTAAATCGTTTAATCAAATTGAATTGGCATTCCTCTAACTTAGATTAAAGCCTCTCTCGAGTGGATTAATCCCTAATTACTAAGTAGAGTGTCGGAATCTCTTCTCAAAACACAATTAAATAGGTCATGCATTAAGGACAAGGAACTATAAACCAAAGGATCTTGTAGGTCTATCTCTAGCACCCCAATCAATCCTCAATCCTTATGAGTATTCAATTCACATCAAGCTTTCTCAAGTCAATAATATGAAAATAATAACCAATCAACAAGCATGCTATTATCAATTGGAAATAACAACAAGTATCATAAGAATAAAACAACTCAATTAATTGATTCAACTGAATACAATTGTTTTAATTCATACAAATTGGCTAGGGTTCATCAATATCTAGATAGAGAAAGGTTTAGTTCATATTAACAGCTACAAAAATAGAGTAAGATAAATGAGTAAGAGAAACCAAACAATTCATGGCAGTGAATCTGTATTTCTTCACTTGAGCTCTTGATTCTTGGTTTTGGACTTGAGTATGGTGTTGTTCTTCCTTTAATCTCAGCTCAAGACCCTTCTCCTTGCTCCAGCAGATGGCTCTTCCTTCTCTTCTTTCTTATCTGTTTCCAGCAATGCTCTAGCAAAAACTGCTGTTCTTCTCCCCCTCTTCTCTTTTTATTTTCCTCCAAATCTCTAGCCCATGCTTCCAGCTCACTAATCCCATCCATTGTCTACCACTTTCCCTTGGTTCATCACTCTTTTCCCTGATTTAGGCAAGCTCTCCTTTTCTTGTTCTTTCTTTTTGACAAAGGCCAGCTATTGTCCCCCACTTATTCCCCAATCAGTGCAAAGAATCTCACTTTTCGACAGGTGACACGACCACTGACGCCCGTGTTCCTGGGCGTGTTATAGGCACTGTGATCTTGAACCAAAGGCACGTCCAATGACATGCCCGTGTTCCAGGGCGTGTCATAGCTACTGTAAGTCTGAATAAAAGGCATGTTCCTTGGCACGCCCGTGGTCCCGGGCGTGTGACAGCTACTGTGAGTCTGGATGAATTACACGCTCATTGACACGCCCGTGGTCCTGGGCGTGTCGCAGCTACTGTGACTTTGGGTAAATAGCACGATCATGAGCACGCCCGTGGTCCTGGGCGTGTTGAAGCTACTGTGACTCTGGACAAATGGCACGTTTGGTGACACGCCTATGCAACTGGGCGTGTCATATCCACTGAATGTAGTAACAGGGGCACGCCTAACGACACGCCCGTGTTCGTGGGCGTGTCCATTGGCTGATTTTGCTTTTTTTTTCTTCTACTTTCATCCGTAATTGCTCCGAAATGACCAAAAACCTCAATTTATCGAGAATTCCTGAAATTATTCTTAAATTGCACTTTAAACAAACAAATTAAACTCAATTTGATAATAATCATATTAAGAAATGGGAATAAAATATCATTAATTGTGTACTTATCAACTACTAACACATTTGTGGGCTCAAAAGGCATTACAAGGAACTTATAACGTCTATATCGAGTTCTAGGTGTAGTCTTTGGAATGTCTTTTCCTTTGATCCGCAGCTGTTGATATTCCAGTCGGTGATCTATATATATATATATATATTTTTAAAAAGACCTTGGTTCCTTTAAGTTGGTCGAATACATCGTCGATAGACGGTAATGGATATTTATCCTTAATCGTAAGCTCATTCAACTACTTATAATTCACATATAACCCTAAGGATTTATCTTTCTTCTTGACAAAGAGTACTGGCGTGCCCCATGAAGAAATACTTGGGTATATAAGACCCTTGTCGAGTAGCTCCTATAATTGCGTTTTCATTTCTTTGGGTTCCGCTGGTACCATTCGGTATGAGGCAACCAACACCGGTGCAGTTCCCGGATATACATTTATAGTGAATCCTACTTTTCTCTTAGGTGATAATCCGGGTAGCTCGTCTAAAGAAACATCGAGAAAATCACGCATTGTTGATACCTCTTGAATCTTTATCACATTCTTCTTTGCTTCCATAGTGCTTACCAAGTGTGCCTCACATCCGTTTGTATGGAATGCCTTGTTGTAACTGCTGCTGTTACGTTGTTTAGGTAATTGGCTCTCTTTCCTACTACCGTCACTTCCTCCTTGTGAGGAGTATGAAGTGTTACTCTCTTTCTTCATATAATCAACCACTGTTTTATGCCTTGTTAGCCAATCCAATACCAACATTACGTCAAATTCTCAAAATGGTAACTCTATTAAATTTTCTGGAAATGCATTTTCATGTAACTCTATAGAACAGTCTTTAATCACTTGTGTGTAACTACCTCGTCTCTTATCGGATTTATAACTAATGTTTCAAACTTAACATATCCTACTGGTAATTCTTCTATGTTTTTATTGCTTAGGCTCTGGCTGGTATACTTGAATTGAGCTAGTCAACGGTCTCTGATTGTGCTCTTTGAAAATTCAAATCACTTTCCTTTCCCCTGCTTCGGCCTCGGCCAAAAGCGGGCCATGATTTTTCTGTCGGTGCGGGTGCATTCACTTGTCTTTCTGGCAGTTTACCCTAACACGATCTGGTGCCTCGCATTCCCAGCATCCATCTGTTAAATACCAGCATTCACTCTTATATTTTCATCCACAGTGTTTGCATAGAGGAGTAATATATCCTTCAAATCTATATTTCTTTCCAATCCTCCAGTAATTTTTGAATTTTTACTTTTTCCTTTTTCCTTTACCTAGTCCTTGGGTTGTTATTACTTTCATTCTTTCCTTTTTGATCTAATTTTAATTCTGCACTTTCTACCTCTTTGGTTTTTAATTTCTCTTTCTCTTCTCTCTCTTTTTTTTTTCCATCATTTCCTGAATTCATAAATCTCATATATCTTCTTCTTATAGTTTCTTAATTTTGATGATTACATCGGGGCATTTTCAGGAGGAATCACAATACAATGTTTTGATTAGATTTCGTCTAGTTTCTACTCATATGTTCCGTCACCTACCTT
Organism: Garcia nutans; assembly: GCA_947685225.1. NCBI lineage: Eukaryota > Viridiplantae > Streptophyta > Magnoliopsida > Malpighiales > Euphorbiaceae > Garcia > Garcia nutans. The sequence goes on from CANTUV010000055.1 coordinate 7,789,948, forward strand.
ATTAAGACTTCACGGGATGGTCACCCATCATCATTGGTTGAGCACGTTTAACTCTGATTTCTTGCTAAATTTCAACATGACCTTCTTAGTGCGCTTACTTCATCTGCTTATGTGAATATTGTACATGGGGTTACTGTACATATTCTATAGTGGCCGGACATGAGAATTTCTCATATACTTATTTCTGTTCACTCATCTTTGTTATCTAAGTTCTATCTCTTTTATCTCTTACCGTTTGGTCTTAACATTTTACGTACTTTTCTTTTTTTTTTTCCTCTTATTTTGTTCCTCTTTTTATTCCATTCTTCAAATTTCATTTTCTTATATACATTTTCATTTTTACATTCATATACGCCTATCTAACCTTCTACTGGAACCCCTTATAAGGACTCCGGTATACTAGCTACGGATGTCTGGCACCTTGAACCTTGGCCGGATCCTTGGCTTTGCAATTGCCGGCTTTACTATGTAAAACTATCTTCACTTCTAAACTTCTTCCCAACTTGTCGAAATCTTCCTAAGCTTTAAGTTTGTACTCTCTTTTGTTGCATGCGTTGGTGTCTACTTCTCTAATCCATGTATACCCTCTCAATACCTAAAACTTTCACAACTAATCTTGAAAATTCAAACACGTCCATGACTATTAATTGTACTTTAATTTCATTATTTAATCCTTCCAAAACCTTTGACGTCTTTCTTGCTTTGTTTCTATCATTTTCTTTGCATACTTACTGAGGCGAGTGAACTCTCTATCATACTCAGATACTGTCATTCTTCCTTGCTGTAGATATATAAACTCATTTCTCCTTGCGTTTAAGTATGTTTTACCAAGTGTATGTTTCTTCTACCCAAAGGGACATGGCATAAATATATCTTTTATCTGGCGTGCATCTCATTTGTTCCAATGCCCTATTGGTATTGTCCAAACAGTACTCAACTTCTTCAAATCCTTCTTCTCTACTAGCCTTAAATTCTTTAGCCCCATATTTCCTTAACTTCTCGATTGGGGACTTCCTTTCTCTTTTGGTAGCAACAGGTACCATTCTTGCCGTTTATTGCAATGGAACTATCATTTATCTTAAATAAACTTCGGGGCCTTCCACAGCCACCGTTGCTGGTCGTGGCATAAGTCCAAGACCCATTTCTACATTTATGGGCACGAAAAGCGTGTGATTCCTTTTCTTGATCTATAATTCTTTGTGATTCTGCCTCTTGCAACCTTATACCGTATACATATACCGTGATAAGGATTAGCAGCTGGCTTGACTCAACATATTAACTTTCCTATATGGCATGTACATAATCACCATTAGATTTTCCTTTATCACATGTACCTCATATACTTATGTATTTATAATATTCTTCTACTATACTGACATTTCGTACCTAAATGATATATGCTTTCATTTCTTATCTGCTATAGGATATCCCATTTTATATTGGTAATGGCCACTCCCAACATAAAATGTGTATCCTCCTATGTTGAAATTTCCAGGACCGGCTAAACCGATGCTCTGATACCACTAAATGTAACACCCCATCTTAGCCTACGTTTATAGACCAAGATGGACTGTTATTTCATGGTGGTTGTGTCTTAACATTTTACTTAGCCAATTTTAAGTGCAGATTTTAAAAAAAATTTGCCAGAACCTCCCCTAAAAATGGAGGTCCCAAATGTCGCCAAAACTGATTTTTTAATTTTTGAAAAATATTTTGTTTCACAATTCAACTCAAGCACACTCCCAATAATCCACCCTTATAACCTCAACTACAATCCTGCAAGAAGAATTCACACTTCTATACTTGCATACATAAGTGCTAAACCCAAATAAGATTTATTAAATTACTAGCAGTGTACGTGTTCTAGCTTTTCATTATTATACATTTATTTGCTAGATCATACAAGCTTATGTACATGCCATATTGCTACAATCAATCATATCCAAACTCCTACCCAAAGTAGTAGTCAAGGCCAGCTGCGCAGGACATGCTGCAATCTCGTCTCCTCATTTAACCTACGAGTTTAGAGGGAAACTAAACTCGCTAAGCAATTGCTTAGTGGGTACTTAAATCATTGCAATAAAATAATAAAATAAAAGAATGATTTGATCATACATTTATATACTTTAAATACTTGAAAGGGATCAATACAAAACACAGATGGTAAAAAGGCTTGACTGAATAATTTGAATTTAAATCATTTTTCTTGCTTTTATCATTTTGGTTGCTCTACTGGTTTAACAGAACGTCAGCGGATAAGGAAGGGTCATGATAAACATATCTCGTCATGATCATATTTCATTATCTTTCATCATAATTCTTGCACATGTGCCAATGGCCATTATCATTGCATCATTGATCATGTCATTGCAATCATCGGCCTTCAGCCGGAATATCATATCATGTCATAAGCAGTACTGCAGTAATAGTATGATGCATCATACCCTTATCTCAAGGGTTCTGTCATAACCAAGTAGAGCGTAAATAATTTATTAAATTACTTTGATCATGATATTCAATAAGCCATGATTTGTCCATAATGCATGTATTGTCGGAATAGCTTGTCATGATGCCTTTCTGATCATTTCCAATTCTCCTTCATGTCATTTTATATGATTTAACATCAATCCATATCATAATATTCAAGTTTTACACATTTAGAAAAATTATCAAAGGAATAGTAGCGCGGCGCGTAAAATCGGCAACGCAATGGCGCGCGACAACTAAATGGTAAAATCTGTTTTTACTGCTGAAAATTAGTCAAATTTGGCAACGGTTTTGACCAAGTAAACAAACTTATTTTTGGCTGAATTTTTTCAGGAAAACACTTTCATAAGTTAACTAAATGCATGTAAAATTTCGTCAAAAAATTCTTTCGTTTGCCCCTTCAACGGACTGCCCAAAATGAAAGCTGCAGAATGGTGCCCAAAAGGGACCATTCGGCCCAATTTTCCAAACTTGAGGGAAATTCATTTTTTTCTTGCAAAATTGATTTTTAGAATCCTTTTGTGATACCATTGAAGGACTAAGGGTCCCTCTTCCAAAAATCAAACCAAAGGAGTGATTAAAAACTCATCAAAGTTTATGAATAATTGCATAAATTTAGCTAGTTTGTTTAGTTTTCATTCTTTTCACAATCAATTGATTACAAATGGTTCAAGAGCACTTTCCCACATATTTACCACACATAATAACATCATTTCAAAACCATTTCAAAAATCCCATAATGCAAAATATGTGAATTAATTGAAAAGGCAATGATTTAAGTACCAAACCTTGTTTATTTGCTTTGTTCCTTGCTTGTCGTATTCTTTCTTCCCTTCTTCTTCTTTATCCCTTTGATTTCCTATAATTTTCATAACTTCCATAATAAGAACATTATAAAAACCATATGTTCAAGCCTTGATTCTTGCTATCTTAAGCTACTAATTACCATTTATTCATCACTACTACATGTATGAATCATTTACTCTAATTTCTCTTCACTTTCTTATCTTTCCCATAATCTTCCCAACTTTTCTTTCCTTGATAACTTGAAAACTATCAATCAAATGAATAAACTAAAGCTAGAATTGGAATCCTTACCTTAAAATAAAGCTTTTCCTTCCAAAAATCCACTTGAACACTTGAAAAATTCATTCCCTTTTGTTGGTGAAGAGAATACGGCATGCCTCTCAAAAATGGAGAAAAAAAATGTGTCCTTAATTCTTTAATCATCCCTCTCTCCCTTTTTATATTCTTCCATTTTCCATTTATTTAATTAATTTCATTTTGGAGGGTTAAGATGTAACCACCACAAAAGTATCTTAACTAGGATGGTGCCATATGGAGGGTTAAGATTAATCCAACCCAAAAGTGTTTTTAAACAAGATTTTGCCATGTGTCCCTTTCTAGAAAATTACTATGCCATGTGTCCCTTTTCTAGAAAATGGGTGGAAGTGAAAAGACCAAAATACCTTTCAATGGAAGGTTTTGCCTTTTCTTCGTACCCGGGTGGTTTTACGACGCGTAAAATGTACCGTTCTCCTCCTTTCAACCTCTCGTTTCCATTTCTGACATTCATTCTTGATTTAGAACTAATTTATAAAAATTACGCTCATGCCCTTGACTTTTGTAAAAATTCCCTTTAGGTCCTTACGTGATTCGGGTCTCCACTTAGGTTCGTTCTTCAACATCGATCACTGTGGAGTCCTTCCTTTTACTTCAGATACCTTTACGTGTCTTGTTTTCCAGTGTATACATTATTATCACAAGAATGACAAAAATACCCTTGGTCAAGAATCCACTGTATCTCTCAAACTATGCGTTTTCGGGAAAAACCGCGGTGTTCCATTTCGAACCAATTTTTCTTTACTTTCCATTTCTGGAGTCTGTTATATGCACTATTAAGAACCTCCAGTACAACTTTTGGAAATTACAGTTACCTCCCCAAAACTTTTTGAAATTACAGTCACCTCCCCAAAACTTTTAAAATCTTTTCAGTTAGGTCCTTTTTGTCCTATAAAGCTTCCTTTCACTTTGTGTTCTTTGGTGATTACTCAGGATGGCTCCTCTTACTGTACATGGACGTACTGTAGATATGTACAAATTGGGTCGTGACAAACAGGGGCAGTGGCATGGCAATAGAGATTGAGGGAATGTCAGGTGGAGTAGAATCAATTTGGAAAACTAAGACTTATAAAAAAAGGGGCCATATATATATATGCATTAAATGAGTAGCCATGTGCTTGTAATTGAAAAATATGTGTTTAATATGTTGCATAGAAGTAAGTCATGTTTGATGGACTCACTAGATTGCTTGGCTTGCTAGTTAAATATATCATATATTCTATGTAAGATATTGATGTGCAAATAAAGGTTCTATGTGGTGCTTAACGGTCTCAAGTCTACCTAGACTCTAGAACCGTTATGCCCTTAGGAGGCAAGATGTGATAACAATCCCATCCAACCTATCAATGATGAGACAAATTGTATTGGTTATGTCAGGGAAAATTCCAATCTTGTAATTCAAGAATTAGATTCTGTTGGTTGAAATTCTAGAAATAAAACAAAGCATAAATCTAGAACAACAGAGCAATAACTTGAACAATACAAAATTGCAGTTGTAAATTGCTATAAGAAAACTAAAGATAAAGATGAAAAAGGAGAGCTAGAGTCTGAAGATGAACTCTTTTTTTATTACTATTTTACAGAAGCTTTTTTACAATATATATATTTGAGTTACAACCATACAATTAACAAAAAATCTCATATTAAACTAAGTAGCATGTGTGGCTTTATAACCACCACTCATTTTAACCCAAAAAATTGTTTAATACAAAATACCAAAATTAACCAAAATATTTGCTGAGTAAATTGGAGTATCTAGGAAAATCTTACTTTCCTAACACTCCTCCTTAAGATTTTTCTTTGAGACTCCTTGTAGCATTCTTTGAAACTCAAACTTGTTCTTGATAAGAGCCTTGGTTAGAATATCAACTTGTTGTCCTTCACTGCTACAATGCACCAGCTTCACTTCACCATTCTTCTATGCATCTCTCAAAGCATGAAATCTGATGTTGGGGTGCTTTATGCTCCCATGATGCACTAGATTTTCAGTCATTGCAATAGCTGACCTGTTGTCCACATAGATCACTGTAGGTTCTTTTGGCAACAAATCTAATTCAAATAACAATTTCTTCAACCAAATCCCTTGATTTGCTGCAGATGCAACAACCACATACTCAGCATCTAGTAAAATTTATGCTACAATATCTTGCTTCTTTGTGCTCCATGAGAAAATTCCCGAACCAAAGGAGAATGAGTAACCAGATATGATTTTATAATCATCCACCCCAATCACTATCTGAATAACTAATAAGGGCTCCATTCTCCATACTTTTATACCATATTCCATAATCATTTGTCCCTCTAATATACCTTAGCACCCTTTTAGCAGCTCCAAAATGCTTAATACTTTGATTTTGCATGTAACGGGACACCAAACTTATAGAAAAATCAAAAATGGTCTGGAAGCTGTAAGATATGATAAACTTTCAACTAAACTTCTATAAAGTTTTGGATCTACCTTCTCTTCACCATCATCCTTCATACACTTTTCATTCACAATAAGAGGAGTTGCAACAAGTTTGCACTTGCCAAGCTTGAATTTCTTTAACAAATTCAAAGCATACTTCTTTTGAGATAGAAAAATTCCTTCACAAGATTGAGCAATCTACAAACCCAAGAAAAATTTCATCTCTTCTGAATCAGACATCTCAAAAACTTTTAACATTTCAGCTTTAATTTCTTGAACAACAAGAGGATCTTCACCTGTAATAATCAAATCATCAACATGAATTGATATTATAATCAACTTCCTTTCACCTTGTCTTTTGAAGTACAAAGTAGGCTCATTCAAGCTTTTCTTGAAGCCTTGAGACAATAAATGAGCTTACAATCTATTATACCAAGCTCTAGGTGCTTGTTTTGGGCCATAGAGAGCCTTCTTAAGGTTATACACTTTATCCTCTTCACTTGTATTTGTAAAACCTTCAGGTTGTTCTGCATAAATATCCTCTTCAAGCACTCCATTAAGAAATTCATATTTGATGTCCAAATGAAAAATTTTCCATTTCTATTGTGCTGCAGGAGCCACTAGAAATCTCATCGTCTCATGTATGGCAACAGGAGCAAATGTATCTCCAAAATCCACTCCAGGTTGTTGAGAATAGCCTTTAGCTACAAGTTTGGCTTTATGTTTGAAAATAGAGCCATTTGGATTGAACTTCATTCTGTAAACCCATTTCACATTAATAACTTTTTTTTGTTTGGCCTATCAACCAGTTTCTAAGTGTCTTTTTTTATCATGACAAGTCCTCCTCCATTGGTGAAATCCAAACTTGTTGACTTGCTGCTTCTTTATAGAAGGATGGTTCAACAAGAGAAAAATTGCATTGCTCATAAATTTTCGCTAATGATTTGGTCTTCTAAGTAAGAGAGCATGTAGTAAGATCAGCATTTGTATTTTGATCAGTTTCAACAGAAGAACTTGAGGAAACATCACTCTTCTGTAGATTTGGTGTTGCAATTGGAGTACTCTCATCTTGTTTCTTCATACCAACATTTTGATCCCAGTCATAATAGCTAGACACATCCACTACAATATCTCTACTCATAAATGCCTCTTTGCTTCTAACATTATACACTTTGCACCCTTCTACAGCTGTGCTATAACCCATTAGAGCACACACTTTAGCCTTGTTATCTAATTTGCCTCTTTTAACATCGGGTACATGTGCATAACACACAGAACCAAACACCTTCAAGTGTCTTACGGATGGCTTTGAACCTTTCCATTCTTCAAATGGTGCCATGCCTTAGATTGCTCTAGCAGGTAATCTATTCAACAAATAGATAACTGTGTTAACTGTTTCAGCCCAAAAATAATTAGACATCTTCTTTTCTGCCAACATGCATCTTCCCATTTCCATTACTGTTCTATTCTTCCTCTTGGACACATCATTCCGCTTTGGAGTGTAACTAATAGTAAGTTGTTGTTGAATTCCCAAATCTCTACAATACTTGTTGAACTGGAATGACGTATATTCAGTTCCATTATCTGATCTGATATACTTCAACTTGCAGCCACTCTCCCTTTTAACCATAGCCTTGAACTCTTTGAAAATAGAAAACACTTGAGATTTGTTGCTAAGTAAAGCCATTTCATTCTAGTAAGATCATCCATAAAGAGTAGAAAATATTTACTTCCACTCAAAAAAGCTGTCCTCATTGGTCTACATAAATCCGTATGAACTAACTCTAGCTTCTCCTTAGCCCTCCAAAGACTTCCTTTAGAAAAAGATTGTCTATGCATTTTACCAAATTGACAAGATTCACTAACATCCTTGCACATGTCTATTTTGGTTACATCAAGCACCAAACCCTTGGATTGCATATACACTAACGAACTAAGATTGCAGTGACCAAACCTTTGTGCCAAAGCCAATTATCACTTAAATCAACATTAAAGCAATAATTATCAATAGAATAACAAGAAATAGGAAAGCAATTACCAGTCATGCTAATTTTAGCTACTTTACTTCCTTTAGGATAATAAATGTCACATCCTTTGTTCTTAAAATGAAGAAAAAAAATTTTATGAAGCATTTGAGCAACACTCAATAAGTTATGAGTAAAGTTTGGCACATAAAGAACATCATGAATGAGCATCATACCTTTATGAGTAGGAAATTTTATTGACCCTCTACCTTGAGCTTGCACCAATGCCCCATTTCCACCCTTCACTTTTGTTCTATCAAACCTGTCCAATGAAGTAAATAGGTTGTCATCATTTGCCAAATGCCTTGTACACCCACTATCAATATACCAAACACATCCATCAGCTTGTGATATGTGAGAGGCAATGAAAAACACTCTGTTGATTTTCCAGCTTGGTGACAGCTGTAAAGTTTGCTTGTTGGGAAGATTAACCACTTTGATTTTTCTTTTGCTACAAATCCTCTCAATATGCCCATACTTCTTACAAGATATATATTAAATTAGAGGCTTTTTTAACTTCTGCCAACAATTCTTCTCCATGTAGTTTGTCTTCTTACAAATACCACAAGGTGGAAATCTCCCTTTTCTAGATGAATCACCTTGGCTTTCATTAGATTTCTCCTTCCCAGACTTATCCGTGGAAGCTCTGTTGCCTTCCTGCTCTTGCTTGAATTTATGCCTTGCTTGAAAGGCATCTTCAACTGTCCCTTTACTCCTCATAGTCATCATCTGCTCTTCGACTTGCAACTTGGAGATTAAATCTGCTATTATAAGAGTATTTAAGTCACAAGACTCTGCAATAGCTGAGATTTTTTTATTCGAACTTGTTAGGAAGCTAACTAAGATTTTCTTTACAACTTTATGATCTGGAAAGTTTTCACCAAGAATTCTTATTGGTTTACAATCTCCATTAGCTTAGAAGAATACTTTTTCACACTATTTGTTGGTTATTTGAGCTAATATTTTACAATAAAGAAAATAAATAGAAGCTGTAGAAAATATTTAGGAAGACTTACATATATTTTATTGAATAGAAGTGACTTATATACATCAAAATTTAACAACCAAGCACAACAAACTCCTAAAAATTAAATGCACATTAACATAACAAGATATTTTCCTATTTTGCAGCAACTATTAGCATGACTAATTCAAAAACAATTTTAGCATAATCTTAGGCATTTTAACAGCCATGTTTATTTGATTGCAGCTGATCCACTTTTCTAACACTATCTGAAGCCTTCATCTTCAATAGTTCAAACTCCCTCTTCAAAGTTAAGAACTTAACAGCCTTTACTCTATGGCTCCCTTCAAACTCATCTTTTAACTTATCCCAAGCCACTTTAGTTGTTTCACAAGCCATAATCCTTGTAAAGATCACTTCCGTAACTGTTGAATGTATAAACGTTAGAGCTCTTAGAGCTCTAGTCACTAGCTCATCATGCTTTTTAATATGATTGAGAGTTGTATTTGCTCTCAAAGGCTGAATATCAGGTGCCCCTCTCTCTACAATTTCCCATAAGTTGAAAGCCTTCAAATTAAACTTCATTTTGATGGCCCAAACTTGGTAATTCCCACCATAAGAAATTAGAGGACCAGTGGTTGGTTGATTTTTAGGTGCCATGACTTTACCCAAGAAGTTAATTTAATTTAACAAAACCAGAAGTAGGATGACCTGTAAAACAAAGATCAAGCTCAGGTCCCTTAAGAAATTAGCTCCGGTACCATGTTGGTTGAAACTCCAGAAACAGAAAAAAGAATAAATTCAGAAAAAACAGAGTAATTACTTGAATAACACAAAATTACAGCTAGTAAATTACTACAAGAAAACTAAAGATGAAGATGAAGGAGAGCTAGAGTTTGAAGATAACTTTTTTTTCTATATTATTTTACAGAAGCTTTTTTACAATAAATATATTTCAGTTACAACCATACAATTAGCAAAAAATCTCATATTAAACTAAGTAGCATATGTAGCTTTATAACTGCCACTCATTTTAACCCAAAAAATTATTTAATACAAAATACCAAAATATCTGCTGAGTACACTCATCTAGAAAAATCTTAATTTCCTAACAGATTCTTTCCTTGCTGTGGAAGATCAAATCCAACCGATCAAAACTCAATTGCACGATAATGCTAAAAATTTGATTGACAATAACCAATTGAAGGAAATTATTTATGACCTTGAAAATGCTGTTAATGTGTTAACTATCAAATCAACAAATACAAGAAATAAAGATGCTTTGATTCGGTATTTATTTGGTTTCCTTTATCTGCCAAATTATTTCTCTTATTTTCTAACTATTATTGATTTGGTAGATTATCATAGACATCGAATGAGACTTCAAGAAATCAAGATTAATAATCTTGAAATTTTTTATGAATATTTTATGACTCTGTAATTTGATTATTAGGACAAACCCTTTGGCTTATATGACTTAGGTTAGATAGTTTTTTGCTATTATAAGTTTGTTTGGGGCTTTAGCTACTATAAGAAAGCTTATCCTTAGTTTGAGAAGGCAAGCCAGGTGGTTTAGAGACAAATTTAGGTTTGAAGGATTTCCCGAAAGATGTTGAATTAAAAGAATTTGAGTGAGAAAGGAATTGGGTAGATGGAGGAACTTTGCAAAGTCTGTCCAATATATGAGAATTTCATTAGTTATTATAGCTTCCTAACAAAAATAGATTAATAATGGGGGAGGAACTCTGAAAAGATTGGTTTAGGTTCCTTGGAATTTCATTTCCCAACATACTCATGCCAAAAAAATGGTATGGATTAAAGAAGTAATATTTCTAGCAGAAGATGTGAAGTCATTCCAAGTCCAGTGTCAAGAACAATAATTGATGACATTCTTGAAAGCTTCCAGCCATTTAAAAGAGACCTTCTTTGTGCTGACCATCTTAATGTAGTTAGCTTGGACAATTATGTAGATACAGTTATTATATAGATGCTGAAAAAAAGATGACGTTCGTTGCCTCGCCATTTCAATTCTAGATATCCAAGGTGGCAAGGCAAGCCTTGCAAAGTTAGTTTCTGATACCCAGGCTAATGAATCATTTCCCTCATCATATTTGGGTTTCTAGAAAAAAAATAATGCAGATATCATGAAATAAATATTAAGCGTTAAAAAATTCTTATTTATATTTTCATCATTGAAATGACACAAAGGAAAGATATGTATACATATTGAGGCAGATGGTTAATGCCTTCTTCTTAGATAAGAATTATCTCATAGTTATTGATGACTTTAATACAAGCACATTCTAGAGTCAAATGGGATGTGTCTTCACTGACATATCAATTGGGACAAGAATACATTTCACAGTTTGCAACTTAAGGCAAGCTCCACCAGCTACAAAGACTAATTTTACTTGGATAGCATTTGGCAAGCCATGATTGAGAGCAATTCATGCATACATTCAAGGTAATTATGCCCCTAAACCATAGATGCAACATCTTAAGGAGAAAATTGTTTAAAAATGCAGGTGTTACAGAAATTGATCATGAAATTGGAAGAAGTACTGTCAACTAGAGATACAGTTGTAAAGCCATAGTCAAGGGTGCTTGATGAGCTAAATCAAGATGAAGAACCCTAGTAAGATGTCTTGGAAGAGATTACAAGTAAATTACCTTTGATTTAAGGTGATCTCTCTTTTGATTTTAAATTATTTTTCTGAACTCCTTGATTTTGGACATGAGGAAAAATCTTCAATTTTGACTCTAAATGAAAGATCGCATGATAATGAATTCAATGCAACTTGAATCACGCGAATTGGAGGTCAAACAGACCCGAAACGACAAAAACAGTCTGCGACACGCCTAGCAGAAAGCGGTGCTCGTGGACCATCCACTCTGCCTGTAGCTATCGCCGTGGCCCGTCCGACGCACATGCGGCCTAGGGTCATTTTGGTTTTTTTTTTTAATTTTTGAATATAAATTGAAGTTTTCTTCTTCAAAATAAGGATACCAAAAATTTTACATACCAAAACTCTGTCAAAATTCTTTTTGATGCAAAAATATATAAAATTCATCTCGGATCAATTAAATAAAATTAAATTTGATTTTCTTATAATTTTTGGAATCAAAGTCATTTTTGCATCTTTCTTTTTGAGGCTTCTCAAGTGGAACTATTTCAATCGTACATTCAAAGGAAACGGCTACCTAATATATAAATTTTCTTACCTTATGTATAAATTTTTTTACCTTACTCTTGTCAATTCGGTAATTTAAATTAACTAAAAAATGGTTAATTTAAATCCTTTATAATCAAAGGCATAAACTACTTACGACTCTGATTCCAATTCAAATAGGGATAAGTAGGCACACTAGGAATATTACTCCGAGTGGCGAGTCTCCACTTAAATAATGTCAAATGGTATTTTCTCTTCGAGCACCTATCCAGCCCTTTTTAGGAATTTAAAGTCGAAATGCTCATTTGGGCTAAGTCTCAATGTGATACCACCATGTACGGTCTTGAGTTGGTTTGGTAAGCACATATTTAAAAAAAATGAATTTTTATTTTGAAAAAAATAATTTTGCTCTCCTTTTGTTATGAAAAGGCGAAAATGTTTTTTATTTTAAATAGCAAAATTCAAAGAGTCACCACCTTAATTTATTTATTTTAAAAAATTTAAAGAATAAATCCTTTTATTTGACTCTATAAAATTTGGTTAATTTTTATCCAAAGAGTATACTGGTTCGAAACCATATTGTGATATATCTCGAGCTAAATTTTCTATCTAATTAAAAATAATTCTCTATGATTGATTTTAACTTTTGTTGTGATAAAAACATAATTTTCATGTTTTATGCCGAGATTGATTATGGATGATATAATAATAATGCATGAAAGTGATGACATTCACAAAATGCAGCACAAGATAAATAAATATTACAACTCCATTAAAATAATAATTTTCAGGGGAGCTTCGAATCTAGCCCAAATGGGTTCTAGGTCAAGCAAACATCCTCAATTAACTAATAGATGAAGCAAAAAAATTAATAATAATAACAATAAAATAAACAAATAATAACAATAATAACAACTATTGCAAAACTCATCAAATTTGTAATAGATGTCTAAAATCTAATAAAAAAAGGCAATAACAAAAGAATAATGGAAAAAATTAAAATAAAGAGGAAAACACCATTTGAAATTGTTTAAGTGAGGGCTCGCCACTCAGAGTAATATTTGAACGAGCCTATTTATTCCGATTTAAATGGAAATCAGAGCCATAAGTAGTTTGTGTCTTTGATTGCAAATGACTTAAATTATCCAATTTTTAGTTAATTTAAATTACCAAATTGATAAGAGTAAGGTGAGAAAATTTATACCTTGGATAGTCATTTTCTTTAAATGTGCGGTTGAAATACCTCCGCTTGAGGAGGCTAAAAAAGGAAGATGCTAAAATAATTTTGAGACTAAAAATTATAAGAGAATTGAATTTAATTTAAGTAAATCGATTCAAGATGATTTTGTTATATTTTTTCATCAAAAAGAAATTTGATAGAGTTTTAGTATGTAAAATTTTTGGGATCTTTATTTTTGGAGAAGAAAACCTCAATTTATAGTGAAAAAGTAAAAAATGGACCATATGCACATCGGACGGGCTGCATGGCCTCACAAACAGTTGTGGGTCGTGTGGCTGCCGTAGGCAGCGTAGACAATCCAAGCGCGCCGCGGCCTATCGCGCCTACCGTGGACCTTTTTTGCAGTTTTGGGCATGTTTGACCTCCAATTTGTGCGATTAAAGTTGCATTGAATTTGTTATCATGTGCGCTTTCATTTGGGGTCAAAATTGAGGATTTTTCCTCATGTCCAAAATTGAGAATTTTCGGGGATCGTTCAGGCTCATCCGAATTTTGACTCATGCAATTTCAATTTTGTTGGAACCACACTTATATTCATCTTAATTTAGGTGCAAAATTAGGGGTTCACAGTTATCCCTATCATGGTTTCTTTTTCTAAAAAGTAACCATAATGTTGTGAACACTATAACTTCGATGCAACATGCCATGCCATGTCATGCAATGAGATGATTATTCACTCTAGGATGTTTAGGATGGCCCATTCAAAGGTTATCTTAGAATATCTATATAAACCTTCCTAATGGAGTAAGTGAATGCCCATCTAAATTTGACCTAAGATATCAATGCAAACATACCCTAAAACGATAAGACGCATTCTAGATTTGACCTAAAATATCTATGTAAACATACCCTAAAGGGGTAAGGGAAGGCCATTCTAGATTTGACCTAAAATGTTTATTTAAACCTACCCTAAAGGGGTAAGGGAAGTCATATTCTAGTTTTGGCCTAAAATGTATATATAAAGCTATCATAAAGGGATAAAGGAAGGTTCATTCTAGGTTTTGACTTAAAATGTCTATTTAAACCTTCCTAAAGGTGGTAAAGGAAGGCCCATTCTAGGTTTGACCTAAAATGTGTATATAAACCTACCCTAAATGCTTAAACTACCAGTTGGTTTCTAGTCTTATTTTAATTATTCTATGATGATGTCGCCGTCTTGGTTACTAAACCGAGGTTTGAGTTCTCGGGTATTTACCTAGAATGTATTTTAAACTGGATTCTAAGGCTTTTAATCCAGGATAAAAATTTTAGGACCGTTGCCCAATATGGTTTCTAAAGCTGCATTCTAAGGGGCTAACTAGTTGTGCTCCAGGATGGTGACCTAGAATAGGTTAAAAGTTAGATTCTAGGATTTAACTACCTAGAATGAATCTTGAAGGATAGATTTATAAGGTGTTAACCTTGAATATACTTAAAGGTTGTGTTCTAGGGTATTGACCTAGAATTAATTTGAAAATTGGATTCTAAAGATCTTGCTTAGAATGATAACTCTAATGCTCTTCCCTAGGATTATTTTGAAAGTTGAATTTTATGGTGCTGACCTTGAATACATATGAAGGATGGGCTCTAGGGTTTTGACCTAGAATTAGTTTAATAATTGGATTCTAGGACTCTTACCTAGAATGATGGTAAGGGATTATCCTAAGTTTGGTTTAAGAACAAAATTGAGGATTCTAAGTACCTTAAGACCTAAGCTCTTGGTTGATATTATACAGGATCTAGGGGATGCCCCCTGAATTCAAAAGATAACCATTTTCTTTATCTGCATGGTTGATGGTTAACTTGGCAATACTAGAGGTCCTTTTAGTGAAGCTTTAATATATGGCTAGCTTTAATCTTTCAATAAGGGATTTGACCATGGTTGGGTTAATCTAGGTTTGAATTGCTCTAGAGGGATTATCCTCTGGTAAGTTGGAATTGTCTTAGCGGGCCTCTAGCCTCAGGTTTTCTTTGAAGAAGCTTGGCTTCAAATGTGTTTTTTTTATATTGGCTTGGCCTTAATTTTTCTTAGGGTTCTTGGCTCATGACTTAGGTTTTAACTTTGATAGAAGAGCTTGGCCTAGGGTATGTCCTTTGACTTATCTTGGAGGGCTTGGCCTCAAGCTTGGTTCACTTTTGGGAGACTTGGCCTCAGTTTAGGTTTGAATTACTTTTGAAGATTTTATCCTCAATTTGGCTTATCTTGCAAGGCTTGGACTACATTAGAATATTTGATTTTGGGTCTGAATTACTTTTGGGAGGGCTTATCCTCGAATTGGCTTAGTTTGAAGGCTTGGCCTTGACTTGATTTTGGGATGAGTTAGTTCATCAGGCTATCAAACTTTGGCTTGGAAGTTGTGGTATGTTTTGCTTTGACAGACTATGGTCAGTTGATTTAAAAATGCAATTTCCTTATATGGGTTTCCGTCAAACTTTGGTTGAGGGATACTTAGTTTTGAAGGCTTAGGTTAGATTTGGCCTTTAGTTCTTTTAGTCATGGACCATTGTCATGTTGTACAACATTAAGTATTGATGTTCTACATTAAGTGAGTGAATATATGAGTGTCAAAGTGGAGTGATTATGATATGAGAGTATTTGAAACTGATAGTGATAAGGTTAAATAAACCTTAATAAGAGTAACATTAAATTCCAATATGGATAATATCCGTATAGTGGAAAAAGATTTCGAAGAGGTAAGAAATTATGAAAATACTCTTATAGTTCGAAAGGAATTCGAGTTGTACTTTGAATGTGAAATATGGATAAGGGAGTGTTAAAGTGTCAAAAGTAATTGTTTTTATAATGTTTCAATGTTAAGGATTGAAGTGATAGTTAAATGAAAGCACGTGAATGCATCGAAACTATTGTACAAATGAGTATATTGGATAAAAGTTCTAAAACTTATTTAAAGATTTCTAGTGTCTTCTATTGTCTTAAAAAAACATCATCAACATCAAAACAAAAGATTGAAGTGAAAAGTGATGAAAGAGTATTGGTAAAGAGGTTAGTGTTTGAATACTATTGAGTGCTATTTAATAAAAGAGATTTGTGAATTGATAAAACACCATTACTTGTGAAAGATATGGTGTAATAAATAATTGTGAAAACTTAGTAAAGTTCTTCGTGCAATATGTAAAGGTGTATTTAATTGGAACAATGATTAAATTTATCATTGAATCATTTAACAGTTAATATACAGTTGTGAAAGAAAATAAGGTTGAAAGAGTTTAGGGTTATGAAAATTGAGATTTGAATATGATTGTGCTTTGAGGAGTTAGATCCTGTTTCCTCAATTTGTATGAGTTGAATTAATGATTACTTATTGATTAAATCATGAAAAGACATTCGAGTAATGATACGCATGATTATTTGTATAGTCATGCATATGCTTGTGTAAATTTCTATTCTTCAAATTTTGAGAAGAAATTCCAATAGTGAGGTGCATGATCATTCATATGGAGATGCATTTGGCTATGTATAGTGTTATTCTTCAAAACTTTAAAAATAATTGAAACAGTGATGTGCATGATCACTTGCATGGTCATGCATTTGCTTATGCGTATTTCTACCTTCTGATACCTTCACAAAGTAGGGTTTATGGGTGGAATCAGTAGAGAGTGATTGAATACATTTGAAACATAGTTAGAATTGATTGCTTATAAGATTGAAATGAAATCAATTCATTAAATGATAAAATTTAGATGTGAAGAAAACGTGAGAAAAGTATAGATAAATGTAATTGGATATGTGAAAGAAGTGTAAAGGTAGAGAAAAGATAAAAGACAAGTACAAGTGATTAGTTGATTTAACATCTTCATGATGAAATAAGATAATTTTCGAAGTAAAGTGAAAAGAATGATGTATTGATAAATCAATAATGATTATACATAATGTGAAGAGCAAGTTAAAGAAACTAAAGAGGTATATACAAATTGATTGAGTAATGAAAGTAAGAATGTGAGATTTATATATTGTGTACTAATGAAATACGTGATAGTAACATTATTTAGTGATTAAAGCCAAGATATAGATTATATATATAGAAGTGTTAAAGAGTTGCTTAATACTAATTGATTGCAAATGGAAAGAAAGGAAGTGATAATGTAAAAAAGAAAATAATGTAGTGAGATGTGAAGATAGAGAACCCTTCTTTTGAAATGAGGTATGGTAGAACAAGTTAGCAATATATATACATATGTGTGTGTGTGTGTGTGTGAATGTGTGTATGAGACATAGAGAATAAAGTATAAATGTACATGTACTCTTAAAGTGAAAGAATATTGATAAATTCTTAATATGTTAAGAAAAGAATGAAACAAGTAAAGAGTGGAAATCTTTGTAGATTTCATTATTACAGTGGAAACATGGAAATGATTTGAAAAGATAAAGATTGATGAATAAATAAAATCAATCGAACTACTCGAAAAAAAGTATAATGTGTATATGTGTTATGTTTGAAATGATTGTTTATATCATATATACTTACAGTAAGAAACAAACATTGCAAAGAGAAAGTGTTATATTTCAAAGGCTATTATAATTGACAGTACTTTGTACTATTGAAAGAAATAATACTGATGTTAAATCTAGTTTCCGAATTAGCTAAAGGGTAAATATTCAAAGTGATAGTGGGCATTTTATGCCATATTGAAAGTGGGCACTCTGTGCCATAAAGAACATTTATGTTCCATATAGAAAGTGGGCACTTTGTGCCATAGAGGACATTTTTTTTATATATATGTCCTAGTGATATTGGCATCTATGTCATCAGTGGACGCTTTACGTCATAGCGAACCTTTGGTTTCTTTCTCTCAGTGGTCACTCCGTGACATCATATACAGTGGGCATTCATGCCATAGTGAGCCTTTGGCCATATTGATACAGTGGGCATTTACTTGCCATCAATGACCCGCTATCCGGAACTAGGATTTAATGTTTAGTGTATAAGAGAAAGAACGAGATATATATATATATAACAGTGGAATGTAATTATACAAATTATAGAAAAAAAAATAAAGAAGAATAAAGGGAATTCCAAAATTGAACTTGAAAAGTGTAAGTGTGTAGAGTTGAATAATCTTCTACAGTTCTATAATAAGATTATTCTGAAAGTGTTATATTGATTGATATCAGATAAAAAAAATATTATATAAGTTAATAAAATCATTGATTTTATGTGACATGTGAAATTATTTTAAAATGAAATAGCTTATTGCCATAGCATGTAAATTTCGAAGGCGAAATTTCTTTAGTGGAGGAGAATTGTAATGGTCAAGATGTTAAAAAGGAACGATTTAACTAATAATGAAAAAATTGATAGTGTATAGTGACAAAAGTATTATGGATAAATGTTATACGTAAAGAATAGTATAGTGTATATCTTAAACCTTTACTGAAAAGAGTATTTTTTTTTACTGTTTTACGAGATTAAAACTCGATTTAAAATCAACGGTTAAGAATGATGGTGCACCATAGTTATTATGAGCATTCCCTCACTGGATTAAAAATATTATATATATATATATGTGTGTGTGTGTGTGTGTACGTGTATTGTGTAGAAATTTCTTCTTCCTTCTTCTCTCCACGCCATCATCACCATCTTCACTTCTTTCTTCTTCCTTCTTTCCATAATTTGAATCAAAACTTAAGATTAAGTTGGAAAAGTGGTGATTATCAACAAGGTATGTGCTTTTGAGTTATACTTTACAAAAATATGACTTTTTATGAGTTTAAATGATTTAATTGACTGATTGAGTTATGTATAATGATATATGTATGAGAAGTGAAGGATTTGATTATGTTTTTATCCATATGAAATGGTTAAAAGTTTAATTAAGTGAAGGTATTTGATATGAATTCTTTTTATGTCAAAATATTGAGTTTGATACATTATTATCTTAGATTTTCAATATGTTTGTGTTTAATGAAGTTAAAAGTGCAGAATACATGAGTTTACTCCGAAACAGACCCAAAATGAATGCCACGGTCGTGGCAAATGAGGGCCACGACCGTGGGATTGAAAGTGTGAATGTGCCTTCAAAAATTTTGATAAAACAGAGCAGTTGTAAATGCCACGACTGTGGCCCTTGAAGGCCACGACCGTGGGGGTTTCAAACTTATTTTACAGACTCGTTTGGAATCCCACGGGCATGGGGTTGTGATGCCACGGCCGTGGGGACCTAAATAGTATTTTTGGCTTGTATTTTGTGATCTACGAGCCTTGTATGAGACTAATATATGAATAATTCATACTTTTGTATTGAGAATTCATGTGTATGTGATAAATGTATGAAAAAGAGTGAGAAACTTTAGATAAGTGACATATATATATAGCATACTAAATGTTGCTAAGAGTAATGTACCAATGACATGATATAAACAAGTGACATGATATAAACAAGTGACATGATATAAACAAGTGAAATGATATAAACAAGTGAAAGGATATAAACAAGTGAAATGATATAAACAAGTGAAATGATATAAATAAGTGAAATGAAATAAACAAGTGTTTATATAAACAAGTGAGTGTTAATCAATGACATGAGACTCATATGTGTATAGTCCATACTTTTGTGTTAATGTGTTAAACGTATGAAAACGAGTAATAAACTTTAGACAAGTGACACACATATATATCCTAACAAATGTTGATAAGAGTATAGTACTAATGAAATGAAATAAACAATGTAGTATTCATCAAAATTATTGAATTGCCCAAATCATACTAAATTTATATCTAGCTTTGGATTGAATGGCTAACCAGAGGATGGATAGCCACAGTGATAGTGGGCACCTCGTGCCTTTAATGGACACATGGTGTTATCAGTGATAGTGGGCATAATTACCATTATAAATTCTTGAGATTGCTACACTAACATGTTATCCAAACCTATGATCTAAGTTTAGTATGTATGGGCATAAGTAATGAAAATATATGTGGACATGATAGTTGTGACTAATGAAAGAAATGTAAAATAATAATATAAGTCAAAGACTTGAAATTGAAGTATTGTGTTACAGTGTAGAAGTGATGCACGTAATGGAAATGTTATGCTCAATGTATTGAATTAATCAAATGATTGAAAGTGTATATAATGCTATGAGATACAAAGTGCTCCAAGGTATATCAAATGATTGAAAGTTTATATCATGATGTGAGATATAAAGTGCTCTAAAGTATAGTACTAGATGTAAGTGCTGAAAAGTATAGATTGAATGAAATGATCCTATATGTGAACTTGAAAAGAAAGACTTATTGAAAAAAAAAATAAGCGTATTGTGAACAATGTTATCAAATGAGAAAGTAAGTCTTACATAAAATAATTCTTAACGAGACAAGTTGCAGTACCGAAAGCATTGTATTATATAATAACTTTTATATAGGGATAGCTATTATTTTGTGTAATAAGCATGGTATGTTGATTTATTACTGAAATTAATTCATATATTGAAATACTTCTTAAAAATAAGTGTTATTAGTATATTTTCATAAGTATATTTCTTTAATATTAAGTGATAAAATATGTATATACAAGCACCACTAAGCTTTGCTTAGCGTGTTAGAATTATTTTGACACGCAGGTATCAGGACATCGGAGCAAGTTAAGAAAAGATGAACATCTTGTGTTTATTGTATTCATAAGTTTTAAAGTGTATGTATATAGATACTTCAGTTTGGCTATTTGAGAGATTGTATAAATTTGTAAACATAAGAGGATATATGTATTTAGAGAATGAAGTTTGAGATTCTAGTGAATGAGTATCATGAAAGAAATGTATTGTTTATTTATTTGATTTGATGAACTTATCAAGTTTATCTAATTTATAATTTCTATTCGGATTATTGGAGATATTGGAAATTGGTCTAAATGTTGGATCTATAAGTGTTGTGATATACAGATTGTATTATTATTTGAAAATTTTTATTTATGATGAGAGTTTTATAAGAATTGAATGGAGTGTGGACAGTATATCGAATAACATTTTCTGATAATTTTTATATAAGAATGGTCAGAGGATGTTACATTTAAGGTCCTATAAGAATTTATAACTACTAAACCTTGTTGATTGGATTAGAAGAAGATATTAAGGAGGAGGCCGCACTTATACATAAGATTTAAATGACAACTTTGGGGTATGCCCCCTGAGAGATGTGACTTTGAGATTTTGACTCTTTCATTGGAGGCTTAACTTTGACAATCTTGATTTAAGAAAAATATTTTTTTAGCTCTAATTTTTGCTCGAGCAGCCTTTGTGGGTTTTCAACTCAGCTTGCTCTAACTTTTGCATAAGCTGCCCTTTCAATTTTTCAGCTTAGTGAGCTTTTGCCCTTTTTTTTACATGACATTAGCATGAAAAGATTTGGCATTACTTGGACTGGGTTGGAATAAGTGGGACTGAGCCCAATGGGGATTGCCTACGTATCAATTGCATTTGTAAGAGAATCAGGTCAGCATAGTTTTTATCTTGATCCCATATACCTTTGCAAAGATGGGAGCTTTGGAATCAATATACTTGCTTCAAAGAATCTTAAATGACCTCTCTTTTTGAAGTGTCAGGCTAATTTTTATCTATAGCTTTTAATGCATCACTTTCTTATATTTATGTCTAGATTGGTAGGATGGTTAATATCCATGGAACAAGATGTTGCTCTTGTGCTCTTGTGGGAATGGATGTTGAAGTTTTGTAGCTCTGTGATATGGAGGTTGGGTACTTTAGCTAATTTGAGTCACTATCAACCATTTTCTACTGGGCCAACTTGATAGCTTTGTGGACGCTTTTGAACGTCTTGTTGGATAGTTGAAGTGACTTTTCCTTCTCTTTTTTTTAGGATCCCATGTGGGGCTTTTGTTTGACAGGCTTCATGATCTTGATCTTGTAAGTCCTTCCAGATAACTAATCCTCATTTGCTATTGCATGATGATGTAATGCTAATGTCATTATTTTTTTGGACAATGCATAAAAGATGATGAAATTTCTATATTTTATTAATAAATGGACTATTGTTAAAGATATTGACTTTACAGCCTCAATTTTTGACATAGGCTTTCACTCGGAATAGACTCTGACTTTGACCTGGATTAGCTCAAGTTTTGACTCGATGCTAATGGACTCAAACTTAAATTTTGATTTTGATTGACGGAGTTTTGACTCGATATTGTAGACCCAAAATTTTGAGATTCCAACTAGAATATGATTTTAACTTTGGCTTTATGTTGGTAGACTTAAACTTTTGAGACTCTGACAAGACTCCAACTTTAATTTTTATTGATTTTTAGTTTTGACTCGATACTTTGAGACGTGGACTCAATTTTAACCTTGGCTCGATATCTTACACGAGCTTTGACTTGATTAGAACTCAGCATTCTCATAGTACCAATTGTTAAAGGGTTTTTGTTTGGTTATGGAAGGTTTGTTTGGTCAAGGCATGTGCAATCTAGCCTTAATGGTGGTTGGGAAAGGATACCAATACTAGTTGCCTTGGGTGGAATGATCATCTCATTACTAATGAGGTCCTGAGTAGTGTGCCTCAAGCTTTTGTATTCATTAATTCTGTGTCCACCCCCTAGTGGTATACACAATATTCACTAACCTTATAGCCTTTAGGTAAGGGGAAAGGAGGCTTGCTTGGTTTTAAAAGTGTCACCATATGAGCTTTCAAAGCTTTCATATAGACCAAGCCTAACGGCATCCCTACGTCTACAAATTCCCTTTTGGTATTACTCTTCTTAAAATGCTTGCCCATCTTAGTGGGATCCATTATTCTTATGTCATGCTCCATGAGTTCCTGATGGTTGGAGTTATCTTCTCAACCTTGAAAATGATTCAAGGAGGAAGGTTAATGTTTACTTGGGGATCCTTTTGGGTGGCTGCTAGATTAGTTGCTATATTGGTTTAATTTGATTTATTTAAGGACTGGTATTAAGAATCAAGATAATTGAGCAGGATGTTCCTGAAATTGGCTTGTTGGATGTTCAAGATAGCGGTGGCTTCAACTTTTTCTATCAACTTCTTAATGAGCTCAGTAACACAAGCCTATTGCACAATGAGCACTGCTTGAAAATTCTTTCGCTATTCTTTAATGAGACTGACGGACCGCAAGGATTATCTAAAAATTATCCTCTTGCTTCTTGAGGAGGTTGGTAAAGTAATCTTATTAGGCATTAAGAGCTATTTGAAAGTTGTCTTCTTGTTTCTTAAGGAAAGCTTCCAAGTAAGGGAGCACCTCAGTGTTATCTCCTTGTTGGGCCATGGGTACCTTCATATGAAAGGACTAAATTAGTATAGGATTTGAGGAGAGATGGATTACTCGACAGGGCAAATGACTTGCACAGATGGGCCCAATTGGTTGGGCATTGGTGATGGCGGTTCATGGTTAATGGCCCATATGTAGGCCAGGGTAGGTAATGCTTTTAATTTAGATATGGTCAAACTGCTAGTCAATAGGTCATAGTTCATATGTCAAGATGGTTAGGTGTATCGGCCACAGTTCATATGTTGTGATTATAAAGCCTAGTTTTTGAGGCTAAAGGGCATGAATTTTAACCATGGCTGAATTTTTAGGTGTATGGGGTTTGGTGCATGTGGTGAAGCAGTCGTGTGGATGAACTATGATCCATGGCTTGAAATGGGCCACGTGGGTATGGTTCATGTGATCAAATGGTTTGGTGCATGGGTATGATTCACATATTGTGACTATAAAATCTAGCTTTTTGAGGCCAAATAACTAGGGACATGAATTTTGGGCTGGGTCAATGGGTCTAAGTGGTTATGTGGATGGGCTATGGTCCATGGCTTGAAATGGTTCACATGAGTATGGTTTATATGGTTAGGTGGCCTAGTGTATAGGGACCCATTGTAGCTGGGTTGGATGGCTATGGTCTTAAGAGGTGTGCCATGTATCTTGGTATGTTGGATGGGTGTGCTCCCAAAATGTGAGCCATATGGCTAAGTTGAATGGCGGATGGGTGTGTTCCCAAAAGGTAAGCCATATGGCTCAATTGAATGGTGATTGGTTGTGTTCCCAAAAGGTAAGCCATATGGCTAAATTGAATGATAGATGGGTGTGTTCCCAAAAACTGAGCCATTTGTTGGGTATGTTAGATAATGGCAAGGGTGGATAGGTTATATGGCTAAATTAGATGGTGAGCTAAACGACATGGTTAGAATGTGAGCCAAGTTGTGGCTAAGTTGGATATGTGTAGTCCCAAAAGTGAGCCATGTGGCTAGGTTGAATGGTGAGCTATTCTGAGTATATTCTCAAAAGATGGGCCATGTGGCCAAGTTAGATGGTGATACTATTGCATATAGGCAGGTTGGGTGTCTTCCCAGAAGGTGAGACATGTGTCTCGATTATATGGTGAGTTATTATGGTTAAGTTTGGATGGGTGTTTTCCCCGAAGGTGAGCCATATGACTAGGTCAAATTTTGAGCAATTATGACTAAATTGGATGTTAAACTTATTATGGATGGGTTTAACTCTTGTGGTAATGATTCATATAGATGAACTTGGTTTCAAGTGTCAAGCCATGTGGCATGGGTGAAGTAGGGTATGGTCCTTAATAGTTTAAGCCATGAGGCTTGGTGAAATATGGTATGGTCCCTAATAGTTTAAGCTATGTGGCTCGGTGAAATAATGTATGGCCACTGAAGGTCTAAGCCATGTGGCCAAGTAAGGTATGGTCCCTAAGAGTTGAGCTTTGTGGTTGAGCTATGCATCTAGCTTTGCTTGAGTGGTTCTCATTTATTTAGTTTAGCCTCTGTGACCTTGGTTTAGGCCTAAGGGTTCATGTCTAAAGGGTTAAGCCATTGTGGCTATGATCCATGCCTAAAGATCAAGCCATTATAACTTAGGTTCATGTATGATGGTTAGGGCTTATACTAATGAGACAAGCCAATGTGGCTTTGGTTTGATTCCTAATGGCTGAGCTGATATGGCTCAAGCTTACGCAGGGTCAAAGTGGTTCAGCTAATGCGGCCTAGTTTTGGTGATTGAGCTAATGATGATTGATCCAATACAACATCGATTTTGTTTGGATGGGTTAAGCCAATGTGGGCTTAGCTAAGATGCGATGGTCAAGCTAATGTGGCTTGATTTTATGGGTTAAACCTATGATGTGGATAGAACCAATGTGATTTAGGTTAGATGATTAAGCGGGTCAAGCCAATTGTGGCTTTGTTTTGAGGGGTTAAGCCTATGGGGCTTAAATTTCAATGTGCTTAATCAAGCTAATATGGCTTGGTTCATGTTTAATAGGTTGAGCCTACAGGGCTTGGTTTAATGTTTGATGGTTAAGCCAATGTGGCTTATACTTATGTGGTAAGCCCTTGTGGCTCAATTTTATGCTCTATGGATCAAGCTAGTGTAGCTTAGGTTCATGTTTGATGGGCTAAGTCAATGTGACCTAGGTTTATGAGGTAAACCGATGTGGTTAAGGTTTATGTTTAGGGATAAACCATTGTTGCTTAGGTTTATGCTAATTTTGTTTAGGTTTAATGTGGTTTCAAGTCTATAACTTAACTTGGATTGAGTTTTAAGGAAATGATCCCTTGAAATTATAGGGATAGTGTGGATGAAATGCATGCATGTATGCATGAATGAAAATAATTTTATAAAGATAGTTCAGGATTATGGTGTATACCTCTTAAGGGTAGGGTCTATGGCCTTTACATGCAAAGGGTGGTTTAGTCAAAAGGTTCCATCATACTAGGACAATAATATACCTAACCATATGGTAGATAAATGACTCTGGCATGGGTCCAGTAGTACGTGCATGCTTGTTACACCTTAAAAGGATTGAGGATTCGTTGTGGATTGGATACTTTTGCTATCCCCCAACATACATATGAAGTTTGTCAAGTGGATACAACTTGCTACCCTGGGTTTCCTAAAATTGAAGAGTAAGGAACCCTTATGCATGATAAAGGAGAAAATCAATCAAAGACAAATGGTTTTGAAAAAAGCCCATTAGAATTTTATTTTGAAAATTTTTAAGTCCCCAGTAGAGTTTCCAAGCTATAAGGCCTCACTCAAGCATTAATTTGGCCTGCTTTAGGAATCAGGAGTCGAAATGTTCTTTAGGATTAATTCTCAATGCAATACCGAACTGACTAGAGACCGTACGTAGCGGTATTGCATTGAGACTTAGCCCAAATGAGCATTTTGACTCCCAATTCCTAAAACGGGCCAGATCGGTGCTTGAACGAGGCCTCACAATTTTTAATACAGTATAACATCATTGCTAGAAGATTTATTACCTTGTGAATTGTAGAGGGTTTGGAGAGCATAAAAAATGTGATGAGAACTCCTTAAAGATGTTGCAAATGGGCACATGAGAGAGTTAATCAATTATAATATGGTTGAGTGACACAGTAGAAACTCAATGAGAAGGTCAAGATAGGTTGCCTACCAAAAGCTCTACGAGTACATTGGTTTCAAAAGCTAAGGAAGCTAATTTTCTTCAAGGTCATTTTGACACTTTTGGCAATAACATTGTTGTAACTCATCATTGACCATAATAACCAAAATGATGCCATCTTTGATCATATTCATAGTAATAATAGTGTTTTCTCAAGCTTTCATTACAAGGATGTTGTCACTTTTTTATCCTTGGATGCTAGTGAAAGAAGGAAACTTGGAGAAGATATATGAAACTTTATAGATCGCTGTATAAGGAGCAGTTGCATCATTTTCCTATTGGTCTTGGATCTAGAAAACATCTACAAGCCAAAACTTCTCAAATTAAATGCTCTAGTTTTTATTAGGATGCATTTAATTTTTATTGGAATTTGATGTAATCACTTTTTTCAAAGTGATTGGTAAGAAAATTACACATATTACAAATCCATTGTAAGAAATAGCAATGAAAATAAAACACATGCCAATAAAAACTAGAGCATTTATTGCTACTTAACATTTCCCTCAAGGCACATGTCAGATAAATCCTTAACAAATTACTAAACTTTCTAACATTGGATTTTAATAAGGCTTGCATCAATTCTCTTCCTAGTTCAATTTGAAAGATGAAAAAAGCTAAGGCATTCATTTATAGATGGGAATTTTTACGGCACATGTCTCTCAACAAGAAGACAATCCTCTATTAGTGCTTCAAACTCTTTAAGATACATATATATATGACAATACTCTAGTGAGAAATGGCCTAGACGTTTCATGAACATTACAAAATTAGGATTAAAATGCAAGATGTTTGTATCATCTCTAAAGGCTAATGTCCTCAAAGTTGATTGATGTGGCAAATTGGGTTTTAAATCTAAAACATCTTCAATCCTTAAGGTTGGAATCATTTGATGAATTAAGTCAACTCTGGAATTTGCACTTGCAGTATTTTGTTAGGAAATATCCATTTTTCCAATGTATATCGAGTAAAAAAAAGTTAAAGAATTAAGAATTTATATCTAAGTTGCCCAAGAGCCTTACTGAATTGACCTTGTTTTATATATGAAACCAGGTCGAGCAACACTGCACATTTCAGGCCTTGCACAGACGACCTATGTGTCAGGCACAACGCATCTTGTTTGGTATGCTTAAGTGCCCTAAGTCAAGATGACCTATTGTTTGACCTATTGGACCGGCCCATCCCAACATGATAAGCAACCTAACCAGGCACGACACGGAACGACCTGCCAACCCAACAAATATATTATATTAATACCTATTTAAATAAAATTATACACGTAATTTTTTGCAATTAATAATGGATGGCTGATAAATTAATGATAAAGTAATAGGTTATGTTGGTATTATTTTTTCATCAAATAAATAATATTGTAATCAATAATATTTTAAAATAACCATTATTAGGCTAATAATTTTCACCATGTTTTAGATTATGACATTCTAAATAAAATTGTACTTTTAATTTTTAAAATTAAATTTATATCTATCTTAATATTTAAGTATTAAAAAGTTTCCAAAAATTTAATCTCTGAAAAATCTTCAAAATTTTTATATTTTTATTGAGGTTATATATGTAAATTAAATTATTAATTTGTAATTTAAAATTTTTATATGACGTTAGGCATGTTAGGTTTAAAATTAATAGTAAAAAATTCATTAAAAATTAGGCTTACCTATATATTGGCACGATATTATATGATATGATTTAGCACGGTACGACATGATTGTATAAGGACCAATAGATCGTGTTGGGCTATTACTTCTTAAATTTTTACACAGTCCATTATTGCACAATTAATTTTTTGAGCCAACATGGCATAACATAAAAATATCACAATTATTATGGATTTGAATCGGCCGACATGGCATGACCAATTGCTATGTGTACCTTATTTAAATCTGGATTGCCAAAAGATCCAATGCAAACATCAGACAAACTGTCAAACTTTAGAATTACTAAATTGATGTACAAATCTTTTATTGGGGGGGGGGGGGGGGGGGGGAGGTGTTTCTTGGGCCTGGTTGGGCAAGCTTTCACCCTAGCCATAGCTCAATCCTAAATTTTAATGGCTCAAATAAGCTTGAGCGATTCAGGCTGCTTGGGTTGACAGATCATGTTACTGGGCAAACAAAAACCCAATTATTATAACAAGAAAATGAGAATTTTTTAAAAAAATTAAATGTTCAAAATATAAAAAAAAATGTAAACTAACTAAAGACCAATTATTTTTTAAAAAAATTCAGAAATTAAAAAAATAAATTATATTTAGAAAATAAAAATAAATAAAAAACATTGAAGGTATGATATCTGTCTCTAAATCTGCTATGTCGAGACCTCGATCATGGTTGATCTTAGCCAACAAAACCAAAACACCTTGCCAATCACATGTGACTCCATCAAGTCGATCTCAGTCAACTGAAACACCTTCAAGCATCATGTCTTACTAGAGTAGAACAAGTAACAATTATCCCTGCATTATGGATAAATGTGAAATACTTCCAATCTAGAATCTCATTCCACCTAAAAGCCAAAATGAAAGAGCATTCATAGAATAATTATATATGCAATAACCTTTAACTTATAGCTTTGTAATATATCTAATTTATGATTATTATTTAAATTTGGTATATTTAAAATGTTAAATTTCATAAAACTTGAATTTATTACCCTTGATATTTTTTAAATAAATTATTTATTGTGGGTACTTAATAATGAAACTCACCGTGATATTATGAATCTAGAGATATTATAAAAAGGAAATCAAACAACCTCGCAAGATCTCTTAACAGTAATGATTTTTCTTTTAATTATTTATACGAGAAATTGAATAGTGATTATTTTATTATTAAAGATTTATTACAGTCTTTTTAGATAATATTAAACTTTTTATGCCTTTAATGTGCTCATATTATAGCAATATTGAGAGCATAGATTCACAAAATATTCTAAACTAATTTATTATTTACAAGTAACAAAAAAAATTTTAACTTTTGATGAAAAAAAATTAAACTTGTCTAACTGGCTTAACACATTATTCTTTAAAATGAATGTGATATTTTTTTCAAGACCATAGATAAGATCTTGATAAAAATGGTCATGGTAGAAAAAATATTTTCCTATCAATTCTGAAAAGTAAAAATGCTAAAAATATATATTTGTACAACTCCCATAATTTTTCATAATTAGAAAATATTTATTATAGTTAATATTGGCTGAAATTAATGTTAATATGATATCTGGTTCTGCAAATGTGATTGAATATTCTAGATGACTTAATTTTATATTCTGAATTTGATCAAAATTATATATTGATAATTCGTTATATTCAAATAAATCCCGAAAATACTAAGTTTTAAAGAATACGTCACAATGAATATCCTATTAAAATAATGTAAAAGAGATATTGAATTTTTACTTATTAACTCTACAAATTTGCACAAAAAGTTCATATTTAAGAATTTTTAAATTTTTTAATTGGATTGCACTTTATAAAAAATAAAATATGGTTGAATTATATTGTTTGTAGTAGGAGTACTTAGATCCCAAAAATTTTATACTTTGACGTGATTGTTTTGACCATTTAAATTCAACTATAATGAGATGTATTATTGAAAATACAAAAGAACATCCATTAAAATATTAAAAAGGTTATATTTTTTTTTGTTCTTTTTGTACTCGTTATATATTAATTGAGAGATTTTCACAATCTAAATTATATTTGGGTCTAATATTTTTCTGCAAAGAATACATGGAGGTATTTCGTGATCTAATGCATCCATCTTATTTGTCATTTCAATATTTTACAATTTTAATATATGCTTTGACTCGATGGTTACATGTTTGTTTATTGTCAACTCATAATTTTGCTTCATAATTATCTTATCAAGATAGTTTATGTGGATAATGCATATGAGTTCACTTGAAAAATATTTTATCATTATTGTATATTAATATGAATTACCAATTGAATATTTTATTGCATATGTTTATAGTCAATATGGTTTAGTCAAATAATTATTTATTAAAATTTTATGATTAATTATTATTCCTATGATTATGAAATATGTAGGCTTGAATATATGTTTGGGTGCTTATTATTGTTTATGTTGCATGTTTAATTTGTATTTGAGTATTTGCATATTACAAGTTTTTCACTTTACAACTCGTGTTTAACTGACATAATACATTTTATATAGAATTTGTGATACTAAAATTTTGTATTGCATTGTATATATTTTTATTGCATTCTCTCAAAAATAAAATGGATTATCAACGTTATCTGATATCTATATAGGTTTTGATTGTCTAAATATTATTAGATTTTGGACTTTTAATAAGAAACTTTCTAAAGCAAAATTTTTAGATTATCAATTTAAAGAATCAATTTTTCTATCATTAGGGGAAGATAAATGAATATAATTAAAAACACAAGAGATCAATTAAAATACATCAATATTGTTCATTCTTTTTTTTTTTGAAGCTGTGATATTGTTCATTCTTAATATATACATAAATTAATGTGAACCTGAAATTCAAAGAATAATTCATTTGTACAATAAATCAATTAGTAGATATCTTTATAGAAATCAAAGGTCACTAAATAACAAGTTCTGATTGCTATTGCTAAAAAAAAAATTGATTGTCCATGCAGGACATCCTATGATTATGATACTAAATAAATCTCGCTTATGCCAGAAGCATAGAAGACCTATAGATTCAAAATATTTTTTTTGAAAGAATGAGAAGTAAATAATTCAAAATGTCACTTCTGAAGAGGTCAAAAGTAATATAGATTAACAACTACATAAATCTAGAGAAGTAACTATAGAAGTAGATCCGGTGCCAAATTTTTTTTGAGATCTCATTAAAACTTAGAAATATGTGAGAAATGGATGAAATTATTGTTGATAATATGTGTGCATATGTTGTTGTTGAAATTATCAAAATATTCTTGAGCCTAAAAATATTTAAAAATTTCAACATCAAAGTGATTGACCAAAGTGGAAAAAAAGTAATCTACGCTGAGTTAGATTCATTTGCTAAATATATAGTATTTGGACCAGTTGTTTAGACACCATATGATGTCAAACCCATAGGATATTTCATGTAAAAAAAATAAATCAAATGAGATTATAAAAATAATATATTTTCTCTATTATAAATGCAATTACTCTTAAAATTAGTTTGGTAGCCCCCTAAAGGGCTCAACATACATTATGATAACTTGCTCTTATAGCTCATAAGAAAATTAAGTTCAATAAAATTAAGAGATACAAAACATTATTTGTGGCATAAGGATCCTCACAAAGCTCTGGTATAGATTATAATGAGACATATTTTTCTATCATGAATGTTATCACTTTTAGATTTTTTTTTATTACTTTGGCAGCCTATGAAGGGCTGGACATATATTTAATTGATGTTATGATAGCTTACCTATATGGTTTATTAGATAATGACACATATATATAAAAATATCTGAACAATTTAAGATGCATAAAGCATTAAGATGCCTAAAGTATATAATTTAAAATCTAGACAGATGTACTCTATTAAACTCTAGAGATCCTTATATAGTCTAAAGCAATCTAGGCAAATGTAAAACAATCACCTCAGTGAATATTTAGTGAAAAATATGTAACACCCCAATTTTGATGTATTTTAGAATAGTAAATATGGGAGAATAAATAGTTACGATGGATAGAGAAAATATAAGATGAATATGTATGATAGATGTAATATATATGTATCTGTTATATATATTTTAAAGTATAATTAAAATAAATATGATATATAAGACATATACATATATCCAACATATACGCCATATATACATGAGATATAATTGATTGTAGGAAAAGTTGATTTTAATTATTTAATTAATTAATTAATTATTATTAATAATAATAATAATAATAAAGGTGAAGCAAAAAGTCAAAGGAAGGAAGAAGATGAGTGGTGGAAAATTTTAAGTAGGTATTGTTTATAATATTTAATTTATGTAAAGATAAGGATGAATAAAAGAAGACACAAGTGTTCTTCTTCTTCTTATTCAACGTGAGATAGAGAGAGAGAGTGGGAAGAGTGAACTTTTCATGCTACATATCAAACTTTATAAGAGATTCGAGAGGTATTAAAGAAAATAGTCAAGATTTGGCGAGTAATTCAAGTAATTACTTTCTTCTTGAGCTTATTTTATGGATTATATATATATATATGATATAGTTAGTGAGAGAAAGTGGTGATTAATTGAATAATATATATATGTTGAATTGATACATAGATGAAGAAATATGATTTGATGTTGGGGATAATGATGAGTAGTTGGAATTGAGGAAAAGAGCAAGGGTTTGGTAAAATTGAGTTAGGGATTGGGTGAATTGATATATGGATAATAGTATGAATGAAATATATGATGATTGTTATTATGACTTTGTGTTTAAATTAATAAGAAGTAAAGAAGAGTAAACTCTTGGGTTTAGACACATGATCTTGAGTTTGTATATATAATCCTGAGGTTATACATATTTGATTTAACATGATTTGGAGTTGCTTATGTGATATGTGAGTATTGTATTGATGAAAATGGAGTGAAAGAGTATTTTTGCCATGTCATGGACATACCCAGAGATTTAGTCTAACATGCCCAATGACACGTCCATGTCCCTGGGCATGTCGTGGTTACTGTAATACAGGATTAAAGACACGGTCAGTGATACGTTGATGTCTTTGGGTATGTTATAACTATTGTAAGGTAGCATTAAGGACACATGCAGTGACACACCTATGTCCCTAGGCTTGTCAAAGTTTCCGTAAGTTGAGTGTGTCACTTGAAGAGTTATGATAAAATATATTAATTATGCTAAATATTGGTATATTGATGGGTCATATGGTGAGTGTGGCTTATGCTTGCATGTTGTAAATATGAAATGAGAAATGTGGTTGGATGTTAAGTGTGAATTATTAATGAATATGATAAGGATGAGATGAATATGATATTATTGTTGGCTTGGGAAACTTATTATAGTATTAGTTAATGAGAAATTCCAAAGTATGGAGTATTGAATTAAGTGTTATGAGTTGAGAAGGAAAGAGAGGATTTGAGTTGTATAATTGAGATATATAGATTGATATTATTAATAACTTGACTATTCATAACTTGCTTAGAAGATCAAGTTATGAAGAGTTAGAGAAAGTAAAGATTAAAGGAGTTTGGTTTGAGTTGGAGTTATGTTGCATTACATTGGGCTTAACACATTTTGGATGGGAAATGTGTTAAGCTATTTGATATATTGAACATTGATGAATAATGTGCTATGCCATGTGGTTTATTGTGTATGTATTAAAGATATTGTGAAAAGTCATTGGTAATGCTAGATTACATAAAGTGTGATACATTGTGATGATATAACATTAAAATGATGAAATGATATGATATAATACTAAAATGAATGAGAAAAATGAAAAATAAGGCAATGTGCCTAAATGACAATGAGAATGAGTCAATGTGCCCACATGATAATGAGAAAAGAGGCGATGTGCCTAGTTGAATGTGAGAAAATGTGAAAGAAATGGATAATGAAAAATATAAAATAATTATGTGCCTAGTATATTATTCAATTTTCAGAGTTCTGTGTTTGGCGGCATGCCTATGAGGTTATCCCCATTATTTGTCTTTGGGCTAGATATTGGGCATCACTATCATTTTTCTCTGGGCTAGACGTTGGACGTCACCTGCCTTTGGTCTAGATGCTGGGCATCACTATAATTTGCCTTAGGGCTAGACGTTGGGCATCACATGCCTTCGAACTAGACACTGGGTATCAATATGGACCAAAACAGTAACTCTGAGATTTGAATAATATATTAGATTATTTGGGTCCATGCTTATGTTTGTTTCATATGAATTATAAGATGATTGTAAAATATATCTAAATTGAAATGGTAGGTCACATAGTGACATGATGTACATAAGCATTGTGCGTTGGTAATGTATGTAAACTGGTAAATGATGAAAGAATATGATGATAAATTATGTTAGTGTTGTAAATGTGATTTTCTATAATGTATGTATATGTTGTTTTTAAGTACCACTAAGCTTTTGAGCTTAGCGCGGTTGTGTGAATCGCGCAAGTGAGTAGATTCCTGATCTAAGAGTCGGATTATTGTGCCGCGAGAAGACTGAGGGTTTGCCAGAGACCAACTAGAAGGTGGTGGTGCATGCATGTATAATGTGTTATATTGTATTTTTATCATAAATATATGTATAGCAGTGAATTTTGGAAAGACGATGTATAAATGTATTTATGTAAATAAATGAAAAGTTTAATGATTTTGGAAATGTTACTTTTAAAGAATGAGATTTGATAATTTTAAAATTTTCTTTTATTCAATATATAATTGATGTGGAATTAAGATAAATGTTTAAACAACACTGCAAAGTGACATCCCTATATTTTATATGCATATTATATGTATACGGAGTATATGTATGATACGTATATAGGGTATAGGGTTTTATAATTATTTTGGTATCAGAGCTTAGGTTTAAGATTCTCAGCCTAAGTGAGTTTTGAAAAAGAAATGAAAATTTTGAAAAATAAATAAATAAATAAATAAAGCGAATTGTGATACATGCATATGCATTGACACCTAGGTTGGTCTCGGATGTGTCATCATATGGTTTATGATGTGTGGTGTTTGAATGATATGAGTTAAATGATAGTGTAAAAAATGAGGTTCCACATGAGAGTAAAGCTAAAAGAAGAAATGATGTGGAAGAAGTTATATAAGTTTAATTAATGAATTAAAGAAATGGAGTTTTATTTAAGTAAAACTAATTTTGAAATTATTGATTATTGAAATGTGCTTGTGAAATAAGTTATAAGAGAATGAATTTGAGAATAATATTAGAATTGAGTTACAAGATTATAAAAGAAAATGAAATATTTGCTATTGAGTAAAATTATATATGATATGACGTTGATTTAACTGAATTATGTTGGTTATAGTCTATGATGATAAAAATTTATACAAGTAAGAGATTGTAAAGAAATGAAAAGTATAATGAAAAGAGTGTGTAAGTGGAAAAGTTAGTTTGACTAGAGAGGAATGAAAGTTGAGTTAATGAAATTTTATGCAACCGCATTGAGTGTTATTTGATAAAATTGCTATGAGAAAAGGTGTGAATGAGAATTTTTTTTTAGAAATATATTGGAAATGGAATAATAAATAGAAAAGTAAGATTTTAATATGGTGTAAATATATATACATGATTTAAGGAGTACTTGATAAGTTAATTATTTAATTTGAGGTGCGATGTGTTGTTAGTATGAAATGATTATTTGGATATAAAAATTAAAGATGTGAATATTGAAAATATTTATTCAATTATAATGAGTGCATGAGTAGTTATATGGTATATTAAAGAGTAAGTTTGAGTTAAGTGAATGATTTAAGCAATGAAGAAAATTGACATGGAACTAATTGAATACTTGTTAAGAATGTAAATTTATTAATTGAGTTGATAGATAGAAAAAAAAATCATAATGGTTGAAGTTATTTGGTATGACTATGAAGGATATGTAATTGTGTTGCAAAGTGGTTAGATAGTTTATTTAAAGTAGAAGAGATTTATTAGACACGGATGTGTTAATTAAACTAACACAGCCATGTGACTTGTTTCATGTATTGGTAGATTAGTTTAGTTATCCATGGGTGTAGACCTGAAATAACATAGCCATGGGATAGTTTTGTTAAGATTGATAGTTTTATTTTTGGAACTCGTAACCTTGTGTAGAAATTTATCTATAACTATAGAAAGTGTGAAAGAGAAAAGAATTGTAGAAATATGATGAATTATAAAAAGTGAAATGTGATTAAGAGTCATGTTGAATGTGAAATGATAGTATGGTGAGATCACGTACATTGATGATCACGGAAAAATTATAGGGTAATGAGTATGTGATAATAAAATGTAAAGTGATGCTATATATATGTAGCTTATACAATTAAAAAGAAGGGTAATCAACCAAAATATTTTTGTTATGAATGGCCCACCCTTTAAGCTCATTAGGCATCTCCAGTAGGTCAGAGTCATTCTTAGGTAGCCTACTGTAACAAATTTCAAACCCTTATTGATGATGCCGTACCATCTGCACATACGAGAGACGGTAGAACACGTTGTGAGCACATTCGTTGATTAGTAAGTATAATTTAATATTTTTATCTTTTTTTGTTATTAATTTTTTATGTTAAATTAAAAGGCTTTTTTAATCTTTCATTAATTTACTATAAGCAACATCTGGGACGACCTTCTACTGAGTATGAGTTGTTCATCCACACACATCCAAAAATTATGATGAACAAACTTTTATTGATCAACGCTCCCAAGATGTTTATGTATGTGTATGATTTTTATTTTAATTTTTTTGTATATTATTTATATTGTATTAATATATATATATATATATTTACTGGGCTGCTTTATAGCAACTCGGGACGAAGCAGGTTTAAACTTATGCAGCTATAATGAGACTTAATTGAGGTTGTTGGTAGGGTTAGGGAGAGTAGGGTATATGAGTTAGGTTCTCAGTATGTTTATGAGGCCAACACCTCATCTCAGCTTCTTCATTAGTGTTACATCAAGAAATGAAGCATTTGAAGAGCAATTTTCAAGAGTAGCTCTAATCACAACAAAGATAGATGGAAAAATGAAGCACTTGAGTGAAGACACACAATTTAAGATTAGATTCAAAGACATTTTCAAAAATAATTTGATCGATTTGCACAACAATATCTCTCCGGTGCCTCTACTTCTCAATTTTCAATTGCTTAGAGAGTATTTAGCTTAGCTTATGAAAATTAGCTTACAAGTACTAATTTGAACTTATAAGTAATTACAATTTTAAGTAGTTACATATTTATTTTTAGTGCTTATAAGTGATTGATAATTTCTGAACAAGTTTGGTAAAAAATAACTTATAAGCATATTTGCTGGTAAAATGACTAAAAAAGTATAAAATTATATTATCAACAGCATCCATTAATATTAAATAGAGATAATATAGTAATTTATTTGGTCAAGTTAGTTTATAAGTTAAGTGCTTATAAACACTAAAATAATAAGTTGTTCATTTCCTACTTATTTTTTTTAGCTTATAACCCGAACTTATAAGTTCATAAAATTGTATAAACAAATGTATCAACTTAAATTTAGAGCTTATAAACTTATTTGACCGGCTTATAAGCTAAGCCAAATACCCTCTTAGTCTCTTGATCCACCTCTATATTAGCCTCCACTTCCCCCTCTCCAATAGTTTTTTCCCTTTATTTGTACTTTTTTTATTTGTATGTATTATTTTAACATTTTATTTGTGTAAATTTATTTTATTTTATTTTATTTATATGCGTTGTTTATTTCTTTATTTCTAATTTATATTTATATTTATTTTTAGCCCATATAATTTAATAAAATAAATAATAAAAATATCATTATTTAAAAAAATAATAAAATTATAATTGTAATAAAAATATCATTATTTAAAAAATTATAAAATTCAAATTACTAAGTATAATATAATAATTCCCAAATATTAAAATAAAATAATATAATAAAAATGAATATTAATAAAATATAACTAAATTAAATTATTAATATAATATAATATAATTAATTATATATTAATTAATATTTTTATAAAAATGAAATATTTATCAATGGATTAGTCAAATATTATACATTTAACGACCATTTTATAAATAGAATAGTAAAATTTACTTTTTAATTATCGGCATATTGCCAATAGATATATAAAATATTAACTTTTTATCGATAGAATTACCAATAAAATATCTATAGATAAATAATATTAAAATATTTTATTATCAAGATTACCAACAAACTTTGAAATTATTAATATAATATTAAAATAAATTATCGATAGATTACAGATAAACTTCTAAACTTAGTACGAAATTTAACATTAAATATATCGATAAATTCATGGTCAATAATTACTGACAACGAACTGAATATCTCGAAAAATTTTAACTTTCTGAATAAAAAAACATGTTATCGGCAATCTCTCAATATTCATAGATAAAAATTATATTCTCTCAGTGAATATTCTGCCGACAAGGTTATCACAAACAAAATATTTTAGTATGTAAACTTATTTTTTGATAAATTTTTTAATTACCGACATAAGTTTTCGTTGGTAATACATGTATTTTTTGTAGTGTATTAATTAAAATAACTATATATATCTCTAAATATTTTTAATATTTTTTTTATTTATATGTATATTTATAATGGAGAAAAGTAAACACTACTTGTATATATATGTGTGTACTTACATAGACAAAATATGATAATTTTGGTTTTGATGTTTAGGTTGTATTTAATCATATGAACACGAATAATTGTCTAATTTCAATAACATATTTTTAATAAATACTATTTTTAATTCAAAAACTATAGATTGCAGTTTTTTTTTCATATGCTAAACTTTAGTTACAAAAAGTTTGTTTAGTTAACAATTACAACTAATTGTTGATAGCTAATTAATAGACTAACAACAAATTTGGAATAATCTATAAAATTTGGCCAACTCATGTCAAGTTTGACATTTTTAAAATTTTATATTTAGAACATGAAAAAAAATATTTATTTTAATTCTACAAAATTAAATATAATTAAATCAAATTCTATCAAAGAAAATGAAATTTCTAAATGAATTCCATAAAACTAATTAAAATAATATTAAAATAAAAATACCCTTCTCTTTTTTTCCCTTTTTTTCTGTCTCATCCTCTTAATATTTTTTTACAATAAGTGAACTTGGAAAAACGTAACAAAAGTTGGGCGAAAAAAGCATATAACAAACTCAAATAGTGGGATTAAATAAAAAAGAAAAATTAATTATATTTTAAACATGCTTATGGAAAACGCATATAGGACGATGTAAAAGACAAGAGAGTCCATGAATTGCGGATGACTTAAACACGAAGTAATGCTTTTTTATTTTTTAATTAAGCACCAAAGCTATCATTTTTTTTTCGTTGGTCTTGTCTTTAGCCTTTTACACCTTTTTTTTTCTTTTTCTTATAAGTTTAAAGTGGTGACAAGGGTCTAATTCATAAATCTAATTTTTTTTTCATTTGTGTTTTCTTTTTTATAATAAAAAACAATCTAAATTAGACTCTGGTTTAATAAAAATTAAATTATTTATTTATTTTTATGATATAATATTATGTGGAATTTACAATTTAAATATTTTAAAAAAATTAAATATGATCCTAAAATATTTTTCAAAAGTTGAATTGGTTCTTAAAATTTTTATAGCAAATTATTCTAAAAATATATATGTGTAATATTATTATCAATATTTTTAAACTAATATAAATACTTAAACCACTAAATACAATATTTAATAAAAAAAATGAGAAATTTTAAAAAATAAAATAAATAAAATGTATCAAAAAAATTATATATGTTTATTTATTTATTTTATAATATTATTTTTTTTATTTAATTTATTCACATAAAGCCATCATGAATTTATAACATAATATTATCAATATTTTTAAACTATTACAAATATTTAGATCATCAACTACAATATTTAATAATAAAAAAGATAAAAAATTTTAAAAGAAAAAATAAGTAAAATGTATTAAATTTATTTATGTAATTATTTATTTATTTTATAATATTATTTATTTATTTTATTCACATAAAGTCATTAATATATGACAAATAAATATTTTTTAAAATTATCTACATAACTTACCAATCTATTTATAATTTCTATAAATTTTTGAAACTTTAATATAAAATTTATGTATTAAAAATAATTTAAAATAAATATGAGTTAATTAACAAGATAAATAATATTAAATTTTTATTTAAAAAATTAAGTATTAATGCATAATTTAAAATAAATTTAAGCTGATGACTTTATGTGAATAAATTAAATGAAAAAAAGAAAATAATCTTATAAATAAATAAATAAATAAATTTTGATATTTTTTATTTTTTTATTTTCTCATCTTTTTTATTATTAAATATTGTGATTGATGGTCTAAATATTTATATTAGTTTAAAAATATTAACAATAATATTATACAAATATTTTTTAGAATAATTTATTATAAAAATTTTGATGTTCAATTCAAGTTTTAAAAAATATTTTAGATTTGTATTTGATTTCTTTTGAAGTATTTAACTAGTAGATCCCATTCAATACCACATCATAAAAAATAAACGGTCGTTGACTTATGATTTGCTCAGTTTTTAAATAAAAAAAAGGTCATAAATGAACAATAAAAAATTTAGAGTTTAAAGCGAGATACTATGAATAGCTCATATTATTTTTGTATATTTTTTCATATTTTTTGCTTAATTATATTTTTTTTTGAAACCATTGCTTAATTATATTTTAATATTATATGTATTAGCTGTTAATAAATAAAATAGATTATTTTGAATATGTGATGTCAGCGAAAGGTTTGAACATTTCAATTGTATGTTGAACTTTCAAGGGTACATTATG
Organism: Garcia nutans; assembly: GCA_947685225.1. Classification (NCBI taxonomy): domain Eukaryota; kingdom Viridiplantae; phylum Streptophyta; class Magnoliopsida; order Malpighiales; family Euphorbiaceae; genus Garcia; species Garcia nutans. The sequence goes on from CANTUV010000055.1 coordinate 7,831,318, forward strand.
GAAGTTTTATATAAATTTTTTATGTTATACATATACACTTAGGGGGTGGAACGACCATAGAGTAACGTGGAGTCACATGATTCTCCCTCATCGACGATTAAAAGGAGTAAAGTCGATGGAGAAATAGAGGTCGATCTAAACTCAGCCCCGTTGAAGGGGATGAGTTGTCGACTATTTGCAGAGAGGTGTAGATGAACTCCTCGCTGTAACTACTTTTATTTTTTTATATAAATTAGTCTATGGCGAAATGGTGTCGTTTCGCCAAAAACTAATTTTTTTTATAAATTAATCCCTGGCAAAACGGATAAATTTAAAAAAAAAAAAAACAGGCTCAAGCGAAATGCCGTTTCGCTTGCGCCGATTCAAAAATAAAAAATGGGCTGCATTTTAACGCAGTCCCTTTCTCCTTTTCCTTCCTCCTCTTTCCTTCTCCTTCTTCTCTCTCCCCCTTCCCTTTCCAAATTGAACCAGCCACCAGCAGTCCAGACAAGACAGTTCCACCACCGTTAATATATGCCGCCGACTCCCTCAGTAAAATTCTGAATTTGCCGCTATATACACTTTCTTTATTGCAGTTTGAAATTGCTAATTTTAACATTTATATTATTAATTAAATTATTTTAGTATTTTATTCTATAATAATTTAAAAAGTAAAATATGACTAATAGCATTAATTTAGATGATGGGTGAAGTCCACATTGGGGGGCTATTTGATAATAAATATATACTTTCGTTAATAATAAATTTAAATTTGATTTTTGTAACAAAAATTTGGAATCGATTATTTTATCTGATGTTAGTACTAAAAAGATGGTGGGTGGATTTATTTAGTGTTAAATTTATAAATAAATAAATAAATAACCCATTAATCATCTAATTTTTTTAGTATTAACAAAAAAAAAAGTTAAAAGGCTCGCTGTCTCGTTTAAAATATTCTCACTTCTCATGCTTTTTTGCTAGATTCCAAAACAAAGTATTACCATCATACTGATAAAAGTGCCGACAAAGGTCTGCTTCTGGCGTGAAATGTGAAATTCTATTTTTTTTTTTTTCAATTTTAACATTCAAACATGAGTTTAGTTTAAAAATATGTACTTGCCAGTAAAAAAAAACTCCTTTATATTTCATTCTTCATTGAATAATAATTTGTGTACATTAAACATAACTCATAATTCAATAATATGGTTTCAAATATGAGTAATTTGGGGACATATAAGCTCTAAAAAAAACATAAAATCCCTCTCTCCACCTCCCCCTAACAAGTCCCTATTTTCTCATTTTTTTAAAATTTAAAAATATTGATGGCAGCTTTAGATCTTTATTTTCTTTTATTTTTTTCTTTTGTTATTTTCTCAAATAAATTTGTAGTTCAATTGTTTTTATATCTAAAATCTGGTCATTCTAGGATTCTTTCTGCTCTTCACTTTCTTAGTGATTTTTTAGTTGACATAAATTTTGTATAAGAAGCAAAGACTTTTTCTATAAAGGATAGTTTTTCACCGTTTCTAGTGTTTCTTTGCATGCCTCTTTTCTAGATGAAGAGATTGTGGGGTTTAGAGGGCAGTTTGAATATCTAATGGACAAAAGAAACACACATCGTCAAACACTGCCTATTTTCAAGTATGATTTTTGGGAATAATCTTGTCTATTATCGGTTCCAAAATCTTGTCTTAATTAAGTATTCTATTTCTATGCTTATGTTTATTTTATTTGCATATGTATTGTCTTCTCTTTCTTTTCTGGATTTTTTGAGATTTTAATTACTCAGACTCTTCATATTGTATGTACGTTTGGCTTTGTTAGTAATGAATTTTTTTTAATTATGATTAAAAAATGAGTAATTTAGCGGATTGAAATGTGAAAAAACTAAGGATGCTCATCCGAACAGTGAAACTAAACATATCACACGCAGCCTTTTCCATCCCTAATCTCACTGCTCTACGAGAAGACAAATTAAGATTTGATTTGATTGGGTTAGATTTTATACCATTTCTTTTTCTTTTTTCAAATTCAACAGACAAATACGGGCCTAACCATTAAAAATTATAGGCAATCTTTCAATATTTATAGAAAAAAATTATATTCTCTCTATAAATATAATATTTTAATATATAAATTTATTTTTTTGATAAATATTTTAATTATCGACATAAATTTTCATTAGTAATATATATATATTTTATATTGTATTAATTAAAATAACTATATATATCTCTAAATATTTTTAATATTTTTTTTATTTATATGTATATTTATAATGAAGAAAGTAAACACTACTTGTATATATATGTGTGTACTTACATAGATAAAAGATGATAATTTTGGTTTTGATGTTTAGGTTGTATTTAATCATATGAACACGAATAAATTGGAAAATATTAATGCAAATATATTAATTATTAGAAAGTAATTTTGTAAATGTCTAATTTCAATAACATATTTTTAATAAATACTATTTTTAATTCAAAAACTATAGATTGCAGTTTTTTTTCATATGCTAAACTTTAGTTACAAAAAGTTTGTTTAGTTAGCAATTACAACTAATTGTTGATAGCTAATTAATAGACTAACAACAAATTTGGAATAATCTATAAAATTTGGCCAACTCATGTCAAGTTTGACATTTTTAAAATTTTATATTTAGAACATGAAAAAAATATTTATTTTAATTCTACAAAATTAAATATAATTAAATCAAATTCTATCAAAGAAAATGAAATTTCTAAATAAATTCCATAAAACTAATTAAAATAATATTAAAATAAAAATACCCTTCTCTTTTTTTCCCTTTTTTTCTGTCTCATCTTTATTTATGTTTCTGTCCTCTTAATATATTTTTACAATAAATGAACTTGGAAAAACGTAACAAAAGTTGGGCGAAAAAAGCATATAACAAACTCAAATAGTGGGATTAAATAAAAAAGAAAAATTAATTATATTTTAAACATGCTTATGGAAAACGCATATAGGACGATGTAAAAGACAAGAGAGTCCATGAATTGCGGATGACTTAAACACGAAGTAATGCTTTTTTATTTTTTAATTAAGCACCAAAGCTATCATTTTTTTTCTCATTGGTCTTGTCTTTAGCCTTTTACACCTTTTTTTTTTCTTTTTCTTATAAGTTTAAAGTGGTGACAAGGGTCTAATTCATAAATCTAATTTTTTTTTTCATTTGTGTTCTCTTTTTTATAATAAAAAACAATCTAAATTAGACTCTGGCTTAATAAAAATTAAATTATTTATTTATTTTTTATGATATAATATTATGTGGGATTTAAAATTTAAATATTTTAAAAAAATTAAATATGATCCTAAAATATTTTTTAAAAGTTGAATTGGTTCTTAAAATTTTTATAGCAAATTATTCTAAAAATATATATGTGAAATATTATTATCAATATTTTAAACTAATATAAATACTTAAATCACTAATTACAATATTTAATAAAAAAATGAGAAATTTTAAAAAATAAAATAAATAAAATGTATCAAAAAAAATTTTATATGTTTATTTATTTATTTTATAATATTATTTTCTTTTTCATTTAATTTATTCACATAAAGTCATCATGAATTTATAACATAATATTATCAATATTTTTAAACTATTACAAATACTTAGATCATCAACTACAATATTTAATAATAAAAAAGATAAAAAAAATTTAAAAGAGAAAATAAGTAAAATGTATTAAATTTATTTATGTAATTATTTATTTATTTTATAATATTATTTATATATTTTATAATATTATTTATTTATTTAATTTATTCACATAAAGTCATTAATATATGACAAATAAATATTTTTTAAAATTATCTACATAACTTACCAATCTATTTATAATTTCTATAAATTTTTGAAATTTGAATATAAAAATTATGTATTAAAAATAATTTAAAATAAATATGAGTTAATTAACAAGATAAATAATATTAATTTTTTTAAAAAAATTAAGTATTAATACATAATTTAAAATAAATTTAAGCTAATGACTTTATGTGAATAAATTAAATGAAAAAAAGAAAATAATCTTATAAATAAATAAATAAATTTTGATATATTTTACTTTTTTATTTTCTCATTTTTTTATTATTAAATATTATGGTTGATGATCTAAGTATTTACATTAGTTTAAAAATATTAATAATATTATTATACATATATTTTTTAGAATAATTTATTATAAAAATTTTGATGTTCAATTCAAGTTTTGAAAAATACTTTAAATTTGTATTTGATTTCTTTTGAAGGATTTAACTAGTAGATCCCATTCAATACCACATCATAAAAAATAAACGGTCGTTGACTTACCGTTTGCGCATTTTTTGAACAAAAAAAGGTCATAAATAAATAATAAAAAAATTTAGAGTTTAAAGCGAGATACTATGAATAGCTCATATTATTTTTGTATATTTTTTCATATTTTTTGCTTAATTATATTTTAATATTATATATATTAGCTGTTAATAAATAAAATAGATTATTTTGAATATGTGATGTCAGCGAAAGGTTTGAATATTTTAATTGTATGTTGAACTTTCAAGGGTACATTATGGAAGTTTTATTTAGATTTTTTTTATATTATATATATACACTTTCTTTATTGGAGTTTCAAATTGCTAATTTTAACATTTATATTATTAATTAAAGTATTTTAGTATTTTATTCTATAATAATTTAAAAAGTAAAATATGACTAATAGCATTAATTTAGATGATGGGTGAAGTCCACATTGAGGGGCTATTTGATAATAAATATATACTTTCGTTAATAATAAATTTAAATTTGATTTTTTTAACAAAAATTTGGAATCGATTATTTTATCTGATGTTAGTACTAAAAAGATGGTGGGTGGATTTATTTAGTGTTAAATTTATAAATAAATAAATAAATAACCCATTAATCATCTAATTTTTTTAGTATTAACAAAAAAAAAAGGTTAAAAGGCTCGTTACTGTCTCATTTAAAATATTCTCACTTCTTATGCTTTTTTTGCCAGATTCCAAAACAAAGTATTACCATCATATTGATGAAAGTGCCGGCAAAGGTCTGCTTCTGGCGTGAAATGTGAAATTCTATTTTTTTTTTTCAATTTTAACATTCAAACGTGAATTTAGTTTAAAAATATGTACTTGCCAGTAAAAAAAAACTCCTTTATATTTCATTCTTCATTGAATAATAATTTGTGTACATTAAACATAACTCATAATTCAATAATATGGTTTCAAATATGAGTAATTTGGGGACATATAATCTCTAAAAAAAACATAAAATCTCTTTCTCTCCACTTCCTCTTAACAAGTCCCTATTTTCTCTTTTTTTTTTTTAATTTAAAAATATTGATGGGAGATTTAGATCTTTATTTTCTTTTATTTTTTTCTTTTGTTATTTTCTCAAATAAATTTGTAGTTCAATTGTTTTTATATCTAAAATCTGGTCATTCTAGGATTCTTTCTGCTCTTCACTTTCTTAGTGATTTTTTAGTTGACATAAATTTTGTATAAGAAGCAAAGACTTTTCTATAAAGGATAGTTTTTCACCGTTTCTAGTGTCTTTGCATGCCTCTTTTCTAGATGAAGAGATTATGGGTTTTAAAGGGCAGTTTGAATATCTAATGGACAAAAGAAAACACACACGTCAAACACTGCCTATTTTCAAGTATGATTTTTGGGAATAATCTTGTCTATTATCGGTTCTAAAATCTTGTCTTAATTAAGTATTTTATTTCTATGCTTATGTTTATTTTATTTGCATATGTATTGTCTTCTCTTTCTTTTCTGGATTTTTTGAGATTTTAATTACTCAGACTCTTCATATTGTATGTACGTTTGGCTTTGTTAGTAATGAATTTTTTTTTTTAATTATGATTAAAAAAATGAGTAATTTAGCGGATTGAAATGTGAAAAAACTAAGGATGCTCATCCGAACAGTGAAACTCCTTTTCAATCCCTAATCTCACTGCTCTACGAGTAGACAAATTAAGATTTGATTTGATTGGGTTAGATTTTATACCATTTCTTTTTCTTTTTTCAAATTCAACAGATAAATACGGGCCTAACCAGTAAAAACTACTCCTAAATTACTCAAATTTAATTAATAAATATTAAATAATATATGAATGACTACTTATTAAATTAATCTTATTCTATTAAGATTATAATTAGTGTTATTCTATTCAAATTAAAATTTAATTGTAATCTTTTTTCTTATCTAATTTCTATTTATACCACTATAAATACCTCGTTATAAATGGTTCATTAAAGACAATTGATAATAAAAAAATTTTCTCTAATTTTTCATTCTGTATATATATTCTCTCTTCTTTTATTTATAATGCGTTATCAACACGATAGTCTCTTCAAATTATAATGATAAAAGGAGAAAGATTTAATTTTTCTAATTTATAAAAAAATTATATCTTTCAAATTAAAGTACGCTTCTGCATATTTAATTTATATGATTTAATATAATTAATCTTGGCTTAATTAAAATTTATGATTTTTTTCAATAAGTAATATCAAATATCTTCATGTTGAATCATTGAGAAAAAAGGAAAAAATATATTATAGATTTTTTTTGTTTAATATATATATATATCTCTTATATAAAGAGTTGTTCTGTTATAATAAATAATACATATTTTATTAATATGTTTGCAATAATATATGTATTATTGTTCTATTATTTGTCAGCTTTAAGTATTATATATACATGGAAACAATTGACATCTGTACATATTTTTTACTTAGATCATGAACGTAATGTAAATTTTTTATTTTTTATGCCCATTAACCAATGGATTTAAACTTGAATTTCACATGTATATATATATATATGCAATTCGTGGTTCTTGATTTAAGTTCTTAATAAAACTTAAATTTATTACCCTTGATATTTTCTGATAAAATTATATGTTATGGGTACTTAATAATGAGATTCACCTTGATATTGTGAATCTTAGAGATACTATAAAAAGGAAATCAAACATTCTCGCAGAATCGCTTAGAAGTAATAATTTTTCTTTTGATTACTCAAATGAGAAATTAAAAATTAATTATCTCATTATTAATTATTACATTCTTTTTTATCAATATTAAATTTTTCATGGCTCAAATATGCTCCTACAGTAGCTATATTGAGAGCAAAGAATTACAAAATATTTTGAACTAATTTTTTTTATTTGCCTGTAGCTAAATAAAATTTTTAGCTTTTATTGAAAAATAATCAAACTCGTTCAACTATTTTGATATTATTCCTTGAAATGAATGTGATATATTTTCAATATCATGGACGAGATCTTTGTAAAAAAGTTGTGGTGAATTTTTTTCCCTACCAATTTTGAAATTAAAAACACTAAAAAGATATATATTGACAAAACTCTCATAATTTTTAATAATCAGAAAATATTTATTGCAGTTAGCATTAGCAGAAATTAATGTTAAAGTGATATCTGGTTCTGCAAATGTGGTTGAAGACTCCAGAAGAGTCCACCTTATATTCTGAATTTGAGCAAAATAATATTTCAATGATGCATTGTATTCAAATAGATCTTGAAAAAATCTATTAAGTTTTAAAGAATACGACGTAATGGATATTCTATTGAAACAAAATGAAAGAGATATTGAATTTTTATATGTTAACTCTATGAATTTGAACTAGAAGTTCATATTTAAGAAATTTTAAATTTCTTAACTATATTATACTTTATAAAAAATAAAGATGGCTGAATTATACTATATGCACCGAAAGTGCATAGATATTAAAATTTTTATCTTTTGGCATGAATATCTTGATCATCCATGTTCAAATATAATGTGACGTATTATTGAGAATATAAATGGACATTCACTAAAAAAAATTAAAAAATAATTTTGCTTGATGATTACTTTTATGCTTCTTGTGCTCAAGGAAATTAATTATAAGACCTTTACCAACTAAATTATATTTAGAGTCCCCTGAATTTTTACAAAATTGCATGAGAATATTTGTAACTCTATCCATCAATCTTGTAGATAATTTATGTACTTTGTGATTTTAATTAATGCTTCAACTAGATGGCCATATATTTGTCTATCGTCAACTCATAATATTGCTTTTACTAAATTAATTACTCAAATTATAAAGTTAAGGTCAATGATTCTTGATTATCATATCAAGATAATTTTTATAGATAATGCATATGAGTTCACTTGAAAAGTATTTTATGATTATATTACCATTGAACATTTTATTGTATATGTTCATACTTGATATGGTTTAGTTGAATTATTATTAAGATTTTACGATCAATTATTATTCTTATGCTTATGAAATCAAAATTTTCAATATACGTTTGGATACATATTATTGTTTATATTGCACATTTAATTTGTATTTGATTGTCTGTATATCATAATTTTTTTATTTTGTAACTTGTGTTTATCTGAATTAATATGTCTTATTTAGAATTTGCGATATTAAAATTTCTTGTTGCAGTGTATATATTCTTATTGCATTCCCTTAAAGAAATAAAATGGATTATCAATATTATTTTGATATCTATATAGGTTTTGATTGTCTACATTAGATATTATAGATCTTTACCCAATAAATTTTCTAGAGCAAGATTTTTAGTGAGTTGATTTTCACTCCATTAGGGGAAGATAAAAGTAAAGGGCTAAAAACACAATAGATTAGTTGAAATATACCAACTTTATCCAATCTTGATACATGCACAAATCAATGTGAACTGAAAGTTAAAAAACTAATTCGTTTGCATAATGTTGCAAATCAGTTATTAGATATATTTAAAAATACCCAGTAGGTGTTTAAATCATATATTTCAGCTGCTAATACTCTTGCTCAATTGATTGTCCTTATAGGACATCTTATTAGTATGGCAGTTAATAGATATAATATACGCCTAAAGCGTAGTAGACTACTTAGTTCAAAATATTAATTTTTGAGATAAGAAAAAATGAATAATTTTAAAATGACACTCCTCAAGAGGTCAAAAGTAACATAAGTCAATAACTATATATTTCTAGAGAAGTAACTCCAGAAGTGATTCCGGTACCGAAAAATTATGAGATCTCATTAAAATCTAGAAATGTATGAAAAGGAGATGAAATTGTTGTTGATAATATATTTGCATATGTTGTTATTCAAATTATCAAAATAGGCTTGAGCCTAAAAAATATTTAAAATTATCGATATCAAAGTGATTGGCCAAAATGGAAAGTAATCAAGGTCGAGCTAGATTCATTTGCTAAACATACAATATTTGGACCAGTAGCCCAGACACCAGAAGATGTCATACCCATGGGTATTGTATGTAAAAGAAAAAATCATATGATATTATGAAAAAAGTAAATTTCCTCTATTATGAATGCAATTACTCTTAAAATTAGTTTTGCAGCCCCTAAATGACTTGACATTATATTATAATAATTTGCCCATATAGCTTTTAAGAGAAATGAGTTAAATGAAATTATGATATACAAGGCACAATTTATGGTATAAGAATTCTTACAAAGTTCTTGTATAGATTATGATAAGACATATTCTCCTATCATGGATGTTATTATCTTTAGATTTTTTATCAGTTTGATAGCCTTTGAAAGACTTGACATATATTTGATGGATGTTGTGTCAGTTTGCTTATATAGTTCATTAGATAATGACATATATATGTAAATCCCTGAAGGATTTAAGATGTCTGGAGCATATAATATTTTGATAAATATACTATATTGAGTTTAAAGATTCTGATATAAGCTAGGTGGGTGTAGTAAAGTTGCCTATTTGAATACTTAGAGAAAATGGATATGAAAATAATTTCATTTGCAATTTATTTTTATCTGAAAGATAAATACAGAATTTATCATTGTTGCAATTTATGTTAATGATTTAAATATAGTAAGAACTCCAGAAGACATCTCAATTACTGTAGACTATTAGCAAGGGAATTTGAAATGAAAGATCTTGAAAAAATAAAATTTTATCTTAGATTTCATGTTGAATATCTGTCAAATAGAAGTCTTCTCCATCAATCATTATGTATTAAAAAAATCTTAAAATAATTTTATATGGATAAATCTTTTCCATTAAGCACTCCAATGGTTGTTCATTTTATTGATGTAAAAAGAGATCATTTTCTCCCTCGAGAAGATAATGAAGAGATTTTTGATCATGAAGTATCATATCTCAATGTAATAGGAGCACTTTTATATATTGCTAACAATATAAGACCAGATATTATTTTTGCAATTAACTTGCTTGCAAGGTTTAGTTCAGCTCCTACTAGAAGATATTGGAATGGAGTGAAACATGTTCCATGCTACTACATGGCACATCAGATATGAGATTATTTTTTTTCTAAAGGAATAAAGTCTGAATTGGCAGGATATGCTGATGCTAGATATCTTTCTGATCCTCAAAAAGCTTGTCCCAAATAAGCTATTTCTTCACATGTAATAATACTGCTATTTCATAGCGATCTGTAAAGCAAACAATCACTGCTACTTCATCAAATCATTCAGAGTTATTAGCTATTCATAAAGCTAGTCGTGAATGTGTATGGTTGAGAAGCTTAATTGAACATATTAGAACATGTGGACTACCTATAGAAAGTAACCAACCAGTAATATTACATAAAGATAATGCAGCATGTATTGTACAAATTAAGGAAGGCAACATAAAAGGTGATAGAACTAAACATATATCACCAAAGTTCTTTTATACTCATGAGCTCATAAATGAAGGAAAAGTAGATATTTGTAAAGTTCGTTCAAATGATAATTCAGCAGATTTATTTACAAGGCATTACCGATATCAATTTTTAAAAAATATGTACACAATATTGGTATGCGTTCAGTAAAATATATCTTAATCAGTTGTATTTTTTAGGAGAAGTTACCTATAAATATTATACTCTTTTTCCTTCGCTAAGTTTTTATCCCACTGAGTTTTTCTTAACAAGATTTTAACGAGGCATATTCATAAGGATAGTCATCTAAGGGGAAGTATTAAATAATATGTGAATGACTACTTATTAGATTAATCTTATCATATTAAGATTATGATTAGATTCAAATTAGAATTTAATTGTAATCTTTATTCTCATCTAATTTCTACTCATACCACTATAAATATCTCATTATAGATGGTTCATTAGAGACAATTGATAATAAAGAGATTTCTCTAATTTTTCATTCTCTATATATCTTCTCTCTTCTTTTATTTACAACAATAAAAAATTTTAAATTCATTTTATTTTAATTATACTATATTGAATTGAATGTAAAAGAAAAGGATAAATTTAGATCAATCTGTGATAAAATAATTTAAAATAATATTATAATTTCGTATTTTTTTAAATAGTCTATAATTGTTTGGAATAAAAAAAAATTATATAATCGACACATTAATTTATAATTAAATTAAATTAAAATAAATTGAGTTTAAATTTAAATAATTTAATATAATTAATAAAATAAAATTTAAGAAGTCAAATTCAAGTGTCATAATCACTCTCAACAATCGAGTCAATAATTTAAACTCTAATTATGTTTTTTGGAGATGGATACTGAGGATTACAATGAATTATGTATTTCTAAGTATGTCTCTATTCACTTATATTCTGTAAAATATAAATAGTTTATATATATATGAGTATGGAAGGGTATAATTAATGTTTTTATCATCTGTACCAAGTTTAGGTTGAATTTTGATTTATATCTTTGTACCCATTATTTGAATTCAGCGATGTATATTAATTATATTTTATTAAATTATATATATATATTATTTTAATTATAAAATTATATGATATAAAATTATTTTAATAAAATTGTATTAATATTAAATTTTTATTTATAGTTATTGAATTGATTATAATGTTATAATTTAAATTTTATAATATTAAAGATATGTTGACTTTCAATTTTCTCTAAATTAAATTGTATCAATTTTTATAATATAAAATAATTTTAAATATTAGGTTATATCTAGACAAAGAATAATACTTAATCAAATTGAATCATATCGAATCAAATAATCAAAATAATAATTAAAGTACTATTAATAATATCAAATTATATATTTTATTACATTGATTTATTACTTAATATTTATTATCACATATAAAATAAAATTAAAATAATTTTCTAATTTAACTTAAAAATAAAAATATAATTAATGGTCATATATAATTTTAAATTTGTCACATAGTCAATATTAATTTAGATATTTTATAAGATTATTAAATTAATAAAATATATAAATTAAATTTAAAAAATTTTAATTATCAATAAATTATTAATTAAATATTTTAAATTAAATTAGTATTTAATATGTTTATATATATAAATAATTGCCGCCAAGTAATTTTTTATAATAATATTAATAGTTTTTAATAAAAATGATGAATATAAATATTAATGATAATTAATAGTACAAGAGATTATGAAGAAAAATAAATTATGAATGGTTTTAAGAATAATATGAATAATATAAATATTTGGTACTACACCTGTAAAACCGACCATGCCATACCGAACAACTCATATGGCCTACTTGCCAAGTCAGACTCGGTTATAATAGGACAAACTCTTGATGCAGTGGTTGTACGGCATATATATAGCTGGAATCTTGGGAGACGATGTCAGCATTGATCCCCCCCCCCCCCCCCTAATAAATAAGAGATCAAACTCTTTAGGTAAAGGATTTTTTCACTCTCATATTAATCCTGTGAGCAAATAAAGTACTAACTTAGGTATTGGAGTTTTCATACTGGAACTCAAGCCCTTCTATGTTTGTCTTACAAGAACCCAGACCTTAGCCCAAGATTGGTTAGCCAAGAAATAAACCTGAAGTCCATTTGTTATCATTTGGTGCGGTGAACATGGATTAGTTATTCCTTGGCATGGATGATAAAACTTTGGTTTTGTTTCCTGACTTGCAATTGAATACCTAAACAACCCAAGACCAACAAATATCCCAATACCCTCACACATCCCAAAAAGTACCCTAACCCAACATCCCTATGCATAGCCAAATCCAATCCTAACACAAGACCTCTTAACTAACCCCACCTAAGGTTCTTAACCTGTGGCCACAACCCAAACCTCATTATAAGGAAACTAATCACCCTGAACCTCGACAAGCATTGCACCCATGGTCCAGATGGCATCCACTATCCTTTAATCACCTGGACTCACCGAGCAGACTGCTCAGGAGTTGACTGCCACTTTGAGAAACTTTTATGGCTATTATGAGGCAGTAAAACCACCACCTTCCCTAGCTTTGAAAGAATATAACCTTCATAACCGTATATCCCTAAATTGAGTCAATAATTCTAAGACAATATAAGATCCCATGAACCTAACCTATAAGCTTAGAGAAAACTTTTCACTCCTAAGATATTTATTTTTAGAGCTACAGACCTACCTACCCCCAATCCTTTTAAAGCTAAGGACGATAACATAATACTTACCCCCGAGGAGCTAGAAGCACATATTGACAACCACATTAACTGGATGCAAAGACGGAGAGCCCTCCGGTATGATACTACCCTCAAATCTTCCCTATCTTTAGAAATCTTGAATGTCATACACCCGACCTTTTAGGTTCCTAAATTTAAAGAATATAACAGCTCCTCAAACTCCCCTGAGCATGTAGACAGCTTCTATAACATGACCCTGGTACATACCACATCAGAATCTACCCTATGCAAACTTTTCCCCAAGACCCTCACTGAAAATGCTCAAATATGATATAAAAACCTTGATCCAAGATCAATCAATAATTTCTAGCAACTCTCAGAACTGTTCATAAACAAGTTTTTGGCATCAATAGATCCTAGGCATACATTGGCATACTTGCTAAATTCATACAGAAACTGGATGAAACTCTCTAAGATTACATCAATAGGTTCAATAAAATAGTGGTTGCTATCCCAAATGTCAATCCGGAGTTGGAAGTCTAACAAGAAACACAATATGTTATGAGTTTTCTAACTCCCTAAGCAAGAAAAGACCCTCAAACTTTAACATTACTAATGGACCAAGCCCATAAATACATCTAGATGGATGATAACCAGTGCCTCAGGGGGACCTCAAAAATAAACCTGTTACTGAAACTTTTTCTCCTACCAAAGACACCCCTAAACCCAAGCCCTCTAAAAACCAAAGACCAAGTGGTAGTTGGAGGAATCACTACTATTGCCCCAAGCACCAATCCACACACTAGGCACAATAAGCATACCCTCTGAAAACCACCTCGATCGAGCAATGCACTCCCTTGAAAAGCTTCTAAAGCCACCATTCTTAGGTAGCTCATGTAGAATAGAGAGGTCATATGGCCTAAAAGGATTAAGGATAATGCAAACAAAGACAAATCTAGATATTGCTCATTCATAGACGGTCATGACACGGAGGAATGTAGGAATTTACAAGGGGAGATTAATGAGTTAGTCTAGGCTAGGGATTTGAAGCAATTTATGGTAGGAGGCTCCCTAAGGAATGACACTCAATCAAATCATGGTTCATCAAACAGGAACTCCAAGAAGGCCCCAGCAAGAGTCATTCATGTTATAGCAAAGGGGAGAGTTGTGATATAGTGGAAAAGTCTAGGAAGCACAAAGCAAAAGAGGTCCTCTCTGTAGCTATGATACCATCCAGAAGTTCGATCATAACATTCAGCCCTTATGAGTCACACTAGGTGCTAACCTCCCATTCAAATGCCTTGGTGGTTGAGGCTACAATCTAAGATAATTTGGTGCAATAAATATTGGTTGATATTAGAAGTGCTATTAATTTTCTCACTCTTGAGGCATACAAGAAGCTAAGTCTATCTACCAATGCCTTTAAGCCAGTCTCCACCCCTTCCTAGGAATGTTCGGCCATAGTGTTCCAGTCAATGGCTCGGCTATGCAAGAAGTTCAGCTCGGGGCAGAGTCGATAGTCATAGATTGTCATATTTATTTTATAATTGTGGACATGCAATTTGCTTATAATGCCATTTTTGGCCGACCTCTCTTGACATGTATTGATGCCTTTAATTCCATGAGGAGCCTCACAATGAAAGTTCCATTTAGAGATGGAGTAGCAACTTTGAGGGGAAACCAATAGGCAATATAGGAATCATATGCCATTCTCTTAAAAAAATGCAAGTCTAGTGATGCCAGTTTATTCTGTGGACTTGCCAACCAATCAGGAGATGAGGTTTGAACCAGCAGATAAGGTGAAAATAGTACAAATCAGAGAAGGAAAGATTATATAAATAGTGAGCGCCTCCAATCATGAGAAACAAAAAGCCCTCATTAAGACTGTGAACCTCGGATTCCACCCAAAAAGATTTGGATGAATATTCACTTGTTATTGGGAGTCGCCACTCAGTTTTTCTGTTCAAAGGGAAAAACTAAGAAAACCCTGGTTTGACTCCAATAATACATCTAATGTAAAGGCTTCTAATCTACGAACCCAAGGAAGATTCGAGGACTATGTCATGTATTTGATTAACTTGCCAAAAAGAAACAAACCTAAAAGGGACGAAGAAAAGAAGACAAACAGATTGTTAGTAAATTGTGGACTTGCTATTTGGGGTGAATCCCAAACATGCCTACATACTCTCGTTTTTATGAGAGATCAAAGCCCATGTAGTTCGGAGGAGCCTATTTAAAGGCAATTATGCATTATGCATGTGTGTGTGTATGCTTCGTGCATTGTCGGGCTTTTTGCCAAAATTGTGAGATTTTGAGCACTTAGTGCTAATTTTGATGAAATTTGGGTACTTGGTACCAAAAAGGATGCAATTTAGGCTCCGTGCCAAAAGGTTGATTTTAATTGTGATGGGCTTCATGCCAAAAGAGATTAGGTCTTTGACCAAAAAGAAATTAAGGAGGAGGTGTAGTGCTCATGATATGCTTAAATTGACCAAGGATAAATTAGGATATTACCTTGTTTAGGATTCTCCCACTTTGTAGTTCCAGATCTTGTTTTCTCGGACCTTGGATTATGATTCTTGATTACGGTTTTTTAATTTTGATTTTGATTGATTCCTGCAGCACAAGGTTAGATTTATGCAAAGAAAAGTCCAAGAGAAATTCTTAAGCGTATGAAAATAGAGAGTTCGTCCGCCCGAAGCCAACCCGAAAAAACCAACCGAAAAGACCCAACCCCCGTTCTGAAAATTCGGAGGCCTTTTATAGTGAAAATGGACAAAATTTGGACCTGGACGGCGGTCATTGGCGGCAGGACCGCCGCCCTCGGTGGTTGAGCCCTCCAAAACAGCACAAAAGCTCGCACGATTTTCGTTCAAATTGATTTTCCGGAAGCTACGGACCTCCAAAAATTATTCCAGGACCATATCCGTGATCCTTGCGTCGCTCCGGACATTTCAAGTACCATGAAGATATACTTTCGGTGAACTTTACCTTAGTCCTCCGGTCCGGCTCGGTCATCTGCAGCCTGAGAAAATAGGCTTTCCGAGCCTCAAAATTTGAGTATTCACAATTGCCCCCCACTGGGGTCCATAAAAATGATTTATGGGGCTCAGTGGTCGTCAGAAACGAGGATTTTGAGCGAGGTGCAAAAGACCCGCATTTTCACTTTTTCCTTATAAATAGGCTCATTTCCATTCCATTTTCATTTACTTTCATTCTTTCTTCTTCTTTCCTTTCCTTCAAACTTTCTTTCGACGATGGATTTCACTGGCCTAGAAGACTTCGAAATCTCACTCCCTCCCTGCAATCTTTTACTTGAGGAGGAGAAGCACAACTTTCGGACCGGCTGCTATGAGGTAAGTACCTTCCCCTTTACTCATCTAGTATGCATGCTTAGGAATTTTATTTATTTCCAGTAAGGAACTTAGAAACAAATTTTGGGAATCCTTCCTTTACATGTACTTGAATTAGCTCTAGTAATGAATCAGGAGTAATACCAGGCTTCACTATATTCTGCCATCAGTAATTATTTCTAGTAAAGAACTTAGAAATAATCCTCTAGGAAGTCACACCCGACTGGGAAAAGAACTTAAATTTTTTTGAAGTTGCCCCCCAAATTATCCCCAATAGTGAATTAGAAAATCCCTCTCTCTGCCTTTTTAGGACACTGCGATTAGGATATCCATAGCCGAGAGTCCCATGAGCACTATTCCGGCCTACATCTTTGATGCCGGGCATCTGGTGGGAGATCTTATCAGACCTGCTTTCCTCCACCGTTTGAGGACTATAGATGTGGGCAGAGATATCCACAAGGAGTTGATCTGCGCGCTAGCCGAGCGATGGTGGCCCACTACTGATACCTTCCATTTTGCTTGGGGGGAGATGACGATGACACCTACCGACTTTTTCGTCATTTCCGGGATTCCCTTCGGCGTTGAGATGGTGGAGTTCTATGATGACTGACGGCAGGACATTTCTTCAGTCGACATGGTCACTTTGATTGGGGTTGACTATCCTCGACATTAGGTGCCTCGCTGCATTCAACAGAGGTGGCTTATAGAGCAGGCGCCAGTTATCTATACTTGCTATGAGGTAGGCGATCTTACTGCTGACCAGGTGGCCAGGTTTACCCTGATTCTCTTGTTTGCTAGCTCCTTCTTAGCAAACAGGAAGGACGCAATGAGTCTCAATGTGCTGAAGAGCCTACTCGACCTGACACGACTTCAGACATACGATTAGGCTAGCATGATGCTGTGTAGATTGTATGACGACATGTCAGACCTCTGCTATACCTGCATTGCTCCATGTGGCCTGTACTACTTCTGGGAGGTAATGTAAAGAACATTTCTTTTGTCTTATATATGTTGATATACACCAACTCTGATATCTTCTTCATTTTTTACAGACTTAGGCTTATGAGTATTTTCCTGGTGTCGCCCCTTTTCTTCGTGAGCTACCTACCCCTGCAGATCCTCTTTCTCCCATTGCTTAGAGGTGGTATAAAGAGAGGGTAGAAGCACCAAAGAGGAAGCTTCCTATCAGAGAGCTGAGATCATTCTTCGACAGCTGCTCCATGAACTCGGTAAATACTTTATCCTCATCCATATTTATTGAATTATAGAAAATGATTCACTAACATAATAAATTTTTACAGGTTGCATTTACAGCGATGTCTAGCCGGCTGGCATAGTGGATTACTCAAGATCACAGCTTTCAGCGATCATGGTTCCTGACTCACCGTCGATTCATACTTCCCCATCCAGAGTATCGACGGTATTATCTCGCTGAGAGAGTGACCTTCCAGATTGCTGATTTCCGTGCAGCTCCCCATCCAAAAAGATTCCACCCAAAAAGATTTGGATGAACATTCACTTGTTATTGGGAGTCGCCACTCAGTTTTTTCTGTTCAAAGGGAAAAACTAAGAAAACCCTTGTTTGACTCCAATAATACATCCAATGTAAAGGCTTCTAATCTACGAACCCAAGGAGGATTCGGAGACTATGTCATGTATTTGATTAACTTGCCAAAAAGAAACAAACCTAAAAGGGTCGAAGAAAAGAAGACAAACAGATTATTAGTAAATTGTGGACTTGCTATTTGGGGTGAATCCCAAACATGCCTACATACTCTCGTTTTTATGAGAGATCAAAGCCCATGTAGTTCGGAGGAGCCTATTTAAAGGCAATTATGCATTATGCATGTGTGTGTATGCTTCGTGCATTGTCGGGCTTTTTGCCAAAATTGTGAGATTTTGAGCACTTAGTGCTAATTTTGATGAAATTTGGGTACTTGGTACCAAAAAGGATGCAATTTAGGCTCGTGCCAAAAGGTTGATTTTAATTGTGATGGGCTTCATGCCAAAAGAGATTAGGTCTTTGACCAAAAAGAAATTAAGGAGGAGGTGTAGTGCTCATGATATGCTTAAATTGACCAAGGATAAATTAGGATATTACCTTGTTTAGGATTCTCCCACTTCGTAGTTCCAGATCTCGTTTTCTCGGACCTTGGATTATGATTCTTGATTATGGTTTTTTAATTTTGATTTTGATTGATTCCTGCAGCACAAGGTTAGATTTATGCAAAGAAAAGTCCAAGAAAAATTCTTAAGCGTATGAAAATAGAGAGTTCGTCCGCCCGAAGCCAACCCGAAAAAACCAACCGAAAAGACCCAACCCCCGTTCTGAAAATTCGGAGGCCTTTATAGTGAAAATGGACAAAATTTGGACCTGGACGGCGGTCGGACCGCCGTGGAGGTGACCAGCCGGGGAAAAAAGGAAAAGCAAAAATATCGGCTGCCGGACTGCCGCCCTCGGTGGTTGAGCCCTCCAAAACAGCACAAAAGCTCGCACGATTTTCGTTCAAACTGATTTTTCGGGAGCTACGGACCTCCAAAAATTATTCCGGGACCATATCTGTGATCCTTGCGTCGCTCCGGACATTTCAAGTACCATGAAGACATACTTTCGGTGAACTTTACCGTGGTCCTTCGGTCCGGCTCGGTCGTCTGCAGTCTGAGAAAATCGGCTTTTCGAGCCTCAAAATTCGAGTATTCACAAAGACACTCTCCCAGTATCAAGACGTCTTTGCATAAACGAAAAATGATGTAAAGGGAATCTTATTGGATCTTTTGACTCATGAACTCTATGTTCCTCTAGTAAGAAAAAAAGGAGAAACTACAACCCAGAGAAGTAGTTAGCAGTAGAGCAAAAGCAGTTAGCAGTAGAGCAGGAAGTTCAGAAGCTTTTCCAGGTAGGCTTTATAAGAGAGTTTTTATTCCCAGACTAATTGTCAAATATAGTCCTAATAAAAAATCAAATGACAAATAAAAGATGTGTGTAGATTTTACAGACCCAAAAAAATCTTTCCTAAAGGACTCATACCCACTTCCTTATATCAACCACCTAATGGACTCAACTATAGGGTATAAAGAGTATAATTTTATTGATGCCACCTCAGTCTATCATCTGATTCCCTTAAAATTGGAGGACCATGAAAGGACATCTTTCATTACAAATAAGGGAATATACTATTATAAGGTCAAGTCTTTTGGGTTAAAAAAAATGCAAAGGTGACATACCAAAGACTTGCTAACAAGCTTTTCCAAGAGCAAGTCGGCAAGACCATGGAGGTCTATATTGATAACATGACAATAAATTCTGAGTAATCTACAGACCACATCAAAGTCTTAGCCCCAGATATTTAAGATCCTAAAAAAATGTGGGATGAAGCTTAATCCTGAAAAATGTGCATTCAGTGTGAAATCCAATAAGTTCATGGGTTTTATGGTCTCAAAGAAATGAATTGAAGCTAATCTAAAAAAGGTTAAGTCAATCCTCAATATGGAGCCCCTAAAAAACATTAAGGATTTTTAGAAGCTCAATGGCAGCATCACTATCCTTGGTCGATTCATCTCTTGCTTGACCAGGCGATGTTTGCCATTTTATAAGGCTTTAAAAGTCCTAAAACACTTTAAGTGAATTGAGGAGTGCCAATACATGTTTGCCAAGTTGAAGAAATTCCTAAGTTTGCTACCCTTCTTAAGCTTCCCTATGCAAGGCCAGATTTTATACTTGTACCTTTTAGCAACTCCAATAACCATTGGCTTAGTCCTAATTAGGGAGGAGGGGGAACCAGCAATTTCCCATTTATTACGCGAGCCATGTGCTCAAAGGCCCTGAGCTTAGATACAATCCATTAGAAATACTAGCACTGTCACTCAAGATAGCATTTGCGAAATTTTGGCCATACTTCGATGCCTATATAGTCGTAGTACGTATTAACTTTTGTTTAAAAAATATTTTGCATAGATGAAAGACTTCTGGTAGATTGACCGAGTGGGCCGCTAGACTGAGAAGATATAACATTTAGTATGAGCTGAGAAAGGTCATGGAAGCCCAAATCCTAGTATATTTTATCATAAAATTATACAAAAGAGCCCACAAAGTCAGCCTCAATAGAATCTTGGCATTTATATGTTGATGGTGCCTCTTGTTCAAAGGTCCGGAGTGGGGATAGTACTTCATGGCCCAGGTAGACTAAAAATTAGACACTCAACCAAAATTGCTTTCTTGACTTCGAACAATGCAATCGAGATGAGGCACTATGCCTAGGGCTACGACTAGCCATAAAAGTTAAGCTAGAAATTCTCTAAGTCTACTCAATTTCTCAGCTCATGATAAGCTAGTTAACTAAGAAATATGACAACAGAGAGGGCAACATGACCAAATATAGATAGCACATAACCGGACTCCTAGCTATTATAGAAAGCAAAGGGTGCTCATAGGAGTTGCACCAAATTATTAAGACAGAGAGAACGGAGGCCGATCAACTTGTTAAAGTAGCCGTCACTGGGGGGGAAAATACTGAGTAGAGGACACTCATAGAGGTGATTAAGGAGGCAAGCCACATCAGCTTGGTGGCATTGACAATTGAACCCATGGAAGGGTGGAGGCTCCCCATTTTTCAATTTCTCTCTATAGGTGACTCCCAAAAGATTCTATTGAAGTTAAGAAAATAGTTCAAAAGGCTAGCATGTACTCAGTCATAGATGGTGCCTTGTACATGCACTCTTTCTCTCACCCTTGGAGCCAGTACATATCTAAAGAAAATGGGAACTATGTTCTAAAAGATATTCATGAAGGCATATGTGGTGTCCATGAGGGGGCATATGTTATAGCTATGAAAGCATTTCTACAAGGAAACTACTAGCCTTCTATGGCTAGAGATGCAAAGGCCCTAGTACAAAAGTGTGATAAATGCCAAAAACATACTAACCTCCAGACCGGCCTTTGGCTAACCAAAAGCCTATTAAAATCCCATAGCCCTTCTCTTAATGGGGGATGGACATATTGGGACCATTCTGATAGGGCATGACACAAAGAAAGTTCCTAGTAGTAGCAATAGACTATTTCACTAAATAGATAGAGGCTGAGCCCCTGGCTTCCATTACCTCAGTTGCCATCATCAAATTCTTCCAAAAGTTTATTATGGCAAGGTTTGGCATCCCATATACACTTATCACTGACAATGGCAGACAGTTTGATTGCAAGACGTCTAGGTAATACTACACTAAGCTCAAAATTGACCTCTAGTTCACCTTTGTATACCATCTATAGTCTAATAGTCAAACAAAGGTAACCAATCAGATGATACTTAACGGCATGAAGAAAAGGCTTGATGAGGCCAAGGGCCTATGGGTGGATGAACTATATAACGTCTTATAGGCCTACTAGACCACTCTAAGAATAGCTATGAGAGAAACCCCATTCTCACTCACTTATAGAATTAAGGCTTTGATCCCAGTCAAAATAAGCTTACCATTGAGCAGAACCATTAGCCATGGCCCAGAGGAGTAGGAGCCCCTGTTAGATATAACCTCAACATGCTGGAGTTCAGAAGAAAGCAAGCTGACATAAGGGTTGAACCTTATAAAGCTCAAATAACTACCTTTCACAATAGAAAAGTGTGTCTGAAATAGTTTAAAAAGAGTCGGTCAGTGCTAAGAAGAGTCATTTCCATGAATAGCTTGGCAGGACTAGGAAAGTTGAGGACCAACTGGGAGGGAACATTTCAGATAGCTGAGGTAGGTAGGTTAGGAGCATATATGCTTTAAATAAGAGATTTTGAGAACTTGGAATTCTAACAACTTGAATCAATATTACCAATGAAAAGCTAGGTCAAGCTAGCCTGTGCAATTTTGTAATTGAGAAATGAAAGAAGTAGTGCCAGTTCAAGGCCCACATACAAAACTTATGATGTTATAAGAAAAGCTAATGCAAAAAAAAAAAAAATCCCTTACCATATCAAGCATATAGCACCCAAAGCATACCCAAAGGCAAAGTGCCCAAGAGCATGATTTAACATATAGTGCCCTCGAGCGCACTCAAATGCAAAGTGTCCATGAGCATGCCTTAACATATAGAGCCCTAAAGAGTACTCAAAGGCAAAGTGCCCTAGAGCAATAACGTATAATGCCCTAGGATGCACTCAAAGACAAAGTTTCCAAGAACACCCCTTAACTTATAGCACCCTAGAGCGCACTCAAAGGTAAGGTGCCTGAGAGCACGTCTTAACATATAGCTCCCTAGAGCGCATTGCTCCAGAGCATTCCTTAACATATAGCTCCCTAGAGCACATTCAAAGGTAAAGTTCCTGAAAGCATGCCTCAACATATAGTGCCCAAAGTGCACTCAAAGGTAAAGTGCATGAGAGCATACCTTAACATACAACACCCCAAAGCACACTCAAAGGCAAAGTTCTTGAGAGCATGCCCCAACGAGCATGTTTGGGAACGTAAAAAGAAAACCATTGACAAGAGAAGGCCAATAAAATGCTCTCATTTCATTTACTAGAAGTCTACTACAAAATGGTTAATGTTCAACCTTTATAATATGGAGGTTGCCTAAGCAAAATGAAGTTAGTCAAAGCTATATAAAAACTATCAAAGTATAAAGAAGAGGAGTCCAAAAATCAACCACCCCTTAGAAACTTTGCCCATGAGAATCATTGTTTGCTTCATCGACATTACTCACCACTCAAGGTCTATATGGCTATTTGCTATCATAAAGAGGAAGCCTTTTGAGAACATATACTAGACCTTGCATTGTTCTCACTACGGGTCATCTTGAGTACCACCCTCGTGTCTTTCATTAGCAAGCTGGTCAATATCCACTTTGGCCATCCAGGAGAAGTGGTGTCAAGATGGTCTTTATTTAAAACTTTTGTCACATACCGTTGGTATTTGAAACCCCATGAGTATAGTGCTCATATACCTTATCCTGCATGGCCTCTACCTCCTTAGCTAACCTTTTTCCAACCCTTTGAAGCACCAACCGAGCCTTCTCAAGCTCAGCCTTGGTGGTGGCATGAGCTTCCTTCTCTGCTTCAAGAGTAGCCTCCACCTTAAGCCGTTCGCTCTTCTAACCATTATATTGGTCATGACATCCAAATTATCTTAGGAAGTTTCAGTTAACCGATCACATCATGGATTAGTTGGATGAGCTGTAAAGGACAATCATTAGATGCATAACAAAAAAAGAAAGAAAACACAAGCGGTGAATAGAAAGCTAGCTTACTGTATTCCCAGCCTATCGCAAATGACTTAATAAGGCAAGCAAGCTTATCACCTTATGTTCTTGCCCTTCTCAAGGCATGTTTCACATCATGTCTCATAAAAACCTAACTATATCGGGCTCATTTATGGAATGCTCAAGGCCATGATGGTTACAGAACCCCTCATGAATGAACACCGCCAATTTCTCTATGTTCAGGCAGTGCAGCTTGGATGAGTCAGCATTAGACTTTCCCCTGGCACTTGATTTACCTCACACCTTTTCTTGGTGCTTTGTAGAGACAATGGCACCCGCTCAACTTCCCAGAGTTGTGTTTATGATAACCACCTCCTTATACGTGGAGTCCTCTGAACCCTCAAAGCTGGTACAAACTTGCTTACTAGCTCTTGTAGCTTTAATAACCATTTCGACTCTCTCAGCCTCAACATACATCATCTTCAATCTCTCATAAGAAGAGCTCTTGGAAGAACTTGTTATCATATCTAATCGAGCTTCTAAATTTTTAGATGGTTTGAATGAAGGGACTCCATTCCCTATTTATAAACTCAACATGATAGGAGACAAATGGGCGTACCAAATGTGAATCCTTAAAAACCATCCTGCTGGCACATACGCACCATGTGTATGAAAACAAAAGTGTTGCATTCCTGAGCCCCCACTAAAAGAAGTAATTACATGATAAGGGTTGCGCTCACTTTTCCCACCTCACTTAAGGCTCAATATAATCTAGTATTTCGGCTCGGTAATAGATAATAATATCGAGAGAAAAGAAAGAAAAGCTGAGATTAAACTTAAAATTTTATCAGTCAAAATTAATACAAGTAAAGAGGTCAAACTTTATAAATTTCTAGGCTGCACCCCAGCAAATAAAAATAATAAAATACAAAGGTACTATATCTAGACTGAGCAATAGTATGAGCCCACCTTAGTGATTGCCCTTATGCTCGTCTCCATATGGCTCCTCCCTCGTGGCTAATTTGTCAATATCGATATCTATCGTCCATAAAAGTTCTCATCTGAATAGTCTTGCTTTAAGCACTTGATTGCGGCTTGATGGTATTGGAAGACACCTTGAGCGTAACACTCATTTCAATTCTCTTCCAAAGTAACGATCTGCTCACGCTTTAGAGCCAACTCCGCCCGAGCTGTCTCCATAATCTATTGTTTAGACTTAAGGGCACTTTTAGCCTTTGCCCTCTTCCTCTTCTCCGAGTCACACTCTTAAAGAAGAGAGTGGAGAATTGTTATCCTTCATAACTAGGTAATCTCTAGCATAGTTGCAGAGTTGGTTAAATTGTAAAACAGTCACATCAGTAAGCATTAAAAGAACATATGAATGGGCAATAAGACTTAAAAAACTACACTTACAAAAATGGAGTTAGCCCAAAGCTTAGCGGCCAGATCCCGCAGGCTCATATCCTCATGCTCCCGGCATCCCTAGGTCGGCGATGGAGTACTGAGCGCCATGGGGCCTATTCATTTTCTCGTGAAGGGCAGTCATGATCTGCTGCATGCTGTGGCAATGGCCTAAAGGTTCCTCTATATTGGTCACCCCCCTTAGTAGCAATCCTCTTGCCATTACCTTGACTCCTAGAAGAGCCACCCACTTTGACGCTCCTCGTGCTAGGAGCACCCAACTCCTTCACCTCAGAAGGCACTAAGCTGGTATTAGCCTTCTTTTGAGCTTCTTCAACAGCAGCATAGACTGCCATCCTTTTCAAGCGTAGCATCGACTGCCATCCTTTTCAAGTGCTTGGTAGCTAACTCTTTCTTCAAGCATACACGCATACATAAATGTTGAATTAATAAATAAGAACAAGGAAAAAAACTAAGGAATATAGGCTATACCAACTCAATTTTCAGCTCGAGTACGCATATGAGCCTTGACGATTGGGAAGTAATTCTTTATAAGGGTAAGGATGTTCCTCTTCTTTCTCAAAACATCCTCATAGATAGTCTCAAAGATCACAAACTCTCAGGTGTCAAGCTTTCTTTCTGACGGTGCATGCCACTATCTCTTAGAGCTCTATTCATTTGGGCATAGGAATCCCTCCCGATGTTCCATCATAAAAATTTGATCTTTTCAACTCTTTATAGAGTGAAGCTTCTCGGTAAATAGCCCAGCTGAGAGCACCCTTATAGATATAGAAAATCTTCATTAGCACCAGTGCAAGCCTTTAAGATGGCAAAGGCGCTAGGCACCCGAGCCATGATCCATAATGAGAATCCTATAAAGGATCTTAAAGCCAGTCACAGTTCGCCAAGCATTGGCCTGAGTTGACTATGGGTAATCCCGTGTTAGTTGAGAAACTCCATGTGGAAGGGGCATAGAGGCAGTCATACCCCAACTTTCAAGTCCTTATCGTAGAGCACCATTTGGTTCTTGCCTGGATGGTCATGGGACCTACACTCTTCTATGGGCACCCCAATGTTGAACTCATTTAGAATACCAAGCTTAGTAGAAATATCCACCAAATCCTCCTCGATTATCTAAGAACAAATGTCCTGCACCCGAATCTTCTCAACCACGCCCTTTCCACCGTCCTCCAAATGCCTAAGACCAGATTGAGCTGAGGTAACCCCTTGCTATAACAACCTCCCCTTCACCAAAATGACCACCAAAAGTACCTTCGCACCTAATTTGGGCCCTACCCAACACCTCAAGGCACATCTCTTATATGCTCTTACCTTGGTTAGAGGACGAGCTCACTTCTTTCGACCCCCTGAATTGCGATCTAGATTCTTTCAAACTCATTTTGATTAACAAAGGAAAATTAAATCACCTAAGCCTTTTAAAACACTAAAACCGAGCAAAATGAAATGGAATACCAAGAATTATGTTATATAGCCAAACTCGCAAACAACAAGAGTGAGGTAGGTGGCTCATCCCTACCTCTTTTTTAGACGCGACCACTGGACAGTGAAGTGAATCGTCGCATTAATGGCAAAGAGTGAGAATCTAAAATCCTAATTTTTTACTCTCTTCCCCTTGGGTAATGAGGCAATAGACCCCTTGTGCATGCCATGTAGCCCTACACATTATGACATAAATGCTAGAATAAATGGGAGGGACTAGTGGTACTACACCTTAAGAACGAACCTCGTCATACCGAGCCACTCATATGGCCCACTTGCTAACTTAGACTCAGCCACAACATGACAAACTTTTGACGTAGTCATCGTACGGTTCATGTACATTTGTAATCTTGGAAGACGATATCAACATTGGTCCCCCCCCTTCACCCCATATAATAAGAGATCAAACCCCTAGATAAAGAATCTTTTCACTCCCCTATTAGTCCTATAAGCAAAAAAAAAAAAAAAAATACTAACTCAAGCATCAAAGTTTTACTATTGGAACCATAGCCCTTCTCTATTTGTCTTGCAGGAACCTAGACCTTAGCCCGAGACCGGCTAGCCAAGGAACAGACTCAAAGTCCAATTGTTATCAATATTAATTTAATAATAACTATATCAATACAATAAATTGTCAACATTTTATAAGATGTATCAAAATTATTTTTCATATTATGCTATACATTATATTTACTTTGATATTTCAATGTAATATATTTACTTTGAAATTTCTATCATATTATACATATATACTTTAATTTTCTTTATTTAATTTTTATTAATTAAATATACAAATTTCACTAAAAATATTTCTATAATACTCATTTCTAAATTATAAAAATTACTTTTTTTCATTCATAAAATATTAATTTAAAAATAAGTAAATAAAAAATATAATTAAATAAATATTTTCCTAATTTAACTACAAAGTAAAGTATAAATATGAATAAAAATATAAATAACAGTTAAATTATATATAATTAAAGTAATTAAATATATATTAATTTATTACTAATCAAAATAACTTTACAATTTAATATAAAAATAAATGAATAACAACACAATACAATTTATTAATTCTATATATATATCTTTAAAAGTCAAAACATAATCTAAACTATAAATTTTATTATTCTAAAAAATCAAAGTAATATAATACCAATATTTTTTAGTTTCAGTTTGATTTTGTAGATGATATTTTGAAAATTTTCAATATTCTGTTGGATTCCAAAAAATTTTTGATCTCCATGTTATTTTGAATAGTGCTCAAACCTAACTTTAGGCATTAACATTCCTACATTTCTTTCTTTCTTTTTTTCCTGAATTGCTTGAAAAAAGAAATATTAAATTTTTGAAAAGAACAAATATTCAAATAAACCTCTAAAATATTATTATTATCTCGATTTAGTCTTTAATATTCTTTTAATCAAATATTTCTTTTTTTAATTATAAAAATGGCCATTAAGGCCATTGCTATTAGGAGAACAAATCATTTAAGTCATTACTATCAGCAAAAATTAATTTGCCATTAAAATAATAAAGTGGCATTATGATACCTACTTATTTATTTTATATTTTTTAAATAATTAAGTAATATTAAAAATACATTTTTAAATAATTAAAAATATGCTTTCAAATAATATTTAAAAGTAATAATTTTTACAAATTATAAAAATGTACATTTTATGTCTACATCATATTTAAAAATCAAAATTATAAATAATAATTTTTTAATTGAAATAATAATTTTTATATGATAAAAAATTAATTTTCATAATTTTTTTGTTCAAGATTTGATATTTGTTAAATTTTTATAAATTATTAAATGTTAATAAGTAAAATATGATTTTTATTTTAGTCATAAATTAAAAATTATTATATTAATTTTTATTTTTTTATTCTATTTGATATTATTTAATTTTTAATTCAATATTTTTCAAAAAAATTTTTAATTATTCATCATTCTTAAGGACAAATTAATATTTTCTTGGGGCAAAAATTTAAATTATTCGTTGTTTTAACGATAAGAGTTTGAATAATTTATTTTTATAAAATAGTATATTTAATTAATAAAATATTAGGAGCTCAGTCGAAAAAATGGTAATGATCGAAAGGTTATTTACATTTAACTTTTTGGAAATATGGTCCACTAAATGCCAATAATAGATATTTTAATTCTTAATTCTTTTTGACAACCAATAATAGATATTTTATTATTCTAAAAAAATTAGATTTTTTATTTAAAATTTTTTTATTATATACTAAATTTTAATATATATTAAATTTTATTTTATTTGATATTATTTTTTTATTTAATATTTTTAAAAATATATTTTTAATATTTGTTAATTATTTTAAAAAAATATAAAATAAATAAATGACCGTGCTAACTTATTATTTTTAAGAGCAAGTTAATTTTTTTAATGGTAAAAAATTAAATAGTTCATTCTCTTAATGACAAGTGTACGAAGAATTTGTTTTTGTAATATATATAAATTTAATTAAAAAAAATATTGAGAGCTTGATTTAAATCTAACTTTTGTAAATATGGTCCATTGGCATCTCTCTCAAGTCAATATTCTCTCTATTTTTTCTTTATCATTACTACTCAGGTGTGGAAATGGAAATTCCAGTCATTATTCACTGATCTAGCCTTTATAGCTACTCTACATACTTATTTGCAGAGATTCTCTCTCTCTCTCTCTCTCTCCATTTCTTTCTCTAAAATAACCCATTTTTTTCCTTTTATTTTCTGATCAAAGATGGACCGGAAACTCGTCTCTTCGCCGGTTCTATGGAAGCTCTCCGATCTGTTAGTCAACGAGTCTGTTCCCTTTTTGGGTTTAGAAGATCAGCTTGAAAGTATCGAAACTAAGCTCAGAGATATTGTTAACTCTGAGTATTTCGATTGCAAACGAGACCTTGCTTATGATATTGAAGAGGTCATAGATTTCTTGCTAGATAAAGCTGCTCACAATACCCAGAAAGGAACCCTTCTTCAATTTTTTTCTTCTTTTCTTGATTCCATCAATCAACGAAAGCTTCGAAAGAAATTGGATCGAATCCGACTCGAAATCTTTCGTTCTACTGATAAATTAAGTCGCCGGAGAGGAATGGAGCCATGGCATCATAATAATAATTCTTCTTTGTCTTCTTCTTCTTCCACTAGGAAACAACTTGATGTTGGTGAAAGTATTATGTCTCCTGTTATAAGGAAAGTTATTGCCCTAGCCAGTCACAAAGAAATTAGTTCTACTGTGAGAAGACAAGCCAGATGGGTACGAGATGAAATGAGGTTTTTGCATGTTTTTGTTAAAGATTTGGAGTCAAAAGAATTAAGAGGTGAAGAAATGGCTTGGATGGAGGAGGTTTCTTTGTTTTCTCGTTCTGCAGAGGATGTTATTGGGCTTTTCTTCTCACAAAGAGAGGGGAACAAGTCTGTTTTCAATAATCTTGGTCTGGGTAAGTCACAGAAGAAGCTCCGGCGAGAGATGGATCAAATGAAAAGTAAAGTTCAAGAAATCATCAAAAGGTTTGGTAAACTCCCACATCAAATGTATATTCCACCACCAAGGTTTCCCCCCAATATGCCAGCACCACCTCCTATTCCTTTTCCTGGTCGATATATTCCAGGTGATGCTACTTCATTATCTTCCTTTGATGATGATGACTTTGATGATTTTGATGAAATAGATGATGGAACACCACCACGACTTCCTGATGAGCAAGCTCATGATGTTGCCAATTGTGATGGCAATGGTGGTGCTTCTTCATCATCATCTTCTCGCAGGGCTGAACAACCTGATGTTCCTGGCTTTGATACTAATATGGATGATGTGACAGAGTTGTTGCTGAGAGATGATCCAAATTGCCTTACAGTTTCAGTTCTGGGCATGGAAGGAATTGGTAAGACAAAACTTGTCAAGTCAATTTATGAAAATCCTGCTGTTAGAGATCATTTCCCTCACCGTGTTTGGATTAGTTGGGTGCGTGACTCAAATATTAACCGCCTTATGGAACAAATAGTTGGGGCTCAGCATTTGAATATTAGACTTGTGAACGGGGATTGGGATGATTATTTATCTAGGCTGAGGAGAATGCTGAATGATTTCTTGATGGATAAGAGGTATCTCATTGTTATTGATGGGATATCTTCAAAAGTGTTATGGAATCAGCTGGGGGCTGCATTTGATGGCCTATCAAATGGAAGTAGAATAATTTTCATTGCTTCCAAATTTGGAGTAACACCAGAAAGCAGTGACAGAAACTTTACTTACAGATTGCAACTATGGAATGATGATGATAGCTGGGCATTGTTTGTTCGTTCTCTGAATGTGAACATTCCCGTGGAGTTGCTAGAATTGAAAAAGAGGGACACACTAAGAGTATGTGGGGGGTTACCAAAAGCAATTGTTAAACTTGCAGAACTTCTGGCTAGGGAAAACGTATTCCCAGAGGATTGGTCAAGGGTGATTGAGAAGTTCAATAAAGACGAAGGACCTTGGTCAGGAACATTGCAGGAGATTAACAAGAATTTGCCATTGTATTTGAGGAGATGTCTCTTTTATTTTGGATTATTTCCTGAACACTTTGAGATCCCTGTGAGAAGATTGATTGGTTTGTGGGTTGCAGAGGGTTTCGGACAGCAGAAGAATAATAATGAGTCTCCAGAATGTGTTTCAGAGAAATGTTTGATAGAGTTGGCAAACAGGAACATGATTCAAGTGACAAAGAAGAAGGTAAATGGAAAACTTAAGGCATGTCGCTTGCCTGATGCTTTGCAAGTGCACTGGCTGTTAAAAGCTAAGCAAGCTAACTTTCCGCAAGATAATGGCCACATTGGTAACAATTTGTCTGCCAGCAGTGGTATAATGCACCGTCTTGTCGACCATCTTGACCGTAGACATGCCAGCTATGACCATATTCATGGAGACAACACTACTCCCTCATCTCTCTACTCTTGCTATAGAGACACTGTTTCTTTTCTATCCTTTGATACTCGAGAAGGAAGCAGACCTGGAGAAGATGTAGGAAATTTTCTTCAACGATGCATCTCTAGCAAGTGTTTCAATTCTTTATGGGTTCTAGATCTTGAACATGTGTACAAGCCACAATTGCCCAAGGCTGTGGGCCAACTAGCTCGATTGAGGTACCTTGGCTTGAGGTCAACTTACCTGGAGATACTTCCTTCATTCATCAGCAAATTGCTAAAGCTTCAAACACTTGATTTGAAGCATACACACATCAATGCTCTTCCAAGTTCAATCTGGATGATGCAGGAACTGCAACATTTGTTCCTTGATGAGAGTTCTAGCTGCACATTTATGCCTAGGCCAAAAGACAGCTGCTTAACGGATATCCAAACTCTTTGGGGTGCATTTGTGAATGAGGATAGCCTTGTGGTAGATGGCCTGGACACATTTCTGAACCTCAAAAGATTAGGTCTGACATGCCGGATATCAGAGCCATCTCAGACTGAGGTAATGTCCTCACAACTGGATGCTGTAGCAAGTTGGGTTTTAAAGCTCAGTCATCTTCAATCTTTGAAGTTGAAATCATTTAATGAATTGGGTCAGCCTTCAGATATACACTTAGAGTCTTTGTCAGGTCACATGGATCTCTCCAGTATACATTTAGTTGGAAACCTAAAGAATCAGTATATTTTGTCAGAGCTTGCACCAAGCCTCGTTGAGCTCACTTTGTCAGCATCTGGGCTAGTGGAAGACCCAATGCAAATGCTGGACAAGCTTCCCAACCTCAGAAATTTGAGATTGTTCTCTGGGGCCTTCACTGGAAAGAAAATGATTTGTACTTCTGGAGGATTTCCTAAGCTTCAAGTCCTCAAAGTCTGGGAGCTAGAGCCACTAGAAGAATGGGATGTAGAAGAAGGGGCACTACCTTGCCTGAAATACTTGGAGATCAGATCCTGCATAAATTTGGAGATACTTCCTAATGGATTGCAGTATGTTAAGACTCTCCGCAAGCTGAAATTAACAAATATGCCAGTGTTATCGGCAAGGATCAAGGATAATGTGGGCGAGGATTGGGATAAAGTTGCTCATGTACTCCATATATACACAGAAAATTGATAATGCTGAGGAGAAAACCAAATGCAATAAGTATATATTCTTCTTATATGACCTTTCAATTATAGTTATTTACTTAATTCAATTTATCTAGATAGCAATAGTTATACTATTTAACTTGCTTATTAATGAAAAATGTAAAAAAAAAAGGGTTAATAGTGAACTAAATACAATTATTTGTTTGATTGTGAAGGATTTGTCCAAAGATTCAAGATTCAGACCAAATTGTTGGCAGTAGTTTTGGTGCATACGGAAATCTGCTTTTGGCTTATACTTTTTGGTTACCGTAAATAGAAAATATGCGGTGAATAATGTCACCATTGATAAAATACTAACAGGGGGCATATGAAATGGTGAAAGCTGGTGCTAGCTAAGATGTTTGGATGAAAATTTTGAAGTAACGCCTGGCAATTTCCTGTGTGGAGCATTAGTGCTTCTATATATATTATGTAATTTCTTTTGCTATTTTATTCAGCTGCAGCTATCGAATAGTCTGCTAATTTGAAGCATTGTTAGCTGCTGCTGGTGCTGTTGATTTTGTGGCAGTTATCATGTTGGTGGTTGGTCTTACTAGTGGAATCTGCAGCATTCTTGTTTGATGTAGCCACTAGCCAACCTTGGTTTTTGCTTTTGTTAATGTTCCTCCTGTAACTTTCACCTGAAATATCATAAATTCATGACTTCTTAGCAGTGTCTTAGAACTTAATTTTGCTTTCGTCTTATCGTATCTGAATCAATGAGAATTTTGCCCCATTGCTTATTGCTTTCTTCTTGTTAATGTCATTATCGTTTTTCCCTTTTAGTGTGTATATATATATGTATATATATATTGGCAATTCATTTGATTCTAATTTTAGTTACAGATTATGTACCTTATGTGTTAACAGCAAAATACACGCTGATACGTTGAATAAAAAATAATGAAATAACCACAAAGACCGACTTGCTGTTCGCAGATGCTGTTCACATATAGTCCGGCGGCTGTAAGCAGCTAGCTCTCTTTTGATGAAAATTGCAAAACTAATTTTTTTAAGAAAATTAGTTTTCAAAAATATTATAAAAAATGTTATAAATAAAATTTAAGACAAATTTTTTTTAAAATATGGGGTGGCAAGTGAACCTCTCTTTGTGTCCACAACTCTATTTACTGCAAGTTTATATCTTTTACTGTATTTCTTAATATTAAAATCTTTATATTCATTTTTTTAAGGTTTGTTTATATTATTACTAGTTGCAACAAAAATTAACACTGAAAAACTTTGAAAGTTAAAAAATAAAAAAAATTTTGAAACATTGTATCAAACATGGTGAGTGGGTGCCTTATTTTTAAAAGAAAACAAAATCTCCAATAATTCTATTTAAAACTCAAAAATACTCAAAACAAAACAAAAATAAAATGAAAGATTTACAAATAAAAAAAATCAAAAACTAAAATAAAAAACCATAATAAAATCACATCCATAAAACTAGAAAATCTTCTGGTACTACAATGCTTCAAAGGATTGGAGCAGGGATTCTTTCATCTACCCTATCTCTGGTGATTACAGCTGTGGTTGAGATGAATAGACTCAAAATTGCCGAAGAATGTGGACTAGTTGATATGCCAAATGCGATGGTTCCAATGAGCGGTTGGTGGGTAATTCCTCAATACGTGTTGTTTGGAATATTTGATGTGTTTTTTGTAGTTGGTTTGCAAGAATTTTTCTATGATTAGGTCCCTAGTGAATGGAGAAGTGTAGGCCTTTCTCTCTACCTTAGTAGGAAGCCTTTTAAGCAGCTTTCTTGTATCGGATTGAGAAAGCCACTGGCGAGCAAGGTCATGATAATTGGTTTGCAAATAATTTGAATCGGGCTCATCTGGATTACATCTATCACCCAAAGAAAATTGTAAAAAAAGAAAAGCGTAAGAAGAATAAGAAGAAAAGAAAAATACAGTAAATTTGAAAAAAAAAACATATAATATAAATAAAAATGAAAAATTGAAAGTTAAAATTGATAAGAAAAATTAACATTAGTAAAATTAAAAATGAATATTAAAATGTAGCATATGGTGTAATTTTCTCCATATATAATTTGAGAGCAAAAGGTCCATTATCCATATTCAAACCCAGTACAAGTTGGTAGGGGTGGGTAATATAATAATTATGATAATTGTTAGAGATATCGGTGAAACGTATATTATTCTAACTCATTTAAATTTAAATTATCTATATTCATTTTAAATTAAATTATAATTACATTTTAACTATTTTTATCTATTTCAAATTCAGTAAATGTCACTTGTTTACTATTCATATTCATTTAATTATATCTCACTACAAAATTTAAAAATATTCTAAAATTTAAATTATAAAAATTATATTTTTCACAATTAAATTATAAATAAAAATTTAATACTAACATAATTTTATTAAAATAATTCTATATTATATAATTTTATAACTAAAATAAAATACAATAAATATATAATTAAAATTTAATAAAATATAATTAATATATATAATCATATTCATATAGTGAACATATAAGGCTATGTGCTTAAATTTAACCCGAATCCATTAAAGACAGCAAATCTAATACACATACACATTTAAATTCATTAATAAGCTACCCATATTTTATATAAATAAATCAAAACAAACCAGGCATCTAGAAACACTTGATTTATTTCCACCCCTACAGATATGCAATCTATCCGCTTGAATAATAGTTTTGATCAATAGAAATAAAGTAAAATTAAATATTAATTGCTATCAAAACAAAATAATCATGAAATCAAATTAATTGTAAAAATATTAAATTTCAATTAAATCGATTACATTATATTATTTCGATTAAAAAATAAATATTATAAAATATCTTATAACTATTTATCATCTATAGTGTTAAAATTTTCTATTTTATTTTATATAAAAAATAAAAAAAAATCAGTAAATATTGACATGAAATAATGAAATAATGCTGCATAATATTTAGAAACAAATACTTTATCTTAATATTTCATAAATTTAAGTATATAAATTAATTGTGTATTAATTAAAATATAAATTCACAAAAAAAGTATATTAAATAATTGGCATATTGAAATTTCTAATTTTATTTATCTAAACATATGAAAAAAAATTTTTTTTTAATGAGATTCTTTAAAAATTTTAAAAAAGAGAGGTCATGTCAAATAATATTTTGTAAGTAATAATGTAATATCTCAAAAGATACCCTAAAATTTTGGAATGCTTATTGTTGATATTGATTTAATGATATTAATTGTATATTGATTAAGTGGAAAGAAAGGAAAGTGTGTATATGTTGTATATATGAAGATATATACAACATATACAAGTCAACTTTATTGATGGTCAAATGGGATAATTAATTATTTTAAATAGAAATTAAATATAAGTGGAAGATGATATTTATATTATTATATTTAATTGCTTGGTTGAGATTAAAGAGAGTTTGTATGTGGTTTAAGAGATGTTGACTTTCTTATTCATCATCTTGTTCTTGTTCTTCTTTCTTCTCTTTGGCCGGTCATCCTTATCAACCAAAGAAAAAGAGAGATTTTGTTGATTTCTAACTCAAAATTGAAGGGTGTTTCAAGAGACCAAGTTAGAGTTTTAAGGATTTTCTTCACTTTTGGTAAGTTTCCAACTTGGTTCTTTATGTTCTTTTGGAGTTTGTGTATTTGAGTTTGGTGAATGGTTGGTGTAATTGTATATATAGTTGATTTTGATGTGTTTGAGGTTGTTGTGTTTAATTAACTTTGATTTTGGGGTTGCATTGAAGAAAAGGGTTAAGTTTGGTGAAGATAACAAGAGTTGTGGATTGTGTATGTGTTGAGTTGTAAATATGGTTATGATTGTGATTTGTGTTTGATGCATGGAATTGAGTTGTTTTGATGTTATGCAAGTTTATTATGGTTTATTGATGCTTTTGGTTAAGTTTGTTTGGAGTGAAAAATGATGAAAGAAAGATGTTTGTTGAATGTAGTGTTGTTGGTGTCGATTTCAGGTTTTGGTCTGACACGCCCATGAGCATGGCCATATCTTTGGGCATGTCAATGATTTTGTTTTCAGTATGGGTGACACGAGCAGTGGCATGCCCATGTCACTGAGCGTGTCATAGCCACTGTGTTGGAGAAGGATTGACACGTGCAGTGACTCGCCCATGTCACTGAGCGTGTCAAAGCTTCTGTGTTGTGGTTTTAGGGCACGACCAGGGACACACCGTGTTATTGAGCATGTCAAGTGTAGGGTTTGCCCTAATTAGTTATTATCCTTATTTTCTTATGTGTATTACTAAGTGAGTGTGTATAATCACTTTTGGATTAGGTCTTGAAGAGATTTGAGTTGCACTAATCCTAGTGTTGAAGGATTTTTGGAAGAGGAGGTTGTTAGATTGATGTGAGTTGCTCTTGAGGTAAGTACAAACATTACATGATTGCATACATTTGCATGACTTTGAGACTTAACACATTTGGTTGGAAATGTGTTAGGTTACCTGTTATATTATTGATATATGAGAATGGTACTATGATTTGCATTATGTAAACTATTTGAAATATATGTTGAGGATACAAAATATATGAATATTGTAATTTGCTATATAAACCCTAATGATGATATGTGAAGCCATTGGTGTTGGCTATAATGATGTAAATGAAATAATTGGGGCATTGTTGCCTAGATGATCATGAGAAAATGAGAATAAAATTGATAATGAAAGAATGAAAGAATTGTGTACCTAGTATGTTATTCAATTTTCAGAGTTTTGTTGTTGGTGACATACCTAAAAGTAACAATCCCTTGAAGCTGGGTTGGGCTTGGTCCTTGAAGCCAGGTTGAGTTGATGCTATGCTCCCCTTGAAGCTTGGTTGGGCCTAGTCCTTGAAGCCTAGTTGGGATGTTACATATGAGATGTTTCTCATTGTGATAATGATTCACCTACGGGCTTGATAAATGTGATTATTGGACCAAAACAGTAACTCTGAAATTCGAATGGCATATTAGT
Organism: Garcia nutans; assembly: GCA_947685225.1. Lineage (NCBI taxonomy): Eukaryota > Viridiplantae > Streptophyta > Magnoliopsida > Malpighiales > Euphorbiaceae > Garcia > Garcia nutans. Next base: position 7,869,272 of record CANTUV010000055.1, read on the forward strand.
TTTTTTTGGGCCCATGCTTGTCTTTATTTAAATGTGAATCATGAATGATGAAATAATTGAATAATATAATGTAATGTAATGTTATGAAATATGATATCCTTGTATATTGTTTCTAATTCTTGAAAGTATGACATTGGAATCACATCGAATCATATTGTTATCATGGTTAGTACCACTAAGCCGTAGGCTTAGCGCGATTGTGGTTCATCGCGCAGGTGACAGGATAGATCTGATTGAGCCGGAGAGTTCAGCTAGACCGAGTCAAGTCTAGGCTTGAGATTCCTTGTGAAGTGTTGATTGTTGGACTTCAAGATCAGAGACAAACTGCCAAGCATGTATAAACTCTATGTTTTGTAAATATTGATTTTGTTGTATAAATATGTATATTCCGCTGCTTAATAAACAAATGCTTTGGATAAACTTTTAAGGTAATGAAAAATATATGCAAATGTACTTTAATAAGGAATGTTTTATCTACTATTATTTATAATAATGATTTGAGGTTAAAGTTTTTAAAGATTGGTTTGCTTCAAATAGAATGTGACATCCTTATATCCGGTATACGTATATTACATATTGAGTGTATATGCGATGTACATATATGGGGTATAGGGGTGTTACAATTATTTTGGTTTCAGAGCCTAGGTTTGAGGTTCTCAACCTAGGTAAATTGTAAGAAAAAGAAAATTTTGGTTTTTAAAATATGATTTTTGAATAAGATACATGCATTGGCACTGGCAGTTTCTAATCTTTGATGAGGTAATCTTCTGCTGTGTTTGCAGATATAGGTAGTGATGGCGTCTCAGTTACGTCAGTCCATAGAAGGTAGTACTGAGAGTGTAGCTCCTGATGAGGGTAGAGATGGAGCTAGGGTTGAGATAGCTGGTGAGGCACATGCTCTTGTGCCAAAGAGACCAGCAGCTGATGAGATTTCGCCGGTTTGATTACGGCATATGGTAGAATTATTGAGGCAAGCTCCAGTGCAGCAGCCGCCACCGCAACCACAGCCACAGGTACCGGTGAGGCAGTATGATAAATTGAGAAAGTTCGGAGCTGAGGACTTCTTTGGCACTACAGATCCTGCAGTAGCTGAGCAGTGGTTGGATAGAGTTCAGAGGGTATTCATTCAGCTGCAGGCTACTTCTGAGGAGAAATTTGATTATGCTAGATCCCTTCTGCAGAGAGATACTTATGATTGGTGGAAGATGGTTCCACATGGGATGGATGATCCACCGACCTTGACTTATAGTGATTTTTTGCGAGAGTTTGAGCAGAAGTATACTCCTAGGGAGTATAAAGATCAAAGAAGATGGAGTTTCTAAATCTGAGACAGGATAACCAGACAGTGATAGAGTATGAGATATCATTATGAGATATCATCCGGTTGAGTCATTATGCCAGTGGGATTATTTTAGATGAGATAGATCGGTGCAGGAGATTTGAGGAGGAATTGAAGCCCTCTATTATGTGTATTATTACTGGTTCCCGGTACTAAAATTTTTCTCAGTTGGTTGCAGCTGCCAAAAGTGTTGAGAGAGCACAGGGTATTACAGCAGCTGCTACTGAAGAGGAGACTAGAGTTAGGAGACCCCAGTTTGAGGCAGGGTCTTCATCTATGAAGAGAGGCAGAGGAAGTTTTATTCCGAGAGTCAGTAGGAGCCAGAGGTAGTCTGATAGATCAGTTCAGTATCAGAGGCAGAGACCGAGACCTACAGTTTCTGTAGCTAGTGCTCCGACTCCAGTGGTTCATAGGTCTATTCCACCTACATGTGTTTATTGTGGTAGGGCACATGGAGGTGCTTGCTGGAAGACGGGTGGACCAGGAGTGTGTTTTAGATGTGGGTCACCAGATCATTTCATCAAAGATTGCCCGGAGCTAATGGAGGATAGACAGACTGATACTGCAGCTTCTCGACCCAGTGTCAGCAGATGAGGTCAAGGGGGGCAGAGGTTTTAGTAGAGGTGGTCGACGCGAGATTAGTCAGAGAGGAGGCTCTACATCCGGAGGTAGTAGGCCAGATGAGGCTGGCTCATCTCAGCGAGTGTATGTGATGCAGAGGTAGCCGGATGCTTCAGTCGTCATTGCGGATATATTTTCTTTATTTGGCATTTCAGTTCTTGCCTTAATTGATCTAGGATCTACTCATTCATACATAAGTGCATCTATATTGCCTGTGACTGAATTGCATTCAGAGTCTCTAGGATTTGATATTTTAGTGACAAATCCTTTAGGGCATAGTGTGGTAGTTCAGTTACAAGGTGCATCGTGATAGTTCAGTTGTGGTGCAAGATGTGGAGTTCTTGGGTGATTTGATTGAAATGTCTTTTAAAGAGTATGATCTGATCTTAGGCATAGATTAGTTGTCTAAGCATGGGGCTATGGTAGACTATCAAAATAAGTGTATTACCTTGAGAACCGATGATGGTAGAAGTGTGATGGTATCTAGTGAGTAGAGACAACTTGCATCCTTATTTGTTTCAGCTGTTGCAGCTAGGAGGTTGATTTGGAAGGGATGTGAGGCTTATCTTGCTCATGTTGTGGATACCAGGGTAGTGGGTTCTCAGCTTGATAGTATACCCACAGTTGCTGAATTCCCAGATATTTTTTCTGAGGAGTTGCCAAGGATACCCCCTGAGAGAGAGGTTGAGTTTGTTATCGATTTGTTGCCTGGTACCACTCCCATCTCTATTATCCCCTATCGAATGGCACCTATTGAGTGGAGAGAATTGAAAGTGCAGTTGCAGGAGTTGTTGGATAAAGGGTTTGTTAGCCCTAGTGTGTCTCCGTGGGGAGCACCTATTTTATTTATGAATAAGAAAGATGGTACTTTGAGACTGTGCATTGATTATAAGCAGTTGAGTAAGGTGACTATCAAGAATAAGTATCCTTTGTCTAGGATAGATGATATCTTTGATCAATTGAAGGGAGCTGCAGTCTTCTCTAAAATTGATTTGAGATCGGGATATCATCAATTGAGGGTCAGAGCTGAAGATTTATCTAAGACAGCTTTCCGCACAAGGTATGGGCATTATGAGTTTTTAGTGATGCCTTTTGGATTAACGAATGCACCAGTAGCTTTTATGGATTTAATGAATAGGGTGTTTAGACCCTATCTAGATCTGTTTGCAGTAGTCTTTATCGATGATATTTTGGTGTATTTGCATAATGAGGAGGATCATGATAAGCACTTGCGGATTGTATTGCAGACTTTGAGAGAGAAGCAGTTATATGCTAAGCTTTCTAAGTGTGAGTTTTGGCTTGATCAAGTGACTTTTCTCAGTCATGTGGTTTCAGCAGATGGTATAAAAGTTGATCCGAGTAAAGTTGAAGCTATTTTGAATTGGAGTCCATCGAAGATTGTGACTGAAGTTAGAAGTTTTCTGGGTTTGGCAGGCTATTATCGATGATTTGTCAATGATTTTTCTATGATAGCTACTCCACTCACCAGATTACTTCGAAAGGGAGTTAGATTCGTGTGGACAAATCAGTGTCAAGCAAGTTTTGAGAAGTTGAAGGAGATGTTGACTCAAGCTCCTGTTCTTACCCTGCTTGTGGAAGATAAACCATATGTGATTTATAGTGATGCTTCACATAATGGTTTAGGTTGTGTTTTGATGCAGGAGGATAGAGTTATAGCTTATGTTTCTCGGCAATTGAAGCCGCATGAGCTTAATTATCTGACGCATGATTTGGAATTGGTAGCCATAGTTTTTACTTTGAAGATTTGGCGACATTATCTTTATGGGGAGAAATGTTTTATTTATACAGATCATAAGAGTTTGAAATACTTGGGTGCTCAGAGAGAGCTAAATCTTTGGCAGAGACGGTGGTTGGAGCTGATTAAAGACTACGACTGTTTGATTAATTATCATCCTGGTAAGGCAAATTTTGTTGCTGATGCCTTGAGTCGGAAGTCTCTAGTTGGTTTGACTGCTTATTCGCTCTCGTTGCTTGTTGAGTTGATAGCGCTATATACTAGTTTTGAGCCTTGTGATGATGATGCTTTATTGGCTCAGTATAAATTGAGACCAGTACTGTTGGATCAGATAAGGGAGGCTCAATTGGCAGATGAAAAAATTCAGAAAGTTATTTCGGATTGCCAGAAGGGGGAGACCCGAGGTTTCCATGTGAGAGGTGATAGCAGTTTATGGTTCAAAAGTAGATTGTATGTTCCTGATAATGCAAGATTGAAAAAGATTATTTTGGAGGAAGCACATCAGTCGGCTTTTGCTATACACTTTGGGAGTCCAAGATGTATCATGATTTGAAGCAATACTATTGGTGGTCAGGTTTGAAGAGGGACGTAGCAGAGTTTGTATATAAATGTTTCACTTGTCAGAGAGTGAAAGCCGAGCACCAAGTTCCAACAAAGTTGCTCCAACCTTTATCAGTGCCTGAATGGAAATGGGAGCGTGTGAAAATTAATTTTGTGACTGGTTTGCCGTTGACTCAGAAGAAACATGATGCCATCTGGGTGATTGTTGATCGGTTGACGAGGACAACTCATTTCCTTCCAGTCTGGATGGACTATTCTCTTGAGAAGTTAGTTGAGCTGTATATTAGTGAGATTGTAAGATTACATAGAGTCCCAATTTCATTGGTGTCGGATCGAGATTCCCGATTTACTTCAAGATTTTGGAAGAGTTTGCATGGTGCTTTGGGTTCTCGGTTGCATTTTAATATTGCTTTCCATCCTCAGACAGATGGGTAGTCAGAGATAGTGATACAGATTCTAGAGGATATGTTGAGAAGTTGTGTCATTGATTTCTCTGGGAGTTGGGACAAGTTCTTACCATTGATTGAATTTGCTTACAACAACAGTAATCAATTTAGTATTAGAATGGCACCATATGAGGTATTGTATGGTAGAAGATGCAGGATGCCTCTATGTTGGGATGAGGTTAGAGAAGGTAAGTTGGTTGGTCCCGATTTGATTAAAGAAACAGAAGAGAAAATGAAGATAATTCGGGATCGTTTGAAAGCAGCCTCAGATTGGCAGAAATCCTATTCAATTTTGAAGAGGAGAGACATAGAGTTTAATGTAGGAGATAAAGTATTTCTGAAAGTGTCTCTTTGGAAGAGAATTTTGAGATTTGGCTACAAAGGGAAGTTGAGTCCTCATTTCATTGGACCTTATGAAGTACTGGATAGAGTTGGACCAGTTGCTTATCGACTTGCTTTGCTGCCTGAATTGGATAGAATTTATAATGTCTTCTATGTTTCTATGCTGCGAAGATACAGATCATACCCATCTAACGTTTTGTCAGTTGAATCTATTGAGGTAAGTTCGGATCTGACTTTTGAGGAAGAACTAGTGGCTATTTTAGCACATGAAGAGAAAGAGTTGAGAAATAAGAAAGTGCCACTTGTGAAGGTTCTTTGGAAGAATGATGCTAAGGAAAAGGCAACTTGGGAGAGTGAGCAAGTGATGCGAGACCAGTATTCTCAGTTATTTCAGACTTGAGATCAGGCAATTTCGAGGACGAAATTTATTTGTAGAGGGAGAGAATTGTAATATCCCAAAAGATACCCTAAAATTTTTGAATGCTTATTGATGATATTGATTTAATGATATTAAGTGTATATTGATTAAGTGGGAAGAAAGGAAAGTGTGTATATGTTGTATATATGAAGATATATACAACATATACAATTCAACTTTATTGATGGTCAAATGGGATAATTAATTATTTTAAATAGAAATTAAATATAAGTGGAAGATGATATTTATATTATTATAATATTTAATTGCTTGGTTGAGATTAAAGAGAGTTTGTATGTGGTTTAAGAGAGGTTGACTTTCTTATTCATCATCTTGTTCTTCTTCTTCTTTCTTCTCTTTGGCCGGTCATCCTTATCAATCAAAGGGAAAGAGAGATTTTGTTGATTCCTAACTCAAGATTGATGGGTGTTTCAAGAGACCAAGTTGGAGTTTTAAGGATTTTCTTCACTTTTGGTAAGTTTCCAACTTGGTTCATTGTGTTCTTTTTGAGTTTGTGTATTTGAGTTTGGTGAATGGTTGGTGTAGTTGTATATATAGTTGATTTTGATGTGTTTGAGGTTGTTATATTTAATTAACTTTGATTTTAGGGTTGCATTGAAGACAAGGGTTAAGTTTGGTGAAGATAACAAGAGTTGTGGATTGTGTATGTGTTGAGTTGTAAATATGGTTATGATTGTGATTTGTGTTTGATGCATGAAATTGAGTTGTTTTGATGTTATGCAAGTTTATTATGGTTTACTGATGGTTTTCAAGTTTATTATGGTTTACTGATGGTTTTGGTTAAGTTTGTTTAAAGTGAAAAAGGGTGAAAGAAAGATGTTTGTTGAATGTAGTGTTGTTGGTGTCGATTTGAGGTTTTGGCCTGACATGCCTATTGGCACGGCCATGTCTTTGGGCGTGTCAATGGTTCTGTTTTCAGTATAGGTGACACGAGCAGTGGCACGCCTATGTCACTGAGCGTGTCATAGCTACTGTATTGTTGGTAGATTGAAACGTCTAGTGACTCACCCATATCACTGAGCGTGTCATAGCCACTGTGTTGGAGAAGGATTGACACGTGCAGTGACACTCCCATGTCACTGAGCGTGTCAAAGCTTCTATATTGTGAGTTTAGGGTATGACCAGAGACACGCCCGTGTTGTTGAGCATATCAAGTGTAGGGTTTGCCCTAGTTATTTATTATCCTTATTTTCTTATGTGTATCACTAATTGAGTGTGTATAATCACTTTTGGATTAGGTCTTGAAGAGATTTGAGTTGCCCTAATCCTAGTGTTGAAGGATTTTTGGAAGAGAAGGTTGTTAGATTGATGTGAGTTGCTCTTGAGGTAAGTACAAACCTTACATGATTGCATACATTTGCATGACTTTGGGACTTAACACATTTGGTTGGAAATATGTTAGGTTACCTATTATATTGTTGATATATGAGAATGGTACTACGATTTGCATTATGTAAACTATGTGAAATATATGTTGAGGATACAAAATATATGAATATTGTAATTTACTATATAAACCCTAATGATGATATGTGAAGCCATTGGTGTTGGCTATAATGATGTAAATGAAATAATTGGGGCATTGTTGCCTAGATGATCATGAGAAAATGAGAATGAAATTGATAATGAAGGAATGAAAGAATTGTGTGCCTAGTATGTTATTCAATTTTCAGAGTTTTGTTGTTGGTGGCATGCCTAAAAGTAACAATCCCTTAAAGCTGGGTTGGACTTGGTCCTTGAAGCCAGGTTGGGTTGATGTTATACTTCCCTTGAAGCTTGGTTGGGCATAGTCCTTGAAGCCTAGTTGGGATGTTACATATGAGATGTTTCTCATTGTGATAATGATTCGCCTACGGGCTTGATAAACGTGATTATTGGACCAAAACAGTAACTCTGGAATTCGAATGGCATATTAGTTTTTTTTTGGGCCCATGCTTGTCTTTGTTTTATTGTGAATCATGAATGATGAAACAATTGAATAATATAATGAAATGTAATGTTGTGAAATATGATATCCTTGTATATTGCTTCTAATTCTTGAAAGTATGACATTGGCATCACATCGAATCATATTGTTATCATGGTTAGTATCATTAAGCCGTAGGGTTAGCGCGATTGTGGTTCATCGCGCAGGTGACTAGGTAGATTCGGTTGAGCCGAAGAGTTCAGCTAGACCGAGTCGAGTCTAGGCTTGAGATTCCTTGTGAAGTGTTGGTTGTTGGATTTCAAGATCAGAGATAAACTGCCAAGCATGTATAAACTCTATGTTTTGTAAATATTTATTTTATTGTATAAATATGTATATTCCGCTGCTTAATAAACAAATGCTTTAGATAAACTTTTATGGTAATGAAAATATATGCAAATGTACTTTAATAAGGAATGTTTTATCTACTATTATTTATAATAATGATTTGAGGTTAAAGTTTTTAAAGATTGGCTTGCTTCAAATATAATGTGACATCCTTGTATCCGGTATACGTATATTACATATTAAGTGTATATGTGGTGTACATATATGAGGTATAGGGGTGTCATAATTAATTTTTATAAAAAAACTTCATTTTATAATTTTTTGCAAAAATTATATAAAAAATTATTTTGCACATTATTTTAAAAATATGCTTTTCATAAAAAATAACTTAATTTTATAAAATTATCTAAAAATTAATAAAACATGCATATTTTTTATATTATTTAAAAAATAATTTTACACATGACTTGAGCTTTACAAAATAACATACAATTGACTTTTTTTATATATAATTTTTTGAATATTATGGTAAATTAAATAAAATTATATTTGAAGGGGTGCTAGAAAATACATAAAGATCATTTGCACCAAATAAATGGCATAATTGAAGGAAGTCCATTTAGGTTGTTCACTTGGCCCACTGGCCTAGTGAACCTAACTCAACTCGAGTAGTTTGGGCCGAGTTGTGCTGGATTTATTTTTTAAAAAGGGTTGGTTTCTGGTTGGCATTCTATTTTTTTTTAAATCATCAAGTCGGGCTTCGGGTTGACATAGAAAATTATTGTGCCAACCTGGCCAGATCGAAATATTTATAATCATCCTTAATATGACTTAAACCCTTAGGTCCCTTATCCTTAATTCTTTAGGCCTTCACCTTTGAAACACTTTCCTCATTCTCGCTAAATCTCTCTTTCCTTCTTGCTCCTTCTCTCTCTCATCACAGCACAACAAATCTTATTCTCCATTCCATATGTCCTCCTCGCCTTACTCCCTTGCCTTATATGTCTATCTCTGGGTCTCTATCCATTCCATTTCCTTCTCAGCTTCTCAATTGAAACACTCAACTATAACTAAATTTTGTTGATTTAAATTTTGAGTCTTCAAATTAAAGAAGAAATGGCTAGAATTTGAGCCTTTTATTCCGCAGTCATTAGGGAAGCTTTTTTGATGGAGTAAGTGCACCAACATCGATGGCTAGAGTAGCAAATATCAAAATAGTTTTATTTCTTGGATTTTTTGGTTTATTTTATAATTTTTATGGTTAATTTTCTGGGTGCATGTTAGTTTTTTTTTTGTTAAATTTTTGGACATATATGTAGATTTATTGTTGATTTGTTGGCTGCTCTTGTTTTTTTTTTTTTTTGCTTTGGCTTTTGTGGGTTCTCATTTTTTGGGTTGTAGTTTGTATTTTCGTGGTTTTTTCTAGGTATATATTGTTGACTTGTTGGTTTTTTTTGCATTGGCTTTTGTGTTTTTTAAAGGTGACTGGTTTTAAATACGGGTACTATAATGATGCAAATGAAAATGAAATCTTCTATATCCATTTGTTTAGGTAGTGCTGAGATCAACTCTTGAATATTAATTGTCAACATTTGGGTTTTTCATGCAAAATATGAGAGACAATTGCAAAAAAAATTTCTTCTTTTTCCAGTTGAAGAAGAGAAAAGAAATTGTCTTGAGTTGTGGCTTTAGAGAATTATCAAGTCACATTATATAAAATGAAATAACCATTAAAACATTCAATAATAGTCCAATTAATGAAAAAATTTAATTGATTAATTCAATAATCTAATTGAGAATTGAAATTAAAATACAAAGCAAGAAGAAAATATTTATAAAGCAAATAAAAAATTTTGGGGCTGCTTGGCTTGCCAACCCTACTTGTTAGCCCAGCTGATTAGATCATTATGAGTCAACCCAGCCCATTTGGGCTTATGTCCAGATTGCAGGCTAAATAACTAGACTCGATTTATACTCGGTCAGGGCTATAGGTTAGAGGTAAACCAAGCCCAGTAGCCTAGCCTGAGTACACCCCTAAAGTCCATGAACACTGGAGCTTGCAATTGACACATTCTCCATGTCTTTTTTAGATTTTCTTAAGGAAATTAAACCATTTATTACTTTTTATTTCTTTCCATTCTTACTGCCCATATTTTTTTTATTTTTAACTTTTTACTTTTTTTAGTTTTATGTTTTCTTCACTTTTTTTTTCCAAAAAATATGGTTTCTTTTCTTCTTCTTCTTTCTTTCTATTAAATTTTTACGCTTTCTTCTTCTTATTGGTTTCACTATTGCATCTATATACTCCATTATTGGCGCTTATCTACCTTTGGTGCCTCTTCTTCTCATCTTTCTTATCTGTAGATATAACAAGTATGGTGAATGCAAGTTTAGACGACTAAAAGATGAGAGTAGCATCTACATGAAGATGGGTTTACTTACACTAGGGACATAAAGAAACTATAGGTTTGTATTTGGAATTGCAAGAATGCTACTAATCCAATCATAAGGTGAGGCATAGCCACTAAACTTATTCCATTACCATCCTTTAACATGAAAGATGTATATTTAAAGTAACCCAAATTGAAAATTTGAAATGTATATCTGTATATTTTATTTTTTTTCATTAAAGTGAAGAAGAAACAAGAATCTAATGTGATTTTTTTATTTTGTTTTTGGTTTTTGTTTGTACACCTTTTTTTGTTATTTTGAATTGTGTTTTTGGGTTTGAACTGTAATATTTTTTTTTTAATTTTTCAACCTAAATGCACGTCACATATTTGATAAAATACTTCAAAGAAAGATTTTTTTTTCAAATTTTCAGCTTTCCATCATATTAATAAATTATATGCAATATATATAAAATATAACGGATTATATGCAACATATATAACACATAAATATTTTATTTAACATATTATATATAATATATATGTCATATTATATCAACTTATATATAATATGTATTCATATAAGTAAACATATAACACATATGTACTATTATTCCTCTTCAATCCATCATATATATCTACATATATGTGTTGCGCTCTAATTAACTCTACCACAAAGCGTCACTCGCAAGTATACGAGGTAGCTGTAGCAAAGGTGATCGCCCCAAGGTCATTTCCCCAAGAAGGTGTGGTTCATAATAGCTTGATTAAAGCAATTAAATTAAAAATGAGAGTTTGTTGTTTGGAATGCAAAAGAACAATTTAAACCTAAAATTAACATACGTAGGGTTTGATGTGTGTGATGGGTGCACAAGATCAATTCAGTTCTTGGGAAAGTGCCTAGGGTTATAGGTCCATTTAATCAAAGCTCAATTCTCAATTATCCATTAACATAGCCTTGTAATTAATTTGATCCTTAAGGTTAATTAGTCAATTACCAATTCATTAGTTCTCACATTCATGAAATAGCAATAACCAATTATTTTACATTTGCAAATTAATGAAACCCTAGAACTTATATTTCTAATTCATTCATAGGGTAGTCGATTGCATAATTCTGATATCAAATTTCACCTCTCGGTCCTTCATTCAATATCTAGAGATCAATAGGTAGCTAATCTATTAACCTAGCATACAATCCAATGCAATCAACCAACAACAAGGTACATCAATGGAAATATCAAATCAAAGCATTCAATAAAATATACTACAAACCCTAAGCATGGGTATTTAGCTCAACATCATCAATTTAAAACATTCATTCAACTCAATATAAATCAAATACAAGTTGTTCATTGTAATATCAATCTCTTAATACAGCAAAAACAATATTGAAATGAATTAAAAGAGATAATAGAAAAACCCCTTGTGAAGATGCCAAGAGTAGGATTGCTAGTCTTCCTCCTAGCTCCACTTTGAGGTTTGATGAAGAACTCAAGCCCTCTTCAATGGTTGATTTCCTTTTTGCAATATGGAAAGGAGCTTTCTCAAGTCATCAATCCTTTCAATGAAGCTTCTTCAACCTTCAAGAGCTTGTTAACCCAATTGATCCCAAAGAACCTCAAAGACCTTATCAATGGAAGATGGAGAAAATGAAGATGGAGGATGAAGATGAGGGACAAGGAGAGTGTCACTCTCTCCTCATCCCCTAGTGTGTTTGCTCCCTCTTCTCTTTTCTTTTCTTTCTTTCTAAAACCCTAGCCGTCCTCCCTTCTTTTTCTGTCGTGCGAAAGAATTTATACGTTTTTTGGTGTGACACGGCCAAGCCAAGAGTGGCTTGGCCGTGTCTCTTCTTCTTTTCTTCCTTTCCATGAGGTGACATGGCCAAGCCAAGGTTGGCTTGGCCGTGTCTCTTGATTTCCATAGGACACGGCCAAGTCCCTCACTGTGGCTTCTTCTTTCTTTCTTTCTTTGGAATGGTGAGTGACACGGCCAAGCTTAAGTGAGCTTGGCCGTATTTGACATGCTTGGACTGGCCGTGTCCCTTGGGTGTGTCTCTCTCTGTTGCTCATTTTCCTTCTTTTTCTTCTCTTCTTTGGCTTGTTCTTTGATTTGCTCTTTGAGTGAGACACGGCCAGAGGCTTGGCCGTGTCTCTGGGTGTGTCTGCTTCTGCCTTGAATTTCTTTTGAGGGACATGGCCTAGCTTGCTTTGGCTTGTCTATGTCTTGCTTGGTTAATGCTTTTCTTGCCCTGTTTTGATCTTCCTATGGTGTTTTTGTACCTAAACCTAAAAACAACACTTTAAACACACTTAAAACAACAATTAATCAAAACATTAACTAAAACACACTTAAAATCATACTAAAAACTAGTACAAAAATGACCTAAACAATATGTAACACATATGTTATATAATTAAATATAAAATTATTGTTTCTCTCCAATCCATTATATATACCTACTTATATGTAACATATATATATATATATTAAATACAAAATAAATTTTTATTAATAAATCAAAAGTATATTTGTATGATACAAATAAAATTATATAATTTTAAAGTACATAAGATGTATATAACTAAAGAAGTTACTAGATCTCTCTGAACTTTTTCGATATAAATAATGGAAAATGATAATATGTCTTGGGCAATCTGACTTTCAGTGGGACACTCATTCCATTCATCATTTATCACCTTCCATATGAGAAAGACATCTTCATTTTAAAAGGAAAAATAACATTCATCAGAGAAAGACAAACCTCTATTAGAGAAGGATAAAATTTTATTAAAAGATGACACACTATTTTCAAATAGGAAAGGATAAAACTTTATAATAAAACTTAGATTACATTCAGTTTTATTATAAAAAGATAAAAAAAAATATAAAAATAAGAGCAAATACTAAATTTCAGATTAATATTGATCTGAAAAATTATTTTTAGAACAAATAAAAAAACACAAAAATAAAAAAGAAAACAATACAAAAATCAAAGATAAAGAAATATGACAATAAAAACAAACGCTAAATTTTAAATTTATATTGATCTGAAAATTATTTTGAGAACAAATAAAATACAAAGCTAAAAAGAGAACAAGTAGACGAGAAAGAAAAAATAAAAAAAAGATAGATGAGGTTGCCGTTTGTTAATAAACTGACGACAACCCCACTCTCAATTAAGAGAAAGAAAACCATATGAAAATTCAGAGAAAAAGAATATGGCTAAGGTTTTTTTTATATATATGGTATTCCTCTTATGTAACAAATATTTATGGTTTTTCATCTTTAATCTATAATAATTAGTTATATTATATGCAACATATATAACACATATAAGTATATATATGAGGAAATATATGCAATATATAAGTCATATATGTCAATTTACTAAACAATGACAATTCTGTAATTTAACACTCTTGTGTTTTTATATTATCACCGTATTTTTTAAAAAAAATTTCCTTTGTTAACTGTTTTTGAAATTTTTTTAGTGTAGTATTTTTAAAAACTAATTTTTTAGATTATTTATTTAATTATCCCTTTTTTATTTTAAGTTTTTTGCAGTTTGAATAAGAATGAATTTTTTGGAGATTTATCCTTGTTAACATGTTTGTAATATATTGGAGAGAGAAGAGAGGGGAGGGGTGTTTTGAAAAACTGAAAATTAAGTGTTGAAATTTTTAATATTAATTTTAATCAAGGGCATATGTAGGATTGCACATTGAGTGGAGTCAAAACCATATATTAATAACATAAAAACTCCAATAAATTTCCACAATTAAAATTCTTTCTAATTTCATTAGTATTTTGACCAACAAGATAAAATGTATTATATTTTTTACAAAAAATATTAAATTATAATTTTTTTGTTATTCAGTAGTTGCAAAAATAATATAAAAATTCATGTTTATATCATAATCAATCTTATCTCATTTTCATTCAATTTTTTTTAGCCAGCCTTGCAAAATTACCATAATTTATTAAAAACTTAAGCTTAAATAATTAATTACAAAATATATATATATATAATTCAAAGAAAATTCAATGGGAATGAAAAAATTATTCAAGAACTTAAAATTAAAAATTTAGGTTTTCAAATGGGAATTTCAATAAATTAATGAACATTTAGCAAAATTTTGTACTTTAGAATATTAACTAATTCTAAACAATATCGTTGTCACCTTACTATTGATGCATCTTGCCCACGTTGTGGCAAGGTTATGGAGTCAACCTTCCATGTCTTATGTGATTGCTTCTTTGTGAAAGGCTTGTGGTTTAGATTGGGTGATCATCGATCAATCACTATTTTTTTTATCTAAATGTGTATCCATGATTTTTGAATAACATATGTGCTATTACTATTAATGATGCTGAGAATTCTTAGAATCTTGTCTTTGTAGTGGTGTGCTGGTACATTTGGAAAGCTCGAAATGAGCTGATCTTCGACGGGAGGTAGTCTAATATTATGAACCTTCTATCTAGCATCCGTGCTTATATGTCTTAGATTAATTTAGCAAGGGAAGCAAGAGTTATTGCCAGGTTATGTTCCAAAAGAATGGAGAAGCTTATTTACAGGTCACTGTAGCCTAAAAGATGGTTTAAATTAAACACCAATGGTCCTTGTAAGGGTGCATCTAGATGTTGGAAGGATTCTGCTAGATCATCAAGGTAGGTGGGTCAGTGATTTTTTGTAGGGGTTGGAATGGTGAATAAAGTTGAATTATCAAGTCTCTTCCAAGGCTTAGCCATGGCCTAGGAAGCTAGTACTAGAAAGTTAAAAGTTGAAGTGGATAATCAGAGTGTTGTGGGGATTGTTAAAGAAAATAAAACATATAGTTACGGCTTTGCTTCGTTGGTCCATAATTTCCAGAGACTTTACAGTTGGATTGGATTGTTGAGATTACTCATTCTCACCAAGAAGCAAACATGGTTGCTGATTGGCTAGGTAACCATTCTATGCTCTTACCACAGGGACTTCACATCTTGCAAAGGGAACCAGAGGCCTTGAGAGGTTCACTACTTCATGATGTTGTTGGTGTTAGCTACACTAGAATGGTTGTCCGGTCTTCCTGAGGCTTGAGCCTCTACTCATTGTATAAAAAAAACTACAAACAAACTTTTTAAAAAATAAAATTTGAATCAAATATAAACTCAAGATTTTTTAAAAAGAAAAATTGAAATAAATTAAAACAATTCACTTACTAATTACAAACACCTTAATCAACTATTCTTAAAGCTTAGAAGAATTATTTTATTCAAAATTGTCTTTAAACTCAAAAAAAAATGAAACAAAAAGAACAATAGAAAAAAAAAGAGAAGGAAAGTGAAAGAAAAAAATATTGGGCCCCTCACTGAGGGGGGTGGATTTTAAATTTTAATTATTAAAAAAATATAAAATCACCAAGTCTTAGAAGGTGTTTGGCCTTACTTATAAAATTAGATTATAAGCACATGTTTGATAAACAACAAGTGCATATAAGCTCATAAGCATTTAAAATTTTAAATAGTTACATTTTATTTTGAATGCTTATATGTAGTTGATAATCAATTAACATATTTAGTAAAAAATAACTTATAAGTATATTTATTATTAAAATAACTAAAATAAATATAAAATTATATTATCAAGATTATTTATTGAAATAAATAATTATAATATAATAAATTATTTAGTCGAATAAGCTTATAAGTCAAGAGCTATAAGTACTAAAATAATTAGTCTCTCTAAGCACGTCGGCTTAAATTTTCAAGAATATTTTTTTATCTTATAAGCTAGACTTATAAACTCACAAAATTATCTAAAAAAATAGGGAAAATGATGGAGAAAAGATCGAATTTGTATTTGATATATAATTTTTAAATGTAACATTGTTAATAGCAAAATGATGGTATAGAGAAATAATTGCATAACAAACTTTTCAATGAAAAAGGACACTTGTAAGTATTGTTTTACCCTATAAAGTTTTATATATTTGTTTGAAACTATTTTAGCCTATTTCATTGAAACTACCACACTTATATATTTGTTTGACATGTTTATTTACTATCTATCTATCAATCTATATCCATACACATACATAATAAGGAGTCAATAATATAAAAATATTATAACTACTAAAAATAAGTAATGATTCATAAATATTGAATCATGTAATTTTAAAAAATGAATTATTTTCAGAAATATAATGTGCTTAATGTTTCCATAAAATTTATTAAAATCATTATATAATAACTTTATAGAAAAAAATATTGTGTTAGTATTTTATTTTCTTTTAATTTGGTTTATAATTGAGTTAAATCATAAAAGTTATCAAAAAAGATTATATAATATAGAATTTCAAATTTATTATAATATTAAAATTTAAATACGGCTAGTCTAAGTACTAAATAATTATATAGTTCACTGCTGTTATATATAAAATTATTATTTAAATTTTTTGAAAGGGGAAATTCTTTATATATATAAATATTTTAGAGGGAAAGAATGGGAAAGTTTCTTCTTCTTCTTCTTCTTCTTTTCTTTTTTTTCAAAGATTCTTTGAAATTTTCTTTTGAGGAATTGGAATAATATATTATTGATATTAAATGAATTCGAAAACTTCCTAAATTAAGGCAAAGACTATGTGATTTAAGTATAAAACCGTGAAATGACCTCATTACAATTAAAAAATAAAATGAATTGAAAAAGAATATTATCAAAACATCGAATTGATTTGAGAATATATACTATATATTATATAAACGACCTCTTTTTTTGTTAAGGTAAATGAGGTCATTTTCAAATTCTTGTATTAGCATCTTTAGTGAGATAGGGTTTATATATTTTTGGTTTATCCTTTGGCTGCCAAGGTCAAGCTTTCATTTTCTCTCCCTGAAAATCTGTCAATTCTTTTTCATCTCTTGGACTTTCTATCACCGCCGATTCTTGAAGAAACCTAAATGGCCAAGCCGAATTAGATCTCTAACTTATTTCCATCATTCTCATCTTTTCTCTTTCAATTCTCAGCTTTCTATGTTGATTCTAAGTTTTAATTCTCATTTGATTTTCCATCTTTGATCCTTTGATTCTTGGTCTTGCATGTGAGTTAAAAGGTTATGATTATTCTTTATCCTCTCTTTCCGATTCTTTTAAATTTCATTTTTATTTTATTTTATACAATTATTTTTCATTTTTTTAAGGTTTTAATTTAGGATCTGAATTTGAATTCAACCAATTTCATCCCACCACACTGAAAATATACGCATGTTGGTCAAAATTTTATGTTTGTCCGGTCGAGCTTGGATAGCTATTTTGATTAAGAGATCGGGTTTGGTTGGTTTGAAAAGTACTCTATAATTGACTAAACCTGACTTGTGCATAGCCCTATTTGAAAGTCAAATTTCCATTCTCTTATACTATTTTTATTCTTTTTAAATTATTGTCAAAGTAAAGGAAAATTAAAAAATATTTATTTATTTATTTATTTTGTTGGCCAAATACATATGTATTCCTGTAAATTTTACCCGATGAGTCAGTTTATCTTCTAAACTTACAATTTAACAATCTAACCCTTGAACTCACATATTTCATTATTTATAAATATAATATGAATGAGTCAATAAGGAGAATGAATACATGCGCAATGAAGTGAGTGATACTGAGGGTGTTCACTCAAGTTAACTTAGCCCAACCTAGGCACTTTAGGTAAGGTTGGGCAAGGTTTTCAAATATATCGGACTGAGTTTCAGGTTTTCTTTCAAAATTTTTTTAAATGTCGGGTTTTGGTTTGATTCAGAAATTTATTAGACCAACTTGGCCTGACCCATATATATATATATATATATATTCTTAAACTTAAGAACCCTTTCATTTACGATCCGTCTCTCTCCCACAACACCCTTACCAATTGCTTTTTGTCTCTCCGAACTCAAAATTCTAAGAAACACCATCACCACTCACAAGACAACCTTCTCAAACTCCTTCTTTCTCTATCTCTTGATCTCTCAATCTCACTCTATCTCCCCTATGTTCTGTCACTCTAGAAATAAAAAAAATATTTATTTATTTATTTTGTTGGCCAAATACATATGTATCCCTATAAATTTTACCCGATGAGTCAGTTTATCTTCTAAACTTACAATTTAACAATCTAACCCTTGAACTCACATATTTCATTATTTATAAATACAATATGAATGAGTCAATAAGGAGAATGAATACATGCTCAATGAAGTGAGTGATACTGAGGGTGTTCACTCAAGTTAACTTAGCCCAACCTGGGCACTTGAGGTAAGGTTGGGCAAGGTTTTCAAATATATCGGACTGAGCTTCAGGTTTTCTTTCAAAATTTTTTTAAATGTCGGGTCGGGTTTTGGTTTGATTTAGAAATTTATTAGACCAACTTGGCCTGACCCATATATATATATATATATATTCTTAAACTTAAGAACCCTTTCATTTACGATCCATCTCTCTCGCACAACACCCTTACCAATTGTTTTTTGTCTCTCCGAACTCAAAATTCTAAGAAACACCATCACCACTCACAAGACAACCTTCTCAAACTTTTCCTTTCTCTATCTCTTGATCTCTCAATCTCACTCTACCTCCCCTATGTTCTGTCACTCTCTTGATCGCTCTGCACCATCTGATGCAAAGTTTTTTTTTTATTTTGTTCATGCTTTCATTTCAACATCACCACTTTCTAATGCAAAGTTTTAGCTTTGTGCTTTAGTTTCAAGATCACCACAGTCTAATGGTCTTCTCTTCAACACCATTTGTGGCTTTTTTCTTTAGTTTAAATTATTTGATTCTATTTTAGATCTTTTGTTTCATTATTAATAATTTTTTTATTATGGATTGATTTAGTTTTAGGCAGATCTGTATGCAATGTTATTGACATATCTATTTGTTTTTTATTTTAGTTTAGTTTTTAGCAAATCTAGTTATTTTATTCTTTGATTGATAATACTGATAATAATTTTTGCATTGGTTTATAGTAATAATTATTATATTAACAATCTATTTATAATAATAATAATGATAATGATAATAATAACGATAATGATATTGATAATGATAACTTGTTTGTTTATAAGTAATAATTTTTGCTGAGAAGGAGGTGGATTCACATCAATTATCTCAACTAGTTAAATAACTAAAAAAACAACAATGTACAATGAGGCAAAACACATGTATATTATAATAGCATAAAAAGAGAGGGTAAGTTACTTACCAATCATTTTTCTATTTCCATATCAACATTTATTGCAACCTCCTTTGATAAGCTAGTCAGTTCTATAATTTAAAAAAATAAACTCAATTTAGTGTACATAGCTGAACATTACAAATTTTTAAAAAGTAAAGATTAATTTAATTTACATAGAACCTTCTTCAATTTTTTCGCATTCTTCGCTTCAAGCATCTTCGGGTGTTGGAATTTAAATATCCTTGCCTTTAGCCAATTTTGTACACAATAAGAGCTTTCATCAATTTAGGAGATAGAGAACTCCCAAAAATATCCAATACCTATACAACAATGTTGAAAGCATTCTCTAATGTGATGATAGAAATCGGGAGAATAATCACATGCTAAAATTGATAGCATAAAAACCTAGCAACATTTGACTTCCACCAACCTAGCATATCAAAATTTGTCTCTTCCCCATGCTCATAATATTCATTTAAATATTTTTCTAATCAGTTTGAGAATTTACATTATCTTGTTGTCTTAAATGACTATTAAACATAGTTGTCCTAGCCTTGAGGCTGGTATTCCTACTCCCTCACCAGATTTTAATGGTTGATCAATTTGATTTTTTTTTTATCAATAGATGATGTTGCAAGCTTATATGCATTAGAATACCATGCATACGGCCTGGTCAATTGAGTTTTAATTCTCTCGATCATAATTTTGGCCCATAAATATCTTCTAAAGACCACACAATGCATTTCAATTTGTTCTTAGGGCTAAGGATGTTACTAATGAAAAATAATACATTAATGTTTTCTGCCTTTCCACAATATTTATTATATATTTTTTCATGTTGACACCAATTATTCCTAATAGTGATTTTGAATTACAAACGCATTTTTTAATTTCAGATTTAATTGATTCTAGATGGTGGAATGCATTGTATGGTGTTACATACAATGAACCAAATATCTCTAATGTGACATTATATAAGATTTTTAGAAACTCTAAAAACACCATTAAATTGTCTCAATCAAATGTCATAGATGTTGTCTCTCTTTTTTTATCAGTTAAAAAAATATTATAAATAGTCCTCATCCTCTTTCTCTAATCTCTCAAATGCCTTTTAAAGTTTTAGGGCAGCTTCAAGCGTCAAATAGGTCGAGTTCCATATAGTTGGAACATCATGACATACTTATGACTTGTGTGGAATATCCTCTTGCTCTATACAAGTCTTAAATTTTTTTCAATCTAGAAGGAGAGACTCTAACATATCTAATAGCATGTCTAATGGCAAAAATAGAAGAATTTATATCCTTCAAACACTCACTAATAACTAAATTTAGAACTCCCCTTCGAACACCATACCACTAGAAATTTTGGGTTTTTTTTAAGATATGCAATAACTACATCATTAGATCTTGCATTATCAACAATTATAGAAAAAACCATTTTCAAACTCCACTTATTTAAGCATAAAAGTGTAACTTAATCTATCTACCTATTATTTCTCCCTTGTACTTTGGTATTACAAAGAAATTTAGAATTCTTTTTTGAAGCTTCCATTTTTATCTATAAAATGGGCAGTAAGTTTCATAAAATTTAAGTTTTGTACACTAGTCCAGCAATTAGTTATGGGACATACCTTCTCACAATCTCACTTTAACAAAGCTTTTTTAGCCTTAATTTTTCATTTAAATATAGCAAAAAATAATCTATTGCCATAGTATACCTAGAAGGGACTTTAAATCAAGGAGTCATTTTTGACATCATATATTTTAACCCATAATCCTTAACCACCATAAAAGGTTGTTTATCAGCTACAAAAAATATTATTTTAGCCTTTCCACATTCTTCAACACTACATGCTTGAGGGGCAGTACTTAAATCTACACCACTATATGATTTGGACTGAATTTTAGTATTTGCTACATAGCATCATTTTTCAGTGTATATGGGTACTTTGGATAGATTTTCAAGTGGTGAACCATGTTTGACATGCTATGAAGTTTGAAATCACACAAATACTTCTTACCATAGTAATTCCAGGTAGCTATTGGTTCAACAACCTCTACTTGGGCAATTCAGTAAGGTTACAATCCAAACTTGAGAGCACGTGACCGGCATTAGGGAATGAAAAAGCACGTAGTTCTTAAAACTTGTAGTCAGCCTGACAACTTATTTTTAGAGAAAAATAGATTGTGATAGCAGTCATTGTCTCATATCGGACCCACGAGGGTCCTAAGAATGCACGAGTAATACAACACCTTGTTATCATCATTAGATGTTGGTTAACAAATATATACAATCAAACAGTGAAATCTAATAGAAAGATAAATAAGGAAAGAAATATCAAGTAGAGTTCTAAAATACAACAAGTAATAACATAATCATATGGTGATATATTTATAAAAAAAAAATAACACTCATGTTGGGAAAAGAACTACAGGTTAATTTGATGAAAAATTTCTCTTACGCTAGTAGCTTGCAACCTGAGGAAAAAATGGTGAACTAGAATAAGCGTTCGACTTAATGAGCTATATACTAATTAATATAATACATCGATCCCATACAAATAATGCTCATGTAAATATTAACTAGACAAATAAATCATAATCATACCAGAATAGCAGTAAGTCAATAGGGTCACACTAAATCCAAACTGAGGAGTCGATCCCCTTATTTATCTCTTTTAGTTCATATGTTTCTCTTAGAATCCAATACATAAGGTCCGTCATCATAGCCTGAGCCAAGCAGTACTACCCGACTGATAAGCAATGCTGAGTATGAGACAGCTCCTGCCGCCATGCCAGTCCTAATCTCATTATCATATAACACCATCATATCATAACCCGTATCCTGGATCGTGTGTGGTCTTATATTATCCTAACTTTATCCAACAAACACAAATAATAGGCAATACAATCAATTTAAGCACCAACACCCATTATGCTTCTATAATCTAGTGCTGATAATGATAATTATATATTTTCTACACAAGAAATCAATGCATTATGCATATTCAATTATTATCGTAATTTAAGGAAGCAAGTATTATGTTAATCTACATAACTCATAGTATATGAAATTCAATAACTCTTCTCGAAGTATCTGACTGAAGATAGAAGAACACCTGAAAATCATTTTCAAACAACAAACGGAAACTATTAGAATATAGACAGATGAATGACTCTAAAGATATAAATTTTGGCAGAGCCTCCCTTATAACAAGGACATTTTCCCTTAAACAAAACAAGCAAATAACACTTCCAATAGCTTACAACAATCAACATGAACTCATTTACCCCACTTAGGCCTCCATTACACTTCTCATCAATAACCCAATAAGTCTCACAAGTCCAATATTAGTTAAATATATTATTAGATTAATTTAACTCACTTGTTCCTATTTAGTTAATTTTCAATTGAACTTTTAAGGCATTTATTCAATTTTCAACATAAATAATTGCTTAGGTTTTTAAAATATGCTTTAAATTAGTTTTTTAATAACTTCTAGAAAATAAATAATTTCGTAATTGTCCTTCAATTAAATCTAATTAATATATATTATTTTAATAAGAGTAAGAATAAGATTAAGAATATTATTTAATAAATTATTTTTATTATTTAATAAGTTTTCATCATAAAATATTTACTTGATCTTTGTAAGGAGAAACACATTTTAACTTAATTAATTATTTATAAGAGATTAACTTGGCTAATTATCCTACAATTAAAAATAAATATCATATACTTTAATTTCCTTATTTTGCTATAGAAATTTTCAATAATAAATACAACACTAATAATATTATTATTAACAATAACATTAATAATAATAATAATAATAATAATAATAATAATTGATCATTATAATGATAACAATCATAACAATAGTCACTATGTGATAATAAACATGTTATCAACTATTTTTGGCTAATAATTATGATTATTATTATTAATGAAGGTAAGAAAAATAATAAGTCTACCCTTAAACTAATTTTCATGAACATAACTCATGATATTACATATCTTATCAATTTAGCAACACTAGATTCAATCAAGCAATTAATCTATTAATATTAGATGCAATTCTTTAATCATTTTACTTCATCAATAATTATAACTAATTGATTTGTTTTAATCAATTAATTTTAAGATTATATTTATTTTTCTTTGTATACATATTATTATTATTATTTATTATATATGTATTTGTTTAATATAGTGTTTTTATTTTGGTCGTCAAAAATCTAAGCATCATCGGAAAACTCCCCCCTTCATCAGAATCTAGCCAAAACAATGTCAACCTAAAAACGAACCCAAAAATTGTAAATGATATACAAAAATGAAACTCTGAAAACAAGGGTCTCAACGACACTTGACTCGTCAGAAAAGGAGGTCAGAATTGACCAAAAAAAAGATGTCGGAAGCTCTTGTCCAGTGGTCTCATCGTGTGGCGCATGTGGCACATACAATGGTTATTGGCAATGATCCACCTCTCCCCAGGCTCGCCGTCGATGGATGAAGCTGTTGGGCCAGTGCATGTTGGTGATCGGTGATGAGATGGTGATAGATTAGAGGAAAGCTTCGCCGGCACTCTCTCTCCCTCTCAGATTCTTTCTCTCTCTTTAATTAAATCTCCTTCTCTCTTCATTAATGCTCACTTCTGGTTATGTTCTTTTATAAACTTTGATAAAATTTTATTCTTTAAATATAATTTGAAATAATAAACAAACATGTATAGGCCTTTGGCCAGATGGTAAATATTCTCTCCTCTCATTCCTATGGTCCTATGTCAGTAAATAAAATATCAAATTTTAAAATAATTCCATAATTTAAACAATAAATTAATAATTAGTAGTTATATATATTTTTTAAAATGACATTTTAAAATAATTTAAAAATTAGGTTATTACAAGTAAAGTGCTCCAAAGCTATCAAATTTTTTTTTTCAGTCCACAATGTCATGCTACTTGCTTCTTTCTAGCCAAAGTGAGAGTGTGAGAGGGGTTTTTTACTCTCACTCCCGGTGGAATAGTTCTTGCAACTTTGACACTGTTAGACTCTAGGCCTTAGAAAATATGAGCCTAAATCCAGATAATTGGAGTCGCCACTCGGACGAGCCAAGAAGATAAAAAGGGATAGATGACTCGATCCCTAATGAAGTTTCAACCATTACTAGGATTAAAAAGTTGGGTATGCATGGGAAAGGTAAGAATGACTCAGCACCCCTATAACACCGGGTTCATTGGAATCAGCCTTCTTTTATTGTCTAAATATTATTGAATTATTATATTATTATAATATTATTCATATTACATGCAATAGTGAAAAATACATAATTATCATATTCAAACAAGCAAATAAATAAGATGTGAACTCGTACAAAGATGAAAATATACCCTTACAATGTTTCAATATCTATACAAATAAATAAAATAGGACACCCACTAAAAGATAAAAATATGTCCCTTACAATTATCTCAAAGTCTTTAAATTAAAATAAATAAGGTATCCATAAAGTAGAAATATGTCTTTTACAATCATCTTTAAAAATATATGTAAATCCAAGAAAAAGAACAATGTAAGAAAAAATAATACAACATATATAAAAATAATTGAATAATTAAAAAGAAAATAAACAAATATATATTAATAATAACTCATTAATGAAATATGAGGCGCAACGCATACAATGGTCCCAAATATAAATTAGGGCTTACCAAACTCGTTGAATAAGTTGCTGCCTCTAGAATATAAATTAAGGCTTTAAATCATAATTTATAGTTTAATCCTAAATTAGAGTTTAATATGTAAATCTAGGGTTTTATCTTAAAATATAAGAATTGAACATGCAGTTTAGGGTTTTGGTTGGTTTTAATTTCAAGTCTGTGACTTACTGTATAGAATTTGCAAAATTAAATTTATAATTTAACGACATAATGAGTTAAATAATGATAATAAATAGTAAAATCAAATTGAATTGGCTAATGAAAGTCGTACATGCATTGTTGGCTCCATTAAGTTGAATTGTTAAACCAAGCTTGATTGTTTGCACCACTGCCTTGGAAAGTCTGGATCAACTAAAGTCTTGGTTGAGTGAAGCAATTCAAAGATGGTAGCTATTTTTAGCTACTGCCTTTTGTTGCTTAATTGCTTTCTGTCCCTCTCCGTGTTTAATTGAATTATTTTGTTTCTATCCTTTTGCTTTTCCTAATTTCCATGTGTTTGTTATTTTCAATTGCTCGTAGTTATCTGATTGCTAAAGGTGGCTCCCGGTTGTTAGTTTTGGTTGCTAATTGCTCACGATGACCTCTTTATTTCTTATTGATTGTGGCCTCTCTTTTTATTGATTGTAGCTTTGTATTTATAAGGAGCAATTAGGGCGACTTACTGGTTTATTAATCTAAATGCCTTTAAGTTTAAAACCAATTAGGATACTTAAATTTGCATGAAAACTGAATTAGGCCGGGATTCGGGACTCGTAGCAAATTGGCTAGGCCAATTCATCATGAATTTGGCTTTTTGGCTCGTTTTAGGCTATTTAAGTTCAGCCTAGACTTAGTTTGGACTTTTAAAATTGAACCGGTCTTAATTCAAGCTTCTAAATTATGTCAGATTTAATTTGGGCCTTTTATTGCAACCAAATTTAATTCAGCCCTTTTTAATTAGTACTGAATTTATATTAAGCCAAAATTAAGGGTCTACATAGAGGTTTTGTTAGAAGAAGTTAGCTTACTTGTATGTAAATATATTCTAGAGTGTTTTATAGTGTTCTATAAGATTTAAAACTAGTATAGAATTGTAGAGAAAGTAGATATTTCTCTGGAAGTGTGTAGAAGCTTGACCTTGATTGTCAGATCAAGTTTATCACCACCAACCATTGAGGAGGTAGAGTAGTATATACAAGGAAAGTATTCATTTGTTGTATCCATTCATTCATTCAGAAATTCATAAGTTTTAAAGCAATAAGTGCTCTCAAGCATTCTTTCAAACAGACACTCTTATTCTCTTGTGTGTTCCATTCTTTTAAACTTAGCTTACTTAGCCTCTTAAGCTTGTCTAAGCCAAGTAAACATTTGTAGGCAGGCTGACTAATATTCTTTCAAGTGTTTGGGCAAAGTTTGCTTGTATCGTATAAGTTTTCATTTTTTCTCTTAACAAGAAGCATAATGTTTTCATTTTTTTTTTTTTGGTAGCAAGTAGTTTTCCAACCTCCACCATTGCAATTTGTTTAGTTTGTTGTTGAGATTATTCTTGATTTTGTTGAGTATCAATCATTTTCCTTAAAAGGAATTCAATATAAAAATAATTAATTACATTGAATTTAAGTTAATAAATTGGCAATTGGAGTCTAAAGATTCTTAATTGCATCTAAGTAATTAATTCTAAACTTATTAAGTTTAATTAATTAATTGGATATTGGAGTTTAGACTCATCATTGCTTCTAAGCAATTAACTCTAAATAAATGTTCATTTAATTCATTGGATTTTGGAGTTTAAAGATTTTTAATTGCTTCTAAGCAATTAACCCTAAATACTAAAAAGATTTTTCATTTAATTAATTAGATTTTGGACTTTAATGACTTTTAATTGCTTTTAAGCAATTAATCCTAAACAAATTATTCATTTAATTAATTGGATTTTGGACTTTAATGATTTTTAATTACTTCTAAGCAATTAATCTTAGACAAATTGCTTATTTAATTAATTAGATTTTGGACTTTAATGATTTTCAATTGCTTCGAAATAGGAGTGGCAATGGGTAAAGTACCCACGAAAATTGTCTTACCCGAATTTGAACTCATTTAAGTTTAAATTACCTTAAACTTAACTTGTTTATAATTATAATTTTATTACCCATATCCATCTCAAACCATTTTAACACTACCTATTTATTATTTGTACATGTTTAATTAATTATTTAAATATAAAATTTAAAAAAATTATAAAATTTAGACTATAAATTATAATTTTTTAATTAAATAAATATAAATAAAAAATTAATACTAATGCAATTTTATTAAAATAATTTTATACTACATAATTTTATAATTAAAATAAAATTTAATAAATATATAATTAAAATTTAATAAAATATAATTAGTATATAACCTGATTCGGATAACAGGTACTTAATGGTATATATCCGAACTCATCACGAGTAGTAAAAATACTATCTATACCATCCAAACTCATTTATAAACTACTCATATCATATATAAATGAATTGGGACTGATTGGGCACCCGAAAATGTCCGACCTATTGGCATCCCTACTTCTAAGTAATTAACCCAAAATAGATTGTTCATTTAATTAGTTAGTTTTTGGAGTTTAACAATTTTTAATTGCTTCTAAGCAATTAACCCTAAATAGATTATTCATTTAATTAATTGAATTTTGGAATTTAATAATTTTTAATTGCTTCTAAGTAATTAACCCTAAATAGATTGTTCATTTAGTCAATTGGTTTTGGACTTCAATGAATGTTAATTGCTTCTAAGCCATTAACCATAAATAAATTGTTCATTTGATTAATTGGCACATGTTGGGCATAGCCAATGGCGTATATATTTAAAATAGATTCTATTTTAAGAGAGTTACAAGTTTTGAGAATTTAAGAGAAGGTCACGATGAGCTATAAGAAGAATACTTGGCTGATAAATAAATCCTTCTATTCTAGTTCATACTTTCTCTTGGCTATATGGTTCATCTAGGGAGAGATCGAGTTGTGCATATTCATAAGCTAAGAACCCGAGATCCAAATAAAAGCCCTCTCTCGGCACCATAAAATCATATTAGGGGGGGAAGAGCATTATGACACAAGTAGTGGAATTTTAGAGTTTAATGATTTTTAATTGCTTCTAAGCAATAAATTTTAAACTGATTATTAATTTAAATACAATTAATTTATATAGTTAATAATTGAGTTGTTCTTCTAAATTTAATAGCAAATTTTCATTTAATTACGATGTTTTAATCATGCTATGATACTAACATCCTAAAAAATTTTAATTTATCTTATTCATAAATTCTGAACTTATATTTACGAGTTTCATGGAACCCTGTATAGAATCTAAACTATAATCAAAACCAGTGGCGAAGATACCTTAATGAGACCCATCTCTTTTTAAGAAAATATGTATATATATAATATTTTTAAAAAAATTTTGAATTATTCATTAATATTTTTTAAAAAAATTTAAATTGCCCCTTCTTTTTTTTTAAAATTTTTACAAGAAGTCAAAAAAATTATAATAAATTATTTATTCTATAACTAGTAGTTCTCTTTTAAAAAATTGATAATACATAAATGCAAAAAAAAATAAAGAAATGGATAAATTTTTTAACTAAATTAATTTGAACTCATTTAATTAATTAAATAATTCATTCATTTTAATTATTTTTTAAAAAATTATATTCATTATTTAATTTTTTTTCTCTTTATTTTATTTTTATTATGAATAATTTTATAAATTTAAAATTCTGTACACATATATATTAATATTTTTTATTAATTAATTTTTTAATAATAAAAATATATTATTAATAAATTAATAAATTTATAAAATACTATTAAAATAAAAGAAGAGATAAATAATTACGAAAAAAATTAAAATTTATAAAAAAAAAATTTACCCCTTTTTATTTCAAAGTCTGACTTCGCTCCTGATCAAAACTGCCCCTAACAAATGTTTAATATGCAAACAGGCATGCTTATAATGTATTAAGACAAATGACATATACATATGACAATAAAAATTAGTATGTTATTTAACAACATATAATAATATATACATATAATAATAATTTCTTGGAATGTTGCATAAATAACATTACAACAAATACATATAACAAATAACATATACATATAGAAAATAACATATAGTACAAACTAATTAGTAATTACAATTTACAATTACCCCAATTTTTTTTAACCAAACAATTACCACAAATTCATCACTTAATATCATTTAAAAAAATTAAAACAAATTATCAGCATATAACAAATAACATATAATATCACAAAATATCATTTTAAAAAATAGAACATTCATTTTAGAAAAACTAAAACAGATTAAGTGAGTAACATAAAAAATATCATTTTAAAATCTAAAAACAAATTCTTATTATGCTACGGATAACATATTAACAATTTAACATCACAAAATATCATTTTAAAAAATAGAACATTCAACTTCAAAAAATTAATAAGCCGCATAGTTTAACAACTAGAAATTAAAATAAAGATAAAAAAAGTATATACCACGGAATAGGCTCCACCTTATCTTCAATATTGTGATTAAATCAATCTCCCTTATTGAATAAGAGAGATTTTTTTTTTGTTCCATTCTATTTGCATAGTTATTAATTAAAAACATTCATAAACCAAAAAACACCCAATATATATTCTAAAAAATATTCATATGTAATTATATATAATTAGAGATATATAATTAGAGAGAGTAATGAAGAGTATATAATTAATAACACATCAAAACATTATATAATTATAAAAATAATAAATAATAAAAATAAACTCAACTCAACTCAACTTAACAAAACCATAATTCCAAGTTAATTGGCGTCGGTTATATGAATTTTTTTTTTCACTTAGCACAATTTAGGGCTATATCTTCCGATAAATATAAAGTTGTAAGATCATTATGAGCCACTTTTGTCTAAATTAATTTAGGTCTATCCATCCATCTCTTAGCTATATCTTTTTTAACGTTTTTAATTTTTTTGAGTTTCATTTTAAATGGGCAAACTATCTCAATTTATACTCTCTTATCTTATCCTCGATAGACACTATTCTTATTTTTTTTCTAATACACTCATTATGTATTCTATCCATCTTAATATGTCTATATATCTTATCATTCTCATTTTCACAATATATATCTTACTTATGTGTTATTCTTTCACTGTTAAATATTTTTTACCATATTTTATAGCAGGCCGAATTGCAGTATAATGAAACTTTTTTTTTAATTTAGTTAATATTTTTCAGTCACAAATTTTTTTTTTAAATTTAGAAAGTAAATTGATTAATCAAATAAAGTTTAGAAGTTACAATGTATTTGACTTTTTTTTAAATAAAGAATATATAGATATTGACATTAAATAAAATTTCTATTTTTTTATGAAGTTATTAAAATGTTTTTTTTTTTTGAAATATAAAGTCTTGAGGGTTAAGAAAGGTCATATTCTTGAGGTTACTAATTTTTGTCAATATATCAAAAGTCCACCTTATTGTCACGGCATCGTATAAAATTGTAAATACAACTTAATTTTTTTATGTAAATAAAAAGAAAAATCAACATCATAATTTGGATTTATTTAATATAACAAATCAGAATAAAATAATATCAATAAATTTTAATTTAATAATATTATACTTATCTTCAATTTGAAAACTCCTAGTGAAAATAAAATTCACTAAAAAGTAAAATAAAATTTTATATACATTAGGTTTCATTTCATTACGACTCAAACATAATTAAGCTACAAATAGAAACTGTTAAGGGCTTCTGTTAGAATATATGATAAGGTGAAGGTGAAGTACAATTTTTATTTGATTCCCTGGTCTCATAAATTAAAAAAATGGCTTGTCTGAAAAAAAAGGCAATTACAAAAATACACAAATGTTTTTATAAAAAGAAAATTGGAAAAAATTCTGAAAAATAAAATTTATAATTGTAGAAATTGATTACATTCGATCTAAGAAATTTTTTTCCATTATACTAATTTGACATATTTTAATTTGATCCATTAGTATTTGATGAAATTTAAAATTTTATTTCGAATTTAAGATTTTTAGTGCATGCTGCAAATTTAATCAATCAACAAAACCATTGAAATTAAGCCAATTCATGCTTTTATTATTGTACTAATATTAATATAAAAATTAAAATAATTTTCAATATGGCATTAGTTAAAAAAAAACTGCCAAATGACCAAACCGATCCCAAGAGAAGTGGAGTATCTTTGATATGATTGGTCAGGATTTGCAATGGAAGTCAGACTGTAACCTGACACCGTATTATCCGGTAGATATTTTTCACAGCCTGCCATTATCCACATCGAATCCACCTCTGCTTCGCCAGTTGCCAGTCAATACAAAAATAAAATGATAAATAATTTATAAAAAATAAAGGTAATTAAAGCTAATACCTTTAATTCAAGGCTCTTTCTTTAAATGATTTAAACCCTGGTTCTTGTGATCTGCAAGGCAAATCAGACAAGTCTATTTTCTGGGTTCTCACTGAATTTTGATTTCTCAGTTACCCTTTTCTTCTCTGCAATAAAAGGTTAGAGCTTGATGGATTAATTTGTTTGGCATTTTTTTCTATTTTTTATTTTAGGGGTTTTGGTTGTTTAATTTTTCCTTGTTTAGGTTTATTCATTGATTTATCTTGTTCGCTAGAAATTTAGTAGGGTTTTTGCTATCTTGCCTTTGTGGGGATGTTACTATATTGAGACTCAGTGCTCACACTTGCATATATATTGTAAATGTTTGTTTCTTTGTTAAAAAGGTGGTTGCTTTCGTTCTGAATTTGGTATTTTGTTGAAGTAACTGCAGGTTTTCTTTTTTATATTATAGCGTAAATTCTCTGCAAATGCTGTGGATTTCTAGGTTTGATTGTAGTTTATTTGGTTATTTATTGTTATTATTTTTGTATAATTGTAGTGGCAGATGTTTGAATTTGTTTCTGGGAAAACAGTTAGATTTGGAATTTATTTTTCTAGAAATAATTTTTCTTTGGAGTCTAATTACATAATTACATAAACAGATACAACAACTATTTGTCTTTTGATGATTAAACACTTTAATGTCGACAAAACCTCAAAGAACTTCTCTGAGAAACTAACTAATGTTTGAGGTTTTATCTTCTTTATTAATTGTCCAACTGAAAATAGCAACTGCGTTCTGTTTTTCCTGCTTGAATATGTTCATTTGTGTCTTTGAAAGAGTAATTTTTAGTATTTTCTATATTCAGTTTTTGATTAGTGTAAGGTTGCTTTTTTTTTTTTTCGTTGCTTTGTTCATGATGACAGCTTTAATTCTGTCGATACAGCTTGTTTTCATAGTTGGTCCTGTAATATATAACATGTTATCGTGTTTTTCAGCTGATGAACTCATTACTGGTATAACATACTGCCGCATTATTCGATCTATGATACCTAAGAGAAAGTGATTGTTTGGGATTATTATTGTTGATCCAGAAGGGAAAGAGACCTTTCTTCATTATAGTTGTCTTCTTCTTCTTCTTCTTCCCTTTGCACAGCTATGGTGATAAATATCAAAATTGCAATTTGTGTTTACTGAAATGATTTTGTTCCTCACGCCAGATTTCTCAAAAGGAGGATCAATTTGGCTGGTGGAATTGTCTTAAAGAAACCATTACTTATAAGCAACTGCTAATAGCTTGTTTTCATTAATTTGCACTGGGTGCTTTTGTGTGTCGCCTTATTATCTTCTGCATGGTGGGTTAATTCTATTTCAAATCTTTGTTCATTATTTGCTTTGCTTTTCTGTATCTGGACATGTTATAGGTCTGCAATGTCTTGTTGATTGTAAAACATGGGAGGGTATAACACAAAGAAGACTTGAATTATGTGCATGTTGCCTCTTGTTGTTTTCATATTTCTACTCTGTGATTATCTGATGTATCCGTAACAAATAGGAACATATGGCCAGTCCTGGTGAAAGAAGTGAGTGTGAATGGATAGAAAGAATCAAATCAGAGGGAGCTGTTCCCCTACTTGATCCAGATAATTGTCCAAATGGTTGGGCATCCCCACCTGGAGACAAATTCATGGTGAGAGGTCCAGATTACTTAACAACAAAGGTTAAAATCCCTGCTGCAGAATATCTTCTAAAGCCTCTTGGATTTGACTGGATTAAAGCTTCTACCAAGATTGGGGAGGTTTTGAAAAATCCGAATAGCCGTGTGAGGAAAGTTATTGATGAGGAGTTCCCAACAGGTGATAAGCCTTTCATTTGGGTTTTCAATCTACAAGTCCCTAGTAAGGATAATTATAGCGCAGTTGCCTATTTTGTTGCCAAAGAACCAATTGCAGAGGGATCTTTGATGGATCAGTTCTTGAAAGGAGATGATGGATTTAGAAATTCAAGGCTTAAATTGATTGCCAACATTGTCAAAGGCCCCTGGATCGTAAGAAAAGCAGTCGGGGAGCAGGCTGTATGCATAATTGGCCGTGCACTTACCTGTAAATACTGTATAGCAGAGAATTTCTTTGAAGTAGATGTGGATATTGGATCTTCTGTGGTAGCAAATGCAATAGTTCATCTAGCATTTGGTTACATTACAATGCTAACTGTCGATATAGCTTTTGTCATTGAGGGTCAAGCTGAGTCAGAGCTTCCAGAACGACTCTTGGGAGCTTTCAGATTCTCTGAGCTGAACCCTGCTTCTGCTAGCTCATTTGAGTCATCATCATATGGAAGTGCTGGTAGTTTGCAGTCTTCATTGCCAACACGGTTATGGAAGTCTATTGGGCATGGGTTTTCTCAATTTCTTAATCCAGGTGCTCAAGAGAATGGTTCTACTACTGACTTGACCCATGTTAATGGAACTTCCAATCATGAAGAGAGTATTGAAGGTACAAAGAAATGGTAAGAGTTATGAACATTGATTATGTTAGAAATGATTTTAAGCTTGTGCAAGTTTTTAAATTTTTCATCTTTGTTGCTAGAATGGAGCTCATGAAAAGACTTTTGACAGATTAGATGATATCCTTTCTTTGCAGCTGAAAGAAGTTTTTACAATGTTAAAATGAAACATCTTTTTTCAGAAAGACTGTTTCAAATAAATTATGCATACTTCATTGAATTCTAAGCGTGAAGCTCTTTATCATTGATGGTATTTTCATCCAACATATTCACCTTCTTTTGAAAAAATAAAATAAAATAAAATAAAACTTTTGGAGGGTTATGCTACATGGTCACAATTGAAATTCAAAACCATTCAGTACTGTCACCCTGGATTCTTTTATCATCTAATTGTTAGGAATTGTTTTAAGCATTTTGATGTCTTTTTTATTGAAGTTACTGGAGTGTACTTCTTGTTAAATAACACAACTAATGGAGTTATGTAATATTTCTTTGAAGTTCTTTTTGTTTTGTCTGATATTTACAAGGCATTCATTACTGTTGCTTTTCCATACCCATGTTGATATTTACAAGACATTCATTACTGTTGCTTTTCAATACCCATGTTGATATTTACAAGGCATTCATTACTGTTGCTTTTCCATACCCATGTTGATATTTACAAGACATTCATTACTGTTGCTTTTCCATACCCATGTTGATTAAAAAAATATAATTTAATCATGGTCCCATTTTTCTGCATCAAATACTTGCCTCAGCAACTAGACCCAAGTTATAGCTTAAGGGTAATCTTTATATGATAGCAAAGATTTGGATGTAATGACAGGGTTTAAAGCCCATGTTTAGCATTTAATTTTCCTTTCCTCGAAGGTTTTAAAGAATCTCATGCTATGTTGTTTTTATGTTTATTCCGATTCCTTAGTGTTCTACATTTGTTGTTTTTCTTGACTAAGAAAACATTGAAGTTAGCTCTTTGTTATTTGTTGTTGTTTGCATGATTAATGATCATTACCAACTACAATATGTGCAGGTGAATCAACTGCTTCAGATGGAAGAGAACATAAATTGTCATAGGACAAGTATCATTTCAAGAAAGCATACAATGTGCAGTGCACAGCAAATCTCATTTGCCTTTTAGATTCATTGCGGTTGAGAGTACACTATATTTAGATCATTTGTTGAGAGAATAGTGAATTGATTGATAGCTAGCTAATTTTTTTTAATGAACTCTTTTCTGTTTATAATGAACGAATATGTATAAATGTAAAAGCGACACTCATTTGAATGCTTAAGTTGAAATCTTTATTATTTTATATTATTATTTTGGTGATTTAATGTAACCTTTATATTTCATTATTTTAAAGTATGGTATAGTTTCAAAGAGCACGTGTACAAATTTTTTTTTTTTAAATATCTAATTCAAAATGGAGGAGGTTATGGTTCATAATTTATTTGGCAATTGGTATATCCATTCCAAATTCTGGTGATTTAATTTTGGTTTGCAGCAATCCTTCTTGATTAAAAGAGAGAGAGAGAGAGACAGAGATTAAATTAAGTTCGTAAAAACAAATTAATAACATTTTGACTTGTTTTTTCTTTTAATTTGGAGTTGTATAAATGATTTTAATTTTGGGCAATCAAAACAATTTTATAACATATAATAAAAGAATGAAATGTTTTTAACTATTATATAATTTGTTATGAAATTATATAATATTCATTGACTCCTTAGATATATTGTACTTTTTTTTTTAACTTCACGAGCAAGAAAAAGTATTTCTTAGGTCTACTTTGTTAAACAAAATAATTTTAAAGCGAGGAGAGTAATGAGATATAGAGAATAATTTTAACTGATGAATATAGACCAACAAAAATAAAATAAGACTAGCCAGCCGTAGCAATCCAGCCTCGGTCTAGTTTGACTCGATTGTAGCCGCAGCTCAGGTACTATGGGAAATTTGCATTTACTCGATTGTAGCAGCAGCTCAGGTACTATTAGAAATTTGCATTATCTGAATATAAGTCTGTTTAAATTTAAATTATTTAAACTCATTAACAGTTTTAATTTTACTATTTATATTCATCTCAAATATATAATATTATTTATTTATCATTCATACTCAACTAACTACCCATTTAAATATAAAAATTTAAAAATATTATAAAATTATAATTTTTTAATTAAATAATTATAAATAAAAATTTAATAACAACACAATTTTATTAAATAATTATATACCATAAAATTTTATAATTAAAATAAAATATAATAAATATATAATTATAATTTAATTAAATAAAATTAATATATATAACTGTATTTGAATTGTAAATATTTAAAAATATATATTTGAATCTGATTTAAACCCACCGTAAATAATAAAAAAAATATATAATTTTTATTCATAAATACCTAAACTTATAAATTTATAAACTATATATATATAGTATATAAACCAAATAAGATAAATCGAATATCTTAAAATACTGTATCTGTTGTCATCCCCGTACTTGACGCTGGATGTTTGAAAAAAAAGACCGAATTTTGGGTTGAAGTTAAAATGATATCTCAAGTCGAATATCGAATTGATTAAAATTCCCATTTGCTCTTCTTTTACACTCTTTAGCTCACATCACATACATTCAGTTTCAGATTTAGTGTTTTTTTTTAATGTTTTTACGTTCTTTTGGATTGCTGATCTTTTTTATATTTTCTTTTTTCATTTTGTTCATTTGATTCTCCGTCCCACTTTTTTAATTTGTCTTTTTTTTTAAAAATTCATATTCGGATTTTTTGTTGAATTTCTATTATTTTATCTTTTTTTAATGTCCTGATATATTTTTTTATTTTTAAAATTTTTTGTTCTAGTTTTGTTTCCGTTTTTTCATTTATTTTATATTCTTTTCTTCTATTTTTTTTTTATTTTTTATTCTAAAATTTTATTTTCCGTTATGCCATTAGTCCAAATCTGATACAGTCCGAGTTTACTGCCAAGTGCCAAATTCCATCTTAATCATATTCAAATCTGTTTAATATTATCCATATACTATTCATATTCATTTAAATACAAAATTTAAAAATACAAAAGGTTTAAATTATAAAATTATAATTTTATCAATTAAATAATTATAAATAAAAAATAATAATACAATTTTATCAAATAAATTTTATATTACAAAAATCTACAATTAAAATGTAATATAAAAAATATATAATAAAAATTTAATAAAAATACAACTAATATAAATCCTAGGATTTGAGCTCTAAATCGAACCCTGGCTGGCCATGAATATAACTTCCAGTAACAAGTAACTGTGAGTAATTATTGTTTATCTGAAAGAGCCATACCACACAACCCACAAAGCAAATTCCATAATCGAGATACCTTAAAAATTCAATATCTACACAACATATCTTCAATAAAATTGGAACAAATAAATACACAGGAAAACATACTTATCGCAGAATGCATTTCTTCTGTGTCTTCTGAAATTCATTTATATAATTTCTGAAAATTTGTTTGAACAATGTAATAGCTATTCAGAATGAAAATGATGAGACAAAAGACCACGGAATTTGGAATGAGAACTTGAAAAAAATATGCAGCACAATGAACAAATCACAGGGTGATGATGATAGTTGATAGTCTCACAAATCACACTGGACACAATTCATAGCTTCTGAGGGCTCATGTAGTCATGCTCACTGTAAAGGATAAGGTATTTACCAGATGTTAAACAACACCTTCAAGTGGTAATGAACTCATCTGCAAGGTTCTACCATTCCCAAGAAACCGTACAGAAGGCAATGATGGATCAGTAACAGATTCAATCTCAAGAAAGTTAAAATCATAGGCACCGGATCGCTTCAAACTCAACACAAAAATTACCACAATCCATCCCAGCATTGAAAGCGCCCAGAAATTGTTCATCCCATTAATCAAACCCCATGCAATAGCATATCCAACAATAATGCCAGATAAATGACCTAGGAAACTAGCTTGTGGAACAATGATTGACGTAAAAATTAATGATTCAAAAGGTGCAAAACTAATGGGAAGCGAAAGAAAACCAAAAAGGTTCAACTTCGAGGAGGGTTGCTTCACAGAAAGGATTGTCATCCACCCAAAAACAACACAAGAATACCCAACAGCTGTCACTCTTCGGAAGTAGTCTACCTTGAATCTTTGTATCAATATATGGTACATTCCCAATACTAACAGCCCAGATAATACAACTAGCACAAGAGTGTAGTGAAGATAATATTCCAAGCCAAGGCCCATGTGCCCCAACTGTTCTACTACCCCAAGACTCCACAATGCACTCATATTAAAAACAAGATGTATAACGCTAATATGAGAAAAGGCTGAAGTAATTATCCGCCAATGATGCCCTTCCATGGCAGTTTCATAACTTAAACCAACATGCGAGTACCCAATGTTTTTCTTCTGTATATAAAACCATATGGCACTACATATCCCTATAATACAACTGGTAGCCGGTTTTCCCACGATCTCATATAACAATGGTTTCCCCATTGGCAACACCCCTTTCACTTTCTCTCTTTAAAATGTTTCCTACCTCTTCTTGACTTTAAGCTGAGTTAATTGAATTCTCAATAATGAGAAAAACATAGCAACTTTTCCACCACAATCATAAGTTCTCTTAAAAAATCCAAAATTTTATCAGAAAATGCAGAAATCCAACTCAAATCTCATCAGTTTCAAGGGACCCAGATCCAAATAAACCCCCCGGAAATGCTAAGTTGTACACATTAATCAATCTGAACAGGATCAAACCTCTGCAATCGAGCTATAAATTTATCAATTCCAGTGAAATCAATAGAATGTGAAAGGAAATCCCATACACAAGATTAGAAACCTAATTGGTAACAAGATTTCAGATTTGCATATCAAGAACGAGAAAGCAAAAACAAAGTGTGGGCAATTGGGGTTTTGTGCGATGAAGAATAGCAGGAAATTAGGGGTTTAGAGAGATACGGATTTCTGTTACTTACCTCGCCGAGCATACCGAAATGGGGTTTCTTGATACTAATGGCTTCCTGGTTTTTCTGGTCGCTTCTTTACCAAACAGAAAAATTGCTATGCAAAATAGAATTTGGAATTTATATGCAACAATTAAACCGTTCAAGTGCTTGATGAAATTACTAAATTGCCCTGGCTCTGCTCCTGGTTCCTTCTATTTCTTTATTATTCCATTTTAATACGAGGAAATTATATTATATACCATTAATTTTCTTTTAATTTCATCATATTTCTTATATATATATATGTATATTTTTATATATTTTCTTTTACATTGTATATATACTAAAATTACTATAAAAATATACACCAAATTATAATTTAACGGTAAGTGTAACTCTCCTATAATTAATAAACTTATGATTGATTCTCATTTCCAATATAATATAATATTCAAAAAAAATTTGTTATAAGATTAAATAGTGAATTTTTAATTTTACTCCTATTTTCTCTTCTTTTATTTTTTATTTTTTAAAATTTACACATATTGCCATTTAATTTTCTCCTTTTTTCTTTTTATTTTTGTTTTTACCACTATAATAATTTTTAACTTAAAAAATAAATACCAATATTTAAAACGTAAGAGCAAAAAAATAGATAATATTATGTTAGATTTAAGATTTGTTAAATTTTGAAAATTAAAAAATAATTTTAGATTTTTTTACCCAATGATGTTAAAGTTTAATTAAATTTGTATATTTAAATTTAAAATTAATTTCTTTCAAAATCACTTCTTATAAGGAGTTTAATTTAATTTCTATATAAAAAAATTATAGTATTTATTTGTAAATTATCTTTATAATGATAATAATAAAGAATTATATTTATTGGAATATGAAATTTTAAAAATTATGATAAAAGATTATAATTTAAAGAAATTATTCATGTTAAAAAAAAGAAATTATTCAAATTAAATATGAAACTTTTGAGAAATAATTAATAAAATTATATGAATTATTAATCCAATTATAATACTCCATTTGTCTAGTTAAAATAGTCGCTTTCAGTTCATTCACACTTATTAATAGTTATTAAATTTTTTAAATATTATACAAAGTTAATTTAAATAAACTAAAATACTCTTTATTAATTCATTAATATCATACTCTTACTTTATTAATAGAGTCATTAATAATAATGATATAGTTAAAAAAAACTAATTAATTTTTTTTAAATAAAGTAAAAATTTGAAAGGGATAATTTTTTTTATTTTTGCAAAAGTGACTATTTTAATGGACTGATGGAGTATTATTTTATGTCAAAAATTGAATAAATATTAAAATTTACAACTTGGTTAATTTATTTTACTTAAGCTATTGAAATTTAAATTTATTGAAATCGATAAGGTGATATATATATATGCGCCAATTTAAGTAAATCTAAGCAATATTAGTATGTTTTAGGTGTGAAACATGATTTTGTTTAATTTCTAGAAGATTTTGGAGCTCTTTCTTCTTATCTCCCTTTATTCTCCCTTTCTTTCTTCATTTTTTTTTAATGAAGCCTTGAAAAGTTGAATGATGGGGGTAATGTGCTTGTATAGTGGGTAAAATACCATTGTGGATTGTTATGGGCTAATATGAGATATTAAGAGTTATTACAAATTGTTATGGGTTATTATAGATTGTTATATGGTCCATTGCGACTATATAGAACAAATTTTGGACATCCTAACTAAGTCATTAGGAAAAAATGGGTCAAAGAATTAATTAAGATCTCAATTAGGCATATCTAAAAAAAAAATTTAAGGAGTGTTAATATGTTAAGACTTTTCTTAAATATGGAAAAGATTTTGTTATTTTATTAATGATTTGTATTAGTTGCAAATATGTGAAGAAGTTGAACTTGAGGATCAAATAATTACCTAACACGGATAATGAACTTGTATTAGGTTAATCATTCCTTGATTTTTTAGGATATTTATTTAGATAAGAAAACTTCCTCCATACATATATATATATATATATATTGTATTTGGATATCTTTGTGGAATGAAATACACGCAATACAAAAAAAATAGGTCTATGATTACATAAAAATCATTATTTAGCGACGCAAAAAAAAGCAGTGCTAAATTGATTATTCATACAAAGAATTACTTCTCGAAAAGCATTTTTAAATGCAACATCATTCCTTAAATGACGACGCAAAAAATTGCATGGATAAATTACTTCCGACGTTTTTATTTACGTTGAAAATTATATTTTTTATAATGCAATACTCAAATGTCGGTGATTATTGTCGATAAAAATAAAGTGTTGATGAATTTTACTTTCGACGCTTTTGTTTGCATCGAAAATTAAAATTTAACGACGTAAGTTCAAAGCATTGGTAAACTTAATTATTAACAATACAATCAAAAGAGTTGGTAAATATAATTTAACAACGCATTCAATACGTTATTACTTTACCATATAATAAAAGCGCCTCTAAATTATTAACAGCCAAACTAAATTGAAAGCCAACCAAATTAAATCATGTAAATCATATATAAAAGAAAATTTAGCATAATATGACATTTTCCAAGAACATTTTTTAATTACTTTATAAATAA
Organism: Garcia nutans; assembly: GCA_947685225.1. Lineage (NCBI taxonomy): Eukaryota > Viridiplantae > Streptophyta > Magnoliopsida > Malpighiales > Euphorbiaceae > Garcia > Garcia nutans. Next base: position 7,910,839 of record CANTUV010000055.1, read on the forward strand.
TATAGTCAGGGAGAATATGCTTATACAAGAAAAAGTATATTATATACTATATAATGGCATAAAAAAATATACATAATGGAGATAGATAAATTACAATATTCTTCTCAATCTATAGCTTTACTGGTCTACTCTATACAAAGTATGGAAGGCTATTTAATTTTCACAACTAAGGAACACCAAGTTCGCCACTGAATGCATCTAGCTGAAAGAAATGGTTTATTCATCATTATAAACTCCAGGAATGGCTCTCTCCAGTGCTACTTCAGATATTATTCGCAAACCCTTTTAGGCTTCATCAACATTGATGAAGAGAGGAACACATAAAAATTAAATATTCTAAATCAGTTCAGATTATATAAGAAGAGTATTAATTCCATTCAAGAGCTTGTTAATGTACAAATTAATATATTAAAAAAATGCACTTCATAGAAACAAATGCAAATAGCATCATAAACCCCAACAAAGTAGCACACACTAACAAAAAATCAACTAAGCAAAGATTTGTGGTGTATATATTCAGCAACAAAGTCAACCAAGATGCAATATCTATATAATCCCCATTTAATTTTAAACCGATCTCCCAATTCCTCTCATACTCCATCGCCAAACGCCTGTCTCTGACCATTAATTTCTCATCATAATTGAGGTACCATAGGATTAAACTAAGGATAGAGAACACATGTAGCAAATCATAAGTATGCCAAGTTGTGGTTTATAAGAATATACAAAAACATCGAACAGAATATATATCATATCATCTATTAAATTTAAAAGCTCTAATGAATCGAGCAAGCCCATAATTAGAACTGAAAACTAGCCTCAACAAAGCACTAAAATAGGAACACGGGTAACAACAACAAGTAACCAACATATACTGTAACATTCACTATATATGTAACAATTTTCATTATTATCTCCCATTTCCTCAACGCAAACACCACTTGAGCATACTAGTCCACCATCCACAACTTCAATATTTAGAATCCTCCCACTGCAATGTTAAAATGAGCAAGAAGAAAATCAACAATGCAAAACATCCAAGAAGAAATAACATAAATTTATGGATCCATTTCGGTTTGATGCTTACTAAGGAAAGACGGACTTGACCCTTTCAACATCCAATAATTGGTCACTCTAATTAGTACTGTTTTTTTTTTAAATTTTATTGCATTTTAAAAACAATAACCCTTTAAACATCAAAGAGTATACATTTTTTTGCATAATATTTAATTACAAAACTAAATAAAAAAAGAACTTGAATAAATGCAAAAAAAGGACTTGAAGAAATGCATATTGCATTAACAAGAAAAAGGGATTAATCAATCAATTAATTAAGGTTTTAAGCTGGCTTCTTGATGCTACTTGGATGCCAAATTCTTCCCAAGGAAATTGGAAAATTTATATAATAAAAGAGGTGAAAACATGGGAAGTTTGGAATCAAAACACATATATATGACAAGACAAGAAGAGAATTTTTTTTGCAAGTTAGAGATTCAATTGCTAACATATGAATTTTAGTTAATTGCTAAAGCAAGTAAATGTTAGGTTTTTGGGTTCCCTCCTATGTGAAAATTCAATATTTAAGTCCACTTATTTTAGCCCATTAGGCTATTAAGTTACAAGTGTGTGTGTGTGTCATTTTTGTATCAGCCACTAGAAAGAAAGAAAGAGAGAAAAGGGAGAGAAAAAAAAAGAAAGTGATTTTTTCTGCAAAAGGAGTCAACAGGGCAGTCTTGGTTTTCCGGCAATTGGACGGTAATCTATGATACGATCAGGCTGAAATTTGGATAAAAGTTAGAGGACTCATCGTTCTTCATTCTGAACGGTGAAGATCTATTTTTGACGGTTGAATTTTCGGCATTTGTGACTCGAAGTTTACTGTTCACGTGCAGTTCTGCAACAGCGACCAGTTTGCCTTTCTCTGACGATCGGACAGTAGTTTATGGTCGGATTTGACTGAATTTTGGTTAGCACGTTTAGAATTGATTTTTCTTTAATCTGGATGGTGGAGATCAGATTTGAACAACCAGAGCTCATCCATTGGCATGAACAATTGCTATTTTTGGGTGATTTTTCTCCATTCTCTTGTTTATTTCTTGATGTTTAATTGATTTTGTGTTGCTACTTTACTTGAGGGTTGTTGTAGTAGCTTGGAGTTGCTGTAAACATTGATTTTGATAGTAGAGCTCTTTTACTTGGACCAAGAGAGGTCCCGTGGTTTTTATCTTTCACATTGAATGGGTTTTTCACGTTAAAAATTGTTGTGTTTATATGTGAATGGTTTTGTGCATCTTGGGGCAGAGTATGTGATATATGCTTACTGAATTTTATTTAGTCACTCCTCATAAATTCATTCAAGTAGGAAAAAACTTATCCTGGTTCCTTTTCCATTAAAGTGGTATCAGAGCTAGTCATTAGTTCATTAGTTGTTTGCTTGTTTGAATGATGGAGGTGAATGTAAGTAAAATGGTTTGTTTGGATGGCACAAATTACCAGAAGTGGAAAGGAAAAATGAAAGATTTTCTTATTGTGAAAAGATTGCATTTACCTGTATTTGCTTCTCAAAAACCTGAGTCTAAATCTAATGAAGATTGAAAATTTGAGCATTTGCAAGTATGTGGTTTTATTAGGCAATGGGTAGAAGATAATGTATTGAATCATATTCCTAATGAAACAAATGCCAAGACCTTGTGGGAAAAACTTGAAACTTTGTATGCTTCAAAGACTAGTAATAATAAGTTATTTTTGCTTAAACAAGCTATGCGCTTGCAATATAGAGAATGCAACTCTATACTTGATCATGTGAATGAATTTCAATGTATCTTTGAACAATTATCTGGCATGGGTGTCAAATTTAATGAAGAAGTTATTGGACTTTGGTTGTTGAATACACTTCCTGACTCATGGAAAAACTTTCGTGTATCTTTGACTAATTTTGCTCCTGAAAGTGGTGTAACCATGTCATATGCAAAGACTAGTGTCTTGAATGAAGAGATGAGAAGAAGAAATCAGAGGGCATCTAGTTCACAGTCAGAAATTTTGGTTACTGAAAACAGGGGGAGAAGTAAAAGCAGGAGTCAAGATCAGAATAGAGGCAAGAGCATGAGTAAATCAAAATCAATGTATAAGAACCTTGAATGTCATTACTGTGGTAAACTAGGGTATATCAAGAAATATTGTTTCAAGTGGAAGAAAGAGAACAAGGCAGACAAAGGGAAGCAAGAAAGGAGAGGCAATGATAATAATACTGATCTCGTTGCCACTACTACTTCAGATGATGATTTGGCTATAGTTTATCAAGAGAATATAGTCAATATAGCTTATGATGATATTGCTTCGGTTCTTGACAGTGGCGCATGCTTTCATGTTACATCAAGAAAGGAGTTCTTCACATCTTATACTCCGGGTGATTTTGGAGTTTTGAAGATGGGTAATGATGGAGTGTCAAAGGTGATAGGCACTGAAACTGTTTGTTTAGAGACCCAAAATGGAACAAAATTAGAGCTAAAAAATGTTAAACATGCACCTGACATTAGGTTGCATTTGATCTCTACTAATAAGCTTGATGATGATGGCTATTGCAGCACTTTTGATGATGGAAAATGTAAAATCAGCAAAGGCTCCTTAGTTGTGGGTAGAGGAAAGATGGCTTCGGGCTTATATTAGTTGCAAGCTCCAATCTCTACAGATCTTGTTAATGCAGTTGAATGTGATAACTCTTCATAATTATGACACAAGAGGTTGAGTCACATTAGTGAGAAGGGACTTGATTGTCTAGCTAAAAAGAATTTACTTTCTAGGTTGAAAAGTGCAAGGTTAGACAGATGTGTTCATTGCTTGGCTGCGGAACAGAAGAGAGTTTCTTTTAAACATCATTCTCCTTCCAGGAAAAATAATTTGCTTGAGCTGGTACATTCAGATGTATGTGGTCCTTTGAAGGAAAAGTCATTTAGTGGTGCAATTTACTTTGTGATCTTTATTGATGATCATTCTAGGAGACTTTAGGTTCGTACCTTAAAGTCCAAAGATCAAGTTCTTAGTGCATTTAAAGAATTTCAAGCTTCTGCTGAGAGAGAAACTGGAAAGAAGTTGAAATGTATCTGCACTGATAATGGTGGTGAGTATTGTGGGCCTTTTGATACATATTGCAGAGAACAGGGTATCAGACATCAAAAGACACCTCCTAAGACTCCTCAGCTGAATGGTTTGGCAAAAAGGATGAACATAACATTGATGGAGAAAGTCAGATGTGTGCTTTCAGAGGCTAAATTGCCTAACTCTTTTTGGGGTGAAGCTTTGTACACTGTTACATATGTGATTAATCTAACTCCCACTATTGCATTGGGAAATGATGTTCCAAATAGGTTCTGGTATGGTAAAGATGTTTCTTACGACCACCTACGAGTGTTTGGTTGCAAATATTTTGTGCATGTTCCCAAAGATGAGAGGTCCAAGTTAGATGCCAAGACTAGACAGTGTATCTTCATTGGCTATAGGCAAGATGCGTTTGGTTACAGATGCTTTGATCCAATTCAGAAGAAACTTGTCAGAAGTCGTGATGTAGTATTTGTAGAAGATCAGACTGCTGAAGATATTAACAAGGTGGAGAAATCAAAGCCTGAGATTGGTGGTTTAATTGACCTAGACTTCTCTCCTACAACTCATATGCCTGATGCAATTGAGGTTCAGAATCATGGTGATGTGCAAAATGATAATCAGAATGCAGATGAGGTTGGTACTCCTGAATATGAAGCAGTTGATGATCAACAAGAGGCACATGTTGAGGAACCTGAAGTTCCACTTAGGAGGTCTACCAGAGATCGAACGCATTCTACCAGGTATTCGCCTAATGAGTATATACTCTTGACAGATGGAGAAGAACCTGAATGCTATGAAGAGGCTATTGAGAGTGAGCAAAAGGCATAATGGATTGCAGCTATGAAAGATGAAATACAGTCTTTAGCTGATAATCACACCTTTGAATTGGTGAAGCTTCCTAAAGATAGAAAAGCCTTGAAGAATAGGTGGATTTATAAAGCAAAGCAAGAAGAGAATTCCTCATCTCCACGATACAAAGCCAGATTAGTTGTCAAAGGCTTCAGTCAGAAAAAGGGAGTTGACTTTGAGGAGATTTTCTCACCAGTGGTCAAGATGTCATCAATTAGTGTTATTTTGGGATTAGCTGTTACTCTTGATTTAAAGGTTGAGCAAATGGATGTTAAAACAGCCTTTCTTCATGGTGACTTAGAGGAGGAAATCTACATGGAACAACCTAAAGGTTTTGTGGTAAATGAAAAAGAAAATTATGTTTGCAAACTGAAAAAGAGTCTGTATGGGCTGAAACAAGCACATAGGCAATGGTATAAGAAGTTTGAGTCGGTTATAGTTCAACAAAGCTACAAAAAGACTACTTTTGATCATTGTGTTTTTGTGCATTAATTTTCTGATAGTGATTTTATCATCCTGTTGCTATACGTTGATGATATGCTCATTGTGGGTTCTAGTTTTTCAAGAATTGATAGCTTGAAGAAAGAGTTGAGCAAGTCCTTTGCAATGAAGGATTTAGGGCCAGCAAAGCAGATTCTTGGCTTGAGGATCATTCGTGATAGAAAATGCAAGAAGCTGTGGCTATCTCAAGAAAAGTATATTGAGAAAGTATTGCAGCGATTTAATATGGCTAAAGCTAAACCTGTAAGCACCCCTCTTGCCATGTCTTTCAAATTGAGTGGCAAACAATCTCCTTCTAGTGAGCAAGAGAATGAATATATGCAGAAAGTTCCTTATGCATCTATAGTAGGTAGCTTGATGTATGCTATGGTTTGCACTAGGCCAGACATAGCTCATGCAGTTGGTACTGTTAGTAGATTTTTGTCTAATCCAGGAAAAGAGCATTGGGATGGTGTGAAGTGGATTTTGAGATATCTCCGTGGCACTGCCAGTTTGAAGTTGTGTTTTGGGACTGAGAAGCCTATTCTCATTGGTTATACAGATTCTGATTTGGCAGGGGATACAGATTCAAGAAAGTCTACTTCAGGATATCTGATCACTTTTGCAGAGGGAGCTGTGGTATGACAATCTAGATTGCAGAATTGCATTGCATTGTCTACTATAGAAGCTGAATTCATTACAGCAACTGAAGCATGTAAAGAATTACTTTGGATGAAGAAGTTAGTGAATGAGCTTGGCCTTATACAGAAGAGATATGTCTTATTTTGTGATATTTAGAGCGCGATTCATCTCTGTAAGAATCCTACTTTTCATGGTAAATCCAAACACATAGATATGAGATATCATTGGATTCATGATGTTTTGGATTCTAAGCAACTTGAACTTAAGAAGATACAAACTGATGATAATGGTTCTGATATGTTTACAAAGGCTTTACCAAGAGGAAAGTTTGAGGCATGTTGTAGAGTTGCTGGTTTGGCAAACTCCTTCACATAGTCAGGAAGGGGGAGAATTGTTAGATTTTTGGGTTCCCTCCTATATGAAAATTCAATATTTGAGTCCACTTATTTTAGCCCATTAGGCTATTAAGTTACAAGTGTGTGTGTGTGTGTGTGTCATTTTTATATCAACCACTAGAAAGAAAGAAAGAGAGAAAAGGGAGAGAAAAAAAAGAAAGAGATTTTTTCTGCAAAAAGGAGTCAACAGGGCAGTCTTGGTTTTTCAGCGATTGGACGGTCATCTGTGATTCGATCAGGCTGAAATTTGTACAGCAGTTAGAGGAATCATCGTTCTTCATTCTGAACGGTGAAGATCTATTTTTGACAGTTGGATTTCTGGCATTTGTGGCTTGAAGTTTACTGTTCACGTGTAGTTCTGCAACAGCGATCAATTTTCCTTTCTCCTACAATCGGACGGTCATTTTCGGTCGGATTTGGCTGAATTTTGGTGAGCACATTTATAATTGATTGTTCTTTAATCTGGACGGTGGAGATCAGATTTGAACAGCCGGAGCTTATCCATTGGCATGAATAGTAGTTATTTTTGGGTGATTTTTCTCCATTCTCTTGTTTATTTCTTAATGTTTGATTGATTTTGTGTTGCTACTTTACTTGAGGGTTATTGTAGTAGCTTGTAGTTGCTGTAAACATTGATTTTGATAGTGGAGCTCTTTTACTTGGAATTAAAAGAGGTCCCGTAGTTTTTATCCTTCACATTGAAAGGGTTTTCCACGTTAAAAATTGTTGTGTTTATGTGTGATTGGTTTTGTGCATCTTGGGGCAGAGTATGTGATATATGCTTGCTGAATTTTACTTAGACACTCCTCATAGATTCATTCAAGTAGGAAAGAACTTATCCCAATTCTTTTTCCATCAGTAAAGCATATCAGAAGCATTCTTAGTCTTCATTGGCTCGTGCACTTTAGTTATGAAATTAAATAGTGGGCTAAATTAATGATGAAGGAGCTTCAAAAATAAAATTACCACAACAATATATATAACAAGAAAAAAGATAATTGAAAGCAAACAAACTTCTTCTATGTATACTGGTACTGACGAGGATGATAATATATACATAATTTTTTTTTTGCCAATAAACAAATTAGAACTTGAGATAAAAGATAACTGTCAATTACTAATAAAAAATTATGCAATAGTAAAACCTGAAAATATCATGAAATAAGATAAGAGATAACTGAGGAGAAGCATTGTTCATTCATTAGATCGACCATATTGAATCACAACATAGTTTCAAGAGAAGATCCCAAACACCAAAAGATGGGAAAAAAAATACCTTGGAAGGTCCAAACATTTAGAAAATAAAATTGAGATTTAAATGTTTTTAAATCGCAGAAGATCCAAACCTGTAGAGAATAAAATTGAGATTTAAATAACACAAATTGCTTTTTCAAAAAAAAAAATAACACAAATTGTAGAAGAGAGAAAGAAAGCATACCAAATACGAATCGTAATCACTAGCAACGGATGTGAATGGACAGGTTGAAGAAGAGAGAGCAAATACTTAAATAATTATGTTTTGGGATCGTGCTTGGGGAAAACGCCGCCATTTTCCACCTTAATAGCCTACAAACACATGCTCACTCTTGGAGTCTTAGGAGACATTTGCACTTAGGGTTCTACCGAGCTAAAGGGGTTTTATGTATAGATGAAGTATATAAAAGGAAGCTAAAATGAAATTTTAAATCTTAATACTATTTTAAATCTAAAAAATATATTAATTTAATCTTTTAATCTTATTTCTATTTTTTAATTAAATTCCTTAATTAAATGATAAAAATAAGTAAATTGTATCCTCCTTAATTTAATTTCAATAAAAAACGAAGATGAATAAAATATTTTAGTTAAAAAACTTAATTATTTAGTTTTTTCTCTACTTCAAAACGACTATTCTATGCATTTTTTTAAATATTATCTAATTTATTATATTTATATTTATATATTTATGTATTTTAGTTTTATATTTTATTATGTATATTAAATATAGGAAAATTACCAACATATTAAAAAAATAGTGTTGATAATTTGTCCATAGATATATACCATCCCAAAAAAAAATGCAATGGTAATATTATAAAAATATTGTAAATTTTTAAAATATATCAAGATGCGTAGTTCTTTAAAAATACTATACTAACCCCTAAAAAAATGTGTTCGCAATTTATTAAAATATTCAAGCACTTAAAAAAAAGTGTTGACAATATTATAAAAATGTTATAAATTTAATTAAAATATTATTAAATCTTGAAAAGTATTTAATGTTGCCAATATTTTAGATCAGTGCAGGTGTTGACACTAAAATAAATTAGTGTAAGAAATTATATATTGACACTTATATAACTTTTCCGGCACTATTACAAAATATTGGCAACATTGTGTTGAAAAATATAACTACATATTTTAAAAGCATAGACAAATTACCAAAAATATCAACACAAGAAAAAAAATATTGGTAATTTACTATGGCTTAATATAAAACGGTGAAAAATATATCATTTTTATTATTTTACCAATAATATTGAAAAAACATTAATAAGTTTGTCAATATTTATGTTAGCGTAAGAAATTATATAATAATACTTATATAAGTCTCCTATCACTTTTACAAAACGTTGACAAAATTGCATTGAAGTTTGTAAAATATATAACTGCATCTTCGAAAAAGCATAGATAAGCTTTTAAAAATGCCAACACATGGACAAGCCGCTGATAATTTATTAAAATATACCAATATTTAATAAATAATATCGAAAAATATAATTTTATCATTATTTTACCAATATTATTAGATAAATATTAGTAATTTTGTCAAAATTTTATTTAAGCGTCAGAAATTATTAACACTTATAAAATTTTCTTAACGTTTTATAAAGCTCTGACAAATTTATATTGGCATAGACCTATTTTTTTGTAGTGATATATTTTCCATTCTTCCCTACTGTTCCTCTATTTTGCTCTATTTTTCATTTATATTTTCTAGTTTATCTATTATCTATGGTATTCTTTGGGAGAAGGAAAGCCGGAGAGGGAAGGATGGAGATGCTTGTGAACATTTAAAAGAAGCGACAAATATGAGAATTTTATAGACGAGTCTTTTAATTTACATAAAACCCAAGTTCTAATTAAAGTGTTTATTTCCATTAATACATGTAAAGCTTATTACTAAAAAAAACATAAAGAAATGATACATACATAGAAATAATAGGTTTATTTTCAAATAATAGAAAAACGTGTTAAGTAACAATTCAATTTTTGAAAAAGATCAAATCAAAGTGTGAACGAGGGTTGAAATGAAAAGATACTTTTAAAGGAAGATTTTCCTTTTTTTGTACAAAATAGTACCTCATAAAATAACTTCCATAAAATGACAAAAGCAATATATTTAATCATAAGGCAATGACTAACATGTACAAATGATGGCACGTAGGCTAATGGAACAGTAGCCCACTGACTAATATAAATAGGTGACTTAATTTACAAACAAAACACACACACACACACATATATATATATAAAGAACTTAACTATGGAAGTGACAATTTCAATAGAAGAAAGAAGCACAAGCCCTTGCATTTGTGGGTTTGATTGTTGGCCTGAAAAGGCATGGGGTAAGGTGTTGAAACTTGCAAGAAATGTAAAGGAAGTAGGAGAAGATGATCCAAGAAGGATTATTCACTCAATCAAGGCTGGATTTGCTATCACTTTAGTTTCATTGTTTTATTACATTCAACCACTTTACAATAGGCTTGGTGTGCATAATGCTTGGGCTGTTATCACTGCGCTGTACTCATTTTTGAATTTTCTGTTGGTAAGTTTAATTTTTGCCTACATTTATTAATTATTATGTATGAGAAATTCTTATATAGACCGAGTATATATGCATATAATTAATAAAATTATTTATATTTATCATTTATTAGTTTCCTATTGGCTAGATCTACATATACACCTGGTCTAACCATTATGTATATAGTTTGTAAAAACCATTACTAATTAGCATAACGTTAATTTTTTTTTTCTTTTTTTAGGAGCAACACTTGAAAGAGGTTTAAATAGAATGGTAGCAACATTGGGAGCTGGTGCTCTAGCATTTGGGGTTCATAGTCTATCCACACTTTTTGGGCACAGAGGCCAGCCTATAGTTATTGGAATCTTTGTCTTTGCAACAGGTATTAATTAATTAATTTGTTGTAAGCCAAGAAATTAATTGTATATATAATTTTTCTTGGTAAATTTAATTAGCTCTAAATGAATACTTGAATTTGAGATGTCTTGGTTCTGAAAACGATTCATTATTAAATTGAAGGCTTCTTTGTAATCTTTATTTGATTCAAATTTGGATGCCGCTGCAATGGTATCGTTTGCAAGATTTTTCCCCAGATTGAAGGCTTGGTATGACTATGGATTGGTGGTATATATATTAACATTCTCATTTTTAGCAGTGTCTGGTTATAAAGAAGAAAACTTGGTAAAACTGGCAGTTGAGAGACTATCAACAGTTAGTGTTGGTTGCTGTATTACTATTCTAGTCAGTACTTGCATTTGCCCTGTTTGGTTTGGAGAGGATCTTCACAATCCTATTGCTCTTGACATGGAAAAACTTGCCAACTTTTTAGAGGGTAAGAACCCAATATCTCCATAATTAATAATTACTATGTACTGTTGAACGATTATGCTACAAACACTTGCATGCTGAGTTTGAATTTGCATAATTATTCTTTAAATTTCTTAATTTTAAAAATTTATTTCAGTATATTGAGTTACTATTTTTAAATTTAAATAAATTTTCATCTAATAATTGAAGTGATTAAACATGCAGGATTTGGAGCAGAATACTTTGGACTGTCTGAAGATGGCTTGCCTATTAATAATAATAATAATAATAATAATAATAATAATAATAATAATAATAATAATAATAATAATGATGATGATGATGATGATGATGATGATGATGATGATGATGATGATGATGATGATGATGATGATGATGAGATATGAGAGTGTTCTCACTTCACAAAGTAGTGAAGAAAGAATGGTATATATGAGTAAAAAACAAAAAAAAATAATTTATTCCGAAAAGCTAATAATTTTCTCTAATTACAAATAGCAATAATTAATTCAAAATATTTTAAAAAAATTTGCAGGCTAATTTGGCAAGATGGGAACCAGGTCATGGTCGGTTTAGGTTTTTCCATCCTTGGAAACAATACCTAAAGATCGGAACCCTAATTAATCAATGTGCTATCAAGATTGATGTTCTAAACAGCTATTTGAACCCTCAAATCCAAGTATGTTACATACTAATTATTATAATTAGAAGTTGTTGAATTTCAAATCTAAAAATTAGAAAAAAATGACCTAGTTAGTATATACATGAGTTTTTCAACCTTAACAGCTAAGTTTTAGATTTGGCTCTTCCATATATATATTAACAAGAAAAATATAATATGAAAAATTTAACGGAGGTAATAAAAAAATATTAGTGAAACTATTATTTTTTTTTATGTCTAAATATAACTGCATAATTTGATCTAATTTAAGGTTGGCTAATGATGCAAATTAGACTGCATTGTTGATATTGTTGTCATTATAAACATGTTAATTAGTTTTTTTTTTTCATGAAAGTGCAGACTCCATTGGTAATTTGAAGAAGAATCGAAGAACAATGCAGGAAGATCAGTATGGAGTGTGGCAAATCTCTAAAGGAATCATCATCATCAGTGAAAAATATGGTTAGAAACGAAAATGCTAATTTCCATATTGGAAATTCAAAAATTGCTGCTGAAAGTCTCAAAGCCAGTCTAAAAGCAAACTTATGGGAAGAAGAAGCAGATTTGCTAGGGATAGGACCGGCCATAGCAGTTGCTTCCCTTCTAATGGAGATTGCACAATGCACTGAAAGAATTTGCGAAGCTGTTCAAGAATTGGCCTCTTTGGCTCATTTCAAGACTATGGATCCTTTACTGAATAATCACCAAGCTTCATCACAAAGAATACATAGCATTGACCTACAAAACCCATGAAATTACGATTCAATGAACATTTTATAGGAAACTCTCTCAGCACTGCCAAACTAGCCTCTGTCTCTTTCCATTTGTTGGTTTTTTAATGGAGCTGACTCCATTTTTTTTTTCTATGAAATGACCTTTTTATACATCAATTGTAAAAGTCAAAACAAAATCTATAAAATATGATATTAACTTATAAAGTAAAAACTACTTAATTTTTTTTAAAATATAAATCTTCTTATTTGATTTTACTTGATTTTTTGTAGCAATTGAGGCATATTTTCAATTGCCTTGTTGCATGCATGATATGGAACTTCTATGTCGTGAATTAAGTGATTAATTAATATACCTTTTCTTTTTCTTCTCTTGTTAAATGTATTTGAAGAATAATTTTTTTTTCAATTAATTTATCAGCTATAATTGTATTCATAAAATTTAATTCATGAAAGAAAATTAATAAATATTCTCTTATATCAAATGTGAAATATTAAATTATAAATATTATTATGAATTTTGCAAAATTTTTATAAAATTTCTTCATATATTTATTAAGTTAATAAATTCATTCATCAGTACTTATGGTGAATTTAATCAATTTAAATACTCCTAATTTTCTCCACTAATATGATTAAAATCATTGGAGATGAAATAGGATAGCTACATGTATAAAAAATATGTATATGAAAAATAAATTATTGTTGCCAGTGAGATTTAAAATCATAACCTGTATGAACATATACCCTTTTATTAATTCGGCTATATCAATTATTGTGCTTATGTCAGGTCTGAACTTTAATTAAACCAAATTGGCTTGCATGATGATTTAGCCTTTCTAGTTTTTGGAGGACGCTTCTAGCAGCTGTTTTTGGTCTCATTTGGTGTGCCAATTAGCTATTTGGGTCTATATAAAATTTTTATTATTAAGATCCATTGATCATTTTTGTTTCCAGCACAATATATTATTTCTTATATGTTATTTTTCTGTGTTATATAATTTTATGCATAATTTTTATTTTATTGTATGAAAGGTTGATTTTTTTTATTAATAATTATTTTGAGTGAAGGAAATTGAGTACTATCTGACTACTCCCAACATATATTTTGTTATGATAAATTATATATTGAGTTTTTCTAGATCACATATGGAATAAAAGACGTCAATTATAATTGATGTTAATAATTTTATCCTAAGGGAATTAATTTTATTATGATTGATTAGGATGAAATAACAAATTATTTGTTACACACCCAAGAGGATTGAGAAAAACATAAAATTTATTGGTTTTATTGGACAGTTTCATGGGTCATATTTGTATTAAAAACTTAACCCCCAGACAATTTTTATACTACATCCATTCTGTTTAAATTATTTTCTTCAGTTCATATATATTTGTTAAAAAAATAATTAAATTTTTTTAATATTATATAAAATTATTTTAAATGGACTAAAATATCATTCATTAAATTATTAATATTAAAAATATTTTACTCTAATTTTATTAATTAACTCATTAATAATAAAAATATAATTGAAAGAAGACTAATTAATTTTTATTGATTTTATAAAATGACAATATAAGTGATATAAATTTTTTTACAAAAGCAATAATTTAAATAGGACAGGAGATAGTAACAGACAATTATAGCTCTTTATTGGCCAACACAAAAAATCATACTTCTTTTCATCAATGAAGCTCATTAGTTTCAGTAATGTGTGTTACATCATGAAGATGAGGTGTATTGGTTTGGTGGCTCAGTTAAAATCTCTTGAAATTGAAATGTTTGAGTTTTTTCTAGTGTATTTTATTTTGAACTCTCATCTATTACTATATCAATTATAGCTCTTTTCACATTTCTTATAACACACGTAAAGATAAATTGACATACTAATAAATTTTTGACATTATCTGCTCAAGAAGAAGGAAACTAATTATGGAGTTGGACGAAAAGTGCACATATGATTTTTCATGTAATAAAGAGAAGGTTACAATCTTTTCATCAATTTTTTCTATATATAGTTCATTCCATCTTTAATTTTCATGATAACTAAAGGTTAGTCATTTTCCACCTTCTATTTCTAACATACCGAACATCCTTAATCACACAAATGTTTCTTACACCAAGAAAAAAGAAACCACTAAAAATAACTATTCACATAAGCTAATATTGCTTTCAAATAATAAATAATTTACAAACCTTTTTTATATATTTAATATAAATAACTAGGGATGGCAACAGTCCAAAAACCATTGGTTCGACTCTTAAATGCCAATTTAGATTTTATAATTTCTTAAATCTAAATTGAACCATCTATAGGGTGTTGGAAAAATTACATGGACTTTTCTATAAATTAGATTTGTGAGAATGAAAAATAACACAAAAATAATACACACACAAAATTGATAACGGAGTTCGGCCAATTGTGCCTACGTCTCCGGACCTGCTGCAGATCTTTTTACTAAAAGGAGAAAAATTATATAAAGTGTTTACAACACTCACAACTCACACCCAATTATACCTAAGAATTTTTCTTCACAAAAAAAATTCTTTTACATGTTTTTTCTCAAGTTTTTCTCTCAAACTCTCTAATTTTTGGATGATCTTTCAAATGAGATATAAGGGGTTTATATAAGCTTCAAAAATTGGATTGGTGAAATTTAATAATGGTTAGGCACCTCCGTTTTTGACAAAATTAGGCACCTCCATTTTTGACAAAAAAAATTAGGCACCTCTATTTTTGACAAAAAATTAGGCACCTCCATTTTTTACTTTGCAATTTACTCAACAATCTCCCACTTGAAGACTGATTTTAATCTGTCTTCACACCTCGATTTATGCAGTAGGTCTTTCCAGTCTTGTTATTCTTGCAAGCCAACTGAAGTTGAACACAACTTTAGTTTCTCAATAGCCACCGTCTTTGTCAACATATCTGCTGGATTCTTGCTTCCTTGGATCTTCTCCAGTATTAACATATCATCCTCCAACAGAGTTCTGATGAAGTGATAACGAAGTCCAATATGCTTGGTTCGAGAATGAAATACTGAATTTTTTGCCAAGTGTATCGCACTCTGACTATCACTGTATAAGACATTCTTCTCTTGTTTGAAATATAGCTTCAGTTAACAAGCCTTGAAACTATATCATCTCTTTACTGGCTTCAGTCACTACTACATATGCAGCTTCTGTAGTGGATAGAGTGACAATCTTTTATAACTTCGACATCCAACTAACAACTGTATTTCCAACAGTAAATATATAACCGGTGGTACTTTTCTGGTGATCAACTTCACCTCCAAAGTCTGCATCTACGTAGCCTTGTACTTTTAACTCTCCTTTACCAAAGTACAAACACTTTTCTGTGGTGCCCCATAGATATCTCAAAATCCATTTTACAGCTTCCCAATGAGCTTTCCTTGGATTTGACATAAACCTGCTCATAACTCCCACTGCATAGCTAATGTCTGGTCTTGTACAGACAATTGCGTACATTAAACTTCCAATGGCTGAAGCGTAAGGAACCTTAGCCATGAGTTCTCTCTCTTCCTCCGTCTGAGGGGATTGATCCTTAGATAGATGAAAGTGACTAGCCAAAGCTGTGCTGACTGGCTTGGCATCACCTATGTTGAATCTCTGCAAAACACGGTTGATGTACTCTGCCTGAGATAACTGCAAAAGTCTTTTCTCCTTATCTCTTGTGATTTGCGTTCCAAGAATCCTTTTTGCTGGACCTAAATCTTTCATGTCAAATTTCTTTGACAACTGTTGCTTCAACCTTTTGATATCCTTCATATCTGAACCTGCTACTAACATGTCATCTACATAAAGTAGTAAAATAATATAACTGGAATTATATCTCTTGAAGTAGTAACAGTGGTCGGCGTTGCACCTCTGGAATCCTTCCTTACGCTTGAAGCCATCAAACTTTCTGTACCACTGTCTTGGGGCTTGTTTTAGCCCATACAAACTCTTCTTAAGTCTGCACACCATGTTTTCCTTCCCTTTTTCTTGAAAATCTTCTAGCTGGTGCATATATATCTCTTCATCTAAATCTCCATGAAGAAATACAGTCTTTACGTCTAATTGTTTAAGATGAAGATCTTTAATAGCAACAATGTTCAACACTGATCTGATAGTATTGAGCTTCACAGCAGGAGCAAAAATTTTGGCATAGTCAATTCCTTCCTTCTGCTGGAACCCTTTGATAACTAATCGGGCTTTGTATCTCTTTAAACCACCATGCTCCTCTTTTACCCGATACACCCATTTATTGTAAAGTGCCTTCTTCCCCATGGGTAACTCAACTAGTACCCATGTCTGGTTAGAGATCAGAGACTTCATCTCCTCTTTCATGGCAAACTCTCACTTGTTAGCATCTCTAGTCTGACAAGCTTCATCATAGCATTCAGGCTCTCCTTGATCAGTGAGCAACAAATAATTCATGTATCTCTTGTTAGGCACATGGGGCCGAGAAGACCTTCTCAATATAAGAGCTGGAGTAGGAGGTTGCGGTGTGTCGGATTGCTGCACACTGTTTTGCCCAACAAGTTCCTCTTGATGAGGACTTACTACAATCGGCTCCATCACGGGACTTTTTGGGACATTATCTATATTTGCAAATATTGGCTCACTCTGCTCTGTGTTGTTAGTATTAGATTTATGTATGTCCTTGTACATCACTTTTTCATTGAAAATCACATCTCTGCTGCGAATCACCTTCTTATTTTTGTCATCTCAAATACGATAGCCAAACTCATCCTCACCATAGCTGATGAAGAAGCATTTTTTAGATTTGGGATCAAGCTTATTCCTACTTTGATCACTAATATGCACATATGCTACACAACCAAAAACTTTTAGATGTAATAGCTTTATCTCTTTTCCGCTTCATACCTTTTATGGTATTTTATGCTCCAATGGAACCGATGGGCCTCGGTTAATCAAGTGAGCTGCTGTGTTGACTGCTTCTGCCCAAAAGTGTTTCGGTAGACCTAACTGTATACAAATGCTTCTGGCTCTTTCTGTCAACGTTTGGTTCATACGCTCAGCTACACCAATGTGTTGAGGAGTACCCGGCACGGTTCTCTCTATTTTAATCCCGTGTTTATAGCAGAACTTCTTGAATATGATGTCTTCATATTCACCTCCATTGTCGGTTCTGAGCCTTTTAATCTTTAAACCTGTCTCATTTTCCACCATAGCTTTCCATCTTCTGAAACTCTCAAACACTTCAGATTTATGCTTTAGAAAGTAAACCCATACTTTAAGAGAGTGATCATCGATGAAAGTCACGAAATAGTATTTTTCACCAATTGATGAAGTTGTCATTGGTCCCCAAATATCAGAGTGAATGAGCTCTAGTCTTTCCTTCTTTAGTGTTCTGTCACTTGTCTGAAAGCTGACCCTCTTCTGCTTTCCAAGTATGCAACCTTCGCACATGTCTATGTCAACTGACTGTAGACCTAGAAGTTTTCCCTTTGAGTGCATAATTTTCATCCATTTCTCACTCATGTAGCCAAGTCTCTTGTGCCACAAATTAGAATTTTCATTTTCTGCTGCAACTGAAATTGAACAGCATGCTTCTACTGTCATGTAAAGAGTATCACTCTTTTTTCCCCGAGCAATAGTCATTGCCCCCTTTGAAATCTTCCAATCATCATCATGAAAGATTGTAGTGTAGCCTTCACTAGCCAACTGCCCTACTAAGATTAAGTTCTTTCTCAAGTCGGGAATATGTTCGACATCCTTCAGCTCCCAAATAGACCCATTCAACTTAATCTTTACTACACCTTTACCAATAATATCATAGGGTTGATCATCACCAAGATATACCTTTTCAAGGTTTCCAAGGACATACCTCTCAAAGAATTCCTTTTGCGAAGTGGCATGGAATGATGCTCCAGAGTCTAATACCCAAGACTCCTCTTTGCTCTCCCAAAAGCATACCAACGCATCATCTGTTCCTGAGGTGGAAGCAATATTTGCCTCTATCTTCGGCTCTTGGTCCTTTGATGCACTCTTGCACTGATTTTTATAGTGTCCAGTCTTCCCACAGTTCCAACACTCAACAGTCTTCGAGCTTTGTGAATTATTGGGATTTCTAGATTTGGACCTTCTGTTCTTTGATCTACCACGATATTTGCCATGCACATTTTCTCTGGTTGAATTTTTTCCTCTTGACTCTATATGCAAAACTGAAGAGGTTGATGATTCACCCGACTCTCTCCGTCGAATCTCTTCACTGAGAACCAGATCACAAACATCATCAAATTTTAACTTATTGCTTCCCGATGAGTTACTCACAGCTGTGACAGTAGCATTCCAACTTTCTGGTAGAGAAGATAAAAGTATTAATGCTCGTATTTCTTCATCAAATTTGATCCCAACTGAACTCAATTGGGTTGTAACTGTATTGAGTTCATTTAGATGTTGAGCTACCGATGCGCCTTCCATCATCCGCAAATTAAATAACTGCCTCATCAAGTGAACTTTGTTAGAGGCTGATGGTTTTTCATACATACTGGAAAGAGTCTTCATAAGTCCCGCCGTGGTCTTTTCTTTTGCTATGTTGAAAGCAACATTACGGGATAATGTCAATCGGATAACTCCGAGAGCTTGTCTATCTAGAAGTTTTCAATCTTCTTCCTTCATATCATCTGGCTTCTTATCAGAAAGAGGTTGATAAAGATTTTTCTAATACAAATAATCTTCGATCTGCATGTTTCAAAAACAGAAGTTTGTACCGTCAAATTTTTTAATTTTCACCTTTCCTTCATCTGCAGCCATCACTCTCACTCGAATCTAATTTTCTCTGGATCTTTTCTGGCAATTCTTGCAAACCACTCACAGAAAATTGTTAGAATTCACAACCAGCAGCTCTGATACCAGTTGTTGGAAAAATTACACGGATTTCCTATAAATTAGATTTGTGAGAATGAGAAATAACAACAAAAATAATACACACACAAAATTGATAATGGAGTTCGGTCAATTGTGCCTACGTCTCCGAACCTGCTGCAGATCTTTTTACTAAAATGAGAAAAATTATATAAAGTGTTTACAACACTCACAACTCACAACCCACACCCAATTATACCTAAAAAATTTTCTTCAAAAAAAAATTCTTTTACAAGCTTTTTCTCAAGTTTTTCTCTCAAACTCTCTAATTTTGGGATGATTTTCCAAATGAGATATAAGGGGTTTATATAGGTTTCAAAAATTGAATTGGTGAAATTTAATGATGGTTAGACACCTTCATTTTTGACAAAATTAGGCACCTCCATTTTTGACAAAAAATTAGACACTTTTATTTTTTACAAAAAATTAGACACCTTCATTTTTTACTTTACAATTTACTCAACATAGGGCAGTTAAGGGACAATTTCAAAACCCCCAGTCTTGGTTTGATCAGGACAATTCAGGGGGCAATTTGATGGAGATAGTTGTAATTAATCCAATGAGTGATTCAATGACGAGATGGTTCAAAAGTGGTTTGAGGCAATTCAGATTTGAAAAACGATTCACAAACAATTTTAATTAAAGTCTTAAAGAATTCTTTTTTTTTTAGAATTAAGATTAGTAAAAAAATAAAAATATAAAAATTAATTTTTATTCAAAAAGTAAATACAATGTTGAAAAATGTAGATTGTAGAGTAAATTAAAGAGCATAGATTATAAATAATATTAGAAAGTAAAGTGTACGAAAATTTGAAAGAAATTTGTATGGAAAAATTTGATAAAACGTATATATTTATAGAAGAAATTATTTTTTTTTTGGATAAATAGGAGGGGGTACCCAAAATTAGAACTTAGACCTTTGTGGCCAAGCCACCTGATGATGATCAGACTGCGAAATGCCCAGAACCTGAACCGGAGGGTGATGCAGCACAGTGATCTCCTCCACAGCAGAAACTGCTAGATTCGCCAGCTAATCCGCAAGCTGGTTGCCTTCCCGATAACAATGTCTCAACTGCACTTGCCAACACCAATGTAACAAAACTTTACATCTATGCACTAAATTGACAAACCGAGGGCATGCATCATGAGGATTGGTAACAAGCCTCAAACTTTCCAAAGAATCCATTTCAACCACAACCTGCTTAAAACCCAAATCCCAGGCAGCTTGCAACCCACCAATTAACGCCTGCAACTCTGCAACCATAGACGTGCAGAAGCCAAGCCGAAATAAAGTGCCCTGAAGCCACCTGCCATTACAGTCTCTAATGACTGCGCCACCACCACTTAAACCCGGATTCCCTTTTGAGGCACCATCAACATTGAGCTTCACCCATCCTACCGACGGTGGCTGCCAAGAAATAAGGATTGTATGACGAAGCAACATCCCATGCGAAGTGGAACCCTCTTCTCTGGCCCGAATATTGGAATTAACCCAATAAGAGACTTGATGTTGCAGGCTCTCCAATGAAACATATTCATTATGGAAAACAAAAGCATTACGCCGCTTCCATATTAACCAAATACACATACTAAAAACAATAGCAGGATCCACATCCATAAAATTGTGGAAGATAAAATCATTTACATGTAACAACCACTGACTTGCCTGTAACGCACAAAATTGCATCCAAGAATTAGGATCCAGTAGTGTAAGCCACAAATGTTGAATACTGGTGCAATCCTGAAATAAATGCTCCAATGTCTCATCAGCGCGAGAGCAAACTGGACATAAGGCACAATCCGAGAATTTTCTCTTCTTCCTTTCACAATTTGTCATTATTCTACCCAACTGACAAAGCCAAAGGAAATTCTGAACTCTAGCAGGAACCTTAACTTTCCAAATATACTTCCATACCAAAGCATTAGTGTCAGCGCCACCCAACATAAGTAACTTATAAGCTGAAGAAACAGAAAATTTCCCATTGGAAGAGCCAAGACACATAAATTGGTCACTAACATGATCATCGTTAATCACCTGAATAGAAAAAAATCTCTGCAGAACCAAGGCAGGCAGATATTGAGAAAATAAATCAAACCGCCAGACACCAACATCCCAATACGATGCCACAGACAAATTAATAAGATAATCAGGGATTGCAACATAAGCCATTGATAAGAGAGGAACATTCATCAGCCACTTATCTAACCAAAAACGAGTAGACTGCCCATTACACACCGAACGTGCTGTGCCTGCATGAAGCAAGGGCAAAGTACTAAGAATACCACGCCAGATAGGGGACATGCTTTGCTTACGCACTCAAGATTCTAAAGCAGTGCTTCCTGTAGTATACTTAAGCTTCAAAATTTTACACCAAAGAAGGTCTGACTGAGTCATAAAACGCCATCCCAACTTGGAAAGTAAAGCTTTGTTCATATTAGCACAAGATCGAACACCCAAACCCCCCAAGGCAGTGGGCTTAGAAATGTTCTCCCAACGAACTAGATGAATCTTATTTTGGCCATTGATGCTGCCCCAAATGAAGTCTCGAACTTTCTTATCAAAAGAATCACACACTGACTTTGGTAATAAAGAAGCTTGCATTATGTGATTAGGCAAAGTATTTAAAACCGATTTAGCCAATGTAACACGACCTGCCATAGAGAGCAAAGGGATTTTCCAACCAGCTAGCTTTTTATCAATCCTGGACAAGAGAGGAGAGTAATGCTCTTTAGTGATTCTCTTAGAAATCATCGGAACACCAAGGTATATCCCCAAATTATCAACCTCCTAGATATTCAAAGCATGAACAATCTGGCCTCTAATTGCCAGATTAGTATTTTTAGAAAAGAAAACAGAAGACTTCTGATAGTTCACTTTCTCACCAGAACTAACACAAAATTTCTCAAGGCAACTTCGGACAACAAAAGCCTGTTCAGGAGAGGCTTCTGCAAACAAGAGTAAATCATCAGCAAAGAACATGTGCGAGAGTGCAGGCCCATCTTTAACAGGCGAAAAAGGCTTCCAAACACCGGTAAAAACTGCATCCCGAATAATATGTCCCAGACGTTCCATAGCTAAGACGAAGAGATACGGAGAGATTGGATCCCCCTGCCTAACGCCTCTTGTGGGTGAAAAGGAACCTGAAAGAATCCCATTCCATTTAATCTGCATAGTGCAAGCCTTCAAACATGTTGCAACAAGATCCCGCCAATGAGTAGAAAAGCCAGCCAAACATAGAGCTTCATCAATAAAAGCCCATGAAAGTCTATCAAACGCTTTCTCCAGGTCTATTTTAATCACCATAAAACCCAGTTGACCGACCCTAGATTGCATAGAGTGAACAGCCTCTTGAAGAAGGATCACATTACCATGAAGCAACCTTCTAGGAATAAAGCTTGTCTGAACCGGCGCAATTAACTTTGGAAAAACCATTCTCATTCTGTTAGTTAAGACCTTAGTGATGATCTTAAAACTAACATTACATAAACTTATTGGCCGAAATTGAGAAATCAGCTCAGGAGCATCCACCTTAGGCAATAAAGTAACCCATGTATGACACAATCCATCAGCCAGAATGCCATGATTCAGGAATTGTAAAATAGAATCAATAACCTGAATTTTAATTATATCCCAGGATTGTTGGTAGAAACCTGCATTGTAACCATCCGGGCCAGGAGCCTTGCCGGGATTCATATCAAAGACTGCCTTTTTCACATCAGCAGCAGTAAACAACTTGTTTAAAAAAATTTGATCCACAGCCTGCAAATGAGGAAACTGAGATAATGTAAAACAAGGTGTGAAAACTTCCATCTCCGCCGAGTATAATTTCTGATAAAAGTCACGTGCCAGATCAAGAATCCTGCGCTGATCAGAAATCCAAACTCCCTGGTCATCCTTCAAAGATGTGATTCTGTTACGAATACCCCTCCGAACGACAATACCATGATAATAAGCCGTATTGCGATCACCGTCTTTCAACCAATCTGATCTGGATTTTTGGAACCATAAAAGTTCTTCTTGATCTAATAGAGAATCCAACTGTCTACGCAATTTGTGGTCAAGCTTCCGCAAACCCAGAAAAGAATCAAAATCAGGGTGCTCTTGGACCCCACGGATTCTGGCAAGGAGACGACGCTTCTGCGTTAAAATGTTGCCAAAAACCTCATGCTTCCAAGAATCAAATTTCACCTGCAAGGAATCCAGATTATCCTTAATAGAAGAACCAGATTGCCAGTTCTGGAGCATAAAACGTTGGAAATCTGGATGTTTACACCAAGCCAACTGAAATTGAAAAAACACTACCCGGGACAGTCACATCATCCATCGATAGCCGGATGAGAAGGGGAGAGTGATCAGATACAAACTTCTCCAAATGGGAAATCGAGGCCTGGGGAAACAAAGAACACCATGCGAAATTCGCAAGAGCCCTATCCAACCGGGCAGCTTGAAAATGAGTTGCAGAAGGTCCACGAACCCACGTGAATTTGTCTCCAGAGAAACCAAGATCAATTAAACCCAAAGAATTAGACCAATCCCTGTACTTTCCACACTTAAGCCCAAGACCAGAACATGTACTAGTAGTTTCAGATTCATCCATCACCATATTAAAGTCCCCCGCAAGGAGCCAGGGGGAACTCATTGGGGCAGCAATAGACGAGAGAAGATCCAGTAGCCTCCAACGACATTGCTCGTTAGGACTACCATAAATTGCAGTAAACTCCCAACAAGGCAAACCGCTACCAACAAATCTACAATGGATAAACTGTGAGTTTATGTAAAGAACCTGTATAGTGCCGCCATTCCAAAAGAGCCAAATACCACCACTAAAACCCACAGCCTCAACACGAACCCAATTCTGAAAACCCAAGCTTAAAGAAATAAAATCAGCTCTACCACCCGAAGTTCTAGGTTCAGTAACAACCAAAACTAGAGGCTTAAATTGCCGACAATAATCCTTCAATGCATTTTGACTTCTCTTTCGAGAAATACCATGAATATTCCAAACTAACAGAGACATTAAAAAATGGAATAATACGAAACAAAGACTAAAAGTCTGCCTCATGCCCGTTGGCATCATGCTCCATAAGATTATCCTCATCCTCAGAAACACTCTTATCTTTCATCTCAGAAAAATCAGAAATTAAATGAGAAGAGTCAGTACCTAGCGGAATTTCCCCTGGATCAAAAACCGCAATGTTATCCAAAACCTCCACCTGCAAAGTTGTTCCCGAAGTATTATTGCCACTGACAACGGTATGAATCCCCATGGCCGCTGCAACATTAGCCTTACCAGGTTTCACCACTATAGGTGGCACATTCACATTCTCAAAAACTCTCGAAACAGGCACAGGAAGGCTACTAGAAGCTTGGGCATTTTGTGGAACACGGGCTGCTCGTGTTGGAGTATCAGAACCAGTTTGAGTTGCTACCTTATTGAGCTTAGAGCCTTTGGATTGAAGGGAACTCTTTTGACTAGACTGTTGGGCTTTAGCTTTTCCTTTTAATTCTGCACGTGACTGTTGGGTTTTGCTGGGCTGAACCAGATTATGGGCAGGAATATTAGGAGTAACATTCGCATCATTTTGGATTAAAACCTCATCCACATCAGTATCTTGCTCCAGAATAGAAAACTTATTAGAATCCCTCTGATTATGGACTTTCCCTCCTACTGAATTAGTTGACTGTTTGATTCCCTTATCACCAAAATTAGCGGGATTTACTCTATTAGGATTACGCCTTACCGATTTCTTCGCCACCATCCAAGGGCCAAAGGTCTCATCCACTTCAGCCGCCACCAAAGGCTCCCCTTCTACCACCGTCGTCAGAGGATTAGCCTGCTCATCTCCCATGGTGACATCAGGAGCAGCAGTATTATGAACAGCACCCCCACAATTCTCTTTGCGATGCCCATAACGACCACAACTGAAATAAATTAATTGCAACCCCTCATATTCAACACGTCTAACCTTCTTATGAAAATGAAATTTCGCCAAGAGTGGTTTAGATAAATCCACCTCAATCGCCATGCGAGCATATTTCCCCCTTGAAGCCTTCAAAGTAGCCTCATTAATCCGAACAGGAACACCAATTTTCTTTGCTAATCGTTGTAAAAATAACTTATCATAATACTCAATTGGCAAAGTGGGAACTCTGACCCAAACCACAGCTCTATCAATGGAAGCAGTATCAGGATCAAAGTTTGGACGCCACTTACAAATAGTAAGATAATGGTCAGCCACAACCCAAGGACCGCCAAACAGAACATGATTATATTCCTCCTGTGTTGTGAACCGAACCATATAAAAACCATTGTTCAAATCAATCAAATCAAAACTTGATTTCAAGCTCCACATGTTTTTCATTCTCCTTAGCAAATAGTTATAGCCAACAGTTCTACCAAGAATTTTCACAATTAACGTGAGTTTCCATGGAGCCCTGAGCTTCCTTTTCTCTTCTAAAGGAATCTTTATTGTGGGGCATTCAGGATCATCCTCAAGCCCATCATCATCTGAATCATCAGAGTATACATCAAAGTCATCAAAAACAGTCTCGACCCCAGATGAAGGCGCATCACGCATAACCATGTCTTTGAAAGTGGCCTTCCTCCTGATCGGATTACGATCAGACATGGTGTTAATAGAATCGTCCTTTGGGACAACCTCACCCCCTCCATCTTGCAACTTCACCTTCTTGCTACTACGATCCCTTAGATCAAGCTCCTCAGACGACACCGGTGGGAGGCAAACCGGAGCATTCTCCATCCTGAGAATAACCAGTGATGCGTTGAATGGAGATATAGGTCCATTCTGCCTACTCTGTGCATTACTGGCCGTCTACTTTCTGCACTTAATAACATAAGAAAAAGTATGGAATTGAAGACCTTCATTGTATGTATTATACATAGAAAATTTTAATATGGACCTATATCTCCACTCGTAGATCAAATCAATTAAAAATTAAGATTTTAAAATAAAAATTAATAAAAAATATATTTTAAAAATATTATAATTTTAATTTTAATTTCTAACTGACTTAATTCATGAGTAGAAATATGAACTACGTCCATAATAAAATTTCTCTTTATTCATATACGATAGGCTACTTTAGCATGATTAACACATTATTGTTTCCAAGTTGTGATGGACTTACCATTTATATACATATAAATGGTCATTCATATTTCATGGTTTGGTAAATTAATTTATGATTTTATTTATTCTTTGTTTAATAAATTGAAGGGATATTTTTTTTAGCAAACCTACCACATATTTTATTTTTTAATTTAGTAAGAATTTTTTCGTTCTAATTATTATCTCTCAATCTAGATTATTAAGTTATCTAGATTATTATGTCCACAAAATATGTATATATATATATGTATAATATTATATAATATATTAAATTTTTACAATATATATAATATATATATTACATTAATAAATTTACTCCATCTATTTATTATTTTTAATTATTTCTAATTTATATCATAAACTTAATATTAATAATTATAGATTTAGCAATATTATATTGTTTATATTAAACAATTTAAAAATATATTTTATAAATTATATAATTTCACCAATTAAGTATGATTTTTTTTAAAAAAAATTAGAATGATATATCGTAGTATATTTTAATATATTCGATATATTCAATAATTTTTTTCATATTTGCGAATAATAATAAATAAATAAATCCTAAAATAACTATAAAAATTAATTTGATTAATAAAAAAATTTGCTATTTTTAATTGAATAAACTTTAATTCTCGTGATCTAATTATAAATAAATAATTGAGAATTTTTTTATTCATAAATATTTTAATTATTGCATGAATGATATATTTTTTTAATCAGAATATAGCACATACTAAAAAAAGAATAATATGATATTAATTTTGTGGGAATAAATTTAATAAAATTAAATTTGAATAATATTATTTTAAATTATTAACATACAATTTATAAACGCATCAACCAGAATATAAAAATATTAAAAATTAGATACAGACTCGTGGAATACAATTGTCATCTCTCAATTGTTGTCAAACCAATAGCAAAAATTAACTGTCATATTACTGTAATGTTAAAAATTATTTTTATTTAATTTTATCTTGAATTTATTTGCAATAAACTTATAAATTGAATGTATTTTTTTTTTGTTTCAAAATTTTGACTTCTCTCACCTAAATCCTAGTTTCGCCACTATTTATATAGTTTCATTGTTAAATATTATTGGACTATAACAAATGGAGGAATGTCACTTTGGTTCAATATAAATTTATCTATATGGAAGAAATATAAAACTAAAAAGCATATTTCCTTTCCTTTTGCTTCCTCTGTCTCTCAACAACCAATATATATAAATAAAATGATTGTGGTGTGATATGACCTTTTGATGTACTTGAATTAATGGTATATTTGTTTACAACTTAATGTTATTTTTGGAATGTAAGGAAAAAAAATTTATTTTTTTTCCGCCATTGCTGGGAATTAATTATTTTCCATTATAACCAGTAGCCTCAGTTAACTTAATTTCTTGATTATTTATTGGAAAAGTAATATATTCAACAAAAAGAGTTGAAAACAATATTCAGAACCATATATATTATTTTTTCTTGTTATTTTGTATGCATGTTCTCTGTCTTGTTTTATGCAAGTTCTCTTCTAGGCATATTGTTTTAAAGGTATTATTTTTTCAACTTTTTGGATGGATGTGCATGACTCTTTTGTATATCTCAACCTCAATGATGAGGAGCTTGATGTTATTAAGGTCAGCTCTGAAGTGGACAGGGGACATGATTTAGTTTATTGATTTATGTCTGGTAGGGAAGTTAATGACTAATCGAAGGGCTAACTTTAGTGCTTTTCAGGACACTTTAGTTGGCATCTGAAGACCATGAAGAGGAATGTTAGTTAAGGAGGAGGGCAATAAAATTTACACATTTCAGTTTTTCCATGAGAACGATCTCAAAAAAAATTTAGCAAGGACTCTGTGATTGTTTAAAAATCATCTTCTTGTTCTTAAGAGGATAGGTGACAATGAGGAGCCATCGAAACTCAGCTTCTCCCATGCTAAGTTATGGGTTCAAGTGCATAGATTGCCGGTGGGATATATGACTAAGCAGTTTGGTAATTTTTTTTTTGTATGTTCATAGACTATAATTCTACTTCTAAAGCGGCGAGAATGGGAAAGTACATGCACCTTCATGGATATCAAGTAGCCATTGAAAAGGGGTAAAGCTATTTAAAAAAAATATGAGATGAATCTACGTTTATAGTCAAGTTCAAATATGAAGTGGATTAAAAAAGGAAGTGGATTTTATGAGAGGTTTTGATAAGAGAAGTGGATTCAAAATTCAAAATGGTAAGATATGATTTTATGAGAGGTTTTGATAAGAGAAACAATGTAATCAATGGGACATCAATTGTTGTTAGCATTCAAAATTGAATATTGTCCATCATATCCTAAATGATGGTTACATTAAAGACACGAACATAGACCCATGCGGCAATAATATCGAGGATGATGAAAACTTAGTTATAATTGTTGATGAATATAAAAAATAGTCATGTTTGGAGAAAGAAGTTACCTATGATGATAACCCTTCTTTATCATCTTCTTCAGTCATATAGCTTTCTCAAGGAAAATAAGATGCAGTGGTTGGTTCTGATTATCTGACCAGCCGAAAGCAATGATTTGTATTGTATGGAACTACTCATAATTGGGAAATGCTTGCGCAGTTTGAGTTCCAAAAGATTTAATTATTTCCTACAGAGTTGGTATTATTTTTCATGTAGAAACTCTAGTTAGTAGTATTGTTATTGAAAAGATTAGAGGGGAGATTTGTTTCAGTGGTTGTTTCACAGTGGATAGAATTGATAGAGGCAGGGACTTGGTTGTGTTATGGAAGAAAGATACTTTATGTTGTCACTAGATACTCAAATAATTTCATTCACTACAAGAATGTAGCAGATTACCAACGAATTTTTTCATCGATAATTCTTATTTTTTTATAGGTAATTACTATTACCGACAGATTACCGATAAAAAAATTTTATAGCCAAATTTTTCGTTGGTAATCAAAAATCCGACGAAAACAGAAATATGTGGGTAAATTATCAACAGAAAAAATCTATCGGTAATTTTCTAACAGAAAAATAGTCGACAATATTTACCTATAGCAATTATTTTTGTCGTTACTGACGAAAAATTACTGATAGAAAATTCTCTCGGTAATATCGACATAATAGAAGTTCTGTCGGTATTACGATAAAAAAATTTCTGTCGGTAATACATATAGAAAATATTTTTGTCGATATTACCGATAAAAATATTTCGTTGGTGTTACCGACAGAAAATGTTTCATCGGTATTACTGACAGAAAATATTTTCTCGGTATTACCGACAAAATTCTTATTCTTTCGGTAATTTCAAAATACGCAAATTGCGGACAGAAAATAAATATGTCGATAAAAAATAAATTATTTTTTAAATTTTAAAAATATTTTTAAATTTTATAATATATAAATGTATGTATAAATTTTTTTAATAAGAATAAAAATATAAAAATATAATTAATATTTAAAAAAATTATATGTAATAAATATTCAAATATAAAAAATATGAACATAAAAACAATGAATTGTATAAAACCATATGAAATTAAAATATCGTTGTACATATACAAAAAATCTAAAATCAAGTACAGGAGGTGGTGAAGGTAGAGGTGGAGGAGCACCATTAGGCAGAAGGTGTCATGATGGATCGAAGCTTCCTCACATGAAGTTGGACATAAACTCATTAAGCTGCTGCTGGATCAATCTCTACTCCTCGGTTTGCATCTGCGCCTGAATCTGAGATTGAACTTGCACCTGTACCTCCATCTGCACCTGCTCCTGAATCTGCTGCTGAACAGTTCGATCACGCTCTGCCAACTGCTCCTTCAAATGCTAGATCTCTCTCCGTAAGGCAGATGAACTACTAGAAGAAGAAAAAGTTGTGTTGACATACTGTGAACCAAGTCCATACATCTTCTTCTTCTTCTCTCCACCCACAACAGATCTAAATAAGCTATCATCATCAACAGGAATGTTGGACTGAGAGGTCTCCTCCCGAGAAGTAATGAAATGATCATATATAATATAAAAAGATTATTAATTTTATATTTTAAATTTAATTTTTTTAATACTTAAAAAATTATGAAATTACTTACATTTACATCATGTGATCGACGATTCACAAATAAATGTCTGTCATGACTCCAGGTGTGCGTATGCACAAATAGCTCATAGCTATTCGACGGCCTACCCATGGTAGACTCCTATTTAAAGAAAAAAATGTGAGTTTAATAACACAAAAAAATTATAAATTAAAATATATTAAAAAATATGAATATACTTACGAGTGTACAAGCATGATCATGATGTGATCGGCTATCTCCCATATGTGTGAACGGACCTACACCATCCACAACACTAGATATCCTATTACGAAAGGCAATGACAGAATGTGTCTGCCCCTCAGGAGAGCTCCACCGAGCCTACAGGTTTATCCATAACTGATCATCAATAAATGAAGGTTGCTTCCCTGCAACCTTCATCTCACTCGGTATATCACTGTAGCGAATAGCTGCCTTCTTCATGAAGGCAATGCAAACAAAGCTATCAAATGAATATATCTTTCAAATTGTGTTGCATTTCCAAAGAGTACTATGTTGACTGTTGATTTGTGTTATTAACATATTTCATTTCATTATTTAATACGTATAGATTTTTTATTTTTAGTAAAGTTAGTAAAAAGTTCTTATAATTTCATTAAATTTCTAGAATCTAAAATTATATTTTACGGATTTTATAGTTGAGCTGCCTATACATAATTTTATTTACTTAAAATGTACATAAATTTTATGGTGTAATTATATCTACATGTATGTATCTATATCCATCAAAGTGGTTTAAATTTGGTAGATGGGATTAGAGACTGGTCATTAATGTAATTCAATTCTTTTGCTATTTCTAGAACACAATAAGTGAGATTAAACTTTTTAAACTATAGTGTGGATGGTCATAGTTTTATATTTACTAAGAATATTTATTTTTTTCTTAAAATCATGGGTGGAATTTTTCAAGATTTTTCAGAGAGAAAGTACATGTATATCTTCTTTAAAATAAATGTAAGATTGTTTTATATAAATTATATGACTACATTCAATATTATGGATTTATATACAAAGATTTTAAATCAATTTATAACATAATGATTCATATTTATTTAAAAACCTCTTAACTGAGTGCATTTTAGTATAAATTTCATGTTTTAAAAATTTGTGATATAATTTTAGAAGATTTTTTGCTTCATTGGAACTTTTAGATTATATGGAGATACAATATTATCACATAACTTAAAAATAAAAAATTATGATATGTTATCAAACACCACCTTAGCATTGGACAAGAAGAACGTACATTACTTCTTGTTGTATATGACTAAGCCTTAATCAATATATTCTATAAATAATAAATCTCAACTTAAAGAGAAATTGTTGGTCATGTTTTGGCAGTGCCATGCATGTATTGGATTTGATAGACTTAGAATTTAGCATTTGGCAGTATAATGC
The DNA here is from genome assembly GCA_947685225.1 of Garcia nutans. Taxonomy (NCBI): domain Eukaryota; kingdom Viridiplantae; phylum Streptophyta; class Magnoliopsida; order Malpighiales; family Euphorbiaceae; genus Garcia; species Garcia nutans. Next base: position 7,942,828 of record CANTUV010000055.1, read on the forward strand.
CTACTACTATAATTTGGCATAGGTAAGTTGTATATAGAGAATAGTCCTTAACTTAGGGTAAATATAGTTCAAGATAATGGTCCTTCATTTTTCTGTTGAGAAATTGGAATGTTGGGAAACTCTTAGGTTATGAACTTATTTGTTGCATGGAATAAGTTACCTATTAAAAAATCAATGGAGAGCATACATTTCATGGAGTAAAAAAATTTCAATATAGAGTTGTAGTACCTGTAGCAAGAATGATATAAATATGCAGAATTCATAGTAAAAAATGAGGAGATTTGTAGATCATGATTTAATGAAAGAGAGGAGTTGGATAATTGTTTGTAAAAATTTGATGTGATCTGATGAATGAATGAGGCTGCCCCCTTCCATTTTAGGTAATTTGGATAATTTTAAATTATTAGAGTTTTTCAAAACTCCATCAATCTCAATGATCTGATCTAACTAATACCAAGAAATTAAATAAAAATTTTGATTCCAAAAAAAAAAAAGAAAGAAAAGAAAAATTGAAGCAACAATCACAAGAAAGATTGGAATGATGGTTCACCCACCAAAACCTAGAATTATTGAATTTCTTATTTTATTTAGAAAAGAAAAAAAAATAACAAAATTAAGGCACACTTCATGACAGTTGAAAAATGGAACAATAGTAAAGTTGTTATATTCAGTATGATGTTTGAAATATAGATTTATCACCAGGATTATATAATGGTGCATGGTTAATCATCACAAGACTTGGGAATAGTATTATTGCATCAAAGACTTTATCTAAAACGATGATTGAAGAAAAAATATCCATCCCAAGAATGACATCAACTCCATCTAATATAAGAATATCTTTTAAATTTCAGTGAAAAAAGTTTTCAATCACATTATCTTTTTCATGGCCATTAATAAAAGTCAATACCAATTATTATTCTATGTGAGATTTTTAAAGAGATGAGTATTTACACATGAACAACTTTATGTTATTTTTTCAAGGGTGACAAATAAAAAGGGGTTTAAGATTTTAATTTATGATAATAATGGATAAATTACAAATGAAGCTACAAATATAGCGTATAAAGAAGATTTTCAATATTTAATTTAAAATATTATTAGATGTATTTTCATTAAATTGTTATGTATTATTGTTTGTTTTGAATTGTATTATATTTTAATTAATCTTAAATTTATTTAAATGGAATTGCATAGAAAAATATCAATACAATTTTATTATATATTAATTTCTTTAATGCTAAAAAAGTTTTGTATGATATTAAGCCAAGTGTCACGATAATAAATTGCCACTTGGCTTAATTTAAGATAAAATTAGGATTAATTTAAGACAAATAAGTTATTATTCCATTCAAAAAAATAAAAATATATAAAATGCAAAAATTAAATAATCATATATTTATTAAGAATTTTCATATCAAATAGTAATTTTCTAATATTAATACATAAGTTAATGAAAATAAAAACTCTATTTTAATAAGGTAAAACTCTATTTTGAAATACATTATGAAAGAATTTGATAATAGGCTCTTCCTTAAGAATTTTTCATATGAAATAGTAATTTTTTAATATTAATACATAAGTTAATAAAAAATATTTTAAATATTATTTCACAATTTTAATAGATTTTCAAAATTATTATTAGTGTAAAAAAAAACTCTATTTTAATAAGGTAACTCTATTTTAATAGTAATTGTTAAATCTTGAAAATATTGAAATTATTCAAACTAAAACTTAAATTTAAAATTTTGAGATAAATTTATTTTAAAGAATTTGAGATACAATTATAAAAAAATAGATAATAATAATATATGATTTTTTAAATAATTTAAATTAGAAAAAAATTAAAAGAATTTAATTAAGAAATAATATTTATTTAATCTTAAAAATCTTAAAATTATTCAAACTAAAACTTAATTTTAAGATTTTGAGATACAATTACCAAATAAATAAATAATGAGATATAATTATCTTAAAGAATTCAAGATACAATTAAAAAAATAGATAATGATAAGATACGATTTTTTTAAGAATTTAAATTAGAAAGAATTTAATTAAGAAATAATCTTGAAAATCTTAAAATTATTCAAACTAAAAGTTAAATTTAAAATTTCGAGATACAATTATCAAAATAATAATAATAATAATAATAATAATAATAATAATAATAATAATAATAATAAAATATAATTATCTTAAAGAATTTGATATACAATTATAAAAAAAAAAAAGATAACCAAGAGATATGATTTTCTTAAAGAATTTAAATTGAAAAAATTAAGAGAATTTAATTAAGAATAAAGAATTTAAATTAGAAAAAAAATCATCTATAGATATATATAAAGAGAAAAATTTTATATAATATTAAGTCAAGTGTCATAATAATGAATTATCACTTGGTTTAATTTAAAATAAAACTATGATTAATTTAAGACAAACAAGTTATTATTCCATTCAAAAAATAAAAATAAATAAAATGCAAAAATTGAATAATCATATATAAATATCCATATTGGACCGAACCGTGCTCACTCCTACTAATAGAGATTATAGAAATTTAACTACAGAAATTCTCCACAAAATTTGATGGCTTCACATATTAATTTCATCAACAAAATGAAAGAAATCAAGATGCAGTGAAATTTAAAAATGTGTGTCGTACAATTATGACAAATCTCAGAATGTAATAATCTAAACAAGGCATTGTCTCTTAAGATGGTACTATAAGATGAAAATATGTTTTTTTATGTTTTTATTCTTTTAATTTTTCCAATTTAAATTCTTTTTTGGATTAATACATTTTATATTTGATGATAGTATCTCATATTTTTTTTATCTCATTATTTAAATTTTAGTTAGTTCCAGACAGTGGCGGAGCCAGCCCGGACGTGAGAGGGGGGCTGAAGAGGAGAAGGCCGGACGTGAGACGGGGCTGAAGAGGAGAAGGGGGGCTGAGGCGCTGAGCTTCCACCTTCGTTGCTCCGGCCAGCAGAAAGCCCTCCTTACAAATCCACGTTCGGCGGCCGACAGGGGGGTCGTCAGCCCCCATACGACCCCACCTGCCTCCGCCCCTGGTTCCAGAACTTGAATCTGCATGTAACTCATTATGTTTGTAATGTAGAGATACTATAAAGAGGCCGTAATGTTGAGCAAATATATAAAATCAAAATTTATGTTCTTTCAGCTTATCGATTTTGGTTAGCAACAAAAATAAATTTAATAAAATTTAAAATATTATACTGAAACAAAGATGCATAGTAAATTCTTGATAAGAATCAATTTCAATTAATTAACAGTTTAAGTTTTTTTTGGTAAATCTATCATTTTCGAGCCCAAAAATACAAATAGATAAAAAAACTGATAACAAAAAGAAAAGAGCATGATAGGCTACAAAGAATGCAGAATTAAAGAGATAGTATATACATAAAATTCATAAACATTATGTTTGAACTAATTATGACATGCAATTAATAAATTAAAAATAAAAATTAAACATGAAACTTATGTAGCTGCTTATATAATCTATATATATAAGGATAAAAATATCACATAAAATTAAGTCAAGTGTCACAATAATAAATTGTTACTTGGATTAATTTAAGACAAAACTTGAATTAATTTAAGACAATACTTAAATATTCAAATCTAATATCTCAAATTGCATTTGTCACAACCAAAATAATTATTTCTCACCTAGTCCGCAAAATTTAAAATTGTAAGTGGGAAATAAATTTAATTTTTAGTTCAAAATATTATATTTTTATTTTAATTTAGATTTGCTTTTTTGAAGACATTTATTAAAATAGTCGTGGTTCTTTTATTTTTATTAAAAGTTACCTAAAATTTAATTATATATATATATATATATTTAAACATAAATAGTGTAATATATTATTAGGTCGTATATATTTAAGGACTATTAATTGATTGAAGGGATGTCATATCCTTGAGAGTTGGTACAATAGACAATGTAGGTTTTGACATCTCAAGCTCAAGCAAGTGAGGGAAAAATTGCAGTTGATAAGGTTTTGGTAAATATAGAAACTTAACTATCTCAGGCTTTGACGATTCAGGAATTTTTGGCAACTCAGATACTTATGGCATTTCGGGTTTTGGTATTTTAGAAATTTTTGGTCTCTCAACCTTTGGTAATTATGGCGATTGAAGAATTTTATAGTTTGGCAAGTTACTAAAAATATTTGGTATTTCGGGTTTTGGCATATTAAGAAATTTGTATAGTCTAGAGTTTTGCAACTTAGATACTTTGGGTAATTCAAAAATTTTTAATACTTCAGATTTTGCCACCTCAATAGAAACTTTGGGCATTTCATATTTTGGCACATTGCTTTTATAGGTAATTCAGGTTTTGACAATTCAGGCAATTTAAATATTTTAAAATTTGGCAAATAAGAAAATTCAGACATTGACAAATTAGGAAATTTGGGTTTGAAATTGTAAAAATTTTAAAATTTGGCAAAATTTCTAGGCCACTACCCAAGCTTGCAAGTACCAATGCAATTATGAAAGAAGTTAGTTTAAAGCATTTGCCTGAAGTCATTCTTGCACCAATTGTTACTGAAAATTTATGCTAGAATTTGTAAATTTTTTTTATAATAAGAGATTAATGGTGATAAATTAATAATAGCTTAATATAATATTTTGACAATTTAGATATTTCAAAATTTGGCAAATTAGAAAATTCAGACATTGGCAAATTAAGAAATTTGGATTTTGGAATTGTGAAAAATTTATAATTTGGCAAAATTGCTAGGCCACAACCCAAGCTTGCAAGTACCAATGCAATTATGAAAAAAGCTAGCTTGCAGCATTTGTTTGGAGCCATTCTTGCACCAATTATTATTGAAATTTTATGCTCGATATTGTAAATATTCTTTTATAATAATGTTAAGTGTTTATCTTTTAATAATAAGAGATTGATGGTGATAAATTAATAATAGCTTAATATATTTATTTTTTTGATTGATTGAAACAATTCTTTCAATAGACTGTAGTTTGCAAATCTTAATACAAAATGTAAACTATAATTTTAATTATACTAGTTACATATTATACAAAAAAAAATATTAATTTTGTTATGTAGATGTTGTGTATATATTTTGTGTGTATTTTGTATATAATGTAAATATTGTATAGATGTTATGTTTATGTTATGTATTTATTATATACATTGTGCGTATAATGTGTATATATTATGTGAATATTATGTGCATATTACATGCATAAAAAATTTAAAAAAATAATTAAAAAATATTAAATAAAATGTGTAAATATTATATAGATGATATATTTATATTGGTATATAATATTCATATGTCACCGTTTATCGTATGTGTATTTTATGTATTTATGTATATATATTATATTTTTTGTGTATGTTGAGAATATTAAAATAAAAAAATATTTATAAGTAAAAACACATAAATAAAAACAAAAAATTAGAAGAAAAAAGAAAATAGACAAAATAAAGTTAAAAACGTAAAAAAAAAAAAACTCAAAGAATGAAAAAAAGAAAAGAATGGGCCATGTACTGTGAAAACAAAAAGGAAAATTACTCGGTATATCACATTTTTTATTTTTTTAAAATATTTTATATTTTTATATATGTTTAATATATTGAATATATATTTAATATATATCTTTAAAAATGGAGTATTCTTTTAATATACTAAATATATATCAAATATATACCAAATATATACCTCAAAAAATTAGTATTTTTGAAATTAAAAGTTAAAAAATAATATTTTTAAAATTAAAATTGAAAATGGGGTATTTTTTAAAATATTTTTTTTTTATTTTTAGGGTGTTTTTAAAAAAACCCCAAAACAAAAGAGATAATTATTCCATCGGCAAAAAATTGTCCGTTTCAAAAACACCAGTCCCTCATGGAAGTTTTTTCATTTTTACGAATTTTTCCATTTTTTTTCAAATTTAAATTTTTTATATTGATTTTTCTTTTTTTCATTTTTTAATTTTTTAATTTTTTCAATTTTATTCTATTTATATATTTTTATTAAAAAAAAGTTTTATGTCATATTTTTAATATACACAAAAAAAACATATATATAATATATATACAACATATACAAAATACACACTCAGTAATATAAACTACATCTGCAATACATCAAAAATTCATCTATAATAAATCTATAACATATCTATATAATATTTTTAATATTTGTTTAATATTATTTATTTTTAAATAATTTTTACATAAAATATATATAATTTTAATAATATAAATATAATATACACACAATATCTATAATTCATCTACATAACAAATTTGTATATATATATTTTTGTTTATAATATGTAAAATTTATTTAAAAATAAATCTAATAATTTGTTATTCATGTATTTTTTGTATATTTTTTTATTTTATTTATTTTTTATAATTAAAATTAAAATTTTTATTTTTATAAAAAAATATAATTTTTATATGATAAAAAATAATTTAAAATATTAACTTTTCTTATTTTATTATATTTTTTATTTAATAGTGAAGTTTGATAAAAAAAAATTAAAATTTGAAGTAAAATATTGATTGTATTAAGGGAAGAGATATTTAAAAAAATTTTATTTTATTGAGGGATGATTTATTTTTAAAATTTTCTATTAATTTTTTATAAAAATATAAATATTTTTAGTTTTTGTAATATTTTTATAATAAAAGTTTTTTTTTACGATAGTTACGTAAACATCCCAAATCAAAAACTGATTTGAGTTTTATTAGAGAATGGGCCGTATACAGTGAAATTACACAATAACCGACTAAACATTTCTGTGTAATTATTGCACGACGACCAATTAAAACCATTTAGTTGTCACTATAGCTAATTAAATAGAAATAATCAGTCACTATGGCTGACTATATCGGTTTAGTTATCTATTTGTGATCTACTAAAATATTAGACAACAAAAAATATTTTCATTTTCAAATTCATAGTTATATGTTAATATTATTTTTATACATTCTATTTAATTCAGCTGAATATTTATTTTATTTATGTTAACTAATATTGCACTTTGTTTAAATTTTTAGATATGGTACTAGTAATTCTTCATAGGGTGGAGGATAATGATCATGCTAACGTGGCTTTTTCATATATACATCGACTACTAAACTGATGAAGTTTTAGTGCATTATCAATATTATTAGACTTTGCATATGTATTTAAAATTTATATAGATAAATACTTTTTTTATACAGATTTATTTAAATACTTCTTGAATTATAGTGTTTTTAAATTTATTAATATTTGTTATATTCCTTGATTAAGTGAATTTCTATATTGATTTAAGTGATCTTAATTAAAGTATACATAAATTGCATACAGAATGTACAAGTTAACTTTCAAATCTATTGATTGTAGATGATAATCACATTTTTTTTATTCATATTGTCATTCTTTTTATATTCTTATCACAGAGCTGACTTCATATATATCTTTTATATTTCTTATTTTATTTCACAAGTCAGTGTCATTCTCGTAATTTTTCTCAATTCAGTTGATGTTAAATATTTTATTACTACCACAAAATCAAATTGCGTTGTTGTAGTATGAGCTCATAATACCAAAGCATTTTTATGAAAATAACGTATTATTAGGGTGAACATTAGATATATTTATAATCATATAATATTTAATTATAGTAATATAATAGGTATCATATTTATATTACTTCAAGTTTGGTAAAATTATAAGTATAGTCAACACTATTTTATACTTATTACCCTGGTAAAATTACATAATATAAATAAAATTATATAAAAAAATATAAAATTATATCTCATAATATAAAATTAAATAAATATTTAGTTAACTAAAACAATTAACCAATTATAATATGGTCGACCACAATAGCCAACCGCCATATATATGATTAACCATTATAGCTAATAAAAATATTGATTAGCTATAATGACCAACCAATATTTATTTGTCATCCATAATGGCAAAATCATCTTTAGCTTGATCATGATGACCAATTATATTATATATGATTGACTGTTGTGGCTGACCAAGTGAAATATAATTGACAACTAAAATCAACCACATGTCATCAACTATAGTAATTAAAATATTAAAAAAAATTTATTTTGATTATCGTAAACTCATATTTAGTGTTTAAATTATTGTTGGAACATGTCATTATCTTTAAAATTTATGAAAAAAAATGATAAAAACATTAAATAAAGAGGACGATGAAATTTAAAGGATTTTGTAGAGTTAGAATTTGTTGACAAAATGATTATAATAAAAAATATTTAAAGAAATAATTGTTAAAAGAAAGTGATCTGCATATTTCTACGTGGCATTTTGGTGATTCTAGAAAAAAAAACAAATTCTTATGTCATTTTAAATAAGAATATTATAGTCATAAAAATTATAGCAGTGCATTTATAAACTCCAACGGTGTACAAATCCATGCCCATGGTTTAACCAAATCATAAGCCTTTTAAAAACAATTTTGAAATTTAAGCTTTTTTAGAAAAACAAAATTTGAGCCTACACCCATGTTGAAAATGATCTTGGGCTTTAAGCCCATAATAATCTAGCGCCTCAAGCCCATCAGAACAGTCTCAAGAATGATTTTGGGCTTAAATCCACTTTAAAATAATTTAGTACCACAATTTTAACTAAACAAATTAGGAGAATGTAACTAAATAAGTCATCATTGACGCCAAAAAATATTAATTACATATCAAAGAGCAGATGAATTTGTGTTATCCTGTGGAAAGTTACAACATATTCTAAATGAGTTGAACCACAATGATTAAAAAAACTTAGAATCTTGCAACTAAATATACCTGGAGATACTAGGTATATGAGTAGTTATGAAATGCTCATTTTCCGTACCTTAATGCATGAAAACTCTTACACAATAACACAGGTAGAATAGGCATTATAACGCACACAAAATGTAACTATTGATGAAAAAACAAAACTCAAACAATCACAAACAAAATAATGCATTAACTATTTAAAATCAACTTCTCATATCTCTAGTAGAATTACAATTATGAGCCAAGAGTTTTCATCCCAAAACATTCAGTGAAACTTCGCCTGTGACTTTAGCACTATTAGATTCGTAATCTTAGGAATCACATGCCTACAAAAAAAATAAAGTTGTCACCCGAAATGATTATAAAAAAAGAGGCAGCTTCTTGATTCATAAAGAATCTCTCACCCTACTGGGTTCAAAAAATAATATACATATAAAAAAATATAGAAATCGTCTTAACATACCTATATCATTAGAACTGACCTTATTTTTTGATCTACACATTACAATATGTTTGAAAATCAGAAATACTATTATCTAAATTATACATTAAGAGGCATGCAAAAGGAAAACAGAGAAAACGCATTTTATTCATATAAACATGGAATGTACATAATGATATATGCAAATAGTTCCAACATAAAATAAAATCATTGGAAAAAATATACTACATGTGATCTAAAAAGATAAAATTACATCAAAAAAACCTTACATATTAAATCTAATAAAACAAATAAAATAAAGACAAAATGCAACAAGATGATTCATGGAGACTAATGGTGGCCACTACGCGCCTCTAGCAAGCTAGTAGCATGTAGGCTATTGGTCACTAGCACACTCGCCATCAGCTTCCTCCAGCGTCATGTATACAACGGAAATCGGTCCATAAACACATGATCAGTTCAAAACTCAACCTTTAACTCTAATCATTATCTTTAGATCATTAACAAGCAAGTTCAAGCATCATAATATTTTCAAATCAGTAAGATACCGAACTCGATAAACTCAGGGGGCGCAGACACATGATTGAGAAGGGGGCAGTTGCACCCTTCTCTTTTTAAAAATATGTATATATATAATATATTTTAAAAATTTTTAATTAATTTTTAATTTTTTATTCAAAATTTTAAATTACCCTTTTTTTTAATTTTAACAAGAAATAAAAAAAAATTACAATAAATTATTTATTCTATAAGTAATAATTCTCTTTTAAAAAATTAATAAAATATTAATAATATATAAATACAAAAATAATAAAAAAAATAAAATTTTTAATTAAATTAATTTAAACTCATTTAATAAATTAAAAAATTCATTTATTTTAATTATTTTTTAAGAAAATATATCCATTATTTAATTTTTTTTCTTTATTTTATTTTTATTATAAACAATCTTATAAATTTTATATTATGTACACATATATATTAATATTTTTATTAATTAATTTTTTTAATAATAAAAATATATTATTAATAAATTAATAAAATATTATTAAAATAAAAAAAATAATTACGAAGAAAGTTAAATTTTACAAAAAAAAAATATCCTCCATTATTTTAAAATCTGGCTTCGCCCCTGAATAGACTAGGCCATTATTATCTGTTTTAATCCATCCGTTATTGAAGTTTTCATTTTGGTAGCTTTCAAGTGAATGTCATAACATCAGTTTTTTCTTTTTATCTTGATTAACACAAGTTCCAAATAAAACATCAATAAAGAACTCTGATTTAGAAGAACAATATCTACTTCGGCTTTAACAAAATATGAAGAGCTCCAAGGTCTAGATGATCAGCTTGCTTCCTCTCATATTTTACTGATTTGACTCTTCTCAAATACAAATAGTTTGTTAGAATTTTTTTTAACTGTTTCCTACATTACATTAAAATAGGGCAATCCGGTGCACGAATACTCCCGCAATGAGCGAAGTTCAGAGAAAGGTCAGACCCATTGGGTCTTTGTACACTGCCTTTCCTTGCAATTAATTACAAGAGGCCGTTTCCACGACTCGAATCCGTGACCCCAGGTCACACGGCGACAATACTTACCGTTGCGTCAACTCCCCTTCGTTTCCTACATTTGGGTCAATTTTCAAACCGAGTTTAGATTTGCTCTTTAACAATGCATTTTCATAATTTCATAATTTTTTAATTTTTAATAATTTTTTATAAATCATAATATAAGAAAAATTAAAAAATAAATTTTTTCAAAACATAATTTGGCCTTGCAGTTAATATATCACCTATTCCTGAGTAAATACAATTGCAAAAGTCGAAAAAAGAAAAATAAATAAAAATAAAAAGAACAAAGCATTGAATGTTTTATTTCTTGAAAAATAAATGGGAATAATATTTGAGTAATCCACCAGCAACTCACAAAAATATAGAAATAAAACCACGTCTAAATTTATATAAAATAAATTTCAAACTTATATAAATGAATCGCACATGATACACTTAATAATTTGACATAAATTTTCATATGAAGATGACAGATGAGCTGTACATAAAAATTTAATTCTGGCTTTCCATGCAGGTGCATGCTAAAATGAATTTGACGACTAAACACCAAACTGCACAGTTATAAGTTTCCTCTTAACTACAATTCTGCCACTTCCAATGAAAAAAAAAATGAGGTCATACAGTTGAAGATCTTCATCAAAGATAATCAAGTTTATATAATTTCCTCTACGATCTTTCTTTTTTTTTTTTTAATTAGAAAGTAATTGCTCAATGGTGACCCAGAGCCCATTTGCATACCATTACAGTATTACTAATGGCATATTTTGAGCGATGGTAAAAAAATATTCATTGGAACTAACAATAGATTTTTGCAGGGCTAGACTTTATTATGTAAAGAGTTACTTTGAACTTTTAGACTGCAAAATCTATTATCTGCTAGTCCAAATGCGATTATCGATAGCAATACTAAATTAGATCTATACTTCAAAAATCAATTAAAAGAATAATAATTTTTTATGGCTTCTAAATTAGCCTGAAAATTTACATTGTGTACCTCTCAAGCCAATTGGCTTTTCCTTTCCTTCCGGAATTTGGACCACCAGCTCGAGTTTCGAATGTTCTTTTCCTGTAGAGTACTATACTTGCATTTGAGAAGCACTAACAGCTGACTCAATTAGTTGGTTAGTAGATGAGACTCTACATACAGTTTCTCCACCTCAGTGATGAAAGTTAAAGCATTAATTATACAATTTGTTGTTTGAGTTTGAGTTGAAAAATAAATAATCTGCAAATGCAACAATAATCAACATTAAGCACATTTAATGTCTAGGAAACAAAATATAATAAAGTAATAAACTGCACAGTACTTGAGATTGATTGTGAATTTGCAATCACATACCAGTCAAATTCTGATAGGCCTGCTGAATTTGTGGTGTCAGAGAACTACTTTATCTGCACAAGATGATATATACATTAAAAAAGATCAAACTCCAGCACCATAAAACAACCCATAGATTTTTAATTAGCAGAATGAGAATATTATCAGGGCAAAGTTAAATAAAAAATGCAATACGAGGATAATATTAGGTAAAAAGGGGTGATTTCGTAACTTTGAAGTCGTGAATTCACATGTACATTTGCAACATTATCAGGCATTGTAAATTGATTGGATTACATATGAAATTAATCTTGCAAGAAGTACATCTACAACAAATTGAATGGACAACAGAAATACAATACAACTATATGAGCATTAATTGTCTCAAGTACAAAGAGCAGACAATTAATTGATCATCTTACAACTGATCACCGCAAATTACAAAGAATTTTAGTAGCTATTAACCTCCTTTCTTACGTATTCTATCTATGCGACTCTTGTTTTTCACTAAATTCAAAACAAGAGAAGGTAGTAAAAAACATCCAAGCCATCTAATCCAATTGCCCAAATTGTTAAAGGCCTATCTCCTTCCTCAAGTAATGATTAGCCATACCCGACTTCAAAGCCACCTAAACATGACAAAATTCCCAAGTCACAAATAGCATACGAATAGTCCAAGGCAAAGGAGTGATAAGATGTATGTATGGATACACTAGTATGCATAGAATCTACAATGAGTATAATAGAGAAAAGATAGTGAAAGCGCCTATCGAGAATAAGATAAAAAAAACTTAGATTGTGATGGTTTGACGATGTGAAATAAAAACTTAATGATACGGCGGTTAGAAAACTGAACAAGTTAAAATAGATATAGCTAAGAGAAGCAGAGGTGGACCTACACTACCTTAGACAAAAGTAGTCCAAAATGATCTTACAGATTTACATGTATCCAAAGAAGCAACCCTAAATTGCGCCGAGTGAAAAAAGAGAATCTATATAGCCGACCCCAATTAACTTAGGATTAAGATTTGAGAGAGAAAAAAATTATTACTTCTCAAATCTTAAACTTACAATGAAATTATAATGAATTTAAAGAGAGGAATCTTATTCTTACTAGAAGTATATACAAATAAGGGATATACATATTTACATAATAACAAGGATATTCTAACGCTCCCTCCCAAGCTAGAGCATATATATCATAAGCTCTTATTACAAATATATTCAATCTGAGTTCTTAGAGCTTTAGTGAAAATGTCTGTCAACTGGTTATTTAAATTGACAAAACTGGTAATAATGCATCTTGATTTAATCTTTCGTTTGGACGCAAGACCGGTGTAGGAAGAGCTATTAGAGGAGATGAGTCATGTGGATAATGTTTGGCTTTTGTATCTACAAGAGGAACATGAAGAGTAGGTGAAGAAGGACGTCTAGAGTAAACTTGTAGTGGTTTAGACAATGGTCGATCATCGGAAATAGGAAGAATGGGGGACCAGAAAAGCCTCCACAATACTTGTTTGGTTGGTAGAAAAATATGGGAAAATTTCAAAGAAGGTTACATATGCTTAAACAAAGCATTTATTAGTTGTAGAATCATGACATTTATAATCCTTATAGAGGCAAGAATAACCTAAAAAGATACACTTAATGAACTTGGGTTGAAATTTTTTACCGGAGGTATGATTCTGAACAAAGCAAACACACCCAAACACACACAGAGAGAAAGGATATGATTGTTGATTGGGAAACTGTAAAACTCAGAGCAATTGAGAAGCTTTTCTATATATATTGAATGGAAAAAACTACACATATTTATATACAAAGAGATTCTCTAAAATAGGAAGCTAATCCCTCTAGAATAGGAAACTAATCCTATAATTAATACTAAAATCTCTACTAATTACAACTATAATCTCCTTTCTATATTTATACAGATTCTATAACACTCCCCCGCAAGCTGGAGCATAGATATTGTTCATGCCCAGCTTGGTACAAATGTAGTTGACCCGATTTTCTGGTAAGGCTTTAGTGAATACATCCGCCAGTTGACTTCCGGTTTTAACATGTTGAGTTGAAATTGTACCATCTTCTAGCTTTTCTTGGGTGAAGTGACAGTCAACTTCAATATGTTTAGTTCGTTCGTGATATACAGGATTAGTGGCAATGTAAATAGCTGCCTCATTGTCACACCATAATGTCATTGGTTTTGTTTGAGAAAATCCAATTTCTTCAAGCAAGTGTCGTAGCCATACAAGTTCACAGGTTGTTTGTGCCATAGCCCTGTATTCAGATTCCACACTTGAACGTGAAACCACTGTCTGCTTCTTACTTTTCCAAGACACGAGATTGCCTCCAACAAACACACAGTAACCAGTCGTGGATCGCCTATCTGTGAGATCACCCGCATAATCAGCATCTGTAAACCCCTCTACCCTATGATGACCATGATTTTGATACAAGATTCTACGTCCAAGTGCTCCTTTCAAATATCTCAGAATATGAGTCAAAGCATCCCAATGTGAAGTTCTGGGAGATGATACAAACTGACTTACCACACTCACTGGAAATGCAATGTCAGGACGAGTGATCGTAAGATAATTCAATTTCCCAACAATTCTTCTATACTTTTCAAGATTTTCAAGTAGATCTCTTTCTTCAGGTTTCAACTTCACATTTGGTATCATTGGTGCATCATGAATCTTTGCTCCAATCATTCCTGCATCATTCAGTAGATCGAGACAATATTTCCTCTGAGTCAAAAAGATTCCCTTCCGTCTACGAAAAACCTCGATCCCCAAGAAATACTTTAATGGTCCTAGATCCTTGGTTTGAAAACAAGTACCGAGAAACGCTTTTAATTTTGAAATTCCCATCTTATCACTTCCAGTAATCACAATATCATCAACATACACAACTAGCAAAATGTACCCTGAGCTAGATGATGTGAAAAATACAGAATGATCATATGCACTTTTTCGTAATCCAAATTCAATCACAGCAGAACTAAATCTCCCAAACCATGCACGTGGAGACTGTTTCAGACCATATAAGGATTTCCGTAACTTACATACCTTGTCGGACTCCCCCTGAGCAACAAATCCAGGTGGTTGCTCCATGAACACTTCTTCACACAAATCACCGTGTAAGAAGACATTTTTCACATCTAGTTGATGGAGATCCCAATCATAAGTGGCAGCCAGTGAGATAAAAAGTCGAACAGATGAGAGCTTAGCAACTGGAGAGAATGTCTCAGAATAGTCAATACCATAAGATTGAGCATACCCCTTTGCAACCAAACGAGCTTTTAGTCGTGCAACCAAACCATCTGGATTCATCTTAACTGTGTAGACCCATTTACAACCAATAGCTTTCTTTCCTGAAGGTAATGTAACCAGATCCCAAGTATGATTATACTCAAGTGTCATCATTTCTTCTTTCATTGCCTTTTGCCAACCATGATGAGCTAATGCTTCAGATATGGACTTAGGAATAACAACAGAGTCTAAAGATGCTACAAAGGACTTAGAAGAAGAAGATAAAGTATCATAAGAAACATAGGCCGAAATGGGATAAGTGCAGGTGCGTTTACCTTTGCGAAGAGCAATTGGTTGATCAAGGCTTGGGTCAGAGACAGGCACAGGATCTGGAGACGAAGCAGCAGGTGCAACACTAGTGCCTGAGTCAAGAGAAGGTGCCTCAATTGCATGCGCCACACGTCGTGAGTAGACATGACGAACAACAGGCCGAGGAGGGGGTTGTACCTATTCACTGACAGTATAAACAAGAAACTCATCCATAGAATTAGTTTGAAGAGACGTAGGAAGAGAAGATGCAGCGGAAGTGAAGAAAGGATTGTTCTCAAAGAAAGTAACATCTGCAGACACCAAGTAACGACCTAAAGAAGGAGAATAACATCGATACCCTTTTTGTTGTCGAGAGTACCCCAAAAAGACACATTTAAGAGATTTGGGATCAAGTTTGGATACTTGTGGTCGCATGTCTTGAACAAAACAAGTGCACCCTAACACTCGAGGAGGAAGAGAAAATAAAGCTTTTGACGGAAAGAGGAGAGAATAAGGGACCTGACCATGAAGAATAGAAGAAGGCATGCGATTAATGAGGAAACAGGCAGTGGAAACTGCATCAGCCCAAAATGTTTTTGGAACCTGCATATGAAACATTAATGCTCGAGCAACTTCTAATAAATGACGATTCTTTCGTTCAGCCACACCGTTTTGTTGAGGAGTAACAATACAAGAGGTTTGGTGAATTATGCCATGTTGTGAGAGGTAAGATGAAAATGTGCTAGAAAGATATTCTTTTGCATTGTCGCTTCTCAAAAGACAAATAGGTTTATTAAATTGTGTTTTAATTTCAGCATGAAAAGCACTAAATATGGAAAATAAGTCTGAACAAGATTTTATAGGATAAAGCCAAGTTACACGAGAATAATCATCAACAAATGTTACAAAATAACGAAAACCTGATTTAGACAAAACAGGACAAGGACCCCAAATATCAGAATGCACTAAATAAAAAAGAGACTCAACACGTTTATTTATTCTAGGAGAGTAAGACACCCTATGATGTTTAGCATACTGACAAGCTTCACATTCTAATGTAAACTCTTGTTTAAGACTAGGACATAATTTATGTAGAACAGGAAGAGGTGGATGACCAAGTTGACAATGAAGCTGTAGAGAAGTAGAACTTGCACACGCAATTGACCGAGACACAGGTTGCGAATTTGATTCAAGAGTGTATAGCCCATCCACTAAACACCCTTTACCAATAATCTGCTTCGTCCCAAGATCCTGAAAAAGACAATAAGTAGGATAGAAAATAACACAACAGTTAAGGCTTTTTGTGAGCTGGCTAACAGATAACAAATTAAAAGGAAATTGAGATAAGCATAAGACAGATGACAACGGAAGAGTTTTGGCTGGGTATGTTGTCCTATGACCAATAACTGAAGCTTTAGACCCATTTGCTAAAGTAACAGGAGGTAAGTTGGCAGAAGATTTAAAAGAAGAAAGGATACCTGTGTCTCCAGTCATATGATCAGTGGCACCTAAGTCAACAATCCAATTACGAGATGAGGTGGAAAGACAAGCAGCATGATTACCTGTATTAGCCAGTGCAGATACTGATGGTTGTTCAGAAACACCTGAAATCTGTTGTTGGGCACTAGTTAATAGGGCATATTCATCAACTGAAATGGTGATAGAAGGAGAAGAGGATTGAGGATGTGATAAAATGCCCTCTTGTGTGGCCATGTTAGCATACTTTCTTGGGCTCGAGTACTTGGGAGGTTTGCCATGTAATTTCCAACAATTCTTCTTAATATGCCCTTCTTCTTTACAATAGTGACATATTCGGATTGTGCTACTACCTCCACTTCCGGTTTTGCCTCCCTGATTAGCATTACTTAATAGAGTTACTGTATCACCCGATCCACTATCAGTCACCATATCTTCATCTTTAGAAACCCGAAGTAACCGAGCATACACTTTTGTAAGTGAAGGAAGTGTCCCCCCACTAGTTAACAACGGAGTGCGAGCCACACTATATTCAGGCCCTAACCCTGCTAGGAAACACTGCACTTGCACAAGTTCTTTCTGTTCTTGCATTTTCTTTACATAGGCAACAATAGGAAAGATAGATCGCTCTTCTTCAACAACATTTTTGAATTCTGCATAATACTGTTTAAGAGAGCGGCCTTTTTTATCCGGTCGATGGAGTTTGAAAAGCAGGTTGTGCACATAGGACATATCTTCTTTAGAAGCAAACATAAATTCAAGATACTCCCATAATTCTCTAACAGACTCGCAGTGGGTCACAACATCATCATCCGATGGGTCTAAAGTATTTTGAATTTGATTAAACAATTTATCATCCTCTTCTACCCATTTCTCCCTAGCCTCAGGGTTCGCGGGAGAGTGACCAGTTAAATGGTCCTCTAAATCAGCACTATTCACAAATCTACGAAAAATTCTTTTCCATTGGGCATAATTATGATTTCCGGTTAACTTTCTATCAGTGATTCTTGACGAACTAAACGTAACCTCAGTTACAACCTTCTTTTCACTACTGTCCCCCATTTAACACAGAGAAAATAACACTGAGAAGTCCAAAAACACAACCAAACAGAAACAAAAAATCGAACCTGATCACAGTTCACGTGAACTGATCACTGTTCATGTGTCAGAAACGAGGAAAATGCAAAAACGGACCACCAGGACAGACAGCTGCCACCAATGCGACGCCAGAACAGGAAAGTCGACCGCCGGTAACCGTCGCAAGCGCCTCCACGCGCCGACCCGTGATTTCTGGCCGGAAATCTACAGTGGCGTGTGTACCTCACTCGCCGCCCTCTGGACTGCCGGACTTCAGGGGGATGGCCGAACTGGACCTGTTCTACCTTAAAGTAGGGGCTGTGATGAGAAATAATTCTGTTTTATTACAACCGTAAAACACAGCTCCCTCCGCTCTTCTTCCAGCAGAAAATCTTTATTCTTGCTCTGATACCATGTAAAACTCAGAGCAATTGAGAAGGTTTTCTATATATATTGAATGGAAAAAACTACACATATTTATATACAAAGAGATTCTCTAGAATAGAAAGGTAATCCCTCTAGAATAGGAAACTAATCCTATAATTAATACTAAAATCTCTACTAATTACAACTATAATCTCCTTTCTATATTTATACAGATTCTATAACAGAAACCAAATAGAATGAGGGCTTTGGTTTTGTAATATTGAAGAGGGCATCTAATCGATTAAATAACATGCAGTTAGGACATCTCCCAAAAACGAAGTGATACATTATGATGGATAAGCATTTTGCCAGTATTTTTAATGAGATGTATGATGAATGATCCCCTGAGAAGCCATGAATTCCTAAAAAGGAAGAGATAGACAATCTCGTGCATTTTCACTATGTAGAACTTTACTGGAGACATCAACTTGATTTTTAATTTTAGCACAAAATTTTTTGAAAATAGTAAATAACCCATTTATTTTTTTCATTAGGAACAACCAAGTGCAACGAGAATAGTCATCAATGAAAGTAACAAAATAATAAACACTAACATTTGTACGAACGGGGCTTGGACCCTATATATCCGAGTGAACAACACTAAACATAGAAGAAGTTCTATTATTTAAATACTTAGGAAAAGAACTACTAGTGTATTTTCCAAGTTGACATGACTCACACTCTAGAGAATACAATGTTGAAACACAAGAAACCATTTTCTGAAGTATGAAGAGGGTAGGATCACCAAAACGACTATGAGGAGATCAACGGAAGCAACAAAAGTAAAGGCAGTGAAAGTTGTAGGACAAGATAGATTATATAAGTCACTGGATTCATGACCTTTGCCAATCATCTTCCCCGTATGTCGTTCTTGCACAAAAACAGAATTGGAATCAAAATACTCTACAACCAAGTTGTTTTGATAGTTTACTATTGGAGATCAAATTATAGGGACATTCAGGGGCATATAAGACTGACACTAAAGGGATAGAAGAGAGATGTTTATGTTTTCCTACTCCTTTAATCACTGTTTGTGATCCATTAGCCAAGGTGACTGTAGAGGATAAAGAAGTGTGTAGTGAGAGGAGATAAGGTTTGTATTACCATATATATGATCAGAAGCTCCTGAATCCAAGATCTAGTGGGTAAAAATCGCGTGAGACAAGCAAAGGAAGTACATGGCTAAGCAATAAAACCTATTGAAGAAGAAGATGATTGTTGTTTCGATGCTTAATATTGTAAGTATTCATCATAATCATTCTCAATCAATGTAATTGAGTTGAACTTTTTTTGGCTTCGGCATTAGCAATTAGACGATTATTCTTATTAGGTCTAGGAGGTTGACTATGAAGAGCTCAACAATAATCACATGTATGCCCCTTATCACAATAGGTACAGTGGAATTTGAAGCCTTTTTCTTTCCCTTTTCGACTATCTCCTTGTTGATTATATTTTTGTACAACTAGCACAGAAGATTCAATATCATTATTGGTGGAGGAGATACGAAGTAAATGAGCAAAGACTTCATCCATTCTAGGGATAGTTGGATTGACAAAAATCGAATCTCTTATTGTAGCCAAATCCACTCAAAGTCCTACAAGAGCTAATACCATAAAAAAACTTATCCCTTTGACTTTCTTGCTCAGTGACATCCGAAGAAAAGGGCATGAGAGAGTTAATTCACCCTTCAATGTCTCCACTTGACCTAAGTAACTGGGAATATCTTAATAATTTTGTTATCAACAAAATCAGATACAATCTTATAAATACATTAAATATCATTTGTATACGTTTTAGCTTTAGCCTAGACTTTATAACAAGTTTTACAGGACTGAAATACATTAAATAACTTTGTTCAAAAGAGTGTCATAATAAACTACAAAGTTGTGCATCAATTTTAGTCCGAGTTCTATATTTGTCATCAATATTTATAGCATTTTTCTTTAAATGATCATTATAACCTTCACCCATAAATCAAAGTTCAACAGATATAGCCTATGAAACATAATTATTATTACATTGCAAATTAATAGTAGTAATATTATGAGCTAGAGAATATATGAAAAAGAGGTTTGGAGGAACATGATAGTTAAGGCATTTGAGAAAAAAAAAATAGAAGAAATTATGCACCAAAAAAAATGTAAAGAAGAGCACTGAGAACCTACTGAAAATGTGAAAAAATATACCAGAAGTCTACCGTTGACAAAGACCACCACCAAACGACATCGAATGGCAAAGATAAAGCCACCAACAGAAGCACAATAACCAAGCGACCATGCTAGGAGAGTCATGGCCGGAAAAGTCACCGGAAAAAGAGACGCACCGGCATGTGGATCTTCGACTAGAAGCTTGTATCAGAAAGTGTGGTAACACGCACCATATTTACTTAGAGAAAAAAGAATTTATTGAGATTTGTTTTCTTAGAATTCTTGCATATGTTAAAGGATAGAAGCAATTTAAAATTTTGAAAGAAAACAATAAGGAATTCTAAAAGTTTTAATAAATACATATATTTTTTTTTCAAAAGAGTAGAAGACGATTGCTCCCTTTCTCTAGAATGTGGATTTGCCACTGCAATAAGACACATAAAATTAAAAATAAAATAAAATAAAAACATAAATTATGAAATTTCTAATATCATAAAAGAAGTGTAGTATTCTAATTCATAAAATTCATTTGAAGCTCATAATTTAGAGATAAATTAAACAAATTAAATCAGAATTAAATTTATATTTTCTATCTATTATCGAGTTGATTTTTTTTATAAGTGCACGAGTCGATTGTAACAAATAATTTAATTGAAAGAGGAATTGAGTACTAATATTTTGGAATATTTAATCATTTATCAATAGAAATAATAATTTACTAAATTGATTGTAGATAGCAAAAATAAAAATAAATTAAAACACAACAAATATATAATTAAATAAATTCAATCTCAATCGAAAAAGGATCTGAAATTTACACTTTATTTGGCTCTGAATGTTTGTCAATTAGATAACTCATATAATTTCTAAAGAATGTTTAGCGAGCAAATATTGTTTATATTTTAGGTCAATTTGGGATTGTTATTAGGATTTTCTACTGACTTTTGGATGATTCTACAGAGGAAAATAATTTAAAGAAGAGCTGGAAAAGGAGGAAAGATGGGCTGAAACTTGAAAATTTATGAGAAGTTTGCTAACAAAAGCCTCAGGCAGGAGCCTTGGGCAAGGCTGGTGGCAGGTCCGACCTACAGTTTTGAAGATTTACTTGACAAGCTGACATTTTCCTTATTTTAATCTTCAGAGATACGATTTTGGTAGGATTTTAAAGAATAAATCTGACCTTGTAATTTTCTATTAGTTATGAGTTTAATTTAGAATAATATTATCATTAATTTATTTTTATTTTATTTTTAATTTTAATATTCCTAGTTAAACTTAATTTAGAAAGTCTTTTGAATGAGGGATATATAAGATGATTTTTCCAGCAACCCTATGACGAATTTTGAGATACTTTTGACTATTGCAACTTTACAATTTATCAAAATTTTCTTTTCTTTAAAGCATAAGCAACTAATTTCATCTTGGTTAAAGGTAATTGAAGTTCATATTTGCGAATTGTGAAATCTAAACTTTATCTTTTCTCTTCTTTAATATTCAATATTTATATAATTCCATGTGGCTTAGTATCATTGTTGTTTTGTTAATTAATCGATATAGCTCATTGCTTAATTAGTTAAATAACATATAGCTATTCAAAATTCTTGAATCTGTAATTGTTTTTGATATTTTGTAGCAATTAGGTTTACCCTAAGAAATTATATAATCTAATTAAATAAATCTCGAAGTTTGATTTATTGATTAGAATCATGTCCTTCTAGTTCTTAAGGCTGGCAATAATTAGATTCTAAGGACGTTCCTATAGGATAGGTTATTGGCAAGAGTTAATTATAGAACGTTTCTTAATTAATTTAAAATCTAAGGAAAAATTGGCACTGAGAGCTTGTCAAATACTATAACTAATTTATTAAAGAATGAAAAAGAGCGATATTTGAATCCGTTATCAATTCAATAATTGAACTGAAATTATCCCTTCAAATAATTTTATTTTATTTGTATTCTCTAATTTATTTTTGCTGTAATTTAGTTTTAGTTTTAGTTTTAGTTTAATTTTGATTCTTATTTTTCAAATGTCACTTGTTTAATTTTATTTTAGTGCTCTTTAGTTTCAAAAGGAATTTAATAAGTAAACAATTCCCTGTAGATTTGACATTATTAACCGCTAGCACAATCAATTTAGTTTAGGAATAAGAATTTATTTTTGATAACTTCGACACCCATCACAATGCAAAATATTAAAGATAATTTTCTTTGCTCTCTAAATTAATATAGTTTTCTCTCAAGGTAAATTACTCAAACTCATATTGACTTGGCACCTATTTTTTTATTACAAACATTAATTGAATCTACTTAGTTCTCTACATGAGCAATAAATATCATATAGGCAAACTCATACCTTTATGTGGTAATTGTCTTAGATTTATCAATCTCATTAATAAAAACTCCAATTTCATTCTCATTAATTCATATATTATCTTAAATTATTCAAATGAAGCCAAAGCTTACATAACAGTTAGGCTCAAGGATGATAGATTAATTCTAAGACACATCAAAAAAGTAGAATATTCACAATACCATAAGCAATCAAGTCGAACCAACATTAAAATCTAAGCTAGGACTTTAGCTACTCAATACGGGTGTACTAGGGTCGTGTTTACTTGCCCGACCCAAGTTTTGGTAGAGCCTAGAAAATGTACTCGTGTAAACTAGATTATAAAAAAGGAAAATGCATGTGCATAATGCAATAAGCTAATATGTTGATCTTGCACACCTCCATTCTATTAAGATTTTTCAAATTATTCAAAATTATTATGTTGCTTAGGAAATTGAAAGTTAACTTGGAAACATTTGTGTTTTTTAATAGATGTTAGAATATCCTTGTTTCTCTTGCTATAATGTAAATATGTATATTCCTAATTCGTATACACTTCTAATAGAAATAGGTTCCCTCTTTATAAATTCATCCCAATTCTATTGTCAATTCAAGATTAGAGAAATAATAAATTTTTCTATTTCTTTTAAATTCTTTATGATATGAAAACCGAAGGTTCAACATAAAAGAGTATGGAGACGGTGATCGGATTCCATGGTTTACATTTCCACAAAGAAGAGCAAGGTCACTCCTAGTGAGCCTCGGCCAGTGGAGTACAAGGGCTCTAAGGTGATACCATATACTCAAGTCCAGAAAAAATTACGCTCAAGGAAAGCTCAAACCTTATGTGGAAGCTCACACTTGAGGGGGAGATTGTTGGAATTTCAAGTATCTCACATCGGAAAGAGATAGGCTTAATAAGAAATATATAAGTAAAAAGGACTCATAAACTCAATGCCTAAAGGTTTTGGTTTGAAATGTGGTTTCAAGTTTACAAGTGTATTCCCTTACTAAGATACATCAAGCATTTCCAAGGTAAATTGGGCTCCCAAGCCTAACAATTGCTAAAATTTCAAGTGTGAGAGGAAAAGAACCCCACATCGAAAAGATATAGACTTAATAAGAGATATACAAGTGAGAAGCACCCATAATCTCAATGTCTTAAGGTTTTGGATTGGAATATTGTGTCGAGTTCACAAGTGTATTCTCTCAACAAGGTCCATCAAATATATCTTACAGGTAATTGGGCTCCCTAGACCTAACAATTGGTATCAGAGCCCTAATCTCTCTCCCTTCTCTTCATTTTTCCCTTTTTCTTATGTGTTTTCTCTTCTTCGGCACCATTGTCACATACCCATCACTATCCAAGCTTCTTTTTCTCTCACCACCAGTCCTACTAGGAGCACAGGCAGCCAACCTATCATCCCCAAATGATCTCATTGCCAAAAAATGGCACATGTGACCACACATTCCGGTGCAAGTTTCTGGCTGAAGCTCCACACATCAAGCGTGTTCATTTCCCTGCAACTTTTCCAGCCGCGACTCTCTCAACGAGGTTGCTTGGCTATTGCAATTCCATTGGTGACTTTATCTTAGTCATCCAACATTGCTTGGGGGTGGTTTTTTGCCAGCATTGACTTTCGGTGCAATTTTTCAAACTTCCAACACAGTGCTCTTCTCAATTTTTTTATGCATAATTTCTTTTACTTTGCTCAAATGGTGGCTGAATCTTCATGTTCCATTAAATCCCTCTTTTCATCCATCTCTAACTCTCCTAATATTAAAACTGTTAAATTGCAATGTTGTGATAATTATATTTCATAGGTTGCATCTGTTAAACTTTGATTTATAGGTTAAGGTTATAATGATTATTTAAAGAAAAATGCCACAGATATTGATGAAAAAGATATAACATGGATTAAAATTGATGAACTATGTAGTTTATTATAGCATTCTCCTAAGTCAAAGTTACTTTATTTCAGTCCTATAAAACTTGTTATAAAGTCTAGACTAAGACTAAAATATTGTATACTATTGATATCCAACGAATTTATAAGGTTGTTTCTAATCTTATCAATTTGTAACAAAATTTTTAAGATATGCCCAGCTACTTAAGTTGAAACTTTAAAGGATAAATTTAACTCTATCATGTCCTTTTCTTCGAATACCACTGAGCAAGAAAGCCATAGAGATATTTTTTTATGGTATTAACTCTCATAGGACCACGAGCAGATTTGGCTATAGTAAGGATCAAATTCTTGCCAATCCAACCACCAATAATACTGAAACTGAATCTTCTGTGTTAGTTGTGCATAAAAATGATTAGCAAGGAAATAGTCAAAAAGGGAAAGGAAAAGATTTCAAATTACACTATCCCTATTATGACAAGGACATACACATGACCATTGTTGGGCTCTTCATGGTCGATCTATTAGACCTAATCAGAGTAATTGTTTGACTGCTAGCATGGTCTAGACTCAAAGGGATGGAATTCTTCCTCTACCCACAGCCCAAGCCTAGAAATCCAACTTAGTTACATTTATTGGGACTAATTACGATGAATAATTGCAATATCAAGCATCGAAAGAACAATCATCTTCTTTCACAAGTTATGTTTCTCAACCGAGTACTTTTTTGCTTGTCTTACATGATCTTCACCCACTTGATCTTGGATTAAGGATTTAAGTGCTTCTGATCACATCTCTAGTAATACAAACCTTTTCTCTTCTCTCAATACACTCACTTCTTCATAATCTATAGTCACTTTGGCTAATGGATCACAAACAACAATTAAAGGAGGAGGAAAAAATAAACCTCTCTTCTGTTGCTCTAGCATCAATCTTATATGCCCCCAAATGTCTCTATAATATGATCTTCATTAGTAAACTATCAAAACAACTTGATTGTAGAGTAGTTTTTATTTAAATTCTATTTTTGTGCAGGATTGACATACGAGGAAGATGATTGGCGAAGGCCGTGAGTTCATTGGCTTATATCTTCTTTCTTGTCCAACAACTTCCACTGCCTTTACTTCTACCACTTCCGTCGATCTCCATAATAGTCTGGGTCATCTTAGCCTCTCCAAACTTCAAAAAATGGTTAATGGTGTTTCAACGTTATTTTCTCAAGTGCGAGTCATGTCAACTTGGAAAACATACTCATTTATTCACTCACATAAGTTTTCCAAGCAAAATCTATCTACAACATTTTTCCAAGTATCCACCAATCACAAAAAAAATTACCAAATCAAAATGTTACAAATATGTAAGAGTTACGAATATATTTGACTTACCTTGTATATATATTAGCATGACTAAGGCAGCTGGTAGGCTAATTAAAGTTAATTACCCAAGTTAAGACTCCCTATATTTTGTATAAATAGCTTTGTTTTATTCGAACAAATCATTAAAAAACGAAAAAAAAAAACTCATATTTTATGGTCCCTTACATGGTATCAGAGCCTTCTAGCTCAATTATTCTGCATCTAAAATTCTAGGTTTCTTTTCTCCATCTCTTCATGGGCCACTGTTAGAGCGCCAACGCCAACACAAAAAGAGGTTGAACTTAATTTCCAGCCAGATCATCAATCTCTAGCGACCAGTCGGGCCGCGCATGATCCTCACATGCCTAATCTCTCTTTTGGACTCTATTTTACACGCCAACGCGTGGTGGAGCATGACATCTCTGTTTGCTTTTCGATTAGTCTCCTCAACGTTGCAAGGTGATTTCCAACATTCCTTCAATACTTTGACATTGTTCTGGTATTATTCCAATGAATTTTTTAGCTTTTCCAATGTTGTTCTGGTGGCTTTTTGGTACTATTTTGTTTCTTTATTTAAGAATCGAGTATTGGTTTTCCTTAGCTCTATTTTTTGTCTTCAAAAGGCATTTCTTTGCTCTCCTTGTCTTTTCTTTCCAATTGTTTGGAATCTACCGTGTTGTTCAGTGTGTTTATTCTATGTACCGTGTTTTGCCATCTCTTGGACTATATTTGATTGTGTCTGGCTATTTCGGTGATTAATTATTATTTTTGGATTGAAAATGGGCAATAATAAGACATTAATTATTGAAATAGTACTTTTTTGTCTAAAATAACTAAATACAAATTGAATGGCTCTAATCAACTATAATGGAGTAAAATTTAGAGTTAACAGTGGGGTGAAAAATCTCCATTCTCAGTGAAGATTTGCCCTTCACGAGGCGAAAATTCCCTGTATTTCTCCCCCACGGGGCCGGGGATAGGAGATTTTTCTCCACATAGGTCGGGCAGCGCAGGGAAGGGGAATAGACTCCCCGTGCGACCCAACATATTTCATATGCATAAAGGGAACAACTATTGCATTAAAATTGAAACTTATCCAATAATTGTTTATTTAAAATAAAATTCTTCAAGAAGAATTACTTAGTTTATTATTCCCAAAAATCAATAATAAACTGGTTTTGAATTAAAAGATCAATTCTTTTAGTTCTTTTTTCCATTTATGGCAAAAGAAATGAAGCCAACACCAAAATAATATCTTGATTCAAACAAGAGATCAGAAGCAATTCAATTCCCAAGTCAATAGCATAATCAAACACCCTAAATTAAAATCAAACCACGCAGTATAATCAAATGGTTCCACATCAAGAAATAAATCTTAGATTTTTAATTGCAACACCAAAAAAATATAGTAAAAATACACAAGTAAAACAGAAAAGGAAAATTAATAAAAAAATCCAAGCAAAATTTGAGCATATAAATAGTTGCATAAAGATAAAGAAGGATTGAGACCAAGAGGATAGAGAACACGAAGAACAAACATTGGCTGATGGAGAATAGTAGCGCCGACAGAAGATGGAGTGTGAAACACGATGATGGAGAGGAGAGGAAGAGGAGAAATGGAGAAAGAAAGAGAAAGGAGGTCCGGTGGAGGAGAGGAGGCGTAACGGGAAGAGAGGAGGTTGTGGCTATGGTGAAGGTTTCACTAAAACCGCTTTAGATTTCAGAGAGAAGTTGAGGTTGTGAGAAAAAATGAAATAAGAGGGAGTGGAGATAGCGCACAACTAGATTAGGTTTTTAGATTATATATATCCTCAAGTCCGGCCGAGTTAGCATGAATAGTTTTTAATGAATCCCAAAGCCCAACCCAAGTGCAACTTGAGTCTATCATCAAACCCTTAACTCAGCCCTACTATTGACTTGAGCCAACCCAACCGGATCTAAACCACCCAGTTTAAGCCGAATTGCTCAAGTCCACAAGCCACTTGAACAGCCCTACTTTTCATTTTTTTAACATAAATTGTAAAATTCAAGGTAAATTACAAATTGAAGTAAATTTGATTATTCTCAAACTTTTACCATACACTTTAATCACTATGTTAATTTCAGAAAACATTTTAATTTTGAGATTTCAAATAAAAACAACTTTTTATTCCCCAAAGGTTCATTTGATGAGAGACTAAAAGCAAGTTTACTAAAACAACCCATGCAATTGAAAATTTAGAATTCTAAACAAATTTTTATGCGTACCAAATATGATAAGTATGTATATGTAAATAGATTTAAGGAATACATTCATACTAAAATAAGCTCTTACCGAATAGGTTTTGCAATTTAACTTAAAATAGGTTTTTGTAATTGACCTAAAAATTTAGGCATAATAACCCAAAAATAAAAATAAATAACCTTCACAGGAATTATCAATTTTCGCTAATTCTTTGTATTTTATCAGTTTCACTCTCACATTTAAGGATTGGTTTCGCTTTTGCAATCAATATCAAATTGACAAAAGAAAACATTGGTTATAAATATTAGCAAGAGATGGTAATTACTGAAAGTCTGAAATTAACGATACTCTTCTAAACAAAACCACCAATTCGTGCATGTAACATTTAAAAAGAAAAAAAGATTTTTCCTTTGGAAATTTTGAAGAGATCATTGCAGAAAACAAATGGACATTATGCCTTGAAGACACTTTTCATTTGCAAAATGGAAAAGGCTTTTACAAAGGATAAATATCAGGATACCTAACTAATGGTGAATTACAAAGTGAAATGGTTGCTATTAGCAAAATGAATGAAGTGTTCAATGAATTAGTAAGACTTCAATTGGTAAGTTGTTTTCATTTGCTTCTTTCTAAAGTTATGCTTGGACAAAGGGAAGGAACCAGCTGGAAGAAAAGAAGCTGAATCATTTGTTGCATTATGGTAATAAGATGATGAGAAAATGGTAAAAGATGGGATGGCAAAAACAAGAGCTCCACAATCCGTTAGTCTTGACAAAATGGGATGCAACGATAAGAAAATTGTGGAGAGGAACAATCTGTCTTTGAGATTTCTGCACAAAGGAAATGGGAAGAATTATCAGTAAAATGTGCAGGAGAGCTCTATACAAACAAAAATATTTAACAAGATTGAAGCGGCTGAGTGTAAAAAAAGGAAATATTGAAGTGAAAAATAACCTAGAATTAGATGAACACAAGCTACATTTAAGGGATGGGAACTCTAAGCGTAGTACTGAATAACATAGTATTAATAGAATATAAAATAAGCTAGAAGGAAAAAAGAGAAGGTAAGAATTCCTTAACCAAATGGAGTTCCAGAAATGTCTTCCTTCCTGGAATTCCATTGACCAAATCCCAATTTTTAATAATTTTGCCTTCTGGCATGTTAGTATTAAAAGAATTTGGAACTTGAAATGTAGAGAGCTTTTGCAATATTTCAGTGATTCATATCAACCCAAAATTTGCATTCAACTAAACTCAACTAGACAGAAATCACAATTTGTAGGGAAGTGACAACTAAAGAAAATTATGTTATGCTATTCGGATATCATGATTCAAAATGGTTTTGAACAGCAACTATAAGCCAAAAGCGCTCTCACAACAGATTTCAGATTATAAACTGCCTCCTAGGTGGTCTAGTGACCTCTTAAAGGTTCTACCCTTGAGAACATCCCTCATGAACTTCTTAATCTTAGCATTCAACATCACAGAATCCCAAACAAAGACAAGGTCAAAGAGCACAAGAGAAGTTTCAATGAGCACATCTAAGAAAAAGAAGGCAACTTCGCTCTCATCAAATATTTGAAAGAAAAAACAATAGGATCCCAAAAGGCAAGAGATCTCTAATTACTACTACAAGTACAATAATCAATACCAATTAGTAATCCTACACATGATTCATGCACGACCACCCACTGTAAGAGCAATACAAGGGAGATAAAAGACCATCCTCATACACCTCTTAAGAGCATTTAACTATTGCCTATATTCTCCATTAACAACAACAGCAGAAAAAAAAAGGAAAGATAAACCCATAAATATCAAGGTCAGGGAGCCTCTAATGCACTAGATCATAAGCTTTCCTAAAATCCAACCCAGAGACAACGTCCCATCAGTTCTCTTAGCACCTTAAATAGCTATAAAAGCAACCCTGCAGCAATTAAAGCACTCTCGAAGAAGAAGTATCCTTTAATAATCAGAACTCCTTCAAAGTCTTTTCACCATGAAGAATCATTCTTAGATTAAGCCTCATGAACATACAGGAGATAGAGTAAGCCTAAGCTGGCTTGTTTAGAAACAAGAGTAATGAAGGCAAAGTTTATGCTTTTCTTAAAAGAAAAAAAAAATCATATGATTCATAAAACATCTCACCAATTATTAGAAAAAAAAATTAATCCTTTAAATTTTATCCATGTCAAAAAAACTTCATTTTCACCTCTTCTTCCTCAAAAGGTTCTTTCAACCAACGATTCTTGCTCTCAAAAATATAAGATACCAATCCAAAACCTTCAACTATGGGCATAATAACCTAATCAAAATAAAGCTCCATATAAAACAAGAAACACATCAACAATCAACCAAAAATCCCTAATAACATAGCTCAAAACCTTTGGAAGACCCTTATCAATATCACGGAATCCTACAGAACAGCTATTATTATTCCTTCAACTTATCCCTCTATCTTTGATTACTTTCCTCAAGCCAAGGAGCATTCTCTCCAAATGAAGAAGAAATCACTCTCATCTATAATCAATCTAGCATCCCTACAACATACCCAGCATCAAACTTTAACCCTTTGATAGAGGCTTCCCTAACACCCACAAACTTCAAAGTAGTCTCGGACTAAAATTAATTGTAACCTTGGTAATGAATTCCTGAAACTCGTTCTTAACAAAAATGCATATGATCATCAATCTTCCAAAAAGTACCATAAGCAATTCTCACATCAATAGAGAGCTACTTTACTTAAGTAGAGGTAAAAAAAATATTCATCATTTGGTCACTGCAATGCGCAAGTAAACCAATTAAGATTGTGCCTCATATTCAGAAAGGACATTGTATGATAAATGCTGAGGGGATGGTTCATGAGGAGAGGTAAAGTTTACAAATGATTTTAAACTCTATGCTATTGGAAAATCACTTAAGCTGTCAGCTTAGGCAGTGTCCTAAAATTGACGAGGACTTATGTCAAAGGTTCGTCAATGCCAATATGATTCGGTGCTTGATGTATGCAGCGGTGCATACTAAATATTTACTCCATGAAATTAGAGCAGTTAGCCAGTTCAAGGCTAATGCAAAGAAGGAAAAGTAACAAGTTGTCAAATGGTTGTTTGGTAAGTAACATCTGATTATGGCATTTTCGCTTTGGCATGGTTGAAGAAACCACTTATCCTTTCTTTTTTCTTTTGTTAGGAGGATTCCCAACTCAGATTTGATTAAACGTTTTCTAATGTAGGTTCAGCCTGAGATAAATCAATCTGTAATAACAGCAGAAAACAAATGATTTGCCAAGTTGTTATGGAGTGCATTAACATATAGAACCCAACAAACAAGTAAAAGATATAAAAGGAAATTTTTTAAGTTATGCTTACTCTTTTATTCCCCTTTCCAGTCTATCAATTCATTGCGAGGGGCATAAATCTTTGCCACTTGCCCTGCTTCAATATCATTCACCACACCACGGCATCGTGGGAAGCCACAATAACATGCTAGTTGCTCATCAATTGAGAAAAATCTGAAACAAATAAAATCAGCACCAAAAGAAAACCTAAAAAAGCAATCTGCATACAGAGGGCTTGAAGAGAACCTGTAATCATATGTGAGTTCTTCCCATCTTTTAATATCTCTCTTGGCAAATATAATTATATGTTTCTCACCATTTATACTTATTACTCTCGAAAAGCAATTGGGCTGCACCAAAACAAAAGTAAATCAGTACTCTTTAGCAGTTGAGGTAAATAACACTCAGGGAAAAAATTTAAAAAAAAAAAGGAATCAAAAGCATATCGTCTATGTGAACATTCATCGAGTAATGCAGACATGTTATATCAGTTATTAAATCAAGTGAATTGAAATAAGAACTTCTATTATAGTTCTACCAATAATAAGAAAAGCAGGAACAGAAGAGACACCTCGCATGAATGATTAATCAGATGAGCAATGCTTCCTGCCCTCGTGGCATCAATGACTCGCTCATCATCAATGCGAAACATGTAAGTCCCAGCACCCTGCATTTAAAAAAATAATTGAGACATTTTTTTAAGTTTTTTAACACCTTAACCTTTTAGAAGTAATGCATAGTTCATGCTTGATCACACCACATATGCATACATGCCAAGAGGAATGCCAAGGATATCATCTGAAAGAGAAACATACCACCAATGAATTGTATATGAAGTGTTCCCTCCTGTCAGCTATAGGTGGCCTAACAAGTTCACCGGTGTATTCAATTACCTACATATCATAAGCTCCATAAAAGCTCAAAACCAAATGCACGACTGATAGGAAATATATTATATTTAATTAGCAAATTAATTTACCATGTCTCCTCCCTTATGAGGATGCTTTGCAAAGATGCCAAATCCATGAATTCCTGACTTGCCTAGATCCAAATATATTTCAAATGATCAGACAGATGAAACCTAATGACCATGTTGAGTTCCAAATGCTCCTTCATCTAAAAGGAAATGTGGATATAAATTTGAATAACTAGTACAAGATATAACAGAATTTGAATAACTCTAATTGTTATTGTTGCTAATATCTCAGGAGCAAAATGGTTTGTCTTTTATTGATAATTGCACTCGGATTACATGTATTTTTCTTTTAAAAAATAAGTCTAATGTGAGTCATATCCTCCCTATCTTCTATGAAATGATTAAAACTTAGTTTGGAGCCGGGATAAAAAAAGATTTCGTTCAAACAATGCAAAAGATTTTTTCAATCATTCAGTATCTTCTTATTTTCAAAAATAGGGCATTGTATATGAATCCTCTTGTGTCTACACACCTCAACAAAATGGGGTAGCTAAAAGAAAAAAGTGTCATCTTCTCTCTGGCATAAGAGCTTTTTTGTTTCAAATGTCTCAAAACATTTTTGGGATGAAGCAGTTTTAACAACAATTTATTTCATCAATAGGCTTCCAACAAAAGTTCTAATTTTAAAAGTTTTATGCAAATACTATCACAGTTTTTCCCCAACTGTACTTTCTCAAACAATTAAACTCCAAAGATTTTTGTATGTGTGTCATTTGTTCATATACATTCTCAAAATAGAAATAACTTGACCCAAGAGCTTAAAAATGTGTTTTTATTGGATATTCCTCTACTCAAAAATGTTATAAGCACTATTATCCTCCTACTATAAAAGGCATATGTATCTGCTGATGTTACATTTGTTGAGCAAGAACCTTACTTTCAAAATCCTTTTTCGATAGAGAAAAATACTTTGAGTATTGATGAGGATGGAGATTTCTCTCTCCCTGAGTTTTCAAATCCCAACTGTGTTTGAAAGCTTGAAGCAGCTCACTCTCAGAAAGGGATTTTCATCTCTCAATAAAAGTGTGTTATTGATATGTTGGGTTGTAAACCCGTGGAGACCTATAGAACAAAATCATATATTGGGAGTTTTTTCAAAAGATGTGGCAGTTGATAAAGGGTCTTACCAAAGGCTTGTTGGGAGACTCATATTTTTATTGCACACCAGGCCTGATATTGCCTATGTCGTTAGCGTTGTAAGTCAATTTATACATAATCCAAAAGGAAACACATCTTAAAGCTGTGAATAGAATCTTGCAATATTAGAAAGGTTCTCCTATAAAATGAATTGTGTTCAAAACAGAAGAAAGGTTGATAATAGAATGTTACATAAATGCAGATTATGTAGGTTCTCCAGTTGATAGACAGTCTACTTCAGGATATCGCACCTTCTTAAGAGGTAACCTTGTAACTTGGAGAAGCAAGAAGCAAAATGTAGTTGTTAGGTCTAGTGTTGAAGTTGAATTGAGCTATGGCTCTTAGGATATGTGAACTTTTATGGCTAAAGATCATATTGAATAATCTTAAAATTAAATGGGAATGTCCTATGAAGCTCTATTGTAATAACAAATTTGTCATCAATATTGTTTATAATCCAGTGCAGCATGATCGTACAAAATATGTTAAAGTTGACAAGCATTTTATTAAAAAGAAGCTTGATAGTGGCCTGGTTTATACTCTCTTTATTTCCACTAACGATCAGTTGGCTGATGTGCTCACTAAAAGTTTAACTAGAATAGTGTTTCAACGGTTAATACGCAAGCTTGGAATGGATAATATCCATTTACCAGCTTGAGGAGGAGTGTGTAAAATATAGCTGCCCTTTCTTTTCTTTTCTTTAATTCTTCCTTAATTTATTCCTAAATCATAATCACTGCCATATAGGCAACAATCTTTAGTTTCCTTCTCAGAATAGATATTCTCTTGTATAAATTGGAGTTGTATATTGTTCCAAATCAATTCAATCTCAAGGAATTCACCTTCTTTTATTTTGTAACAAGGAGAACTTCTACCACAATTAAGCCTTTGGAATCATTTGCTGCAATTGTATCCCAATACGTAATAGCTTGACGCCGAAGGAATTCTAGGTTCAAAAGAAAATTATTGTCACACATATCTAACTCAACTCGGCCTTAATCCCAAAATTAATTAGAGTCAAATTCTTCATTTCCACTCTAATTGATTTTGGGATTACGTCACACAAATGAATGATCAAAATTCCAAACTTTTATTATTTATCCTAATCATACACATGTATATACACTAATTATCCACATAAATTGCTACACTTCTAGCTTGCAAATAAATTAAATACTACCCTCTTCAAGAAGCTAGTTTATGCAATCTATAACATAGAATGCTTAGAATAGCTAATTTCCTATATCGAAGGAATTGTAAGTTTGTCCAAAGGCTAGGAAGGTCTTGTCATTACTTAGTTCAAAAAGCTGTGGGAGGACTGGAGACAAACATGCTTTTGGAGATGCAAAATAGTGACTTAGTTTATACCAAATGAGAGTTACAAAATATCTAATAACCGCAATTTGTGTTTGCAATTACTCTTGAATAGAGTTCCCTTTTCAACTTCTTTATGATTATTAGCAAGTTGGTTTTTGTGAAGGAGCTGCCCTACATAATATGGGCAAGAATGAAGAGTTTTGTTATTCCATAAGATTTGGTCCTTCCTTTTACTTCAATGTTCTTGTTAGAAGGTTTTTCCTCATCCTATTAAACCTTTCTACTGTCTTGATAAATTTTCTAATTCATACCCAATACACACACACACACACACAGAATTTCTACTTGCAGGTTTTCAAGATTTGTCAACCATCAACATTTTAAATCATTAAAGGTTGTATATTTAACATCATACATATCTCTAATGCTATACATGAAAAACATAACCAACCATCTAAATGAAAAGGAAAAAAGACCAATTGTATGATTAAGACGCTTTACCCTAAAATATTGATTTTACCTATGGAAATTCAAACACGGGTAGGATGTTTCAACTTTAAAAACAGTACAAAAAAAATGATGAAAATTTTAGAAAACAGTTAAGAGTTCTACTTCCTATATATTACCTAAAAGTCATGCAACACTAACACAATAGTATTTTTTATTTTCCTCCACATCAAATAATAACTTTAAACATTTAACCTACTATTGCTTAAAAGGTAAATTGTGCGGCAAAAAGTTGTATAGAGCAAAAACAAAAGAAAGAAATATTTCAGGAAATCAGCATTGATGCATAATATCGATGTCGTCAAGTGATTAACACTTGTAAGAATCACTTATGAAATGAAAACAGCTCACTTACCGAAAGCTAATCTCTTTTGGAAGGTCTGCCTCATGTAGTTATACCTTTCAGCCTCGCTGATAGGAACATCAAGCTGAGAAGATTTCATCCGCTGAAGACTAGAAGAGAATCTAGAGCCTGCAATTCCATTTGAAGGTAGTGTACTGCCTGATGATTGATGTTGACAATAACCACCAACCAAGTAAGGTTGGTTCTCAACAAACAAGCGCTTCAAGGATGCAGCAGCGAGTGCTTCAGGTTCTTTTCTCCCTCTTCTTCCAAAATAATTGTAAGGTTCTACCAAAATGATAAGAAAGATTTGAACCAAGCAACATCAGCCTTTTGGTAATGTGCAGATTCAGTAAAATAAGACGGTAACCATATAGCAAGAGCAAGAGATCAACAAAATTTTTAAGTGATGCAATGACTCTATGAAACTAACGGTTTATCAGTTAAAGCAAAAAAAATCGACTGAGATTCATAGCTGAAACAGCATATCAATGGAACACACAATAGAGGGAAAACGCATGAAACTATATTCTGAAAACTGATCAGCAGCATTATTATCATAAATACAACAATACAAGAATATGACGTATCATACCACTACGAGCACAGCCAGACAGATTACATGGAGGAATATAGTCAGAACATCGATGAGTAATTCGACCAATCCGCTCTTCTGTGACTAGACGCTCATTAGATGGTTGTTTGTGCTTCTTGCAGAAGGAAAGTAGGCGAATGCACTGATCCTCTTCATCATCATCATCTACAGTGAGGAGATGAAGTCTGTCCTCATCCTCGAGCTACAAAAAAATGCAGAAACAGATAAGCAGAATCATCAACAAGAAACACTGCCAACAACTGGTGATTGAAACATATGTATATCTACAGTAACTCCAAATGCATGTAACAAAGGAGAAAGAATACCTCAACACAAAGGCCAGCTGCTCGCGCACAGAGCGGATGATACGCCACCCGGCACGAATTATTCGAACACTGTAGAAAAAGAGCATTTGAATAGAGTAAAAATATAGGAATATTTTAGAGATTTACTGCTATAATTTAGGGATTTTAGAATCTAATTTCCCAAATTAGTTGTAGACAATTGTATATATATGTATCAGTTAATTGAAGAATATATGAAAAATAAGGGATTCCAAAATCTCCTCTTCTTCTTCTTCTCAACTTCTACAAATAGAGGTATAATTAGCATAAGAAAACAACAAACAAAGATGAGAAGACACAAATAAATGACAAGAGACAAACATGCTAATTTGTGTAACAAATAGAAGTAAATGGAAGGAGTGCAATGTGAACAAAAATGTCTACTTTGAACTATGCAATTCCAACAGTAAGCATTTCATATACTCCATTAACCAAAAAGTTAAATAGCGACCCCCTCTTCTCAACCGGGACTTTCAGGTGACTTGTAGTTGATATTCATTGAGAAGAGCAAGGCCAGCATTTCTTATGCCTTCAATCATCTTTGCAGCAATAGGTTCCGGTAACATGATGTGCAGAAAGTAGACTTTAATTGTTTAATATGTCTATTCTGAGTTTTGTGGTAGAAGTTCTTCCTTTTAACTTCTATCTACACTAGAGACAATTGAACAGAACAAGCTGCAAAGACAATTTTGTCATTTCTCTCTCACTTCTAAAGAAGTGAAAATTCCAAGAAAGGATACCATGAGCATGAAATTGAGATATATGGTATAATGAAAAACAGAAATTCTATAAAGCAAAGAAAGAGATGAGAAATGTTTATTGGCTACACCAATATTCCAAGAAACAAATACAATACCCAGAATTATAAAGCAATATATTATAACTTAAGAGACTTGGGAGCAAAAAACAAGAAATACAGGACGCAACCTATAAGGCCCTACTAACAACTTCTAAACCTAAGATGATACGATCACCAATATCTAACCAGTGACAAATACGAAAAAAAGGTTAAACAAAGTCCCTTATAGGCAGAATTTGGTAAAATTCTGTTCTGCACGCAATTGCATAAGTTATAAAGTATATAAATTTTTTGAATGAGTCACTACTAAAGCAAGCACATTTCTTCTACTTGTTTTTTTGCCTTCGCTATAGGGCTGTTCAAAAAGCCCTTGGCCCGAAAAACCCAACCAGGCCCGAATTCATCATCGGGTCGGGCTTTAGGTTCTAAATTAAAATCCGAAGTATACTCGGGTCGGGCTTCAGGTTGAGGTTAAAAATTGTTAAGCCGGCCCGGCCCGATCCAAGATAATTTTTTTTGTATATATTTTTTTAAAAATATATATTTTGATAATTTAAATTTCATATAAAAAGATTTTAAAATTTTAAAATATTGTATGTATTTTATGATATTTGGGACTTTTAAAATTTTAATCCATAAAAATTAATTTTTATATTTTATATTTTTTTACTTGAATAATGAAATAAATAATTAAATAACTAAATAATTAAATAATTTAGTTATTATAAATATTGATATAATAATTTATATATTATTAGATATAATTTGGTATAATAAATTTTAAAATAATATTTATGGATAAATTTTATTGACATTTTTTAAAAAAAATCATCCTTTTAATTTCTTAATTTTAAAAAAAAGGCCGGACCGACCCGACCCAAACCCCGGTCAGGCCCGAAGTGGCCCGGCCCGACCGGGCTTAGGGTCGGGCCACGGGCTGCAATTTGCAGCCCGAATATTTTCGGGCCGGGCTGCGGGCTGGGGTGAAACCCGGCCCGTGAACACCCTTACTTCGCTATCTTTCTTAATTTTTTTTATTCCTTGTGTTATTTAGTAAAATAATACAGCCACATGAAAAGTCAACAGCACCCCGCCGAGAATAAAAAAAAAAGAATTGCACAAGCAGCTGAGCTCCCGAACTATTCTGACATTATATATTAAAGGCTTTAAATTATTTCAGACTGAGTGAGAACTTACAACCAAACTTATTTTTATGAACACAATATAACATGACAAGAATGCAAAAGCGACCATGAAAAAATGCAGTAACGAACATCAAACCAGCAGGCATATAGAATAGTTACAAACTTACTTGGATGCATGCTCCATAAGCTACACCACAAATGCTACAAAAGAGCTTCCAACGATCCTGTTTAA
The DNA here is from genome assembly GCA_947685225.1 of Garcia nutans. NCBI lineage: Eukaryota > Viridiplantae > Streptophyta > Magnoliopsida > Malpighiales > Euphorbiaceae > Garcia > Garcia nutans. The sequence continues at coordinate 7,982,214 of CANTUV010000055.1, forward strand.
ATACAAAATATGATTTGAAGGAAAAGAAAAGTCCTTATTAAAAGTTGCAGAATACAACTAAAGTTATTCTTAACTCAAGATTCTTTGGAAAAAAAATAAAAGGAATTATTGCATAGTACTAGGAAAGGAAAACATAAAAGAAAACAGATATACCCTGTTGACCCTATTCAAGCCATCAATAGGCTCCATTCTCTTGACGTCAGACAAGCAAGTTTCTGTACCATAAGCTGAGTCAACAAAACATAATGTAATAGAGGAACAATCAGATCTGAGTATTGTCACGAACCAGGTATCCATATGGCACAAGCCAGATGAGCCCAGCGCCCATCCACTGTAGGCTTCATAGCGCCTCCTAAGAGAAAGTCAAATTACAGATTCAGTATATATGCCATCCACTCCACAGAAAAAGAGGAACTGTAGAATCAGCATACCTATAACAGGACAAAGGCAGCAGGGAGGTGGGGGATCAGGGGCTCCAGGTTGGCATAGGTTGCACAACCATAGCACACCATCTACAGGTTCTAATTCTCCATAGCATCTGGCATGGACCTGAGTGAACACAACTGCTAATGAAACTGATGAAAAGACTAGAAGATATACTAAAAGATATGAAACCAACAAATGAAATATCATTTAACTAAGAGCAAGATTGGAAAACAACAACATTAAGTGAGAAACATATTTGACTAAAAGAAAACTGCTGAAATTTAACATCAATCAAAGCTGCTGCAGTTGTACAAACCACAATGAATATAACATGCAACAATAGAAGAGGTAGCATAAGAAGCTTTACCATCATTCTGCATTTATCACACTGCAGGAAGAGATTGTTTTCATATTCCTAAAAGCACATGCATATCCACAGTCAGAACAGAAACATTGAAATGATAGTTTGACGAGAAAGAAAGTCAGTGTTTTAAATAACTGACATAAAGGAAAAAACACAAAAATATAAGTCATATGATATAATAGGAACGTAAACTCTTCAGATAGAGTTCCTTTCCTCCTTTCCTGTCATGAATAGGGGAGAGGATTCAAGTGGCAAGTGATTGATTTGAAAAATAGTGTAAGAGATTGAGAAATTAGAATTCACCTCATCCATATGGCAGACACTGCACTTGTCAAGATCTTTCCAATCAACACGGACCGGTCTATAACCAACAGGTAAGTCCTGATATCTTTCAGAGGTGGACTTGCACAAAGACATGTTAGAAGAAATTCTGGATTTTGATAAGCCCTGCCAGTAACATAGGAAAATATTATAGGCATACAACCAAAGTGCAGGCCATTTGCTGAGAAGAGATTCATGGAACCACACAACAAGATCAAAAGATCTCCATAACCGCATTACATTCACCTAACAAACAGCAAAGACTCATTTTTTGAATCTCTAATGCTCATTTTAAAAGACATTCAATGAACCCTTGCGGTAAAAACATCCTGAAAATATGAATTCACATTTAGATATAGCATATTTGATGTAGCAATTCTGCAATTGTGACAATAAAACACCAAGAAACTATAATTTATGGATTCTCATTTTAACACTTCATTTTTCTTTTTTTCTACTTCCTGTATTTTGTTGCACTATTTTCTGTTCACTAAAGTCAACTGTTTTCTCTACACAATTTGCAGCAACTCAACAATTTGCAATTTTATCATCCACATTTGTCAATTGATAAGATAGAGTTAATCTGAAGGTGAGCCATCATTTAATACTCCGCAATGTGACAGTGATAAAAAGGTATCTCTAATAACATAAAAAAAAATGAACCAACTTAGAGCAAGGAAATTAATTTAAAAAATTATCCACTTACTAACCTATTTGAAATTTTAAATTTCAAAGCAACACTACTTTTAAGAATTTGAAAAAAAAAAGAGGTTAAACAAAGGTAAGCAAGGAGAAAACAATTTGCTACATCAGGAATAGTTACGAATTCAATACATATCTACGAAAATTGAGAGATTCAGAAAATGGTTTCAACAGATACTGGCAGAATATGAGAACTGACATCAATATGAACAAAGTGCAATTTTTCTTTGTTTATGATGAGAGATTTTAAGCATCATACCTTTATAAGTTTCATAACTTCAGGATTAGAGAAACCAAACATGTCAGAACCAGATTCATAGAATCTTTCTACCTCATTTTCAGCATTAAAACCATTGGAAGTACTATCTTGCAGTTTCCTTATTCTTCTGTATATTTTATCCCAGCAAGCATATGGAGTGGATTCTTTTATCTGTGAAATGTGATTACCAAGAATGAATATGCATTGAGCAACTACAATTCTAATTAGTAAATAGAGCAATAATACATATCATATAACACCAAATACATTTTACAGACACAGAAAATAGTTGACCATACCACCAAAGATTACTTTGGCCTACAGGCTACAGAATAAGCCACGTACCTTTAAGGTTCAGAATTCCAAGGTTCAAACAAGTTCATAAAACAAAAAGAGTTCATAACAGCTATCAGAAAACTTGAGTTTTAAATGAGCCTCCCATGTCACCTGGATTTTGACAGAAATTTACAATAACCATCTAATTTGTTTACCTAGACCAATTGAATAGTCAAATTACTTTAACTTAGAATACAACATACAAGGACACTGCAGGTTCAGTAACAATAAACAAAGTGCAACCGTAGAGAAAATGCAATTGGTTGCTATTATTTGCCCAACCAGGAAAAAGAACCAGAAGGGGAGACAGAAAGACAGGTATTTTGCCTGTCACAACACCATGAACTCAGCTGTCCAGTTGATTATCTAAAATTTAAACACTCTAGCTACATGAAATTAATGAGTAGAACATTGGATAGCACAATGTCACCTAAAAATTAGTTGATGGGCCATAATTTTGAGAGTTCTATTGCAGAGGTTCTATTATTATTCTTTATCAAACAGCACTGCCAGATATAAAAGAACTCAAAGGAGGATAAGATAAAACAGAGTTCATGCTTCCTCAGTTACAATCTTTTGCCAAAAAGTAAAATTTTAACAAATACTCACATATGCAGAATGGTTATGAAACAAAGTTCAGAAAATCAAATTGCAAATAGGATTATTCCATTTAAAAATTGCAAATAAGAAAAAAAGTAGTTAAATAGGAAATGAAATTTGACAATTAAACAAAATGCGCACAAAAGAATCAATGCCAAAAAAATTTGATCACAGTTATCAATGTTTATTGCATTGCAGCTGACCTGCTCTCCATTATCCAATGTCACTCTAAATAAAGGCCGAATCTTAGACTCAGCATCTCGCAAAACCTCCATCTTATATGTGGCACAAACATTTGGATCTGAAAACCACAAACACAAAGAAAAGAAACTTATGCTTCCACCAAAACCAAGTTCATCAGAACAAATGAGAAAAAATATAATCATTTATTGATAATTTCAAGTGTGTATCTGAAAAAAAAAAGTAGTTGAGGTATCTCACAGAAGATAACCACCTGTTATTGAAGTAAACTTCCTCAAGGCAGTATATCCTTCAGGCCAGATGAATCTATCATCCTGGAAATATTTTGAGTCCTTGACAATCTTTCCTGTAAGAGACATTTAGACGCCTTTGAGCATTAATGACTTTGCCCCAATACCCACCAATCAATTAAGTAGTCCTACTAATTTCCACAGATTTAGATTAGCAGTAAGTTTACTCAGAGGGTGCAATCAAAATTATGTTAAACCGAAAAAAAAAAAGGAATGAAAGACATGTAAAAAAGTTATCTTGCCAAAGTTATGGTCAACTAAGTAAACAGGATACATAATTACTGAATCCCAAAATGTTTGGAAAACAAGAAGTTCGTATAGGAACTGCCCTGTTCTCAGACAGCTGAGCATTGAAAAATCTAAATTATGAATAATATTATAAGGCATGAAAAACTGTTAATAACTAGACGAGTTTGAAAAATTAATAAGGTGTATTATTAGCTTTGAATAAGGTGGGAGCAAATTCCAGTAGTTGAAAAATTACCAAGGCTTATTATTTGCAAATCCCCAATCACATATGGTGAAGTTTCAAGGCCCCTCAATATACTTTGCACACCTTCATCTTTTAGAAAGTCTTCACCTGAATCTGTACTTCTTTCATGCTCACTACTTGCACACTCACAACTAGCAGCATTCATGCTATTTTGCAGCTGTAGCATTCTTTTTGGAAGCTTTTGCTCACTCAGATACCTGGTCAAAAACCAAATAGTTGTGAAATTAGCAACTCCATGGCGCAAGAACAAACTTTATCATCTATTGAACTCTTTTAATTAAAAGAACAGTTTACAGCTATCCACAATTATTTAATTCAAAGAAACATCAGGTCAACAATTTCAGAGGCAGAGACAGTGAGGCTAATCCATGCAAATAAACTAATTCTCCGGATGTCTGATATCAACAACAATGAACTTCAATACATGAACATTATCAAGCATTAAGGTAAAGAGTGGCAAAGGCTAGCCATGCATCCAAATGGTTGGATCAAAAGCATTTACAAATAATTAACTTATTTTCCAGTCCATATACGATTAACAGTAATAAGCTGTTGAGAAAGGCACAAGATATGAACCTTATATGGCTAGAAGAATTATCATGGACGGCATGATAACAATTCTGACTAATAAGAAATATAACATGCTAAATAAGAAAATAGAACACACTTCTCTAACAATACCCTATTCTAATATCACTTTGATAAACTAAACCCTAGTAAATAAGCTTACACTTTCGCTTCTTCCAAGCTTCGCGTGAAATGAGGTTTCCTGCACTTAAGGTGAAAAGACGAAAGAAGTCCTTTGAGAAATGAGATTACCTGCTTCGGTTTAATCCTGAAAAATCACAATATAAAGACAATATCAACCTCTAAGAAGGATAGACATCCTACAAAATGAAACACACATATCAAATCTGCTGTATACATCCTACAAACTAAAACACACATATCAAATCTGCTGTATGCTTGGAAGTATCACGAACCTTGCAAAATCATGGGTACCAAAAAATTGCACAAATACTGATCTTTCTCCAGCATTTTTATTCAAGCCTTTATGATCACCAATAAGTGATTCATCCACAACAATTGCTGGCCACATGGCATGACCTGCACTAAAGCAATTAAAAGATATAGTTCGTGTAAAACCCAAAAAAGGAGAAAATCAAATTCCATGGCAAGTCAATAAGTCCTGTGGGATAGCTTATTAGTTCACTAGTTATATTAAGGGCTCTTGTTTGTTATTTTGGTGTAGGTGTAAACAATCACATAAGTGTAAAATGAGCATGTGCAGAAGAGCTATAGATTTTATTTTCCTTTTTCATTTCTCAGTCTATATCTCTGACTGCACTCACACTATCAGTAAACATATATCCATACCAGCTTCTTTCTTATCTAACCAACCAAAAGGAGAGTACAGCCAGCCATTGACACCAAATGTAAGAACAGACCATGATTTTTATCAAAATGAGGCCAATAACCACCACCAGCACACTAATAGCTATAGACAACAGATGGTAAATTATAGCAAAAAGAAAATGACCAGGTGTCATTCACATCTTATAATACTAAAGAGCCCTTGAGTTCTAAAAATTAGCAACTTTAAGATATTCCATGTTTTCGATTAGCATTTATATAAAATGGGAAAATTCTTCAAAAGATAAAAGCAGCTAAATTTAATGCAGACCAGTAAGTTTAGCCCAGATAATATCCCCAGGCTCCAAATCTTGGCAGTCATCAAAAACAGCAGCGAACACAAGCATCTCGTCATAATCATAAAAATCACCATCTGTACTGTTGACACTGAAAGTCAAGTTCAACTGCTCCATCTTCTCGCGAGAGAGGAAAAATTTTATTTTCTCATTTGAAAGAATCAAATCCTCTTTATCTCCATCCTGATATTCAACCTGCAACGAATTTCATTTGTAATCAACAGAAGTGTTCATCATATACATTTTTGTCCCAATTAATTCAACTTTTGTTTTAAACTGAAAAAATGAAAAGAAAAACTGGACATGAGAACCATACATGATGTTGTTTAGTCTCTGAAGTGTACCCAACAACACGTCCAGAATACCAATCAGCGTCCAATGGCCAATAAACCTGCACATAACAAGTTTAATAATGCATAAAAAGTGTCTTCAATAAGGAGATGCAACACTAAGCTTAAAAATTCAAGAGAAAAGACATGAAGCATTTACTTGCCTTGCATGTTAATCCAATGAACCTTTTTGGATCAACATCATCAAAACTCAACCTATTCAAGTCAAAAATTTACCATGAATGAAACAAAAAATTTTTCAGGAATTATAAATAAGTTAACAAATAAATATGTGCATGTCTGACTGCTGAGAAAGTGAAGGAAACAAAAAAGAACAAAGACAATATCAAATCCAATATCTCCTGCATTAGTTAACTAAAGAAATATATATATATATATATATATATACAACTGTTCTAAACCCACCCGAATGCTAGCTTCCCTCATCCCAACTGTGAGCCTCTACTTTGTCTATATTCGTGGTAGATTGATTCAGCATTTAAATTGCAGCATTATATAAATTAAGAGACTTTTCTGGGAAAAAAATAAGAAGAAAACAATAAAAAGTAAAGCCAACTAATGCATTTGCTCATAGCTTAAGAATTTGCATTTCTTCCTAGCACACAAAGATCAATTATCATTTTCTAGAAAAACTGGATGAAAAACAAAAACCCACCTGACCCATCTTTTAGTAGTAGCCGGCAGCGACAAAAGCTTATCAGAATTCTGTAAAGTGCGGCGCTTCTTTCTTCGCGAAGTCCCGTTATTAGTATTCACATTATGATTATTGCGGCAATCTCTCAATCGTGGCCCATCAAGACTTCCCAAAAAGCTAGAATCGACACTCAATTTCACCAACTCACTATTCCCAATTCTCCGTTTCTTATCCTTACTCTTCAAACCGTCATTACTCATATCTTCAAATTCGCAAATTTCAGTCTTTACAGCAACTTTGGGCACTAATTCAGCTGTGCGTGCAATCAACGACTCAAAAAAAGAGGGCTTAGGGGAAGAAGAATGACGAGGTCTTTTAGGTCGACGAAAATAAACATGAAGGATCGGAGGTCTACTAAGACAAGGATCATCATGAACAATAAGTTTCCGAGCTTTAACCTTCTTAGACATAACGTTAGAGGATCCACAAGCGCTAACGCAAAGCGATGCAGCAGAGTATACACGATCAAGAGACACGTAACGAATAGGATAGTCAGTGTGAGTATCGACGTTGATATCTTCGTCGTCGTCGAAGTGACGGTCAAGCGGTGGCGGTTGGATTTTGTGGTAGTCTTTTTGTTTATGAAGTAGTGCCATGGGAAATGTGGGAATTGTTTGTGGTGAGAGAGCAAAAGAGTTGGTGGCTTCTTTTGCTTTCTCTCGCTCTTACGCTGTTGTTGCTGGTGTTATCAATGATCTACAAATGGAAAATTCTGGGGATTTTTTTTTTGGGGTTTGGGTTTCGAGAATTAGGGTTTTAGGAATTGAGAAAGAAAAAAGAAGGATTTGGGATTAGATTTTTTTGGAGGGAGGTGTTTTCCCCCAAATTCAGTTTCCCGCCGTGTTAGCCGAAGAGCGGAGATCGTCCAAGGCGCATTCATCTTTATTATTATTATTGTTTTTGTTGTTATTATTTTTTTTTTATCATGTATGTTTTTGAATTAGCGAACTCTTACTCGATTAATCAATTTTGACATCGATTTCACTTCCCGCAAAACAAAGGGCATCGCTAGTATTACCAAGTACACCGTTACATTTTTTTTTATGACCAAAATACTATTATGTAAAAAGGTATTAAAGGACAACTTTTTTAGGCCAAATATATATGTAATGTAGTTTTTTAAATTTATAGTATTTAATAATTTTATCCAATAAATTTTTATTTTAATTATTTTATTCTTTGTATTTATCTATTTTATACTAGCAGATATTTATATTAATAATTACTAATTATTTTATCTATTATATTTATATATTTTATACTAAATAAATATTTTAATGATTAATCATGATTCAGTGTGACTCAGTAAATTTGTGTTTATAAGTTAAAAAAATATAAGTTCAGGAGGCTATATGATTAAATTGAAAGTTCAAGTGGCAAAGTGACTAAACGCTATAACTTCAGAGGACTACATATGTATTTAGCCTTTTTTTATAATCACTAAAATATCATACTTAATTACTAAATACACATCTCTTTATTTTAACCATTCGCTTTATTTTTTCAAATATTATTCTTCTTCTAACCTTTTTTATCAACAAATCGTAAATTTAAAATCTTTTAAACCACTTTATTCTCTTTATTTAGTGATTTTATCATTTTTTTTTCATAAGTTTGAAGATAATAACAAGCTTTAGTAATAATTTAAATGATAATTCAAATGCAAAAAATGAGTTTAAAATAAGCAAAATGAAGTTTTATTTATATTTTAACTATTGTAGTCAATGACATGTGGTCGACTCTGTACGACCAACCACATTTCACTTAGTCGGCCACACTGGTCATTAAGATGCTTCACTATTGTGGCCAACCATGTGTCATTTATTTAGCCATTGTGGTCGACGAGTGAAATATGATTGGCTATAATGACTGACCAAATGAATATTAATTGGTAATTACGACTGACTAACATACTTTTTATTAGCTACAACAATCAATCATATGCAAAGCAGTTAGCCATTGTGGCTGGCCATATTACATTTGGTTACCTATTTCAGTCAATCAAATACCTATTTAATTTTATATTATGGGATATAATTTTATATATTTGAAGAATAATTTTATTTAAGTTGTATATAAAAAGATGATAAAATAGTAGCTATTGATTATACCTACAATTTTACCACAAATGAGGTAATATGAGTATGGTCCTTATTATGTAACTACGATAAGTTATTTATGTCTTCATATATATTTAATATTGTCTAATATTATGTCATTTTTGTTATAGGTATTCAAGGATAAAGATTTTTTGATATCATAGGTTCATACGACAGCGAAACAACTTGATTTTGTGGTAGCAATAAAACATTCAACATCATCTGAGTCAAGAAAAATTGCAAGAGTGACATTAGCTTGTGAAAGAAGTAAAAAATATAGAAAATATGTTAAGTTAAATTGTGATGAGAATGTAAAAATAAGGGCAGTAGGGACAAAAAAAAATGTGATTGTTCATTCACCTTGATTGGGAAAACAACTGGCATATGGTGATGATTGGGTGTTCATGGTGAAATGTGGGGCACATAATCATTCAGATGCACGACACATGGAGAGCCATTCTTTTGTTGGTCGTTTACGACAACAACAAGAAAAATCTTGTCTCTGATATGTCATAATCAAATGTTAGACCGAAAGTTATATTAACAACATTAAAACAATGAGGTCCTCATAACTCCTTTGCCATTCGAACAATATATAATGCTAGAGCAAAGCACCGGATAAAAGAAAGAGCGGGACGTCCCAAATTCAACAGTTGTTTAAAAAATGCACAGAGTATGATTATATTAAATGGCATAGAAGTGACTCAAACTTGCAAGACCTATTTTTTACACATCCAATGAGTATAAAATTACTACAAATTTTTTCAGATGTTTTGATTATGGATTGTACATACAAGAAAAATCATTATCGTCTTCCACTACTCGAGATTGTTGATATTACATATACTGACATGACTTTTTCTGCGGCATTTGCATTTTTTTACTTCATCGAGGGAAGACAATTATAACTGGTGTGAACGGGGATTTTTGTCCCCCTTTCCGGTAGAATGATTTTTGCGACTGCTACACTATGAGGCTCGGGGCCTTAGAGAATATGAGCCTAAAATCAAAAAAATGGAACCACCATCTGGATGGGCCGAAAAAATAGAAATGAGTGGATAACATGATTTCTAAGGAATCCCCAACTTCCTATTAAGTTCGAAAAGTTGGAAATGTATGGAGAAAATGAGAATAACCCAACATCCCTATAACACTCGGCTCATTGGAACCGACTTTCTTTTTAGGTCTAAATATTATTAAATTCATAATTATTATAATACCATCCATATTACATGCCATCATAATAAATAAATATTCATTATACTAAAATTAAAGCAATCAAATAAAATAGACACACATACTAGATGTAAATATGCCCTTACAATGTCTAATATCTAAAATGCAAATAAATCAAATAGCACACCCACCGATTGATAAAAACGTGTCCTTTACAGTGATTCAAAATCCATAAAATAAGTTAAATTACAAAAATTAATAAATAAAACATCCACAAATAGAAACATGTCTTTTACATCATCCTCTAAATAATAAAAATTACAATCCATCATCATACAAATAATTATAAAACTAGGACTTAATTGAATAAAAATTAAAATTGCAATTCACAAACACATCTTAAATTAACTCGTTAAGAAAATATAAGGTGTTGAGTATACAACGGTTCCGCTAGCTGGTTAACGGGTGGGGGTCAAGGGGACAGCCCCCCGAAAGGTAAATGATTTAGGAAATAAATTTTATTGTGGAATTAGGGTTTTGCTAATAAAACTAAATTTAAACATGCAAGTTTGGGCTAAACCTAATTGATTAGAGTTTTGGATTTTACAGAATTAGGGTTTGTTGATCTTTTGATTAATTTTAAATATAAACTTGTAGCTTACTGTAAAAAAGACTCATAAAATCCCTACCTATAATTTAGCAACACAGTAAGTGAGGTATTGAAGTTAATCAAAGAATCTAATTTGTATTTCGATAACACAGTAGATAATGGTATTGAAGCTAATTAATAAATTCAATTAAATTAGTTAATAGAAATTATACTGGAGTTGTTGGCTCCACCAAATCAAATTTCTTGAATTAAGCTTGGTTGTTTGAGTAATTGAGGGCCTGGATCAATTGAGTTCTTTGTTTGAGCTCCAGTAATTTGGCAATTGCCTAGCTACTACCTTAGTTGTGGTTACTGACTCCCTTATTCTTTGCTTCTGTTTCTATTTTTTCAAATCCTGGCTGAAAGCCTTTTGCTTTAATTAATTTATGCTTGTTGCTAATTGTTCAAGCGTAAAAGTCCTTTCATTCCTTTCATTGATTCGTATTTATAATGTTCAAATTAGGGTTAACTCCGATATTAATCCTAATCTGGTTCCAACACTCAATTATTATCCAAAATTTTCACAAGTTAAATGCAATTAGGACGTCTAATTTTGGCTAAAACCAAACTCATGTTAAATTAAACCTTGGCTAATTTGATATGAGAAAAAGCTCATATCGAACTAGACCACGACCAATTCGGCATGAGCTTATGCTCATGTCATTTTTGGACTTTGTCCAAACCAAACCAAATCATTTTAATCTTCCGATGGGACCTAATTTGAACTTTTATAAATTAGACCAATTTATTTTGGGCCTTTGCAAATCAGATCGATCTAATTCAAGCCATTAAACTAGGTTTAAGCTTTTAAAATCATACCGTATTTGGCTTGGCCTCATTTAATCGGGATCGAACTTATTCAGTGTCAAAATTAGGGTCTACAGTTTTACCTTCTGCTTGAACGATATGAGTCTTGAGTGGAAGAGGGTGAAAAGCAATGATATAGCTTATGAATTTTGCATCAAGTATCTGTAAAACAAAATATAAAGAAGCAAACATAAATCCAAAGGATGGATACCTTATGGTGAGGAACCATTGAATATTGGCATCAGTCTGTTGAACGACTCTAATATCTCAACGAGCTATTGGGTAACTCTAATATCCAAATAAAAATCACCAAGCGACTCTAATATCTTAGTAAATCAAAACAATCATCGGGCAATTCTAATATCCCGATGGAAACCATTAAGCAACTCTAATATCTTGATGAAACCACCAAGCAACTCTAATATCTTGGTAAATCAAACAATCATCGGGCGATTCTAATATTCTAAATGAAAATCATCAAGCGACTCTAATATCTTGATGAAACAAAAACTATTGAGCGACTCTAATATCTCAGTAGGATAGTGAGTGACTTTAATATCTCATTAGGAATATATCTGGTTTGGGTTCTAAACCCGGATTGATTTGGGTTATGGACCCATGAATTGGTTTAGATTTTAGACCCAGATTAGTTTCAACTCTTCTAGCTTAGTTGACCTTCTGTCATTTGATAATTTTGGCTTTCTTCTAGCCACTAAATTCAGCTCTTTTAGCTTGACCTTCTGTCAGTTGAGAGTTTCGGTTTTCTTCTAACTATTTGGTTCCATTCTTCAATAGATCGACTTCAGCTCTTCTAGCTGAACTGATTTTCTGTCATTTAAAATAGGGGTGTACTCGGGCCAGATTGGTCCGAGTTTACCCCTAGCCCTTAGCCTGCCCAAATACACTTCGGGCCTAATTTTACAGCCCGTAGCATGACCCTAAGCCCGTTTGGGCTGGGCTACTTCGGGCCAGCCTAGTTGGTCGGGCTAATGGGTCTGTTTGTGGGCTTTTTTATTTTATAAGTATATATTAAAAAAAACTGTAACGATGGGATCATTTTTTTCTTAATAAATGATTTGTAAAGAGAACTAAGATAGTAAAAAAGCTACATATTCTTCGCAGCTTTTAAGTTATAATATATTTTATATATAATATGTAATATTTTATATAATATAATATAATATTATAATATAATATTTTATAGAGATGGCAAGAAGCAGCATGAGGTCTGCATATTTTTTGGAACTTTTAAGTTATAATATATTTTATGTATAATATATAATATTTTATATAATATAATATTATATTATAATATGATATTTTATTGAGATAGTAAAAAGTTGCAGGAGGTGTAGCGCCTCCTGTAGCTTTTCCTTTTATTTAATAATACTAGTATAATAATAATAAACATATATTATTAATATATATATATATTTATAAATTTTGGGCTGGGTCGGGCAAATAAGAGAAAAAAAAAATTTTAGGCCCAAAGCCCGACCCAAACTTTATTCGGGTTCTAAACTTAAACTCGAAGCTCGACCCAAATAATTATTTAAGATGACCCAACTCGGTCGGGTTGGATTGGGCCTTAATTTATGGGTATGAGTTTTCTTCTAGCCACTTGTTCCATAATAGATTGACTTCAATTCTTTTAGTTGGACTGACCTTCTGTTCTTTGAGGGTGCAAACTTTCTTCTAGCTACTCTTCCATAATGGATCGACTTCAATTCCTTTTGTTGGACTGATCTTCTGTCATTTGAGAGTTTTGCCTTTCTTCTAGCCATTAACTTCAGGTTTTTTATATTCTTCTTTGCAAAAGATTTGGCTATTTTTTAGACTTCATCTCTTCCCTTACCCCCTGCATGGCAAAACATTGAAAAAAAGTCTGAAAATATTTTATACATGCATAAAATTAAAAATTGAAAGGAGAAACTTTGCCCTCTGTATAGACTCAAAACAATAATTTTGTTCCCATGTATGCTCCAATTGACGTCTTTATTTTGTCTCGTTCTTTGAGCAAGTATGCATCTTTATTTTTGCAAAGTGATTGGATCTTTTTCAAGCAATGTGCCTTTCATGTTCCCTGATGCATTGTATGCTTTTTTATTATTTACTTCATAGAGCGTCACCTGTTTACTTTGACAAAGATAGACAATAAAAAAATACAGTGTGATATGCTCATGTATGCATGGTATGCATGAGAGATATTTACAATAGTTATATTAACTCACATACCAACGTGATAGGCCATAGGACTTCCACTGACACCTTCGAGATGTTCATTTAGACCTTGCATTAGATCATAAGGAGATGTCACATCCACAGCTTCATCTTCAAGATATGGAAAACATGAGTGGTGGGGGCCCCAAGCTGCATAGTCAAAGATATAGCACATGAGTTGATAGCTTCTTCATAACCTTGTTTATGATTCTTTCATCAGACCGCTTTTACCCACTATGTCCTTTAAGATTCGACAATGCAACATATTTTCCTAAGCTTGAAAGCCTGTTTGACAAGAAAATAATTTTTTTATTTTTAATTTTGAAATCAAATGTTGGCTCTGTCAAATCACTGTCAATATACCTCGGAACTCAATTTTTCCAAATTAACACATTTATAATATCATAACCCTAGTTACCATACTAAACTCGGGAATAATTTTTATTTGAGCAACAATTATTGCACTTCAGATAAGCACATACACATTACTTGGCTAAATATCTCATTAAGTCTAAATATTGTATATCCCACATGCATGCTTTTTCAAATAATCTCCATTAATAGACTTTTCCTACCAAAAGAGATCAACAGATCTTTAATTGGCTTAAAATGGAGTCTATAAGGGATATGGGTTAGACGAAAGCCATTTTTTGATTGGAGCTGATGCTATACTGCTAACATATCTTCACACTATAAACTTATTA